>OU343218.1:75295474-75385251 GCA_910596185.1 Chrysanthemum makinoi | reverse complement strand
GTTAACATCATTTTTCAATTAAGCATATAGGATAATTAGATAATCTCGTTAGATGATATAGATTTGAAAACATTCTCCCCCTCAATCAATGACTTATGAAAAGTTTAAAAGCTGCTAAGTCATTGATTGAGTTTTCAATTTTATAAAACTCAACTGATTGATTTTCAAGCAACTCATTTTCCACCATTTTGAAATACAACAAATATTTTTTTGAAGAATTTTAGACGGAAAAATATTTGTGTAGGAACAGCAGTCTTTTTGACGACATGCTTTCCTTGTTTTGTTTTAGGATAAGTGCACGAAATATTTTGAAAATTGGTTTAGCGCAGCACTTTCCTTCCTTGAAGAGTGGGTTGCTATTTGAAATAATAGCAAACCATAGTTTTAAGCACGGGTTACAGTCTGAAGTAACTGCAAGCCATTTTTTTTTGTGAGACATGTTTAAAAAGAAATATTTACACCTCCTGCTCGAACTTCATCTATGGTCCCGTGCCATTATTGAATGACATTTCTAAGACCGCAGATGTTATCGATACCAGAAGACATGTCTTAGAAAAACAATATTTTTGGTCTTTTTCAAATTTTCTGATTTTTATGGGTTTTTGAAGGTTTTATATTTTTCTATTTTGTTTTGCTGGTTTTATATTTTTGTATTTTGCTTTTTGATAAATATATACACAGATAGAGTAGATGATATAATTTAAGAAGATGATGATACGAGTACCGAGATAAGGATATCAAGCAGCACGTCGTAGAAGATAGAATACATCATCTCTTAAACTTCCACCACCAAAGCTTCCGAGGCTTCGAATAGAATGAGAAATGAGCCTTTGAGAAAAGAGACTTTGGCATTTCCCAAACCAAAATCCATAATATGAGCAGATTCAAGCTTTATTTCAAGCTTGCTTTTAGCCAAAAGCACAGAGAAGCACACCATTATCATAAATCCCCGCTTTTTAAGAATAATCACCATGATTCTTTGTTCGAGGTTATATCATCCAAAAGAACAGCAACGTATCATCCCACACATAAATAACTCTTCTCAAATTTCATTCCACTGAAGTCTGAAGCAATCCATTTCAAAAGGTGTCAAGAGAACACTTCCCCCGAGTAGTTGAATTGATGCCGCTACTGTCTCTTAGACTAGAGCTCACGAACCCGAATACACATACCCGAAGGCAAAGAAACTTATACCATCGAAGTAGCAGATTAAGTCCAATAGCCAAAGAATAACCCCGATGTATACTTTTCTCTCCCCTAAAGAAAGTGTATTAAGCTCAAGAACCCGGCACCAATGCCCAAAGAGAGAATAACCGATAACATTGAAGAAGCAGGCCGAATCACCGATTATCTCTGGGTGACAATCTCTCGGATGTCAACACCGAATAAGTGATTATATCTCTCAATCACCGATTAAGCCCTCAAGTAAAACAGTTGAGCATCCCCAATGTACAATCTCCTCGATGATTGCGATTACATTGAAATCATTACACACTTGTGTACCTCTTTTTATCTTCAGAAACTTTCTCTTACATCACTTCCCCCACTTCGTTGGAATACTAACACAAAAAGCCTTGATGAGTAAAACCTTGAGTTTCTCTGCGGTCATGACATTTGTTTTCCCGAGATATCTTCAATCACTTAGAAGAATTAAGTTCATCAAGTTTACTCGCTTTGTGATTAGATGTGAGTCTCCTTCCCCCTTGCTGGTTTTGACACTTCTAATCAAAGAACATATTATAAGCCCGTGTACTAGAAATCTTTTGAGAAGAAGACTTGTAATCTTGTGGGAATCAACTTGTCAAGAAAGAATGTGAGCAAGTCTAATTGGGGATTAAATATGTCTTTTCACTCTCCCCCAATTAGTGCTCTCCCCTGAACCGACAACTGCTTGATAAATGCCCATTAAGAAGAAGTCTTTAAATAATCAAATGCGACTTGTCTTTAGTCTTCTAACATATAGCAGAGAATGTAGAACCGATCAGACTCGACCTTCTTCAAGATTGTCCAGTTGGGGAATAGATAGTTAACATCTTCAACTCACACCAAAAAGCATCCCAATTAACTTACATCTTGCAAATTCCCTTAACTAAAATCCCTCCCAATCAAACAAGAATAGAAAGATGTTCATCAAGGAAATCAAAGAATCAATGCCGCAACTAACACACAAGATGGTAACACCAAACTACCAATCACATCAAACAAGAATAGAGAGATTGTTCGGAATCATCATGTTGATGTACACGTGAAGCATTAACCGGAAGCACTTTGTCGATAAACTCATCAATTTGAGTGAAGATGTCAACCAACGACTCTTAGAAGAAACTCCATGTAAAGATGACCCGATAAGAAGAAGCTCGGTTCTTACATGAGTTTGGAGCCGTTTGACCATTTATTAACATATATAAATCATTCATGCAGTATTATCACACTTCTTCTCCCCCTCAAGAATTGCATACGAAGATGCCATTCTTGATTAAACAAGTGAACATTATTCAAATGTAGTCTATTCACACTTCTCCCCCGCAAAATTAGCACATGATGTCTCCATCTTCATTATATTTAGAAAGTGGAATAAGAGTAATTATCAGTAGCCCGGTTCACTTGATAATCGAAAGCACATGGAAAAAGCATGAAGCATGTTGATGAGAATGGTCATAATAGAGAAGATTTCTCTCCTTCAGAAGATAAAGCGCACTAACACGTACACTTTTCTTTTCTTTGAGGAACGAGGCTTGAACTGTTGTGTTCAAACGTCATAATCTCTCTCTTTTCATCTCTCTTATCAAAGCATGTAATCAACCCCATTATCATTCAGTAGGCTCTTTGTAGTGACAGCTGATGGAGAAAACCCAATATGATGAATGTTAATACAAATAAACCGTAAAAACGTTTATTAATATTTTGCGATCTCTTTGTGTTTTGTTGATAACAAATGTAATGTTATCTTAAGTAAAATTATAATGATACATGTTATTTTTGTAAAGCATTTACATATAGCCATTTAAATACAAAAATGTAATAATTAAGCATTTGTTGTAATAGTTTATTAGGATGGGTAAAAACCATAACCCATGGATCTTAAACCCATACCAATGAAGACTTGATACAATGTATACTTAGATAAATTGAATCTAGAGAAAATCCATGGACCAACCCATAACCCATGACCCATAACCAAAAAACCCATGGGCAAAGAGGAGCGTACCACGGATCCCTAGGATTACTCTAGCCGGATCCCAAGTGGAAGGGATTCGTGGGATCCGTGGAACAGAGGAGAAATTTGCCTATAAATAGAGAGCCATTTCTTCATTCTAACTCACCCCTCTTCTTACTAAATCTCTCATACACTCTCATTCTCTTCTAACATATAGATCACTTGATCTAGAGAGTTGTTCTTCTTTCTTTCTATTTGTAATCATTATATAGGTCCTTCTAAGGCTTAGATCACGAGCATTCTACAAGTCATCCAAGCAATGGGTCCTTGATTGATTTGTCACTCCGCAAGATTTCTGTAGCGAAGATCTTGTATTTGATATTTCACATATTTGTTGTGTAATAGTTGTGTTGGTTTGGTCCACCGTGCTACGGACTCGGTATCTAGCTTTGTACCGGAAAAAGTGTAAGCAACGTTATGAAGGCTTCTCCGCCAAGTGAAGGAGTTTGTTGACATATGATAGCACCCGTTCTTGCTCAAATGAATAATCGAGGAGGGTGGCTAAAATCGCTTTTGAGGATAATTGAAAAGTTCGGATAAGTGCATGAGTTTTCACCAAGCACAAAACGAACAAAATCCATCCGTAAGATCATTTCCACACCTCTCGCAAGAACATCGTTGACATCGAAAATCAACTAACGGATCCCCACAACCATAGCAATACTGCTGATTGAACGAAAAATTTTGGGATTGGGGTGGGTAGTCGAGAAATTTTCGGCTCATTGAAAGAATTTTGATCATAAGAACATGAATTCCTCGAACCGCAAAACAAACAACTTCCGTTATGAATGTCATTACCGCATCGTTCGCAAGTACACCAACGACACGGTAAACCGAAAAGCGGTTCTCCACAACCAACACAAGGAATCGATGATTCCATCAGAATAGAAGAAGTTAGAATCAAATGGATAGAGGGTAAAGGGATAAAGAATCAAAAAGGGTAAGAGGGTAAAGAGGAATATTTTTGGTATTTTTGAAAAACATGATGTAAAAACAAAGAATGAAAATCTTTTTGGGTTTTTGATTTTTAAAAGAAAATATAAACATACAAATGGTATAAACAAAGAGTGAATATCCAAATCACTAATCTGCTAGACGTAAGATAATCAGCACAGCTCCCCGGCAGCGGCGCCAAGAATTTGATTCGTGCCAAACAGTCAAGCTAAATCACACAAGCCCGCCACTTGTGAATGGCGGACCGTAACCAGCTTAAAACTGCTTAAGCACGAAATCAATGAAGATCAGGGGAGCATAGTGTTTCCCCGGGTCGTTATGTCCCAGCGAGCTATGCAATGGATCAATCAACGTCTAGTGATCGAGAAATTTGAACGGGAAAAGGAAATGTGAATTGATTATAACTACAGAAATATTAAACAAATACAAAGGCTTAAATGAAAATGAAAGGAAATTAAAAAGATAAAATCTATTAAATAAACGCTATCACTAAAATTAAAATGATGTTTTTGTGATTTTATAAAACAAAATAACTTAAATAAACTATTTTAACTAAAACGTAAACTTAAAATATCTAAAAACGTGGCTTAAAATGAAAACGTACGTTATGTACGAAAATTACGCTGGAGCGCAAGATAAAACGTAAAATTTGTGAAATAAAAGTCCTATGAATGTAAAAACAATTTTCCCACGTACTACATGACAAAAGAAAATTTTAGGAAAAAGCCGGGTATTTTTCTGACTTTTATTTTATTTTCTACTAATTAAAAACTAGAAATTAGAGATTAAATTGTTAAAAATAACAAAATAATTTGAAAAAATTCGGAAATTTCCAGAAAAATACTTAATAATAATATAAGCCTAGGAAAAATGAAAGTTGTAAAAAAAAACTTAAGAATAAGTAACAATAAACCAATTTGTTAAATGAAGCTTAAAACACCAAAAAGTAGATAAAAGAAGTAACTATGCATTTGGTAACCAAAGACACAAAGAGCGCAGATGGGAATCCTGTTTGTGGTGTGCTGCGTGGGAAAGGTGGGCAGGAGGTCTTGGGTTCGAATCCCTTGCCTGTCACCTTTTATCTTTTCTTTTTTTCTACTTTGCAATTCGAACAGGGGAACAAGATAACACCTTTTACAAAAACTAAACTTACAAAAACTCCAAAAGTAACTGTATAAACTGTTATTCTCAGCAGAAACAGTTAAAGGACCAAGGGGTGTTTGGTTGCAAGTTACTAAGGGCTGTTTGGATTAGAGGGGCAGTTAGAGCGTGAACAACCAAACACACCTTATTGCTACTAATTGAACTCAAGAAGCATACAAGCAATTCAATAAGCCACGCAAAGAGCAAATAAGCATGAAAGGGAATGAGCTAAAGGATTATCCTAACAAGCTAAAACAAGCAATCTAAAAAATTGGAAAAACTCCTAGTAAGCTAGAGCTAAGAATCAACAAACTATTATAACTAAAATACAATCTAACTAAGCTATCTGATCCTAGAAGTACTATCCTAATAAGCAGATAAACTAGATATAAGCAAATAAGCACTACTGAATCCAATAAGTACTAAAAGTAAAAAAAAAGAAAAGAAAACGAAAAAACCTGTGAGAATGATAAACATGCAGTTTGCAAACAGCCTATTGAGGCTGTTTTGGAACTTAAGTTAAGCCACAAAGGTGACTTCTCAAACCAGCAAGAGCCATGTAACTGAAGTGCAGGCTGAACACAGCCTAATGAGACCCTTTGAAGCTTGATTTAAAACCACCAAAAGCTCTTCCCAAGCCAAGAAAACAAGAATAATAAAGTTAGCTCATTAGATACCCTGAAAATACACTACGCTAGAGACAACCAAGATACAATTAAAATGGTCATATGCTGAGTTTGGAATACAAGGGCTTAAGAAAAACCAATTCTTCCAATCTTTGTCTACCAAATAAGCTACAAAAATGGGTTAGTAACAGCAGTAATGCTATGTTTCGCACAGTTGGAAAACCAAGAAAACCTCTTTTATACCCACTCAAGTTTGAGCAAAACTTATCCAAGTGTATTATAACCTTTGTGACTAATCTAAGGCTTCTAAAAGGAGTTTGACTTGTAGAGTCAAACGGGTAAAAGCTACTACTTTGACCAGTTAAAGGTTTGAACCAAACAGCCCTTTAGGAAGTGATTAAAAAAAACGAGAGAACTTAATTTATCCTACTCAGAATCACACAACTGATTACACAAGTAGCTTCAACACAATTATACACACCTTAGAACATAAAAATTGCAAATCAATTGGACCAAAAAAAAAGGTAAAATAAGCTGCAAGGACTGAATTTAAAATGGCACTGGAAATTGCATTAACTTGAAAGTTAGAGATTACATAAAAATTAAAAGGGCAATGAAATTAGAAACTAAGCTTGAAAACTCATTCTAGACTACAAGCTAAAACAAAAAAAAAGGAAAAACTGAAGAACTAACTAAAAGCTAACTACAACTAAAAACTAACTAACTCGTTTCAATGGCTATCCCCTCCTATTTATGCAACAGCCTTCAAGTCTTTTCCTTCTCTCTCTCTTTCTTCTCTTTCTTGTGGGATAAACCAGCCAAACACGCCATAGCCAGTTGTCATCTCTGTCATTTTACCACTTTTCTTCTTCTTTTCATTTTTTTTATTTTTTTCTTTCTTTGTGGAAAAGCTGGTTTTATGGTAGTGGGGTTGTCAGGAAGGTGCGGATAGTTGAGTGTTTGGTGAGTTTTGGTTTATTTTATTGTCAGAGGGTCTTGGGAGCTGGGAGATATTGTTTTTGGGCTGAAGAAGTGAGTGAGGAGAAGACGTATGCTGTGTAGGGTTAATAACTTGACCGGGTAAATGGGTTTTTGGATTGGACCGGGTAGGTTGATGGGTATTGGGCCTAGGATAGTTATTGGATTTGTAGTTATTTAGATTTAGGATTAGGATATCAAACATTTGATATTTCAAGGACCAAAAGTGCTAACTCTGAAAATCCAGGGACCAACGTGTAAATTCTGAAATTAGAGTCCAAGGGCTAAACTTGACAATATCCAATGCTCCAAAGACCAAACTTGTCATTTTTGAAACTCAAAGGGTATTTTCTGTCATTATCTGAAATTTCAAGGACTAAAATTGTATTTCTCAAAACTTTTGAAAATTTTCACCAAAGGACTAATTTTGACAAGTTTTGATTTTAAAAGGACCTTTGGTGACTTTTCTTTTGAAATTTTGGCTCAGGGACTATTTTTGACAACTTTTGAAACTTGGGGGACTAAAACCGCAATTTTTGCAAATTTGATATGTTTTTCATCTGATTTTGATATTTTTGCTTTTAAAACACATAAGACACTGATTTGTGATATTTTGATCATTTTGATGTGTTTCTGAGTGTTTTCAGATGATTTTGCAGTTTATTTTGTACAAAAATGATGAGTATTTACACACTCATCAACATAGTGCTTGAACTCTCGAGTAGGTGACTCGGGGAGTGGAGTAGGGCAAGGAAGGTGACCTTGTAGCCGAACCACTATAAATCGGTTGTGTCATTTCTATCCCTTAACTTTATCTATTTGCTTGCATTATCATTAGATCTATACGTTCTCAACATCCATACGATTTCACATAATATCGAATCTAAAAGTTTTTGAAATCAACTAAAAATCGGCAAAACTATTCAACCCCCCCTTCTAGTTTTCCACAATTGGTATCAGAGCTAAGTTTATAAAAGTTTTAAAATAAAATTGTATTTTAAAAACTTTTCGATCACTATGGGTTCTGAAAATTATAAGGAAGGGCAATCTATGCAACGACCACCACTACTTGAAACTAATGGTTTTATATATTGGAAAAATAGATTCGAAACATATGTGAAGTCTAAAGATATTGATCTTTGGTACATTATTGTTGAAGGTGATTTTGAGGCTACCTCAAATGATGATAAAGGAAATTTAGTTCACATACCTCATGATAAACTAAATGATGAAATGAAGAAAAAGCTTTCTAAAAATAGTGAAGCAAAAATGGTTTTATATAATGCTTTACCGAAAAAGGAATTCGAAAGAATTTCTATGCTTAAAACCTCTAAAGAAATTTGGAATTCTTTAGTTGTAACTCATCAAGGCAACCAACAAGTTAAAAATAATAAAATTGATTTATTTGTTCAACAATATGAACAATTTTCAATATCGGATGAGGAAACTATAGATCATTCATTTGCTAACTTTAATACTATTATTACATCTTTACAAGCACTTGATGAATCTTTTTCTAGCCGTAACCATGTTAGGAGATATCTAAGGGCACTTCCATCGAAGTGGAGATCCAAGGTGACGGCAATCGAAGAGTCAAAAGATTTGACAATCCTCACCCTCGATGAACTCATAGGCAACCTAAAAGTCTACGAGGATGTCCTTGCTAAAGATCTGAAGCCTCAAAGGTGAAAGAGAAACACAAATCTCTTGCCCTTAAAGCCAAAAAGGCTTCGAGCGATGAGGAGAACTCATCTTCGAGTAGTGACGACGAAGAGTACGCTATGGCGGTAAGGGACTTTAAAAAGTTCTTTAGAAGAAATGGTAGATACGTCAAACAACCGTATGATGATAAGAAAGGCTTTCGGAAAAGCAAAGAGGACGAAAAGCCAAAGGATGATCGTACTTGCTTTAAATGTGGGGACCCAAACCACTTTATTAGTAAGTGTCCCAAACGGGATGATCAAAAGGCGGTCGTGAGCGGCACGTGGGGAATGAGCGACGAGGAGGATGAAGAAATTTGTCTTATGGCAAATGACGAGGTATGTCCCGAATACTATAGTAGCTCATCACTTGATGACGACTCATTGCATAATGAATATGATAAACTATGCAATATTAGCTTAAAACTAGTTAACAAAAACAAGCTTTTAAAGAGTCAAAATAAACGTTTAGATAAAGAAGTCATAGAATTAAAAGCAAAACTAAAACGTTTAGAGAAAGGTAAAATAGCAAGTGGTGAATGTGAACTTTGCGTTCAACTTCAAACACTAGTGGATCACTTAGATTCTAAAATTGCTAGAATGAGCACGAACACTTTAGATACAATACTCGATAGCGTTAAAACAGGTAACAATCAAAAGGGTCTAGGTAGTCAACAACTTGATCCATCAACTAGTGAAAGTAAAGAAACAAAATTTGTTAAAGAACTAGAAAAACCAGCCACTGTTATGGCAGATCCCACGGATCCCAAAAGGGAACCGCTAGTGTACATAAAGGGATCCGTGGATCTGCTGTAGCAAACAGTAGAAATAACGTAGCTTCTTCATCTAGAACTGAGTTTGTCATAGTTAATAGGAAGAAACCAAATCATGTCACCACTAGACAACCACCTCCAAAATATAATCCTACTTTTGCAAGAAACAAAGCTCCATCTTTTTCAAAACCTAACTCATTTAGGAGACCTAATAACGTTTACCCGAAAAGTAACCATCAAATGGGATGGAATCAAAACATGCAAAACGGTTTTCCTTTTCAAAACTTTGCTCCATGGAATGCATACTCATCTTATCCATACATGTCTAACATGAATGGAATGTTTAACACTAATGGACCCATGAACAAATGGGGACCAAACTTTTGAGTTTATTATTGTTTTAGGTGTGCTTAAAGGTCGACCTAGACCCCGATGAATGGGTCAAGGATAGCGGGTGCACAAGGCACATGACCGGAATAGGGATCTATTCTCCACATATGAATCCATTAATGGAGGTAATGTGGTGTTTGGAAATAGCAAAAGTAGAATCATCGGTAAAAGTATGATTTCTAACAAATCTCTAACCATTAACGATGTGTGTCACGTAGAAAACCTAAACTTTAATCTCTTAAGTATAGGACAAATATGTGATAAATAGTGCAATGTACTTTTACCTAAACCGTAGTAAGATACTTAAAATGGCATAACCATAGGAAGAGGAATTAGGAAACATGGAGTCTATGTCATTAAAATCGGTAATGAACCTAAAGACAAATTATGTCTTACCTCTATGGATGATACTTCCACCTTATGGCATCGAAGATTGGGTCACGCCAACATGCGACTTCTTCAATCGCTATCATCCAAAGATCTAGTAAGAGATCTACCTAAGTTAAAATATGAACATCATTTTTGTGATGCTTGTAATGTAGGAAAACAAGCTCATTCGAGTCATAAAGCTAAAAACATGGTGTCCACAACTAGGTGTCTAGAATTACTACATATGGATTTATTTGGTCCATCCGCTATCCAAAGTTATGGAGGCAACTACTACACTTTGGTAATAGTGGATGACTACTCTAGGTATACATGGACAAAATTTTAAAGAACAAAACGGAAACCTTTAACTATTTTGAAATATTAAGCAAAAAGATCCAAAGACAACTAGGAAGTCCCATAGTGTCTATTAGGACGGATCATGGTAGGGAATTCGATAATGAAGTGCAATTCAGAGCTTTTGTGACGCTAATGGTATTACTCACAACTTCTCGGCTCCACGCACTCCACAATCGAATGGGGTAGTAGAAAGAAAGAATAGAACTCTACAAGAAATGAGTCGAACCATGCTTAATGAACAATCCATACCTCAAAATGTTTGGTGTATTGCCGTTGATACTTCAACGTATATACTCAATCGAGTCTTGATTAGACCAATCTTAGGAAAAACTCCATATGAGTTACTTCGAGGCAAAAAGCCTACGTTAAATCATTTTAGAGTCTTTGGTAGTAAATGTTTTATTCTTAACACTAAAGATTACCTTACAAAATTTGATCCTAAATCAACCGAAGGTATCTTTTTAGGTTATTCACCAAATAGCAAAGCTTACGTCATATTAAACAAAGAAACAATGAAGGTAGAAGAGTCATTAAATATAAAATTTGATGAAAGTCCACCCAAACCCTCTCCACCTCTTGTCGATGACGAGATTATAGAAAGTGAAGCCATAGTAATAAAGAAAAAGATAAGTGAAGAAGAAGAACCTCTAAGTGATGAAATAGTAAACATTAAAGAGTCCAAAGATCACCCCGTAGATAAAGTCATAGGAAAACTAAACGAACGAACATTAAGGTCTCAAGTTCAAAACCAAAGTAGCTTGTTTTGTTTCGTTTCAACCTTAGAACCTAAGAATACACAAGAAGCCATAAAAGATGAAAGTTGGGTAATGGCTATGCAAGAAGAACTAAATCAATTTGTTTCTAATGATGTTTGGACACTTGTCCCTCCACCTAGTAATCAAACCATAATAGGAACCAAATGGGTTTATAAAAACAAATTAGATGCAAACGGAGTAGTGTCTAGGAACAAGGCTAGACTCGTTGCTCAAGGGTATAACCAACAAGAGGGAATAGACTTTGATCCCGTGGCTAGATTAGAGTCTATAAGAATACTTCTTGCGTATGCTTGTGCTAATGATCTAAAGCTTTATCAAATGGATGTCAAAAGCGCTTTTCTAAATGGTGTCATAAATGAAGAAGTATATGTAGCTCAACCTCCGGGCTTCATTGATTTTGAAAAACCAAACATGTGTATAAATTAAAGAAAGCCCTTTATGGTCTTAAACAAGCTCCAAAAGCTTGGTATGATAGACTCAAGTCATTTCTAGTTAAACACAACTACACCATGGGGTTAGTTGACAACACACTTTTACTAAGAAAAGAGAGTCACATATAATCATAGTACAAATATATGTAGATGATATTATATTCGGATCCACTTGTCAAGACATGTGTGATGATTTCTCTAAAATCATGCATGACGAGTTCGAGATGAGTATGATGGGAGAACTTAGTTTCTTTCTTGGTCTACAAATAAAACAAGTAGAAGATGGTATCTTCTTTAATCAATCTAAATACATCAAGGAGATGTTAAAGAAATTCGGTCTAGAAGAGTCAAAACCAATTAGGACTCCAATGTCATCCGACACCAAACTCACAAAAGACGAGGACGGAGAATCCGTAGATAATACTAAATATCGTGGCGTGATAGGTAGCTTTCTCTACCTCACGGCAAGTAGGTCGGATATCATGTTTAGTGTTTGCTTATGTGCTAGATTTCAAGAAGACCCCAAAATATCACACCTAGAAGCCGCAAAAAGGATATTTAGATATATTAAGGGTACAACACAATTAGGATTATGGTATCCTAAGGGCACGGGAGTAGAAACAATTATTGTATATGCAGATTCGACCATGCGGTGATTACGTTGATAGAAAAAGTACAAGTGGGGTATGTACTTTTATGGGATGTTGTTTAACATCATGGTTTTCTAAGAAACAAACGGCACTTGCAATATCAACAACCGAAGCCGAGTACGTCTCCGCCGGCAAAGCATGCCAACAAGCACTATGGATGAAACAAGCGTTAGTAGACTACGATATCCATCTAAGCGACATAGCCATCCTATGTGACAACAAAGGTGCAATAGATCTAAGCATTCTCACACAAAGCATATAGAGATTCGTCATCACTTCCTAAGAGACAATGTTCAAAAGGGGAACATCTCTATTGAGAAGGTAGCATCCGAAGACAACATAGCCGACGTCCTCACCAAACCGTTGAAGCGGGAACAATTCAACCTACTTCGCCTTGGTCTTGGTCTAATGGAACAAACGTCGTAACTTAATTGACTCTACAAGGTATGTAAACACTAGCCTTCTTCTTTTCGAGTCTAGGATTTCTATTTCACGCACAACTCACAAACAATACGGTAATTTTCAAAACCCAAGATGAGTTTTCCACTTATAGCTTTCTTATTTTTTCATATACACATTTTCAAAGAAAACCTACTTTCACAATGTTTTCTAAAAGGATGATACCTTCCCGTATCAATTTCACAAAAGCAATTTCTCACGTCTAGGACAAATCGCTTTTTCATTATTAATACAAAGTAAAAACCCGTTTTCATTGCATCTCATGTCTTTTGAATGCTAAAGGGACACATAACTAATATGTGTTTTCGGGTACATTCATTTAAGCAACAATGAATTAGGAGCATTGATAACACAAAATTACGTACTCATGTACTAAATATGTGTTTTCGGGTTATCTCAATAGGATGGTTTTATACTTCTAGTTTATTTTCTATTTCTTTTTAGGAGTCGAGATAACCGAAACTCCAAATAGTTTGCATATAGGCACACACTAGGCAAAAATGTTTCCCAAAAGAAAATTTTGTGTGCCTGAAACACGACCCACGGATCCCAAGCCTTTATGCTGGACGGATTCCTCAAGGGAAGGATCCGTGGGATCCGTGTAACAGAAGCTGTTTTCAACTTCTATTTTTTCACTTTGGATGAAAAATCCACATTTGTTTCATTTTTGGGAGTATGCTCTTTAATGCTTGTGTTCTCATGATCACATGCCTTGAATTCATATCTAATCATTAGATTTTAATCCACATTTTGGGTCAAGCATTCATTACAATGCTTTGTTTTTCTATATATATAACTCCCAAAATGCTTGCATACTCCATCTCCTTCTCACAAACACACTTCATCATGTCATCCAAAACCCTTTAGGAGAATCATCTAGTACAAACAATCATGATATCCAAACCTTTGTACTTCCACCATCCAAAATACCACAATCAAATGCTAGGATATCCGCACGGATTAGTATCCGATCTTGTTGTTTAGCAAAACCAACCTCAAATGGTTCATCCTCAACAAATAACTCACCACAAGATGCTTCCATTATAGCACCACCCTCATCACCAACAAGTACACCAACTTCATCACCACCTAAAATAACTCTTTTGGAACTCCTTAAGACTCCAACAAGATCTAACCAACCTAAAGAAAAAGAATTAGTCTTTTCAACACCCCCACATCTCCAAATACTATCTTTCAAGATCTTGAAACATCACCACCATTAGCTCCCATCACATTACAAGAACATCTAGGTTCTTTTCCACCACCACTTATTAACATTCCGGATTGTGATCCATATTTTCCTATTTTTCCACCACAACTTCCGCAAAACTCAAATCAAAACAACCCGAAAACTTCCGCACTCATTACCCACATCATTTACATTGTGAACATTGCCAATCCACTAGGGAAATTGCAATAGAAGTTAGGGAAGAAATGCGTTTCATACTCAACCTCATCCTTGATCGCATCAATACCATTACTCATCTAAACCTCCATCCATAACCTTATGCAAGCATGGAAGGAATCACTACTACTATTTTCTACTTTTAGTATTATTTTTCTTTTGAAGTCATTTTCAAGAACAAGTCTTGTTCTTATTTTACATGCTTGTAAGTGGCATACATACCACTACAATTTGTTGTTTTATTACAAGGCCTTGTTTACATACCTTGGCTCCTAATCTTGATTCTCGACAACCACAAGATTATATAAGCATGTTACTAACCTTTCTTTTTGTAGGAATTTTATTTTTTCTCTTGACGCCCCAAACAAGGGGAGCTACCGTCAAGGGGGAGTTAGGAGTTTGTTTATTTCTTCCAAGGGTTAACTTTTTGTTTCGACAAAAAAGGGGAGAAGAAGTAAAACTTAGGGCTTTCAAAACTTACATCTATTCTTAAGTTTTACTCATCATAACATTATGTTTTGTCATCAACACAAAAGGGGAGATTGTTAATACAAATAAACCGTAAAAACGTTTATTAATATTTTGCGATCTCTTTGTGTTTTGTTGATAACAAATGTAATGTTATCTTAAGTATAAATTATAAGGATACATGTTATTTTTGTAAAGCATTTACATATAGCCATTTAAATACAAAATGTAATAATTAAGCATTTGTTGTAATAGTTTATTAGGATGGGTAAAAACCATAACCCATGGATCTTAAACCCATACCAATGAAGACTTGATACAATGTATACTTAGATACATTGAATCTAAAGAAAACCCATGGACCAACCCATAACCCATGACCCATATCCAAAAAACCCATGGGCAAAGAGGAGCGTACCACGGATCCCTAGGATTACACTAGCCGGATCCCAAGTGGAAGGGATCCGTGGGATCCGTGGAACAGAGGAGAAATTTGCCTATAAATAGAGAGCCATTTCTTCATTCTAACTCACCCCTCTTCTTACTAAATCTCTCATACACTCTCATTCTCTTCTAACATATAGATCACTTGATCTAGAGAGTTGTTCTTCTTTCTTTCTATTTGTGATCCTCATATAGGTCCTTCTCTAAGGCGAGATCACGAGCATTCTACAAGTCATCCAAGCAAGGGGTCCTTGATTGATTTGTCACTCCGCAAGATTTCTGTAGCGAAGATCTTGTATTTGATATTTCACATATTTTTTGTGTAATAGTTGTGTTGGTTTGGTCCACCGTGCTACGGACTCGGTATCTAGCTTTGTACCGAAAAAGTGTAAGCAACGTTGTGAAGGCTTCTCCGCCAAGTGAAGGAGTTTGTTGACATAGTGCTTGAACTCTCGAGTAGGTGACTCGGGGAGTGGAGTAGGGCAAGGAAGGTGACCTTGTAGCCGAACCACTATAAATCGGTTGTGTCATTTCTATCCCTTAACTTTATCTATTTGCTTGCATTATCATTAGATCTATACGTTCTCAACATCCATACGATTTCACATAATATCGAATCTAAAAGTTTTTGAAATCAACTAAAAATCAGCAAAACTAGTCAACCCCCCCTTCTAGTTTTCCACAATGAATTTTACCTTGAAGTAAACTAACCCGAACTCGTTACTTAAACTTGCGAATATGTAACAAAGAGCGGTGCCGAGACTTCATCCTCTATTGAATCTCTAAGTACTCTATACTCTTCAACCAACCAACCATCAAGTATAAGACGTACATCGCCTCTTAAAAATCCACAATTGAATGTGACACTGAGCACTACAACGTAACTCCTTAAAGTGATAGTTATTTTGAGGTGATAAGAGCCCAATTCCCCCAAGTGGTAAAAGAAAAGGTAAAAGTCACCCAACAATAACTAGATTTCCAAGTCTTCGTTTTTAATAATAAGCTTGAACAAGGATCTTGAAGAATCTTCATCCAACCATCCCCGATACCTTCAGATACTAAGTACACTCGCCCGTGATATTTCACTTCAACCTCAAATAAATAATAGTGAATTAACTCTGTTGTCACATCTCCTGGTTAAAAGCTCAAATCTAGCCTCCTTTGACGTTTTAAGTGAACTATGATAATGGTTTTCATCCCGACCATGGTTAAAAGCATAAAACCCCGTAAAACCATGTAATAACCAAACTGCCATGACGAATATCCAGACACACATCCAATTCATGAAGTACACCCTTTTATCCCTTCTTTGAAACAGAAACCGTAGCACCAGCATCAGATAAGATCCCGAGATACACTTTCCTTTCTCCAGGATGGTTCCATCATCACCGGATTTTACAACTCTATAGTTTAAACCGAGAAATAGTTTCTTTCGCAGGATTTTACAAAACCAAGAATAAATCGTAAGATAGATCCGGAAATGCACTCAACAATTACCAGGATGTTTCCATTGTCACGGGATTTTACAAGTCTATGATTTAAACCGAGAAATAGATTCTTTCGCGGGATTTTACAAAATCAAGACAGAACTGCAAACAACGTCAGCTTGAATGTGTTATGACAATTTTGGTTTCGGTGAATATCTGTTTTAGGGGAACATGCAGCGGTTCATCAATGAATCATTTACCAACAACAACAACCTCATCAACCATCCAGTAAACACTTTGGTAAAGACATCATTCACGCATTCTGTCGGCTATTGTAGTGACCACATGGTGAAGTAAACCCGATATGCCAAACTTGAGCATGATGTAAAATTCCTCAGATTTGTTACTTAAACTTGTACTAATCCTCGTGAAAAAGAAACGGTGTACCCAATGTACAAAGCCTCTTGACGTATTCTCAACTGCGTGAGACACCGTAGTGATAATTACGTTGTGGGTTAAGCAAGAAAGAATCACAAGCGTAACTAAATAGCCAAGTCTTTATCACCCTCTATAAATGCCCGAACAAGTCATCTTCGCGGAAGGGTAGAAAGAAAGAAGACGAAATGAGTAAACACACCCGGAAAAACTCACTTCAAATCCAAATAGGAAATATCGTCCAACCAATCCCGCAGTCAACATTTACAAATAAACACATCAAGTCGTGAAGTGATAACTTCCGAAAAAAAGTGTAGACCAAACAGTCAAACCACATAACCTATCAAATCTCATAAACACAATCCAGTTATGTGAAGCCCATCCTCTTATACCCAAATGATATACCAATATTAGCCGTAAACAAATGTACCATCCGATGAACGTTTATGACCAATGATACTCATTATCGAAAGTATCGAAAGTAATGTATCAACTATTGTTTGTGATAATAACATTCGGATAACACAATTAGTTTACCACTATTTCATTGGACCACGTAGCCACAATATTGTTTAAGCTTATGACCGAATTAAACTACTTGGTCCATATAAAATCCAACACAAATCTCAAATTCAACAACAAATCTTAGTACATCACGTTATTCATTGTGAATTATTCCAAGATTGTGATATATCATAATGAGGCCCACCTCCATAATCCCATAGACTCATAACGAGGCCCACAATCCAAGTGAAATGGCAAACCCATGATCCATATCTAATAAGCAAAACCGGTCCAGAGACTAATCAATATCTGATCCATGTGGTTAGTATTACCACAAACGGATATAAAAAACCTAGTGCCCTAATATTTCTCATTACTTCATCCGCCTACCACCATTCTCATTCACACAACGCAGTCATCATTCTCCAAACCGTATCACATATTATATCAAACCCACATCTCAAATCCCACCCTAATAATCCCTAAAACTATTCAACAACAAAAACAATTTGCCCCTCATCTCTGCCATAAGACCTGGCAACGCATAAAATAAGCTTCCTCTCTCAAACCCTAATTGCAAGACTGATCCTCTATCTCCACAGGATGCACAAAAATATCACTCACCACAAGGATGGTTTTGAGTAGATATCATAATAGCCACAGGGATGGTGTCACACGATGGAAAAAGCATCACGAATCGTTTAAGGGTTTCGGGTAAGACTAACGTTATGTTTAGAGTTCTTGTGTCATAACGAATCAAAAGGAATGATTATAACGAAATTGTTATCAATCTTTCTTTTCTAATTCGAATAGAAAACGAAGCTAGGCTTTGAAAAACAATGATCGATGAAGATTATAATTTGTGTGAAAGTCCTTGAATCCTTTTGATGATTCTTTATATGCCACGGATTAAAGATCTGAGATTTCGATGTAATTAATTTACTTCATTGTTAAGTCGAGTCTAGGATATGAATGGGATTTTTTAGAACTGGAATAATTTTTGTTGATGTTTTGATATGGATTAGAGTTGGAAAGGCTGAGATTGACCCACTTTCATGGTCTTTTTCAGTTTCAGTTGATGTTGTACCAATGATGTTTTGTAACTGAGGTCTAAGTAGTTTGGTATAAAGGTTTTGTGGTCAAGTGGTCATGGTCATACTTCTTTTTCCTTCATTTCTGTCATGACAAGTAGCTACTTTTAGACAAGTCGCTAAACTTTTACATGAGTCAAGTCGCTAACCACAAAGCACAAGTTGCTATAACTTCCAAAACTCACCAAGTCGTAACTTCATTTTCATGATACAAGTCGCTAAAACTTTTTCTGTCAAGTCTCTATGTCTTTAGCAAGTCGCTAGCATCAATAGAGTCAAGTTGCTAGATGTTGAAAACACAAGTTGCTAACTAGTAAAGACTAGTCGCTAGCATTATTTAAGAACAAGTCGCTATATCATTTTTGACTCAAAAGTCAAAAAGAACAAAAGGCAAACTACAACTCGCTTCATTAAAAGATATAACTCGCCTTTGACCAGGTCAACGCATATTCAAATGACAACTCGCTAAGGAAACAGGACTTTTTTGACAAGTCGCTAGGAAGCATGACTTTTTTCCGATGAGTTTTCCGACAAAAAACCGTTCATATTCATATTTACCTAGAAAATATGACTACAAACTCATCAGTTGACCCATGAAAATAACCAGTTGACCACATGAAAGAACACATATTTGGTAACAAAAAGTCACGTATTTTAATGCTGTTTGGACCAACAAAAATGGACACCAAAACAGGTGTGAAAACAATGATAGACCAGGACAGTTTTGGACCAAAATAAGGATACATAAACCAGATGTAAACATAAGTCACAAGACAATTATTTGACCAAAAAGATTGTTAAAACTGTTTAACCATACGTATAGAAAACAATAATTATCCGACCATAAGCTACAAAAACATTTTTAACATGTTTAAAAAAACCCCACAAATCAACACAACACAAAAACCTAGGCTCTGGTACCAATTGTAGGATCGAAATAATACTATGTTTGATGATTCAGGTGGTCTTGGATGATCAAAATACATGTTTGACATTTTAGAGAGAGAAAGTAGAGAGATGGTGTTCTTGGTAGAGAGTTGGTTCAATAAAATGTAAAAGGTTAGATTTTCTAGCCACACCCCTTCCATGGATGGAAGGGGTATTTATACTTACAAATAATACGTCCTCCTATCGGACTGTGGATCAGGCATACAGTGGGTAAAGACCCGTCCTTCCTCCACGGTGTTGCACTATGCTAAACTAAACTAATAAACTGATAAATAACGTAACTAATGATATGTCTACGAGCTAACTTATGCTAGATAATATTTGGGGTGACCGATACTTTAATTATGGAATTTCCAATTCCTAACATCGTAACTAGCAGATCTAGTGCAAAATACGATGGAATTGAAGGTTACGGCGTAACTCTTGTTATAGTTACGCCGTAACCCATATCTAGCCTATAAATACCCCACGAATTCCAAAGATTTCTAATCATCCCATTCCATACACAACAATCATAGAACATGGGAAAAAGCTCAAGGCAGGTCTAGAGGAGCATACGGAGCTGTCTTCAAGGGAGAAATCACTCCCCTACGATAAGCATTAGCATTTTATATTTTCTTTGCTTTCAATTCATGTATTTCGTACCTTTGAATATTGAATTGGTTTGTATGATTAATATGAGCGGCTAAGCACCTCTTGGTGCTGGCCTAGTTATGATTCCTTAATTGTTTTGTTTGCGTTTACATTACTTCCGTACAATTATTTCTAAGTGTATGTATGCATAGTTTATTGGTAGCTACCCTTGGTTCGGTAGTTTTGAATGGCGGTAGAGGCAAATTGCCTAGGAGATATGACCAACTGACCCTAGGTGAGCGGACTGAGATGGGAAGGGTAAGATATGACCAACTGACGACCCTTTCTACTTGTGCGATTTGACTAATTGATCACCTACCGTTCGATGAACTTAAGAATTAGGGGGTGAGTGTTTAAGTTGCTAACGCCCGGACACTCACTATTATAAATCTAGCATGTAGCGGTACTTAATGACTTGGCTTAGGGGACCAGGAACAACAAGACTTATGAGGGGACACCCGACTTCTCCTGTGGTGGCATCTTTGCTGATAGGTTAGGGCGAATTGACCAAATGTTGTCCTCTCGACTTTAACCCCACCTGAAGTAATTGGAAGTAAGTAGACGTAGACATAACTATCTAGGAGGAATAACTAGGTTAGCACTACTATCCTCTATTGATTTACCCTTTACCTTTTATATGCCTTTATTTGCTTTATTCTGCTTAAGTAGTTTAATTAATTAATTCCTTATCAAATCCATTATTAATCTGTGACACCTAGACTTAGTAATAATCCAACACTCATAGCTCTTGGGATCTAATTTCCTGGCTGGCCACTTACACTACACTACACACGTACCGGGTACTTAATGCCCGTTAGTGCACTAGGGTAGACCATTGGTATAACGAAACTTTATAAATAATAAAACCTGGTCAGTAAAACCTGCATCATAGGTCATTCGTTGTGTCTTTAATGCTTGATTAATCTTTGTGAACATTGGTTTATAATCACCTAGAGTTATTGTAGTCTAAACATCCAAAGATAACCTTAGAGTTAGTTTATGAATCCTAGAGATTTCGTAGGCAATAACCTTAAGGTAGTCTCAAAGAGTTAGGAAAAACGCATACCCTACGACCTTAGAAGACACAACGCGTTAAGAATAAGGACGTGACAATTCAACCATCAATAGGAGATATCTAGGGAGTAATAACATCTAAGTAAACACATCTTTAAATCATCATAAGAGCACACAACAATAGACATAGACTACACTCACCTTAGTTTAGATAATTAGATAATTAGATAAGTAGAGTAATCGGTAGAAATACCAACCCCCCCAATCCAATACCCCGAGATTCGTAGCTTTCCATTTTCTAAAAAAATATAAAAAAAAATCTTCCTCAACCCCAACCTTAGCGTAGTAATTTCTCACTAGCATTCCTATTCCCCTAGCAAACAATATCAATTCCCGAGCTTACCTCTAATACTACACTACAACGATTAGGTTCACTGCCTAGGGTGTTGAAAAACTTTCTCGACGAAAAGGAAGTTCTTTTGACCGAATCGACGCGTTGTGCAGTATCAAGTTTTGGCGACATTGCCGGAATAGAATAGCTAGTTAGATTTTCACCTCGTTTAGGTTCCCTTGCTTGATTCCTATCAAGTGAGTTTTTTTTTCCCATTTTTAGCTTCCTCGTAGTCTATCCCCCTTCTTCGTGACCTTTGTTAGTAACCCCATCACTTTTCATCATGGAAGGTGATAATCAACCACCACTCATCAACCCACCACCAAATGACTTGCCAAGAGGCCGTACTCTTGGTGAATACTCAAGACCAAGCCACCTAGGCTATAGAAACATCATTGAGCTTCCCGACCAAGCCCAAACTACGGCCCTTCGATCCAACACCATCCGGTTGGTGCAAAACGGATGTGCATTCCATGGACTTCGTTCCGAAGATCCTAATCAGCATCTTAAGGATTTCCTTAAAATCGTCGATTTCATCGACCTCGATGCTACTACTTGGGAGACCACGCGCTTGCGTCTCTTCCAATTCTCTCTACGGGACCAAGCTAGTAATTGGCTTGAGCGACTTCCCGCCAACTCCATCTCAAGTTGGGATGATCTCACCTCTCGTTTCCTTGCTCAATTTTTCCCACTGGGGAGAACTACTAAGCTTAGGAATGAAATCTTGTTGTTCCAACAACGTCAAGGTGAATCTCTCTACGAAGCATGGACTCGATTCAAGGACTTACTCCATAGAGTCCCTCATCACGACATTGATCTTTGGCTTCAAGTGCAACTCTTTTATGATCATGTCAACTTCCCTACTAAGCGATCCATTAACCAAGCGGCCGGTGGTAAACTTAGTGATCTCACCGCGGAATAATCATGGGGTATAATAGAGGACCTTGCTCTCTATGACACCGAAAGTTAGAATGACCCCCGTGAGTTGCCCAAAACCGTAAAGGCAATCTCCTTGCCTCCCATTGACTCACAATCTTCCCACCGTAGGATGCTCGAGCTTGAAGATCAAGTTAAATTCCTAATAAGCCCCTATAAAAATCCTAAGTCTTCACGCCAAGTGAACAAAGTTTCTTCCTTGTGTGAGCCATGTAGTGGTCCTCATAACACTCGCACTTGCACAAGACTCCCCGAACAAGCTTTCGTTGACTACGCATCCTCGCGTACCAATGGAAAGGGAGGAAGATTCCCTACAACACCCGGACCTAGGACTTTCAATGACGCCCGAGAAGCATGGAAGGGCAAACCCGACTTCTATTGGGTACAAACCAAAGAATTCACATCTAATGATTTCTCATGGCCCCCATCTCACGACCCTAACCAACAAAACATAGAAGGGATGTTGCAACACCTAGTCACATCCCAAGAAGCTCAATTAGCTAAGCTCTCAGACCGTTTTAACCAACAACAAGCCGAGATGGATAGGAAGATAGATAACCTTTTGAAAGCCATGACCAATAGTGATAGGAAGGTTAATACTATCTCAACTCCCGAAGCTTCCGGTATAGAGATTAAGGACCCAAGTAAGTTAGCTAAGCACGTTCAGTTCGTCAATACCATCACCTTAGTGAAACCTAATAGAACAAATGACGAAGCGAACCATGAGACGGTACTTGAGGTTAGTGAAACTCCTAGGAATTAAACAACCGAGGAAGTAGATGAAGTAGGCAATGGCTATTTCAATAAGTTTCCTACGGAAAAAGAACTCTCTCGCCACCCACACTTAGTACGAGACCTCTGTCACATGTATGTTAGGAGAAGCCCTAGGATCAAGTTTGGGAACCCTTGGAATCTTAACATACCATGTTGCATAGGAAACCTTTTTGTGGCAAAGGCATACATTGATCGCAAGTCCCCAATAAATATCATAACTAGCACCTACTATAATTGGGTAATGAAGAAGCTTATCCCAACTAAGCAAGATCCTGATAATCCTAGGGTTAGTTGCAATTTTCTTGGTAGAGTTAAGGGATTGCCCGTCTATGAAGGAAGTTTCACGTTTATTACGGATTTCATAGTTGTGAATGATATTAGTACGGCCATAGATCCTAGCTTGTCCCACGTTATTCTAGGAAAGCCTTTCATAGAAAACACCGGGATGACTTATGATATGTCGTTAGGAATAGTGAGATTCAAGGATGAGACCGATGATGTAGCTTACCAAATGCCCTTTAAGATTGAGAAATTTTCATCATTATCCAATGATGAAAAAGAACTTAAGCTATCGGTTTACTATAGGAATGAGGAAGATAAGGAGAAGGGAGTTGATTATGTGATGAATAAGATTTTCGGGTTCTATAAGGATTGCTTGAAACTAGGACCGGAATATAGAACGGATTGGGGAGAAGATGACTTCTTAGAAAGATGCATAATAGGGCATTACTATAACATGGAAAACCCCAATAGAGACCGTCATGAGGAAGAAGGTGATGGTAATGAAGTAACGTAGGGGCACGACTTCGAGTCTAGCTACAAGACACATAAATAAAGAAAAGCGCTTCGTGGGAGGCAACCCATGCTTAATTGTTTGCTTGTTTGTGTGTCGTATATCTTTTTATTGATTGTTTATTCTCATGTTCGAATTTGTGAAAATGCTTTATTTTGTGTTTAACCTCGTCTTAATTACATATAAATGTATTTTACAAAAGGGATAAGTGTAGGGAGGATTACACACGTTTTCAAAAAGAACGTGAACATGAGAATTACGATTATTAAAAAGATATACATGTGTGTTTGTTCGAGTCAAATGCTTGTATCGAGTCATAATGGATGTTTTGCAGGAAATTTTTCCAGATTCTAAAGATATAAATTTTACAGAATTTTTTTTAGAAAATGGCAAACCAGTTTCTGTCAGGATCGAAACCTGACGGCATCAGGAGGAGTAGAAACAGCTTACTACTTTTTCTCGTTTTCTGAGCTACTTATAATTTTTTGGAATTTTCCAGGTCTTAATTTTCCAGAAAATCTGTAAACATCCATTCCACAAGCATTATATCCTAGTTTAGTAGAGTCATATATATATTGTTACCACCGATTTTACGTGAAGGTTTCGTTTGTTTTCTTCAAGTGTGCAGGTTTTATTTATCGAGAAGAAGATACATAAGATTGGATGGAGCTTTTCACGCATACATTCTTCTTGAAGAAAGATTTAACCACTACTTCACACGGATCCTACCGAGCTAATCAGGGGAGTACTAGTTTCTTTTGTTTTTAATTACCTTCCATTATCATAACTTTGATACTTTCGGGGAACATTGGGGACAATGTTCAGTTTAAGTGTAGGGAGGGAAAATAAAACGGGAACTTTGAAACTATGTTTATCCTTGACTATTTGCCTTGTCCAATTTCATTTGTGTAATAAACCATGAGAAATATCGGTTAGGGTAATTTTGGCACCAAATTAAAAAAATTTCATGACATGTAGGAGTGGGCCATTAGTCTTAATAAAGCGTCTCATGGATAGGAAATTATATGACTAGCACAAAAACCCTTTATCACTTAAATTCCACCCAAAATGTGAGGATCGCCCTTAGATTTGTAGGAATTAAAGCATTCCACTTTAATGCTTCGAGTGTGTACCGGTAGTATAATAGATTCTAGAACTTGTTTTGTGATGCATTCCGAGATCGCTAGTGAGACTACACTTGTGTAGTTAGGAATAACTAAATGATAAGAAGCATTAGGATAACTCTTGTTTGATACTCGTAATATAATTACTTTTTCCACATCGGTTGAGTAGTTCCCCCACACCCTTGCGTTGTACTCATCTTTAGTACACGATACCCCTAGTTAAACCCTCAGAGCCTATCCTTTTCGCGGTTCTCGTGATGTTTCGATTTTCCGGAATATTAATGAAGCGCATTGTTTACAATCCACCCCCAAATGTACACCTAAATCGCCTTAGCCTACCTTGTATGCACTCACTTTTAGTGCATTATTGTTATCATACTAAACCCTTAGTTCAATTATCTAGTTGCTTGCATAAGTTGCTAAGTCGAGTCATATCCTTTGTACACAGTTTTTGGACGATTGGGACTCATGAGAGAAGTTAAATTTTATGAAATAACGGGAAGGAATGTTAAATTCAAATTCCCTTTATTTGCGTAATAATGTACTCCAAGTGTTTTGATCTTTTCAATTCTGGTCAAATTAGTATTAGAGTAATAAAAACTCAAGTGTAGGGATGTGCCTATAAATCCCTATAATTTTGATGTTATCGTAAAGGATGGTAGAGTAAAAGTGTATGAAAAAAAAAGAAAAAAAAAGAGAAAAAGAAAAAAATAGAGTGATTCAAAAAAAAAAAAAGTGATTAAAAAAAATGAAAAAACATACGGGCTACCTTCCTACATCTATCTTTAAATTTATGTTTGTTTATTTCAAACTTATCTAGAGTTTAGAGTGTCGAGTCTTGGCTTAGCAACGCCATTCTTCTCATGCTTGTAACATAAAGATTTTTGACTTGCCACCACTAAATCGCCTATCCCACCAAACCCTTTGTTTCCCTACCGTAAGCCTAACGTTACAACCCTTTAAAAGACCTCTTGGATAGTTTTTCTTAGGTGCTTACGCCAAAGCGATGGAGGTTTGATCTAGTCTCAAGCTTATGATAATCTATGTACTAGGACCGGTTAATGAGTGTTTATCTTCCATTTCCAACTTGATATATTTCATATACACCCGAGAGATGAGAGTATCCAAACACCACTTGTGAGGTGCTAGTATGTAATTTTCGTGCTTGTTATGACTTTTGCGGGGCTTATATGTGTTGTGAATTGTGCTAAACTAATGCTTCATGACCCATAACTTATAAATTAATTGGCTAAAAGCACATTTGCTTGAGGAAAAGCAAATACCAAGTGTAGGGATATTTGATAAGAATTTAAAAGGTACACTTTTGAGGGGTCATTTAAGCCCTTCATTGATCACTTTTGTATCCGTTACTACTTAATTTCGTTCCTTTTCACTTTTTAGGTCTCTTGAAGGCAAATTGCTGGAATGACACTTATTCGGACAAAAAGGCGCGAATATACGAAGAAAATGGCCAAAGTTAATAATCGAAACACTCAAGCTGCTGGAACTGAAGGGGACGGCGTCACAGCTTAATAGCGACGCCGTCGCGACACACCTTGAGACGACTCAGAGAGCAAATTGCTATTTTGCAAGTGACGGCATCATGTTTAAAATAGTAGGGCGTCACAACTCAGACGGACTAGATTCGGATCCCGACGGCATCAGAGGTTGAAGCCGACGGCGTCACAAGCATAAGGTGACACCGCCACAGAGTTGACGTGGCCAAGACGAAAACCTAATAGCGGCGACCCAACGGTGTCACAATTAAAGAGTGACGTCGTCGCATATTGTAACTCTATATATAGAATTCGAATTTTCAGTATTTTAGGGAGGTAGTTTTGTAGAGTAAAACCTAAACCTAACATAGGTCGTCTTGGGCAGTATCTTAGGGTTCCATACCCTATTTTACAACAAGATAAGTGATTTACTTCATTCATTCAATTATGTCTTCAATTGTTTGTGTGTATGCTTGCATGTTTTCCATGTTCGGCTAATTTACTTGTGTGTTTGCTTAGATCTATGAAACCTAGGTATTGAGTATTGATTGGTTGTCTCTTATCTTAATTGTGATTGACCTAGTATTGCGATAGGTCATTCGTTGTGTTTTTAATGCTTGAGTAATCTTTGTGAACATTAGTTTATAATCACCTAGAGTTATTATAGTCTAAACATCCAAAGATAACCTTAGAGTTAGTTTATGAATCCTATAGATTTCGTAAGCAATAACCTTAAGGTAGTCTCAAAGAGTTAGGGAAAAACGCATACCCTACGACCTTAGAAGACACAACGCGTTAAGAATAAGGACGTGACAATTCAACCATCAATAGGAGATATCTAGGGAGTAATAACATCTAAGTAAACACATCTTTAAATCATCATAAGAGCACACAACAATATACATAGACTACACTCACCTTAGTTTAGATAATTAGATAATTAGATAAGTAGAGTAATCGGTAGAAATACCAACCCCCCCCCCCAATCCAATACCCCGAGATTCGTACCTTTCCATTTTCTAAAAAAATATAAAAAATAATCTTCCTCAACCCCAACCTTAGCGTAGTAATTTCTCACTAGCATTCCTATTCCCCTAGAGAACTATATCAATTCCCGAGGCTTACCCTAATACTACACTACAACGATTAGGTTCACTACCTAGGGTGTTGAAAAACTTGCTCGACGAAAAGGAAGTTCATTTGACCCCGAACGCGCGTTGTACGCGTATCACAAAAGCATCTAGTACAACCTCATCAACCAAAGGTTCTTCCAAGAAAAATGCTCGTGTTGTTCATGAAATTTTCTCAACCGAGTCATCACCCGTCAAAACTTCAAACACTAGAGTTCCTCCCCAACAAACTCAACCAACCAAAGCTAGGAGAACCACTCGAATTAGCATCCGACCTTGTGGGTTGGAAAGACTTTCGCCAAACACTACCATACCCTCTAAACCAAACACACCTAGCTCTACTAAAGCAACTAAACCCTCATTTCTAGAACCAAGATTACACTCCTTCACCACACCTCTTTAACATCCAAACCTTTACTCCTTAGAAGACTCACCACCTAGGACTTCTCATCCACCACTATTCTCATCAAATGAGAAAATAACACCACAACAACCTTCTCACCAAAACCTTGATGTTGGAACGTCACCAACACCCATGTCCTACTCGTCTTCACCATCAAGTGGTCCATATTTGAGCACAAGGAATCACCAATCTCAAAAATCGGACCATATGGATACTACCTTACCTTCATCACCAACTCATATGTCACCACCATCATTCTTAGTTAAACCCCATCCTACTCCTTCGAACTCAAATCCACAAATCCCTCTATCCTTTATGGAACCTCCTCCCTCCTCACCCAACGTCTCACCTCAAACCGCTCCACCCTCACTAATAAGATGCAGGTACATGATTCCCAAAATTTAGCCTGGATGGATCCCTCACAGGAAGGATGCGCCAGAACCGTCCAACAGAAACAAATTTTTTAACAAATTTGAAGCTCATTTGCAGGAAACAATGCACCATATACTTGTTTCTAACCTTTGTTTTGTAGATTTTCATAATACACATGAAGACTTTGACACCCTCAATAAGGGGAGCTTTTCATCAAAGCAAAGTATTGCAAAAATACTTGCAATACACTCACTTAGGCTTCCTAACTACTTGTCGCCCTCATCAAAAGGGAGCACCCGTCAAGGGGGAGCATTTCTTAAAAGTTAGAAACATTGCAAAATACTTGCAATACACACGTTTTAGTCTTCCAAATTACTTGACGCCCTTAACAAAGGGAAGCATCCGTCAAGGGGGAGCTAAGATAAGAATCTCCTTCTTATCTTACTACTTCTCTTTACTTTTTTTTTCTCTAACTCTTTCTTATTTTCTTACTTTTCACAAGTTTTTCTCAAAACGTTTTCCACAACGTGTTAGTTTCTTTTCGACGCTCTTTTTGTTTCGACAAAAATGGGGAGAAGAGAGTAAAAACTCCATTTCAAATTTTTACGAATTTTATTTTCTTATTAAAATAATCTTATGTTTTGTCATCAACAAAAAGGGGGAGATTGTTAAAACAAATAAACCATAAAAACGTTTATTTTATATTTTACGATCTTCTAATGTTTTGTCGATAACAAACGTACAATCATTTTAACGAAATAAATAAAATACGTAAAACTTTGAGCCAATAGTTTACTAACACACTTTTACTACACATATTAAAACCATATAAGTTATATAAAACGAAAGACATTTTTATATGACACTAACAAGTAACATTGTTTACATCTTATAGAAATGTATATGTGTAACAAGCAATTAGTATTTACATTTTATAGAAATGATATGTACTTTGTATATGCTGTAATGGGTAAGTAATAAAAACCAAAGTCCATAACCCATGATCCATGACCCATGACCCATGACCCATGATACATTGACTAGGTACAATGAATCTTGTTGGGTAAGAACCAAAGTCCATAACCCATATCCATGGAGCATGATCCATAACCCATGACCCATTGCATAACATCATGCATGAAGTCATGTTCGATATTATTCATGATCCATGACCCAAAGTCCATGACCCATGACCCAAGATTCATAACCCAATGACTAGGTACATTGCATCTTGTTGGGTATTCATAATCCAACACCCATAACCCATAACTCATAACCCGGTTTGCAACCCAAAATCTGGACTAAACTGACCCAGTAGCCGGATCCCAGGATTTGCACTAGCCGGATCCCTATCCGCCGGAACCGTGGGACAGTTTACATATTTTGTCTATAAATAGTGAGTCATTTCTCTCTCACAACCACTCTTAGATATACTTTCTCCCAGTATTCTAACATCACTAACCACGGATCCAAAGGATCATTCTATGTAGTTTTATGTTTGTGTGATTCTCTAGGTTCCTCTTAAAGGCGAGATCACCACCTCTTGAAGACGTGCAAGCTCAAGGTCATGAGTTGCTAAGCTTCGTCATCATCAAGACCACTGAAGTTCATCTTGTTGATAGTTCTTTCCTCCTTCCATAGAAGTGTCGTGTTGAAGACATTAGTACAAGGTGCCGAAGGTGTACAATCGATATGGTGCGTCGATGTACAAGTTGTGTCGTTTGGGTTAAAGGATGTTGATATCATTTCTAGTATTGTAAAAAGGAGTGTGTCTCCTTTGGGTAGTTGTGTTGTGGAGTTTTCATCCTTTGTAATGGAACTCGGTATCTAGCTTTGTACCGGATAAGGTGTAGGCAACGTTGTGATAGGTTTGGTTCTACCTTTCGTAGAAGAACTCGGTGTCTAGCCTTATACCTGATAAAGAGTAGGCGACGTTGTGAAGGCTTCTCCGCCACATTAAAGAGCTTGTGTTGTGTAGTGCTTAGAAACTCTCGAGTGGGGTACTCGGGGAGTGGAGTAGGGCAAGGAAGGTGTCCTTGTAGCCGAACCACTATAAATACTCGTGTCGTGGTTTTGTGTTCATTTACTCTTTATCTCTTGCATTACTTATATATTCATCTATCAATATCCAAAACACAATCTAAATAGATTGACATAAGCCAATCTAAATACTTTAAAACGAAGTTTTAATCGACAAAACTATTCAACCCCCCTTCTAGTTTTTCACACCAGTCATGCTGAAATCCCATTTAGCTTGACATTCGGTACTGAAGCAGTCATCCTGGCCGAAATAGGGATGCCAACGTATCGGGTTTCCCAGCCGAAAACGACAAAACCTTTCTTTTTAGGATGTTTTTGTAGCAAATTCATGCTTATATGTAACAAGCATGGATTGAACTTGAAATCTCTCATATTTTAGTGATCATAGCAATGTTATTTGAAACTAAGCTAATCCAAAATAATTATAATTATTTTAGTTCCTATAATATTTATAATTACCTTATACGGTAAATATAAACTCTCATTTAAGCTCGTGTGTCTAATCATAATCAAACTCGATCTCGGACTCAAGCTCAAGTTTTTACTAACTTTTATCCGGTGATCAGACTTGAAAAAGGAAAATGAAACAAACCGACACATGTCACAACTTTTCCAACCCAACCGGCTACATCCGGTAATAGAATCCCGTTCATTTTCAAATGAAAAAAAAAATAATAACAAAAAAAAAGGAAAGAAATAAAAGGAATTAATTTGCATATATATATATTTTTTTTTATTAGGACACTTTAAAAACTGCATCAAACAGGTTGTACAATATTTACCTCATGCTTTAATTACTTGTATCGTGAGTGTGCCAATAAAATAAAAAAGAAATGAGTGTGCGACACTCCCTTTATAAAATGGAGGTGATACTCACACCACTTTTTTTTATGCATGCATCACATTCTGCGCATTATAATATTGTACGGTACAAATGTAATGCACAGAATGTGGTGGATAAAAAAAAAAAAAAGATGTGTGAGTATCAATTCCCTTTATAAAAAGCCCGACCCCTTTCCTTCTTTCCTTAAAATAAAATCCTATAGCACCTTCCACGGCGGCGCTACCATCAAACACATTGCCGGAAACATGACGTCAGCAGAAAACGACGTGACTTTATCCGTGTTAAAGAACAAAATGGCTGATTTTGCAAAGGAACGAGACTGGGATCAGTTTCATAGTCCTAGGAATCTTCTACTTGCTTTGGTATGTGTTTTTTTTCCTTCTTAAAATTGTTATTTTCATTGATATTATAGTATGTGAAACATAACTTGTCTTCAAATAGGTTATGTTTATTATTATTTTTTAATCTGTATATTTGGTTTATTATATTTATTATGAATATATAATTAATTTTTTGTGTGGTATTGTTTTAGTGAGTGGCTTTTTGTTGCTTATATGTTGCTTTGAGTTTATGCATTTTGATTCTTGTTGTTTTATAGAGTAATAGAATTAGGATGGTTATGTGCCTGCACTATGTTATTAAACATGTGCAGGTTTAATCTTAGTGTATAAGAAGTTTGCTTATGGCTGATATTTGTGCATTTTGTTATTGAAGTTAAAGTTGAACCTTTAATGTTAATTAATAGATGGACCACTAGTGACCTTGGCACCTTATAAGACATGGGGTCACAACACTTGAAATGGTACTGCTAGATAAAAGTAAAGTGTTATCGAGGAATGGTTTAAGTGTTAACATAATCTTGAAAAAATCCCCTTATTTTTTTAGATCCCAACCTAGTTGATTAGTTGGTTTTGGCTTAGTTGAGTTGATACAATAGTTTTCAATTGTCAAGTCACCAGGTTATTCAATAGGATCTTCTTGTTATGTTATCACTCAGTGTAATTCTCTCTAAATTTCAACTTTGTTGAAGTTTAGTTCATCAGTATATATCATGATTTTGCCAAAAAGAAAAAATTAACAATAATATGGAATAAAAATACAAAGAGCCCAGTATTATTTTATGTGTCCAACATTGTACAGAACCATCTTTAAAGAAATTACCATTTGTGGTATTTCTTTGGGGTAAACCAAACAGACACTTGTCTGCTACTGAGAAAGGGGCCCTGAATTGTAAAGTCACTCCTGCTTGGTTGGGTGTAGGACCACATAAAGTTTGGTTAATGTTTCTCTGTTGAGAATACCAATGTAGTCAAATAAAGTTACATATAGTTTCATCAATTTAGTGTTGTAACCAATATGTGAATAGTCTCTTATCCAATGTTTCAAAACGGGGAATTGATAATGACACCACACTTTTTTATTCATGCACCACTAGTTGTGCATTACAGTATTGTACAGTACAATACTCCAATGTTTCAAAATGGGGAATTGATACTCACACCACACTTTTTGATTCATGCACCACTAGTTGTGCATTATAGTGGTACAACACACGTAATGCACAACTAGTGGCATGATCAAAAAAGCAAGTGTATATCACCTCCCTTCAAAATGTGGCAGTTTGCTTGTGTAGTACTCTTTCCGTCCAAAAATTATAGTCACCATTTCCAATTTGGGATGTCCCAGGATGATATTTAATTGGCTAAAATGTATAGTTGTCTCACTTTCACTTTTCTTAAACTGTGTAGCAACAATAATTTTGTGGACATAGGGACGGAGTAGTTGTGTATGTTATGGCAAAGACTGAGCAGTTTATTTTCTCACTTTAATGCCTTGAATTGGGTGAGAATTTGGCAACTTGTGTTGCATACCAATTAAGGCCATTAAAAATTGTTGTGTAACAGAAAAAAGTTTGCTGTCAAGATTTATGCATAATAGAGGAGCTTAATGGTTTAATAATTTCAGGTAGGAGAAGTAGGAGAGTTATCTGAGATATTTCAGTGGAAAGGTGAGGTACCAAGAGGACTTCCTGATTGGGAAGATAAAGAAAAACAACACCTTGGTGAGGAATTATCAGACGTATTGCTGTATCTAGTAAGGTTATCGGATATATGTGGTGTTGATCTTGGTAAAGCTGCACTTAGAAAACTGGAAATTAATGCTATTAAGTACCCAGTGAATCTTTGCAAGGGCACTTCCAAAAAGCATGATCAAATTATAAACAACAATAGCAGCAGCATCAAGGATGATGTTTCTCGTGATAGTGTTTGATCTCTTTGGTTCCTTTATCTCTTGTTTTGACCTTTGACCAATGGTGGCGATAATTTCTGCAAGTCTTTTGGTATTGTTTCTTATGGAATATATGGTTTATGATAACTTGATCCGAATGTTGTTGGTTCCATATTTGTTTCCGTCGAAAAAAGAAATATGTTTATATGGATCATAAAAAGACCTTACCGAAATTACATGGCTTTTGATACATTGAAATAAAATCAGAAAGATGGTACTAATAGGTTATAATACTTGGTACTAGGGCCGAGCAAAACAGACCGAAAATAGAATTAAACCAAAAAACCGAGCCGAACCGGTCCGATCGGATCGAAACTGAACCGGAAATATTCGGTTTGGTTTTTGGTTCCATGTATTTATGATTTTCGGTTTCGGACGGTTCTATTTGATTCGAGCCAAAACCGAGAAAGAACGCACCTAAATCATATAAAATGAATCAAACTAAATGGTCTGGCACAAAACCGAATTGAACCGAGTCAGTTCGGTTCTTGATTCATGTTCACAAAATCAGTTTCCGGTTCGGTTCTGTTTTGAACTCATGCTCAACCCTACTTGGTACAACTATTTATAACATGACATAATCGAATATAGATGTGCATAAGTGTATTAATTACAAAGCATACCACCAGAATATCGTAACACATATTGAGTGCATGAGATTGATGAGGTATCATGTCTAGTTAATCATCCCTAATCAAACATCTGTCACAGAAGATTAGGGAGAAACTACTCCACGCTAAAACAGTCTTTTGAAGTAGCTAGGGTAACGAAGGTTATGCTAGGTCTGAAGGCAATGACGAAGGAAGAATTGTTTCCTCGAAAGCTTGATAGACAAACACTGACAATAATTGTCAACGAGTTATGGATGGAACAGTGTTATAACTTATAACACAAAATATGATGTAAAGATAGAATTTACTAGTTTTTGATAAATTAGTTAAAGTCTAAGGACATAAAGTGATAAGTTAGGAAAGTTGTTCCTAACTAGTTCACGGTTGGTATAAATGAGCGGGAGAACCAGCGCGTTGGTGCGGGAATGTCGTGCTAAATTTTCTTTCAAAGTTAGTCATTAAGGACTAAATAGGTGCAATATACATGGATGAAAAGATGTATATGTAACGTATTTTGTATATCAACCCATGTATGGATAAGTTCAATACATATATTCTATCAGTTCCACATGTACACAAAAATTAGTATTGCAGGTTAAGTTCAGACAAAAAAACTGTTATCAAATTATATACTATTAGAACGTGTACTTGCGACAGTCGAATTGTTCAACGCACATCTCCAGTGATGCGTCATTTCTTCCATTTCCTGAAGCAATATTATATTCGCTCAACACAAAGGTTCACGGAATATCTTCAGACGTTGACGGATGTTTCCCTGGAATTCGCTCAACACAAAGGTTCACGGAATATCTTCAGAAGTTGATGGGATGTTTTCCTGGAAATGCACGACAATTTAGCTATGAGAAAAAAATGACATCTATTTTGTATGCATGTTATGTATGAAAGTTTACTTGATGTCAATGCACAATGATTCAAAACTGGAAAAGTCAAACATACTAAGAGCACTCCCATCGTTAACTTGATAACGCCCGTTATGGGCTTTTTAACGCCGTTATTGGCGTTATACCGTTGGAAGAGGAGAAGTTTAACGCCGTTGGTCCCTAGCCGTTGCGGCTTGCAAAAGCGTTATCTGTTGAAAAAAAATAAAAAAAAAAAAATTTAGTCCCTCTAACGGCTACTAGCCGTTAACTTTTAAAAAAAAATTCAAAAACCACCCCTAACGGCTAGTTTTTATAAAAAAATAAATAAATAAATAAATAAATAAAATTCAAAAACCTTTTTTTACCACTATAAATACACAATTAAAACACCATTTTTTTCCACACTTCAACTACTAAATCCTCTCAACACTCTCAATCTTTCAACTTCCCCTAACTGCAAAAAAAACAATGTCGGGAGGCAACGACGATACTTTCTACAATCTTCTCGCTGGTGGGTGGAATCCCTCAAACCCGGGTTCATCATCTAACCCGAATGCGGGTTCATCTTCAAACCCCAACCCATTAGGCGCTTCGAGCCAAGAAATGTGGCAACAACATCAACAATTACTGTTTTGGCAACAACAAAACACCTTAAACTCCAACTTTCAAAACCTACAATTCACACAACAATCACAAACTGAAACACAAGATGTTGGAGACACCCATCTCCACCAAAAAAGGAAAAGGTCGTGATAGCGAAAATCAAAGAAATCCAAGACCCCGAGCGAACCAATTGATTCGATGAAGAGGAGGTTGTCGTGGATTCTCAACGTTGGAATTCAGCAGAGGAAGCATTACTTGCAAGGTGTTACATAGTTTGCATTTGGGAGGATCAAAAGTTGGAAAGTGCCAACCTAGAGACACGTTTTGGTATCGGGTCAGAAATGAGTTCAATAGACTCAACTTTCAACTGGCACCAAGGACATGATATCACAAATGGACAACGTTGAACGGGATATGCACAAAGTTCAACTCTTGTTACGTCACGCAACGGATCAGCGAAGCGGTGAAAGTGAGGTGGATGTGATGAAACGGGCAAAGCAATGGTATCGTGAGGAAAAGCGGGAGCCTTGTTTTGGTCTCGATGACGCTTGGGATGTTTTGCATCATTATAAGAAATGGGGAGACGCGAACGGTTGATTTAGCAGTCCCGAAAGCCAAACAAGCGAGGCTTTGTTTGGTAATGATGAATAACTACGCCCCATGGGAAAGAAACGTGCTACCAAGAAAGCAAGATCCGAGACTACAACAAGTCTCTGGGGAACAAGCACTGGAGAGAACGAGCTCGTCAACTTATTTCACGAAACTATGGCAAACGAGTTTAGTATGAAGCGAAGTCTGCCGAAGCGGCGTGTCGGGCCAGGGAAAGATCTCACATTAACAGGTTGGAAGAGTCAAGTTTTTGATGACGTCTCTTGATGGGCAAGATCCAATGGTCGCAGGTGGATCAATGACGAAAAAGATCGAATCATCGCAAAATATAACTTGAAACCTCGTCATGAATCGTATTTCCTTTAATTTGTTGTAACGTTTTATTTGAAGTGTTTTTTTTTTTTTGTTGTAATTTTTTTTTTTTTTTTTTTTTTTAATCTCGTATTGTAATATGTTTTTAGTTTTAATGAAATGTGTGTTTTAGTTTAATAAATGAAGTGTTTGTTTTAGTTTAGGGGTTGAAATTGAAAATATGAAATATTATTGGTGTTATTGGGATGTTATGGTTGTGAGTGTTTTTTGGGGATGTTAATGTTAAATGTTAAAGCTGATGTAGCGCTGACGTGGACGGTGTTATTGGTGTTATGGTGTTATGGATGGGAGTGCTCTAAGAACTAACAATCTTTTTGACGTTATCTAGCATATCGTTTTGTTTGGACAAAATATTCCAAGCTTTCCTTTAAGTCGACGTATCTGATATTAATTCGCCATCACTCCTATGCCAAAGATTAGATTTCCATTTCTTGCTGTAGCAAATGGTTTAAAACCTGTCATTTATTCAAGAAATTAACAGAATTGTGTCTCTTGTATTTGAAAATTTAATTATGAATGCTTACGATTTCTTAATTGTTTTATATTCTAAAATTTAGATGATTTCCCTAATGCGAACCTTATTTTCTTGTAATCATAAGCAGTACATTAGCCATTTAGACACATACTGATCTGGCCAGTTTGACTTCAAATAAGACATCACCCGTTTCATTTTTAATCCGTTTTGATTCATTATTAAATCTAGCTGACCCTCCCAGCCCACATTTTCTTACCTCAATTTTCACATTATGAAGTACATGCCGCTTAAGAATTCCAAGCAGAACCTCAAATTTAATATACCTATGGTCTGTTGCTAAATTTCTAATATGGTTATTCAAATGGCAAATCGCCCACTCAGTTTCAACATCATTTCTCAACCTAAAAGATGATTGTAAACATTTTTCGATAAGTTGCTTTAAAAAATTGGTAACATACCTGCACAAACTTGCGTTAAAGAAGACAACATTTTGGAATTCGTTATTAGTTATGCTAGTAAATCCACATCTGGGAAGACGCATAGTAGCCTGTACCAAACACCAACTTGTAAGCTCTATAACAATTTAAAGCCAAAGTGGCATTCAATTTTTGTATGAAAATATAAATCAGCTGTAATACACATACATGATCCGGAATCAAAAGTTAAATTAAACATACCTGTGATTAAGGATAAAACATAACGGAGACTACTAGAGACGTTAAGAAACAATCCCTATCAAACAGTAGCACATTCTACCTGAACCAAAGAAGAATTAATGTCAGCAGACTACTCGGTAAACCACGGACAGTAGACACATTCTACCTGAACCACATCCTCTGAACCACACCCTCTGAATCGCAACCCCTGAACCACGCCCTCTGAACCACACCCTCTGAACCACACATGTGAACAACACCTCTAAACCGATATCATTCCAGCTCTTTAACAATGCCTGCCTTTCACAAACGAAGTAACTCTATGAGATAAGTAAAATTGGCAAAGTAGATGATCCCGAGTATCATAAATGAAGGAACTCTATGAGCTTCTTCGTATCAATCAAGATCTTGAAATATTTGAGTACCTGGAATGTTTTCTACGATGCTGGTGTTTGGTCGAGTGACATGTAACAAAATCTTTAAGATGGAGACTCACTGATCTCTAAAACACGGGTCGTATCTTTGATCGTTGTTGCTTCAACCACCCTGAGAATACTTTCAATTGGTACACTCTTCATCAGCCATTATTCTAATCCTACGAAATTCATCCTTCGAGATGAAGATAAAAAAAATAATTAAAAAAAAAAATGAGAACAATAGCAAGTAGACAAAGAAAAAAAGCCTAACTGTGAATAAATGATTGTAGTCTCTTATTTTAAGAGTAAACTTTTAAATTCAGTGTGTATTTATAAAATCCATAGAATGACCAAAGCCATGAAATAAGAGAATCAATATTAGCTAATTGTAACAAACAAACCGAATTATCCTTCACTTGATTAAATAATAATTTCAAGTCTTTAAATTTTTATAAACTGTTGTTATATCAGTACAACTCCCTATTTAAACATATAAGCATGTCCCATTTATTAGAATCAATAAATTCATTTGAGTAGCAGTATAAATAACCAACATACTTATTCACATACAATCATTCTTTATCTGCAACTATATTATTGTTTCACTGTGAGTAAACCCATGATAAAAAGAACTTACCACAATCTTCAATCTTTGTTATCAAGATTCAATATATTCATACATCTTCAACCTGCAACTTACCTACAAACAACATCAAAAACAAACAAAAATCAAGACAAAAACATAAAACACAAGGGTTATTTGTTTTAGTGTGTTTAGGCCTTAAAACACATGGATAAAACATAACGGGTTTCGTTGTACCTGAAGAAGAACTCAATAGCTTATTATTGGTAAACTTGTAAGCAACATTTGTAAGGTTTTCTCCGCCTAGAAGGGAGATTGTTGAGTTAGTGAAGTAACTCTCGAAGTCTTGAGGAGTGAGTAGGGCGAAAACGAAATGATCGTCAAATAAATCATCGTAATACGGTTTAGCTTTTACTTTTTTTATCGCCTTATATTTATATTTGCTTTATGTTTATGTTTGTGGTGTGCTTTGTTGTTCATATTGTGTTTATGTTTATGTTGTGATGACATGTTTTATTTTATACTTTCTACTATTTTTATTGTTGTAAAACTATTATTGACACTTTTCATAATTTTAAGTTTTTAAACAGAAACGTATTCATCCATTTACGTTTCCCAGATTTTATAATTATTTGTAGATATACCATAATTACGAATGGGACATCTTTTAACTTCTTGGTGATATATTTATAATTGGCATTAAATTCATCATATATTTGTTCTTTAATTTTTTATATTTACTACTTATAATGCATACATATGCATTCCTTATAGTTAAAATATGAGTATATCGATTGCCTATAATACCTTATAAACTTAAATGCATAAATAACAAATTTTACTATTTTATTTTTTGTTTCAAAACAAGTTTAAGTCACATGGTTGCTTTATTAATACCAATCTCTACAACTTTTAAAATGTTCTTTATTAATAAATCTCTACAACTTTTAAAATGTCAATTTTTTAAATGGCAAGTTTTAAATATTGGTCAATCTTTGCGTGTTTAAGAATTCAAAAGAGAATAACACACGATTATTCTATCTATACTACATATAAAAATTGAATAATTTATCTTAAAACTCGAAAATGATGAATGTGATATATCTAAAATACCCTTTTATTATTACTTTATCACAATAAATAGTTTAACTTGTTTTTAAATATGTTCTCTTATAACTATCATTATCAATCGCATTTCAACTATATATGTATAACACGTCATTTGTAGAAAAAGCTGAAATTCTTTTTTTATTGAAGAAAATAAATGTTTTAACTAACTGTTGTTATGTTTCATTTTCAGTTGAATTATTGTATGTTAAAAATTTTAATTATATTTTGATTATTATACGTTATTTGCATAAATGTTACTCAAAACAACAATCAAAATATCTCATATAATTATTCATAATTATAAAAGTCTATCTCTGCAAAACTCAAGGGTATATTTTCCTCTCCAACAAAAACATGAAAAAAATTTTAGAGGCGGATCTACATGATGGGGCAGAAAATGGCAAGTGTAATTTTTTTTTTAAAATGCAACCAAAACTCACGGCAAGCTTTATAAATCCATCATTTCAAAGTTACCGATTTATTATTACGATCCTAGTTTTTTTCACATTTCATTTGTTGTTGTCAAAAAAAAACTGTTCAAGTTTAAGGTTAATTTTTTGGTCATAACGAAAACCGAACCGAACCAAAATATATATCGACTAAAAGCCGAACGATAGTTCGTTGGTTCGGTATGATGGGTCAAACCGAAAACGAATTTATATTTTTAAATTTAATTAAATAGATTTTTAGCGAATTTATATTTTTTAAATTTAATTAAATAGATTTTTAGCAAAAAAAATTTATTTTAAACATAAAAAGTATTTTTTTTATATTAGGATAAAATTTTAGTGGTCTTTTTATATATATAAATATATAAAATATATATATATTAAATATATAAAGTGTTTTTATATATAAATATATATAAAATATATATATTTATATTTAAATTTGGTTTTAGGTTAAAGATTTGGTTTTCGGTTAGTAAACCATCCACAACCGAAAACCGTAAAAACCATACCCAACCGAAAACGAATTTGGTTTAGTTCGGTTTGGTTCAAGTTAGGATTTGATTAGTTCGGTTCGGTTACAAGTTCGTTTTTTTGATTGAATTCGGGTTGGTTTTTTCGGGTTGGTTGGTTTTGGTTTATTCTACCGACCCATGAACTGAAGGTTTATGGATATTTAAATATATGTATAGGTTCATGAAGAAAGGTTTGGATATTAAATATATGTAGGATTGAACTTCGGGATTGCTACATTCGTATGAGAGTTGATGTTAATAATTAATATATAAAATTTTATATCATGTCGAAATAAAACATAACGATAGTTAAATATTTAGAGAGTTTTTATTAAATGTAAACTACGAGGACTGGACAAGAAGGATCCGGAATGGGAACCCAACCAGGAGGTGGGATTTCTTGGTCACCAAGTTTTGAGAATGTATATATACAAACCCTTGTATTAATTATTCTCCTAATCTTGATAGCGTCGTATACCTCACCACAAGGGTGAATTTTTCTTAACTCAAAGAAACAAGTGTTTGGTTTTATTATTACTTTATCACAATACGCTTGTATCTTGGTGGTGGACTTTTGTGTGGTTAATTGTTAAACCCTAACTTGTTTTAAATATGCGTTTTTATTGATTTAATTACTTACATATATTATTAACTTATTTATTTCTTCATTTGCATCTGAATATTAAATCAACAGTGGCATCGTTAATATGATGTAATTAATTACGAAACACATAAAATTGAATCTTTATGATTATATGCATTTATGGTTTCTAGGGTTTTGAATTGAAACCCTAATTTTTATTTTTAATAGGGTTAATAATCATTACCCTTTTATTATTTATTGCATATATACATCGTTAAAACTTATATTTCCCCAAAATACAAGTTTTCAATGCATGATGTACAATGCAAGTTAAGCATGTTTTGGGTATATATGCAAATATGCAAGTTTTAATAGGTATATATGCAATTGACCCTATTATTTATTAGGTTTTAATTTTGTAAAACTTGTAGAAACTCTAGGATTGCATGCTAATTTTATGTGGTTAATTAATGAATAATTATTATGTGTCATGTAAATATCTTGGGTGATAATTGTTATCTTGAAATCCATGGTTGCATGTTTTGCCATGGAATATTGAAGATACACACATGTTCTATTTAAAATAAATGTTTTAACTAAAAATTGTTCGTACTAATTGATATATTATTATGGCTTTCACTTGTCGATGTATGTGGCTCATCTACCTTGTATTATTGTATGCATTTATTTATATAGAATTGTTTATTAGAGTTTATTAATTATGCATTAATTGACATATGTTAAATTGTTTAGTTATATGTTTATATTATTTGAGTGTGTTTAATTTTTTATTAAAATGCTTTTTGTTTATATATTGTTTTGACATGTTAGTAACGTTATTTGCAAGTAATGGTGAATGATTTGTTATCTAAGAATTATTCTTGAACTTTAATCAAACTAAAAGGTTAGAGCGGCTCACCCACTAGAACAAAATTAAGAAGTCGCTTAATCAAAAGGTTATCTTACACGGTCCTCGCTTTACATGAGTTCTTGTGAATTGATTGGAGCTACCTAGTATAACCATTCTATATCGGCATCTTAGTGCAAAGTTGTAAGCGATTAAAACTTTGTAGAATTTAATCTTAGCAATTAAAATACAAGTAAGTTTCTATGCATGCTTCTTTATACATAAGTTTTGATTACACATCAAAAATTGTACCCTTTAAATTTAAGTTTTTGCCATCTAATGATATGAAACACTTGAAGTTGTAATTTAGTTATGTGAGACCTTGATCTAGATTACAATAACAAGGTAAATTATTTTGTTGTGTGAGACCTAAGTATTTGCTAAATTAGACAACAGTGAGACCTATGACTTAACATAAGATAAATAAACATGCTTACATTTTGCATTAATGGAAAATCCCATAATTTTGGAATAGATTTTCAACGTTTTCAACATTACTATTCTATACTTTCATCACTTTGAGATCAACAACTGATGGGATGGATCCAAAATTCAAGGAAAATACTATGGTTAATATGAATATTGACCAAAGGGTAATTTTCTTGAAAAGATTTAATTAGAAAATACTAAAAATTGAATTTTGTTAATTCTTTTAATTGGCAACATTAAACATAGCGTGGTTTGGGCTGTAATTCAAGTTGTTTTCAAACAAATGTTTGATCAAGAAAAATTTACTAAAAGACAAACATAAACTATTTTCCATGGAAGAAGAGTGAGACTCAATCCTATTCCTTTTCATGATTGAGAAAGGTATGTTAGGAACATTAGAATTGTCTAAATTCTAATATGACTCATAGCAATTTTAATAGTTAAGAAAATTGCACACCATGTTTTCCTTAAGAGATTTCATTACCCTCTATTGGTGATTGAATTCTTATATGACATTTTGGTCAACTAAAAAACATGTTTGACATTATATGAGTTATTACATTAGAATCTAGACTAATTATCATAAAATTGGTAAAAGACAAACTAGTATATTTTATCTAGTTGTTTTGCTTTGACCAATTAAAAGTGCTACACACCATTGTGGGGATAGTAGACCTATTATGGAAGAAATTGCATGCTCAATTTTTCAAGTTAATAGCATTGATGGATAATCCATCATCTACTGAGTAGAATACACTCTTTTAGTACCTAAGTAATTGTTACGAATGGTCTTACAAAAGGGTAGTAACGTAATAACGCTATTTTCATGGTTAATGAAACACTTACGATGTTGTCAAATCCAAATTGGGAGTATGGTGTATTAACTTGAATAAGACATTATTGTAACGTTGTCTAATTCATTGGGAGTTACAAGATTTATTATCTTGGTAGTAACTCAGATTATTTCTAGATTTTCTTGAAATAATACATTACGTTCAAATATGTAGACATTCATATTCTCAAGGATAGTTATGAACGCTTTCTGATAATTAAAGTGGTCCTACATCTACTTGTAATGCTTAAATATCATGACATTATCATATTGCTTCACATAAAACAAACGAATGTCATGGTGTTTATCTACTATATGATGTTGTTCTATGCACAAGTGGGAGAAGTTTTTATTGTGTGCAAAGGAACAACACATACAAATATGATTAATGGATTCTCTTGAAGTAAGAGATTAACGTTCTAATAAGATTGACTTGTTTAGAACATGTGTCAAGATTATAACATAGACTACTTTTATGTCTTATGTCATTCAAATCATAGAAACACTTGAAGTTACATTTTAGTTTAAGTGAGATCTTGGCTAGATTGTAATCTTAAGGTAAATCTCCACTTTGTCGGTGGGATCTGTGGATGCTTTTACAGCTTTCCTAAGTTGGACACTTTATGGAATGACATAATTAAATAAAGTAATACTATCTTAAATATTTATGTATTTTTAGAATGACATAAATAGATAGAGTAGTATATTAACTTGAAAATAAATTAATTGAAACCATGATGTGGTGTTCATAATTACTTTAAATTATAAATGTTTATGTGTTTCTTTGTAAAGTCACAAACATGAAGTCTTTTCATTATTACAAGACATATAATATAAAGTAATACGTTAACTTGTTATGTCTTCTTATTAAGACATAAAGTCATTGGTAAATGACTTATAACGTATAATGAGATTATAACTGTTTATGTTTTCTAATTGAGACATGGACATGAAGTGACTTGATCAAAAGTACTTGAGTTATAAAGCATGCAATTGGCTTGAAATTTTATTTTACCGTTAAGATGATTTAATTGGTAAATAGGTAGGCTAAAAGGAATATGTTTATCTTAAATATTGTTAGATTGTCTTACAATAGTGAGGATCTATTAAAAAGTGGGGCAACTTTAAAAAGCCTAAAAAGTATTATCATCCGTCGGATCATCATACAAATTCATCAATGGCTCTAAATAAAAGTGTGGAAAAAGAAATTCCCAACTCCTTCACACACTTCTCGTATCATATATTTCTCTCTCATCTCTCAATTATCTATCTCTAACAACAACCACTACAACCATCTTCATTATTGAAAAATTAAACACTACCACCGGCACAACAATAATCCACGACCAAAACCACTATTGTCCGACCCCCATTGATGTTGCCACGTGTCGTCACGCGCCGTGACTTCGTGTGAAATTTTTTTACGGTTTCTTGCGATTTCTACGACTTTCGGCTACACGGAACTACACCTCCGGCGAGTGAAGGTTCACCTCATGTTCCCGAATCAGATCCAAGTAGTCTCGTCGCAGCAGCCACCGTAGGCCGCTGGAAGCCACCATCTCTGCCGCCGTCTCTTTCACTGGAGAAAATCATAAGTTGATGTTTTCAAGTTTATGGTTTTGGTTTCATTTAGAAGCATTAAATTTCTTTTTTTGATAAAATGTGTGTCATAATAATGATTTAGATGATAGAGATGGAAGGACTAATTCATCCATAAGTTGTAAGCCTTAAAAAAAACTTTGTAAAAAGAACCAGGTGGATGAAATGTAAAACATTTGATGATTGTTTAGTTGGTGATCTATACAAACTCAATAGCAAGAGTATTTGTTTGGTTCAATGTTCATCTAATAATGATTTAGATGATAAAAAGGATAAAGTAAAAGGAGTAGGTGAGATGAAAAGTAAAAGATAAATAATTGTTTGGTTGGGTGATTTAAGAATTTTTGGTGTATATAGTTTCATTTGTTAGAGATTATCTTCATCACTTCAAGTTAGCAATGTCTATCAGTTTCCTTATAAAAAATACAATGTTCATCAATTATTTTTTATAATGTTCATCATTTGAGGTTATTGTTGTTCATCGTTTATCGTTACTAAAAAACACAATGTTCATCGCTTATAATGTTCATCAGTTGAAGTTATTGTAGTTCATCAGTTGAATTTATTGTTGTTCATCAGTTATAATGTTCATCAATTGAAGTTATTGTAGTTCATCAGTTGAACTTGTTGTTGTTCATCAGTTATAATGTTCATGCTTATAATGTTTATCAGTTGAAGTTATTGTAGTTCATCAGTTGAACTTATTGTTGTTCATCAGTTATAATGTTCATCAGTTGAAGTTATTGTAGTTCATCAGTTGAACTTATTGTTGTTCATCAATTCATCATTGTTTAAAAAAAAATCAATGTTCATCAGCTCATCAGCTATTTTGATAATGTTAATCAGTTCATAAGTTATTTTGATAATGTTCATCAGTTTAAGTTATTATTGTTATTAGTTTTTTTAAAAAACAATGTTCATCAGTTCATCGGTTAATTTTGATAATGTTCATCAATTTATCAGTTCAGTAGTGTTCTTAAAAAAATACAATATTTATCGGTTCATCGATTATTTTTGATAATTTTGATCGATTCATCGGGTTATTTTCGATAATGTTCATCAGTTCACAATTGTTTTTAAAAAAATTCAATGTTCATCAGTTCATCAGTTATTTTGATAATGTTCATCAGTTTAACTTATTATTGTTAGTAGTTTTTCTAAAAAAACAATGTTCATCCGTTCATCGGTTAATTTTGATAATGTTCATCAATTTATCAGTTCAGTAGTGTTCTTAAAAAATACAATATTTATCAGTTCATCAGTTATTTTTGATAATTTTGATCAGTTCATCAGTTATTTTTAATAATGTTCATCAGTTCACCATTGTTTTAAAAAAAATCAATGTTCATCAATTCATCAGTTATTTTGATATTGTTAATCAATTCATCAGTTATTTTGATAATGTTCATCAGTTCAAGTTATTATTGTTATCAGTTTTTCTAAAAAAAAACAATGTTCATCAGTTCATCGGTTAATTTTGATAATGTTCATCAATTGAAGCTATTGTTGTTTATCAGTTTAGTGGTGTTCTTAAAAAAATACAATGTTTATCAGTTCATTAGTTATTTTTTATATTGTTCATCAGTTATTTTTGATAATGTTCATCAATTTAACTATTATTTTTTATAAAATTAAATATTCGTCAATTTTCTTTAAAAAAAATAAATGTTCATGAGTTTAAAAAAAATTAACCGTTCATCATTTTAGAGCAAAAATTGAATGTCCAACAATGTTTATAAGCTAGTAAAATATAATTGTGGAAATAGCAAAAAAAATCTGGCACAAATAATAGAAGGGACACTTGTCACCATGTAAGGACTTTCTAGACTTTTTAATCTTTTCCCACTTTCTATAGGATCACGACTCTTAATGAAATACTGTATGTATATGGAATGTTCAGTTAGAAGAATCAAACATTTGTTATATTTTTTTATTCAAGATAACAATATCTTCTTTTCTTCCAAAAGTTATTAAGGTTAGAAAATTGAGTATTGATTGGATATACTTAACTCAAAATCTAGAAGATTAATAAGACACCATTTTAGTATGGAATGTGATGAATCACATTGAGTCTTATATTGAAGTTTTGAATTGTTAAAACTACTTATGGAGTAGGTTATTAACGAACAAGATTTACGAACTGTCAATGTGTTTTTGTAATATCCCACAAGAAAACAATTTAGTGTTGTTCTAATTGCTAAAGTATTTATAGATAGTCTTTAAATTACAAAAGCAAGTGGGAGTTTTGTTTAGATCTTGAAGAGATTAAATTACAATTACAAAACACAAAATCTTCTAAAATACACTAGTAAATATCATGATGAGGACAAATTTGATAGACCTCAAAATGATGGAATTCTCATTCATAGATCCGCAAGGATTCTCAGATAATTGATTGATGTGCTGAGAAATATGAATTACAGGATCATTGTAAACCTGTTAATCATAATGATACATTACCTAATATTAAATTGTGGTAAATTATTCATACTATGAATGATAAGATGTTGTCCAAAGAGATAATCAACTTTGTAAACTTGGTTTATCTTAATAAAGATGAGTTTCTTCAAAGGAAGGAAAACCCTAGCAGTTTAAATTTTTTGTGTAGAAATCATATGGACAATATTGTACATGTGTTTAATGCATGACTTGTGACAAGATTATTAATCACACTTAAGCAATTAACTGTGATTGAATATTCTTTCCTTGGCACATTAAATATATAATGATTATAATTGTCATACTTATTTTCATTGATATGAAAAATGACAATTGGATATTAAAACTCTTTATTGTGTGATTGCTTTTTGAGGGACGATAAGTAATACAAATGAGTTTTATGAATTCACATAATCTTTGGAAATGTACAAATTGCAAGAATCCATGAATGGATATATGCATGCATCTAGGAGATGATTCTTATGTTTAACTATTAAATCCAAATTTTGGTTTAAAAATTAAAATAAGATAATTTCTAAGTATTCCTGAAAGCTAGTGGGAGTATTATGTTTATTTTCTTTAAAATCTTATATGATGTGGGTAGTAACATTCCATCTAAGATAAAATGTTAAGTTCTGGTTTGGAATGGAACTTCACTTGAAAGATTTAGAAAATAAGACATACAACCTTGGAAAATATGTTTATAAACATGTGTGGTATTAAAATAAATGAGTTTAAAAGAACATGATATATCATTTGTAAAATGGATATGTAGAACATGAATAAAATCTTAGTTTGATACAAGGATTTTTCATGTACATCATGTTATTGTTGTATCATGCTTGAATGCAAGATGATTTGACAACATTGATATCTAATGAAGTTATTAGATAACTAGTGTAATGAATATTCAAATGGAATATGTTTGAATTTAGAATTACATTCCTCAGCCTGGATTTGCTCTCAAATTTCTATAGATGAGCAATACAGCAATTGTTGCGTAATTGTCATAGCCAACAAACTTGAAAGTTTGGAAGGCATCAAACATTACACTATAGATATTGAAGTTTACGGATATTTTAAAGAGCATATTGTTGTTTGTATACAATGATGCTGGTTTAATTGAGATGACACTTAATACTAGTCATGGGAGGATTTCATCCTTGTAAATGGCCATGTGAACTAGTTGTGCTCAACTAAGAGCATAGTTGCATTATATATTAAAGAATAAGAATACTTTAAACTTTAAAAATGTTTGAAAGTTTGATTGTCATAAATTGGTGCTTGAGGATGTCACACACTTTATGAAATATTATGTGGCAATATCAAAATATTTTGAATGCACACATACAAGAACTTCACTAGTTGAATTCTTGAAATAAGTATTCTCAAAATTCCAATAGATCAAAGTTAGTTGAAATTATGCCTTGTCAACAAGTATGAGTGTCATTACTTGAGGCATAATTCATTAACAAGTATTATCATGCATTGATCTATTTAGTATTTGGATAAGGGATGTTTTGAACAAATATTATTTAAATGAAATAAAATATTGGTTATATTTATTTTCATTTTCTTAATATTATATTCTATATTTGCATGTTTAATCCGTGAATAACTTATGTTGTTCTAAATAGTCCGTTGTCGATCAATGATGTGAGAATGTCATTGAATTAAGACAAATCTGAGTTTTGGTAGAATATACTTTTAAAGTATATTGATGCGTGGGACATACCAGATTCACATGATATTCAATGAATTGAATATAGGACTTATCCCAACTTTACATGATGATACTTTATGGATCTTTGTCATTAAGTATATCATGAAGTGTTTATCCTCAGACTTGAGATAACAGATAACTGATATGAATGTAGTGCATTTGTGTAAGATAGTCTAACGCTATCCGTAACTGGTAGTTATAAGGGTTATTTTTGGAAGTGTTGCAAAGTTCATGAGTTATGTTTGTAGTCAAGAGAATTTGTTCTAATACTATATTTGGGCCCCTCGTAGGGTTGACAAGATGTTTGTATGGCCATACCCAAGATCTATCTGGAATACGTTCAGATGATTTGGTAATCTTGTTAAATCGAATACAACGAAACGAATATTAACTTATGAAATGACTTGATCCATATTCATAGTTAATGTAGCATTAGTAACAAAAGGATAAGTAAAAATGATGAATCATTAAATGGTTTTTCCAGGAGACCATACTCGATTTGATCTGGAGGCATTGGCGTGTGAAAGCTAGACTAACCGATGTCATTACTATATTTAGTAATATCCAAGTGGGAGCTGAAAGGTTTTATGGATATTTAAATATATGTATGTCCGGATTCGAACTCGAGACTTCGGGATTGCACACATTACGTATGAGAGATGATGTTAATAATTAATATATAAAATGTTATTATTAATTATTAGTCACGAAATAAAACATAACGATAGTTAAATATTTAACGAGGTTTAGTTAACGGTCGTTAAATGTAAACTATGAGGACTAAGAATGAAATTAGTGGACAAGAAGGATCCGGAATCCCTTTGGGATGGCTTGGCCGGTCGTGGGCTACCCAACCCAAGGAGGTGGGATTTCTTGGTCACCAAGTTTTGAGAATGTATATATACAAACCCTTGTATTCATTATTCTCCTAATCTTGGATCACTAATATACCTAATTTCTCTTCTCCTCTCTCCCTCTTTGTGTGGCCGGTCGTATACCATCACCACAAGGGTGTTCGATTTTGCTTAACTCAAAGAAACAAGTGTTTAGTTTTATTTGTGATTCAAGGAACTAGCTTTTCACATCAAATCGCTAATAAGACGTGTGTACAAGAACGAAGGACAAGCACGCTTGAGCTTGTAATCTTGGTGGTCGACTTTTGTGTGGGTCGAATTGATTAAACCCTAAAGTTAGGGTTTTGGGTTTTGGTTCTTGTTCAATTACCGTTTGATTCTTGAATTGTTAAAAGGTACGCGTTTTCTTATTCGGTTAATTACTTACATATATTATTCCTATTTACTTCCGCTGCATGCTTTGATGATGTTATTTGATTTTATATAATTGTTATGAGTATTAAATCCCAACATGAACACCCCTACCCCACATCTTCATTTCCTGGTTCCTCCACCGGTGGCCACTTTGGTTAATGATATGATGGACATGGGAACGTGATAATTATTGTCACGCTTAATGACCTATTCGATCACTTTCTAGCCCCAACGCGTCATATACACTTGGCGACTACTTTTATTAGTTTTATAAGAAACACTAATACAAAAGAGATACAGTACTACCCTTTCTCATTTGTTTATGCTCGCAAAACAATGTAAAAGAGATCCATAAATCGGTGACGCACCACAATGAAACATAGAAATATACTCATGAAGTTGATATTATATTCTCAAGAGCCGACTTTAAATCAAAAGTTTATTTAAAGTTAAAAAAAAAAAAAAAAAAAAAAAACCAAAACGTGAAAAGGTGATTAAAACATTCTAAACTTAGGTTCGTGCATGATGGTAGCATGCTAGAGGCGTGGTCACGTACGAAATGGTTTATTAATACAAGGGGTCCACAAACAACGTAACGCACCGTCTACTTGTTCTTGATCATCAAAAACCACATTTAATATACTCAACTACATACATATTCATCTAGCAAGTTCATTCCAACAAAACATGGACTCATCGGACGAAGAAAGCGAGCAGGAGTACTTGTTCAAAGTAGTGATCATCGGTGACTCAGCTGTCGGTAAATCAAATCTTTTGACAAGATACGCTAAAAATGAGTTCAATATGCATTCTAAAGCCACTATAGGTGTGGAGTTCCAAACTCAGACAATGGAGATTGATGGGAAAGAAGTTAAGGCTCAAATATGGGACACTGCTGGTCAAGAACGTTTTCGTGCTGTCACGTCTGCTTATTATCGTGGTGCTGTTGGCGCGCTTGTTGTTTATGATATTTCGCGGAGTACTACTTTTGAAAGCGTTACTAGATGGCTTGAAGAACTTCAAAGTGAGTTTAATTTGTTTGATTATTTTGTTATACAACTGCTTTTGGTTTTATTTTACTCTTTGCTTCTCTCATTTCACTTTTCTTGTTACAAAGCATGAAAGTTTCTGCCTAGTATTCAGATCACTTGTTTACCAGCAAGCATATGGTTTATCCAAATTGCAAATTAGCAAAGGTGAAAGTAGGCAATTATCTCTAGATGATTTATTCCAGAAAAAAATATATATAACATATTATAGATCAAGCTGTAGCTTTTAGAATAATATGCTAAATGTAAATTTCGATCATCTATATGACTATATATGTGCATATACAATGATCCAAAAACTGTCAAAATAATGAGAATCGCTTCCACTTTTTAAGAAACTAGTATTGAACTACTGATCCAAAACGGATCAGTTGGATAATTACTTCCAAAATACAATGTCAAACATCAAAAACTAGTCTCCCTACCAATGGTGTTTATGGCGAGGTTACGTCTTTTCGGCTAATGTGGTTCCGCGTAACACACCATGGAAGAGCTTATTATGTTATCACATCACATTTCGTGAGATTAATTAGAGTCATCCACAATAGAATCTTGGAGAATCTATGTGAGCCGTCGTGTGAAGACTGTTTCTACTTTTGTATAAACTGGCATTCTTGATTCTCCCTAGTTGGATGAGACATAGTTGTTTGGCATTAAGAGGGGCCATGTGAAGACATGAAATTGGGACCATATGGCTATGTGAAGCCAAGTTGACTGCAACCTTAGGAGACCTCATAAATGCTATTCGGTGACTTATGGAACCAATTGCCCAATCATTCATTCATTGCCATCATCCATTGGTTATGGGTTTAAGCCGCATTTTAGTTAATGGTTGTCCATAGTTTGCCATTTGAATTAACAGAACAAGCTATGAATACAGAAAGTGGACCAAGTTTGGGCAAATAATGTTAATACCACAAGCACTCAATAGAGTTACAGATGCTTGTCGTGTGAATTATGGGGAGACTTGCTAAAAAAACTGTGAGCCCAGGTAACAACCTACGAGCAGAACAGATTTTAAATTTACGAGAGAAATATAAATATACTTATTTCTAAAGAATGGTCTCCAAGTATTTGATTAAAGGCCACTATAGCATCAATAGCTTAATTAGTTTTGTTAATCATTAATATTGTCCACTGATGCGTGGTGAATATCTTGGCAGCTCATTCAGACACAACAGTGGCGAGGATGCTGGTCGGAAACAAATGTGATTTGGGCAATATCAGAGCAGTAAGTGTCGAAGATGGTAAGAACCTCGCAGAGAAAGAAGGATTGTTCTTCATGGAAACATCAGCACTTGACTCCACCAACGTTAAAACAGCTTTTGAGATGGTCATTCGGGAAATCTACAACAATGTTGGTCGTAAAGCATTGAATTCTGATCCATATAAAACTGAGTTATCAGTGAACAGGGTAACCCTTACAAATGACGGTGCTGATGAATCAAACCAAAACCAAAGCAAATACTCATGCTGCTCTTAATTCTTCAGCAGCTAAGTACTCAGGCAAATGGAGTGTTTCATAAATTGTATCTTTTTAGATTAAATGTTATTTTTATACCATAAGCAACTTATTAGAAATCAGCTGTTATGCATTTTAGTGATGGTAATAATTACTAACCAAGATTAACCTTCTAGCAATATTCTGTAGCATAATTCAAGACTTGTTCAAACACCAACTACCTCAACCAGCAAACCTTTCATCGAAACTGTGACATCTTTTCAGGGTTTTCTTTATCATACTAGGATTTGTTTAGTAAGTGTATATCTCATAGATGTTTACCTAAAAAAAAGTAAAAAATCTACAATTACCCTTGTTGTGTTCAAAAATCCCGAAAACTCATTTTGGGGTCTTGCTTCCTGCCACCTCGTCCCCGCCCTCGACCTTTACCTCTTCCCCTGCCTCTCCCTCTCCCTCCACCACGTCTAAAGAACAATTTTCCATGCTTCATTTCCACAAGTGAATGGAGTAACTCATCACAAAGAATACATCCAACATGTAGTGTAGCTCCATCTTTTAATGGTGTAGTTTTCTTATTAAAATCGACCTCAATTATAGTGGAGTCACATTCAGGGCATCTTTCCTTTGTTGTGCTTATCCGGTGAGCACCTTCAGGAAGCAAAACAAGACAATTGCACATGTTGCAATAAAGTCTCCATTTGGGAGCACTCACTGGGTCAAGAACGAGGGTCCCGTCACATTCTGGGCAGGCACACACACCTTGGGATATTAAAGAGTGACGGCATGTAGGATGTGGGCAGAGGAAACAAGGCATGCCAACTCCTTTACCCAACTTGACCGAACCACCAGTCTTAGGGGCACCAAATAATGCATCTATACCTTCAAATGGAGGATTGTTGTAACAATAAGGGCATAGAGGAAATGACTTGCCATCTGGTCCAGCCATTGAGAAAAGTAAAAGTTCAAAGTTGTCTAGAGGACATGTGAGTTCTTTGTACAACTGCCAAAAAAGAAAAATGGAATTATTAGAGATCATGTTACAATGTTAATGTACGTAATACTGTGCAATATGCATATGCAGAGCTGTAGAGCATAGATTTGGTTTCAGGGATTCACAAGTTCCATGAAAAAGGTTATATCATTCACTAAACAAATACAAACAAACAAAAAAATTTGATAAATTTGCAAGACTAGAGAAATGTATGTAAGCAGGCAGCAAAATATAACCAAAAAAAAGTTTCTTGTTTCCTGAAAACTGTGGTGTTGGATTTCACGAGTAGTTGAAGGGAAACTACTTGCTAAAGTATAAAAAGTACCTTTGGATAAAGATGAAATATAAGGAATCTTGTGGACCGAAATCAGTAGGACCAAAGTTTATATTATAATGATAGTGGATTAATTGATAATCTTAACATGGGAACTTCCTACAAAATGAAATGCTGAAATTTTCGAAGGACTTCCCTGAGAAATATAGCAATTTTATGGGAGGGAATACTTGATGTAGTAATAAACATTACCATAAAAAGAAACCTAACTGAAATGGTTCTAAAATGATCTTCCATTGGCATTTAATACATGGGAAAAGATGAAAACTTGAGAATTTTTCTTACCTTAATTGTGCCTTTTTGAGGAACATAATAGACTTCCTCACATGTATTACAGTACAGGCGAGATGGAAGCATAGAGATGTACTTCATATATCGCAAGCATTTTCCACATTTACTAAGTGCACGTCCAGTATCCGAAAGTGGAGAAAATTGTGCTTCAAACAATGCATCCATATTTTCAATCTGCAGGACAAACCCCATCAATCAGAAATACCCAAATCATGAGCAATCATATTTAGTAGTTTTTTTTTTGGGTACCCATGGTTTCCGAAACTAATCCAAGGGGTTTGAACCCTGATATGAACCGAGTCGATAATGAGGTAAAAGAACAATAAAGATAGATGATCAACTTTCGAGAGGCCGATCTCTCTCCCAATAATGAAGACAAATAACTAAACCATTAATAATATTCTGCATAATAAGAATTACAATCCTAATACCCTATTTATAATAAAAGGCCCTAGACTTAACTTGTTCACTAAGAAAATATAATAAAGGAAACTAAATAAACTAATTAATTAATTAATAATAATAATAATAAAAACTATAGAATGCAGGATTGTATCAATACTCCCGCCCCCAAAAACACCTTGTCCTCAAGGTGTTGCTTTAACATGCAGCCTCGAGTAATTCCGGGATCCCAAACTCTTCGTCGTGTTCCTTTTTTATGCTCCATGTAGAAGTGAGCATGCTTGTTGTCACTTAACTCATGAACTTTTCTAGTTGAATCTTTAAAATATAAATAAGACCACAAATTACTACCAAGATTCGGTTGACATTGGTGATGTTTTAAAAAATGGCCAAACCTCAAATCACCCATGTTTTCCCTATTATCATATATGTTTTGAACAACTGGTCCATTAAAACACCCTATCTCATTCGATTTTCCCTGTGATCCCAGCACTATAGAAGTCTCATCAGACTCGTGGATAAGTTTCTGTCCTAAATCTCTTTTCACATCACAACATGTAACCACCTCGTTTTCTTTTGGTGTTGATTCATCATCACAATCTTTAGTGACAAAGATTTGTGATTTAGGATTTGATGTTACATTTTCGGATGCTTCCTGAGCTCTATTAAGATCACGCCACTTCTCCCATTCTTCAACCTCTTTAGCGCGACCCATCGAGATCGCCAATTTTTTCAATAGATCTATAATCTCTTCATGTTTACGGGCTGATTCAACTCTCATAGCCTCCATTCTTTTCTCGAAGTTACTCATGACTAATCTGATGCTAAGCAGTAACTCCGGGATGAACAGTAAGTTCCGGTGAACAGTACCAGTGAACAGTAACTTCGTTTTTTTTTTTTTTTTTTTTTTTTTGAAACCCTAGAATCGAACAGCTTTGATACCAATTGATATGAACCGAGTCGATAATGAGGTAAAAGAACAATAAAGATAGATGATCAACTTTCGAGAGGCCGATCTCTCTCCCAATAATGAAGACAAATAACTAAACCATTAATAATATTCTGCATAATAAGAATTACAATCCTAATACCCTATTTATAATAAAAGGCCCTAGACTTAACTTGTTCACTAAGAAAATATAATAAAGGAAACTAAATAAACTAATTAATTAATTAATAATAATAATAATAAAAACTATAGAATGCAGGATTGTATCAAACCCACCGCCACACAGACTCAAACCGGGTAAAGCCCTCCCTTTTCAGGAGGTTGGTGTGGCCACTTCAGGGTTGTTTGCACCTAGCAGGAATTGAACTTGAGACGTCTCACATTTTATGATGATAGTCACAAGCTCTGTTGCCACTGAGTGGTTCATATTTAGTAGTATTGGTGATAGGCATATATAAATTTCCCATTAAATAATATTTTACAGGACATTCCAAAGAAAAGATATAGCAAGTTCATAGGACAGAAGCCAGAAGGTACAAAGTGTTACCTGCTTCGTAAAGTAACTAAATTTCTGTCTGAACTGTTCAAGTACATGGTGCACAACAAGCGAATGATCTGCTTGACCTTTCGAAACCAAAGTGATCTGATGTTCTATGAAACTACGTATATCAGGCAAACAAAGATCGGGATCTATACACTGATAGCCTCTTATAAGACTTACACCCAAAACTGTTGGAACCAACTTTCTACCAGCCTCTACCTGTAGATCAAAGATGATGAAAAATGACACTACTCACAAATTTGAGAAACATTAACTCTGGATGTTGCAAAATTGGCAGGTTAGTTGGGCAAAACTTTTAACTCTTTATTTATATATATAGCGTGTCAAATATAATTACAAAAACTATATAGTTTCAATAATATTGATCTAGTGTTTTTTATAAAATGATTTAAGAGGTTTTAGACATTAATAATACACTTGGGGTGACTTTTGACCCGATCTCCTTTTAGCTTTTCTTTTTAATTTATCCATTTGAATATTTAAAGATCAGTCATAACCCGAATCAACCCATTCACGAGTAAATAGGTGAAACTCCCACCTCTGATCAATCCCAGTACACCCAAGCAAACAAGAGCACGTGCGTGCATAGTTAACATACCTTTACGTAGTTGCGTTCACTTATGTTGTTGATGTGCACAGGAATGGATGCATCTGTTCCTATTCCATGCTTCTCCATTAGAGATATCAGCTCACTCTCAGACAAATAATCTGGAGGAGCAGTGTTTCCCTGGAAGAGACAGGTACTAAATGTCATAACTGGCAATAAACATCAGTAGGGGTGGCAAAATAGGAGGGTTTAGGTTAATATGGTTATTAGCTTGTCAATCCATGTAGTTGACACACATATGTAGTGCGTTATTCTTTTGTACTTAACGATTTTTTTGGTGCGAATATATTTACCGGGGTAAAACCCTTTACCAACAAAAAATAAAAAAATAAAAAAATAAAATAAAAAATAAAAAATGGAGGGTTGGCAGGGTTGAGTAACAAGTTGGATTGACTCGCCAACCTTTCTTTCTTCCTTTTTCCTTAAGACTTCATAGATTATTACTTTATTAGTGCATTATATACAATTACAAAAACAACATCTGTAACATATAAGTCTTATTTTTCATAAGAAAGTGATACATTTTGGATCACTTTCAAACCATTTGACAGTTGCACTTTTAACAAATTTTATAAGCTGACCTGTTTGACCAGCAAGACATGATATGTACCCATGCAACCCACTTTTAAGTAAATGGGCTAAACTCGTGACTTCTAATTGACACTGTAGGTTGGCTGCACATGCGCTACATGGTAAGGATCTCACTTTTCTATTGACATGTGCAAGCCAAAGACAATAATACCAAGGTAATAGAGAGCACAGCGCTAAATATATTCAAAAGTAAGGAATGACAATAATACCAAGGTAATACCATATTGCTTGATGATTAATAAAACAAAAATAAAAAAAGAAACATAATCACTGATGTGGAAGGTAAAATGTAATGTTAAAAACATCTTTTACTAGGAATAGTACCTCATATAACTCAACCCTTAAAATCTGTATTTTCTCCCCTTCCGTAAACTGAGGTAGATTCTTCTCGGTCACAGCCAACCATGGCATTATAGCTGTAAATCCTTTTACTGTGACATGCTGCCCAGCGCAATTGAAGAATTCTCCACCCACAGAAAACTCAATCTTCGTCCTATCAAAAATTTGTACCCGTTAGAAATGATACTTGTCATAGACCAGACAGTATTGTTGAACCACTCAACAGAGCATCATATGGCACTGCAAATGCAGAATCTTTCATTAAAAGTACATATTAGCGACTTTGTGTCTACGTGTTTCAGATTTAGGGTGAAGATGTAGTAAACTAGTAATCAAAAATCAAAACTTGTGAAAATTCTTGAAAGGAAGTATGCATATAGTCTTAAAGAGAACAGAAGTTATGTGGAAATTAGTTATTAGGTATAAAAAAAATCTTATTTAAGATTCTTTAAGTTGGACCCAAATTGTTCAACTAAGTTCAAAACCAACCAATAATAAAACTTGTTTTGGTTAGGATGAATATGAGTTGACAAGAAAGCTTTTATAAGTTCAATTATAATGGACTTGGTTAATCTTTTTATCTGGATTAAGTGAGTGCATAGTCCATCTGAAACCAACCCCCCAACAGATTTGTAAAATTTTCATCTACACGCCAGTGAGAATGATCTACCGAGATGAAATATGGATCCGTTACCTTACATATTTGCAATCAGGAGAGAGGGTACCAAGAAAATGCTGACAGACATATTGATAAAGTCTCCAAGCATCCCCGCCTAGCATATCTTCATTAGCTGAACGCATAGGCGTGATCGGTGGGTGGTCACCTACATCAGTTCCTGATTTGGGCTTATGATAACCATCGGTAAGTAGTGTCTGCGCATAACTACCCCATACTGGATTACTCGTCAACGTGCCAAGAGTTCCTTTAAAGTCGAATGACGAAGGGTATGCTGTACTCTCCGTCCGTGGATAGCTGGAACATCAAGCACAGGAAAGCAAAGACACAGAAATCTAAACAATGCCCAATCATAAGTAAACAATGTGCAATATTGAAAGATAATGGGGTGAAGTAAATGGAAAGGGCACCTGATAAAACCTTGGGTATACAAGCGCTCAGCCAATTGCATGGCCAACTGAGGTCCAAACCCTAGCGCACTTGAAGCAACCTGCCCCAGTAAACAGATAACAAACAGCTGTCATGCACCACCTTTAACATTGAGCATGTTGCCAATTTACAAACAATCATGATAAAAAAATAAATAAATAAATAAATAAAAATAACTTGAAGTTCTCATTATTCTAACATGATGATTTTACATGCCACATTTGATAGAAACTGCATAAAAAAGCATTAACATAGGGGAAGTTACTGAAACGACAACAGACACAGTCTATCATTGGCAGTAGGTAGAGAGGTAAACAATGAGAAATATCATACTATTGGCATCAAAAAGAAAAATTAAGAGATACTCATTAGCATCATGCTTTATAGGCAGAGTTCTTACAACCAAGGAACTAAAAGTCTAGTTATTGTCAAAAGATATATCATATATGTCAATGCAGATTGTCATGAATATGAAAGAGCAAACAAAAACAACAAACAAGACCACCATTCAAGTTCCTATATGCACACTAACACAAAATACAGTTTATCTATAAATTTACATATGCACATGTGAGATTTACTGTGACTTCCCACAGATTTAAAAGGCAGAATGCAGAGGTTTATATATTTTAACAATAATATGGTAATAAAAATAACATGGTGATTCTCGACATTTCCTGACCTTCAAAAGGTTGACTGTGTTAAGACCAGAAGGCCGACCCTTGCTATCTTGTTTTTCAGAAATATTGGTAACTTTTAGAACAGCGTCATCAACTACTAACTTTTGAAACATCTCTGCCACCTGTTGGTGATTGTAAACGTCAGCAACAAAGTAGATAAACATAGCATAAATCAATGACGATCAAAGCAGTGAAAATCTCACATCATGATCAAACAACCTATTACGATCCCAATCCAGCTTCAACTCATAACCATTCTTTATTATGTAAGGATGTACAACCCAAAACTTTTCTGGCTTGAAAGTACTAATTTGAAGGTAGCGATGCACACAAAATCCAAGGGTAGGAGTTTGACATGGGCCATATCTGACAAAGAAAAAAAAAAAAAAAAAAAAACATCAAGATATTACGGATTTATTTATATACGTGAAGAGGGAAGATTTTGAGCATTTTAACTTTAAAAGAAGTTTCATGACATGGAATATGAAATCCATGAACAGAAATAGGATCCCGAGCGATGTATCCACTTTTCTGTCCAGCTGAAAAATCGAATTAGCAGAAATAATTCTATTATTTGTTTACTTAAATGATTTCGGAGGTTTTATTCACTGAAACCACACTTTGGGTGTGTACAAAACTACAAACCATTTGACCAGTTTTGTTTTTAATGAATTATTTTAACTATTCGACTCGTTATAGATATAACATAACCTCTAGATAAAACTAGAAGGATGAGATAGAACAGGGAGCCTACGAGATGACTCTCGAATCCAGATTTCCATATTTTCCTTGAAAGTAAGTAGTTTGAAATCGTGTAAAAGCAACTCCAACTTTAAGATCTATCTCCTGCCGAGCATCTACTGCCAATGATTCATCTTTGTTGGGCTGGACAAGATTTTTCATAGCATGGGTAATGTCTTTCTCGGTCACTGAAGAAAATCGTGCCCGGTGAACTCTTCTACCATCATTTGCATGAAATCCGGTGCACTCAATAACTGCATGCAAGAAAATGCAAGTTGAGGGAATGATGAAACTAGAATTAACATGCCACACACGAAGGGTTCATCAACATACAAGCATTGAGCAATAAGTTTGTAGCTAAATAGCAAAAAGACCACAACTAATTATGAAAGTGCATATGTGCAGTTTTGCATTGCAACAAGCAATATCGAAAGATGCAAGTATGCAGCAGAAAAATTTTAACCTTTTGATGTATAAGTATATCAAAACTATGATGAAATTCATTTGCTCAACTATTACCACCAGAAACCAAAGAACAAGAGTGCAAGTCACATGAGCAATAAAAAGAACCATCAATTAAGCAAAAAAACATAATATTGTCTTTTCTTACCAAAAGGTCATTAAGTTATGGTCAATTTATTGTTTCTAATGTCAAAATTTTGAGCTGCAAACAAGTTACACCCATCACAACTCAATTCATAAAAATAAAAAAAATAAAAAAATACCTTCAAAGCATATATTCTCTCCTTCACGATCACAGTCCAACCACAGTACCAGATCTCCACAACCACGAGCCTCCCGGTTTAGATGTTGACGAATATGAGCCTTGTTACAGATGATTTACAAGCAAGTAAGTTTAGGTGAAAAGAGTGGTAAAAAATAACAAAAATAAAGTAGTTATATAGCAGTTTTTAGGGTACCTAAGTTGATAAAAAATTTACACAGCTCAGATAACCAATGCCTAGATCAGAGACACCATGGCTACCTATTTTGATGGTTGGCTTTACGGATATATTCAAATCCAAACTCAGGTTTTAATAAAACAAACTTGATATAACTACAATCATTCATGTCACTTATAATCATGTGTAACATATATTTTAATTATCTAATCTGATCAAATTAGTACAAAAAAGTAACACCACCAATAAGAGGAGCACAGATGGGTTAAAGCCTGAGCCCGGCCCGCAGAAGTCCATGAAAGCCTGGTCCCAAAAAGCTTGATCCGGACCAGTGGTCCTAAATAGTCCTAATATTAGGCAACAAAGCCCGGTCCGGACACGGCCCAGGCCGGGTAACAGTTACAGGAACCACTCATTCGCCAACTGTGTTTCATAGCATGAACAGTTAAGGCATTCAGTCCACATTTCCATCATCTCATGATATCAGGATGATAGATTGAGAAAACTATTGATTTTAGCTGCACAAGTAGGATGCATAGTGACTTTTAGCAATGGGCCTATAAACTTTAAGAGTTCCTAAGAGTTCACATCTCCAAGGGACCTATACAATGTGGCATTGCACAATCTTCTAAGTAACACAGATGCAGTCATGGGTGTTCATTCATGCCGAATTACGCAGTCCAGCAGGAAGAAATCCACAGGGTAAAAGTGACATGCATAAAAATTTGCTAGATGGTTAATGTATAAGATTTTCACATGTGAGCAGATGCCATACACAACATATTGGTCTATTAAGTATTAACTATATACAAAACAGCTGAGACAAACTGAGACAGCTGGCAACTGCGACAAAGCCCGCACCTTTGGATTTGATTCTAAGTTGACAACTGGTGCTTCAAAAAGAGTGAGAGGATCTGTCGCAGCCCAGTCTTGATACTTTGGTGGAAAATCTACACTGGATTTGCACAAAAGGAAACAGATATTCAGATATGTTACAGCTTAACTAGAATTTACATGCAAAAGAAAAAAATGCACGAAAGCCATGAAATACCGATACACTTGACCACATATAAATCCATATCTTAAATTTTAGCAACTTTTGAAAACGATATACAGTTTAGTTATAACATGTTAACAATTTAGAAAACATAAAATGATGGTTTGAAGAAAAAGGAAACCTGAAAACATGACCAATCACTGATGTAACTTTGTATTGTACCCGATATCCTAAAAAAGTCCCATCAAACTCATGAACCTCGGTACTACCTCTTCGTGATGACATCTGCAAAATCAGTGTGTTAAAATCAAGAAAAGTCTTTACGGGAATTACAGAACTGACACCTAAGGTAAATAGTGATCAATTTCAAAGCACACATTACCTTCTCATTCGTCATATAAAGATTTTCTAAGTGTAATTGACCAAGCAAAACCAAATACTAAACTTGTGACATAACCGATGAACAAAAGCCATCAAGCATATAGATTGGTTGTAAAATATCTTGGAAGTTTCAAGTTTGCAATAAATAGAGGCTTTTGCATATATATCCTCCCGAAAATGCAAAATTGCATATATATCCAAAGCATGCATAAAAACCATTGTATTATGTGCATAAAAAACTTGTACAAAGGATATATATATGCAATTATTCACTTTAGGAGGGATATATATGCATTTTTGCCAAAATATATCTTACGCGGGCCCACACTCCCTAGTTCCAAAAACATATTTATAAACAAAAATGAAAGTTATTAATCTAAAACAATTACTCAATGTAGAACGAAATAATTCGCCATTCGGTATCATTAAATATGTGTTTAACATACAAAAATACAAGTAAATAGAGTATAATATTTGTAAATTTGTATAGATGAAGTATTTACTCGACCACCGGAGAGTGCAGTAGCAATTGAAAGAGCTATACTTGGCTTCTCAGCAACCTAATCATTATCATAGTAAACAGATATTATTATTATTAGTAATAAAAGTTGAGAGTTAAAAACCCTATAAAAAAAAAAAGAAAGAGTGATTAACTCACCATCAGTACTTTGGTCGCCATTGTTACTGTTAGTTTCAAGTGTAAGGTTGAATCAAACAAATGCGCTCTTCCTTCCTATAACTATCTCACATTTGTTTTACGGAATATTTGACACTCCGCATTTGGTTAATGGGCTTTCAAGAAGGAAGTCAATTGGGCTTTTATCAAATAAAATAGAGCTTTATTTGCGAATGCATTAATCACTTTTAATTTACAAATAATTTTAAAACTCGTGTGCGCATGGGATTTTGACGGATAGTTTCAACAACTTTTTTTTGAGATTATATAGTGTCACAATTTATAAATTCATGATTTTGTAATGTTTAAGATTTTTCTATGAAATTATATTGAATTTTTAATACTTATAGAGTTATAATACCCGTGCATGCACGAGTTTTTACATAAATTTTCATTATGTGATAATATCGATTAATATTTAGTATACATTTTCGGTTCACGAAGGATTTTACTTTGTTTAACTGGCATGGTGTTTAGGATGGTCTTGTTTAAATTTAACTATTTATATATGTAGGATTATGTGCATGTTATAACGTAATTAAATATTGTCATTAATATATAATACCATGAGGTTACACATATATTGAACGATATTTCAGCTTTATATATTTACTGTGAATATATAAATGATCTAATTAACTGAAAAGTAGATTGTGCTTATTCAGTAGGACTGTTTAAAAAGTAATGAGCTTAAACCAAGAACGGATGGAGAGACCATTTGGTCCATTAGGATCGGCCGCCCGTGGTGTCTCGGGCTTAATTTTGATTCAATTACTTATTTAAGAAGATAAATATGTTTTAATATAATATCAAATCTTTTAAATGAAGTGATTATCTTTTTTATGTTTAGAGTTTATCTTATATTTAAATATAGAAGTTATCTTTTAAATGTTACATATACAAGAGGTAAATTAGGATTACATCTCTTTTTTAACCCTAAATTTTTTGTGCCTCCTCTCCTCTCTTTAGTTTTGACCGAGCACCCAAACATACCAAACACATACTTATGTTTTATCTAAGCAATAGGATAGTTCATGTAAAGCTCAAATGGATCAAGTACTAGTACCCTGCTGAAGTTGTTGGAACGTTAGTGTGCAAAACCGTGAGAATATCTTGTTCTTAGATCTTTCTGTCGATATTGATCTCTGACCTAAACAAGGTACAAAATCGTTGCAACTGTTTATTTGATTAGCCATACGTTATATATGGATCACAAGTATGGAAAAGAGTTTTAAGGGTTTTAATATTCCGCCGTTTAATTGTTAAAGTAATTTTTAAAGTTATACCTTTCGTTTTCCATCACTAGTATTAGAGCCACTTATACATGTTTTATGATTATCATGTGATCTATTTAAAATACAAGTTTTATGGTCATAATGGTCATATCGAATCCCCTATGGAATTTGTGTGGTTTGATGTTACAAGCGAAGATATTTTCTGATGACGCATAAATACGTGTAGTAAAACTTATCACCTTCACGGTGTGTTATAATATGTATTTGATTTGATTGATTTTGAAACACATTTTTTAAATTGGTGTATGCATGACTATGATAATATATGAAAATTAAATGTCGTATTTAATTTATATACTTGCTTGTTTAAATTACTTCTTTTAATTTTCTATAATATCATGATCAACCTCATGCAAAGTTGATCATGAGCAAGCCAATAATAGAATTTAATAATTGTTAATATTGTCATATATAGCTCTTTATGCCTTTAGCCGTTTGTCATAGTTGATTATTTTGATAATTATTTTACGCCCTGGTTAAGGCATTTAGGGATAGGCCTTGATGCCAAGTTGTAATTTTCATTCATTTTTGTATTTGTATTTATTTCAATTGTAAATATTATAATAGGTAGGAATTTTCAATTTTAATTTATGTAACAAGACGTAGATCAAGATTGGATGCAAACAAGATTTGGTGTTTGAATACAGCGGAGACACATGCTTATGCTTCACTTGATGAGATATTAGAATCTTGAATCAAGTGGGAGCATTGGATTGTCCCTAGAATGACCATTGTGTTCATGTTGGCTCATGGATACAATTATAGAATTTTGGGCTAGGCTATATGTCACACCCCGCCAGAGGCGGAAACACGAGGTGCAACATAATTAATATACATCGCAAAGAGATATAGTACAATATCATGATTAAAATTTAAGAAATAGTACAACATTACATTTAAGGTTTTAGCCGACCTTGGCAATTGAAACATAAAGTTTGACTTTCAAAAGATAACATTTTACTACATGACAACCCAGTTGACTTGTGAGGACTCCTTTATTTAAATCCTTCATAAAATAAGCTAACCAACGATCACATGAAATGCATGAGAAAACGTGTCAACTATGAAAATAGTTGGTGAGTACACAAGTTTTAAGAAACCATTTTTAGAAAGTCTGCTTGGCAAATGTCTTGTCAACTCACCATGTTACAAATCCGCCCATACAAGACTTGTAACATATAAGTTCACATACATTCACGTATATCAAGTAGTATACCTGGTAATTAATACACGTATGATCATAATAGCTCACAATAAGAGTGCCTAATATATAATAGATCACGCCTGCTCCGAACAAGGGAGACTTTGTGTTGCTCCGGTCGACAAAGGAGACTTGGCATTGCTCTATCGGAGACTTAGTGTTGCTCAGAGGGAGACTTGCATAGTACAAAACTATTATATATTATCAATTCAAGGCTGCTCCGAACAATGGAGACTTTAAGACTTAGCACGTAAGGCACATTATAGATCTAAGCATACTAAGGGATCAGGAACAAGTCATAAGGTCATAATAAGTCAAAGGGTTTAGGTTATATCAAATAGTCCAAATAAGTTCATAATTTAGAACAAAAATATAGTTTAAGATTTAAGTTCATGCATTTCACCCCAAATAAATAAAACGATAAAAATGGGGACTGTGAACTCACCTTGGCAATTAGCAGTATGAACGAGGGTCAAGTCAGATAATATGAAAGTGTGGCACCGACATGCAACCTAGATTAGTACGACAAGTCTCAGTTTCTGATCCCAAGTAAAACTTATCTAACTTTATTTATTTCACAAGCGTTGTTGTTGTTGTTGTTTTATCGACGTTAGGTTTTTAAAAATGTCATTTTCAAAATAATGTGTATATTTCGACTAATAGAATTTGTTTTGAAAACTATGTTGAAAAGTATATATTTCGGCTAGAAAAGGGTCATATGTAGTGTTTAAACGAAAGCTCTATAGAAAATATAATGTTTGATCGATAAAGAAAGTTTGGCTTAATAATGTTATAAGTAAAGTACATATTCATTTATGACATTATATGTATATATGTTTTATTGATATGAGTAAAGTGTATGTATATTTATATATATCTACAAATATGTATAACATTTTCATAATATGTTTATAACCTCTTTGAACCGAGGTTTATAAATTACTTCTTGATGAGTCCATTTGGGAAAAAGAGTTTTATACGTATAGTTTGACTTGCTTTACGTATATAAATGTGTCGGGTCTAAATGAAATATTATTTTTTGAAGAATCTTCATATAAACATTTCCGTTATCTTAGTCATAATTGGTTTAATTGTTTTACACGATTACAAGTCTTGCTCATAAAATTCTTTAATCAATTTAAGTGTTTATATGTAATTTACAATGACGATGTAAGTAAAAATATTAATCGACGAGAAATTTTGAAAAGGCGAGCGAGTGGTTTGTCGTGCTCGGGCTGTGGCCCGGACCAACAGTCAACAGGCTGTTGTGGACTTTGGAGTGGGCTTCGGCCCATTTTTACGCCAAACGGACTCTTAAGCAGATTGGGCCTCAGCCCAGATTTAACACACCTCATGATTTTTATGTTGGGTTGGGCCTAGTGTTATAACAAAACCAAACGCACCCTTTTTGGGCTTCGCAGCCCAACTGACAAAACAAATACACCCAATGGAATATAACACAAAGAAAAGATTTTGAAACTTATGCTTCTGTTATAGTTTTGACGTGAGCAGGGGAACCAAAACGCAAACACAAACGAAACAATATATTATCATAGCGGGACTTTTATGAGTTGACCATGTCGTAGTCTAGTATTTGGCCGGGTAGAAACACTTTCGAGTGTTCTCCCTTGACTTGAAACAAGCAAAACAAATGCACCCTTTTGTGACTCGAAATAACTACCAACACAAGACTCTTGTGAGTCTATACGCACATCGAAACAAGACAACAAGATCCATCAACAGAGAATGAGCAAAGTTATGACCTTAAACCGAAACTAAACATGAGTCTGAAACTAGATATGATCATTACGCCGAAACTAGAATAACTTTACTATGAACAAAATTTATATCGAAAACCAAATAATCATTTTATCATCATTTTCAGGTTCTAATCTTTCCTGAGTTTCGACATCAACAACAACAACCAAGAGAACAATCTTCTTTTTATACAAATCAATACTTTAGCCAAATAGTTTCACCAAAATTAAACCTCCAATGTTTTTCTAATTTATTTACCAATCAGTAACATAAAAATTAAATTCGAATTGGACAAAAATTACAATGTAATGGATTGAAAATATTAACAAGATTAATGTTCATACAATATTCCCAAAGTGGGTCGAGTGAGTATGAAAACCGAACACAAAAACTCCAATTGTACACGAACTAGGATAAAGTAGAAAAAATTGAAGCTTGATTTGGAATCCCTTAGACCTTGAATAATAAAACCCCCTTGGTAATTTCAAAAAGCCCCTTGATTTATTAAACCCTAATTTCTTTGTGTTTGAGATGGAAGTTAACGAATACCCTTCTGAGATTGATTCTATTCATAGGAAAAGAATTGGAATGATGATAGTGACTCAAATATAAACCCAAAACATGTTTCTTTCTCTTTTAAGCATTCCTTGTCTCGAATTCAGTCCATAGGCGCCACATGAGTGCTCTAGTTCATAGCTTTTTAGGTTTAGAGGATGGTGATGGTACAAGGAAAAGGAGGAGGGAACAAGAAGCTGAAAAAGAAGAGAGTCGTGCCTTGGTTTTTCAGAAAAGAGGAGAAGAAACTGAGAAAGAAGAAAAAGGGGAGCTTTAAAATATTTATTATAAGTTTTGTTATTATTATTAATAGATGTATTATGTGCACTCCGTACTGTAAAATTTTTTCTGTAGGAAATAACGTATTTCTACTTAAAATACTTTTCGGGCATCCGTATTTTATAAGTTTTATATTTCTGGAGACGTTTTGACGAGCGAAATATTATGGTATTATTATTATCTTGAAATTAGAAAATAGATTTCATGCCAATACTATCATGGTGTCGGTATGCGTGTGGTGCCGGGAATTCGGAAAACACGAGACGACTTCTCGTTTTTAAGTCATAATAATTTCAAAAATAAAAATTCGCGTTTTCTGACATAAATGACTAAAAATAATAGCCGGGAAATTTACGGATTGTCACAGTCTGCCATCCTTAAAAAGAATCTCGTCCTCGAGATTCAGTCCGTCTGTCCTACAGGCGTACGTTCTCATGGTTTTAACTTTCTCATTCTCGAGCTTTGCCCTCAAAAGACTCTTAGTTGGGGAATTCTCACAACTTATCGACCTGACTGGTCATGTGTTTAAGTTGTGTAGGTTGGGTAACAACTTGATTCTAACTTGATTTTCGCAACTCATCAAACAGGAACTGTCACTAGATCAAGCTAGGAAATAAGTTGTCAGAAAGAGATGGCTTCTCATCTTTTTAAGAGACCTTTTGGAATTTTGGATCGAGTTTGAAATCGTTTAAACCAATTAATTCAATTAATAGTGGTTCAGATTAGTGAGAAGGCTAAAATTCATCTAAGGCTCATGATGCTCGGTTCTACACTAATCGATGTCATGAACTTGATATAGGAACGAAACCAAATAATATTGAAATATAGTGGGTAATCAAAAGAATGTACCCGTCACGGTGCTTGTGTCTTAGCGAGCTTCCTTGGTGTCCAAGAAGAATGCTCGACCCCGAGCTGGGTTGATATTGCCTCCACGGTTTGCGTTATCTCCATCAATGGCTAAGACGAGAGTCATGTTACCCTGCGCCGGCTTTTGTGCCCTATTCAACTTAGGACACGTGTTCCGGAGGTGATCCAGACTCCTACACTTGTAACATGCTGGCTTCTGTCCTTGGTTTCCATTTTTGCTTGAGCACTTCCAACTAAGGTGGCATGTCTATTTGCATATGTTGCACCTTGGGCAGTTTCCTGAGTGGTGGAGGTTACATCGAGTGCACTTAGGATGTAGCCCTGCATACCCTCTGCGTTCCTGAGTCGTTGCCCCGTAGTTTCTGGTTACTCGTTGCCTCTTGTCTTGCTGGTCCTGGTCTCGGCTTCCCTGCTGATTGGAAAGAAGCTATATGAAGCTTGATTGTCAGAGTTTAAAATGGAAAATTGCAACAGTAGACACAACAATATAAATTGATAATGCAACTTAAATTAGTACTTGAAAATGGTTTATATTGATCAAATAACTTAAAATGAGTACATTACAACAAAAGATTACAGATTTTTAACTTAACTAAAACTTTATATTAAAAACGACATTAATAAAATTTAAAAACTACAAGAATCTGTTCTCTTGCTTCCCTTAGCTTCTTTTTATATACCAAACTTCTTCTCTCCTCTTTCTGAGCATATCCCACTAATTTCTTGGCCATTGGATGTCTTGAATTGATCTAGGCCATTGAATCAGATTTTGGCGCCAAAACTTGTTTATCCACTGGGAGGGTTGAGTGAGGGGATTGAAGGAGCATTAAATGCTTCTTGGAGGTTAGTTGAGGTGGGGGGAACAAGAAAATGTGAGGGTGAGCTGGGGGGATGGGTGGAAGAGTGTTTGCAGAGAAGCAGTTGAAGGGGAAGAAGACTTTGGCGCCAAGGCCTTGGTTTGACCGGTGTTTAATATTGAAGGGGGTCCAATTTGTTAATGACAGGGGGGTCACAAGGTAAATATGGCAGGGGGTCATTTGGGTTTATGACAAGTCCAAAGGTTGAAAGGGTATTAATAATCATAGGGACCATTTGTGTAAATTCTGACAAACAAGGGACCATGGCTGCCATTTTATCAAAGTTGCTCCAAGGGCTAAAAGTGACAAGCTCCAAAAGTACAAGGACCAAACTTGACATTTTCCAATTTTCCAAGGACCATATTTGCCAATTTTCAAACTTGAAGGACCAATTTTGTAATTTCTCAAAACTTTTGACATTTTTCACCAAAGGACTAATTTTGACAAGTTATGATTTTAAAAGGACCTTTGGTGATTTTTCTTTTGAAATTTAGCTCGGGACTATTTCGACAACTTTTGAAACTTGGGGACTGAACCGCCAATTATGCAAACTTTGCTCATTTTTCATCTGATTTTAAACATTTTGCATCTGAAACATATAAAATTCAATTTTGGAATATTTTCAGTATTTTGATGCATTTCTGAGCATTTTTAAACGCTTTGCGTTTCAGATTTAACCAAAATGATGAGTATTTACACACTCATCAATCCCCACACTAAACTATTGCTAGTCCCTAGCAATCTTTTGAGAAAAACTTAATGGATTTGAATCTCTTTACCAAAAGCCATTACTTCTGGAGTAGCCAAATGTTTCGGTTCAAGTAAGAACTATGGTACACCGATAACCATGTGATTTTGAGCAAACCACCAGCTTCCAACGGATATGATTTGTCTTTACCGAAGCCGCTTGCTCGGACTAGCCAATTCTTAGATAAATTATCAATATTATCTTTGGTGAGCTGATTACCAATTATGGTTTTTCCATTGCCTTTACCACAAGCCATAAACTTGCGGGCTAGCCAACTCTTCACTTTTTAGGATATGGTGAATTGAATACCATACAATTTTGGGCAAATTGCAAGCCGCCAACGGATTTGAGATATCTTTACCAAGAGCCGTTTGCTCCTGGATTAGCCAATCCTTTAGTTTATTAGACATGGCGGATTGATAACCAAATGAGTAAGTGTAAAACACTTACTCCAAAAAAAAATTTTTGCCAAAAACGGGGAATCGTGTGGTATAATTACATGATAAAATTCGTGAGAATTCCCCCACACTTAGAAATGAATATTGCCCTCAATATTCAAAGTACCGGCGGTTATGCCAAAACAAAGAACGAAAAAGGGAAATATTACGGCCATTATTTTAAAAGGTTTTTGAAACTTGCATATATACAACATGTGGGGCAACCCCCCCACACTAGGGTGGTAGAAAGATAGAAAGAAGTCAAAAATATGGGTGAAAACCCATATGGCATGCTATTTTTTGATTCCCGAAGTCGCTAGCTTGACTCGACCGAATTCAGCTTGTTCATGGGGAAAGTAATGTGGAAAACCAATCTCGATCGGACTTTCGTTCACAATGTTAATAAACATATGAACATCAAAAAGTTCCACACCGATGAGATATAACCGCGGTATTGTTAATAGTAGAAACTATAAAGGATGATACCGGGTCAAAGATGGTGTCCTCATTCCCGAAAGAGAAAAGGGAAAGAGCAACCACACCATCTGTGAAGAATGGAATAAAGACGCACATGAGAATGCAAGTCCATTCCTCATCAGAAAGAAGCAAATCACCGCTTTGACATTTTTAAGCTTAAACTTGAAGCTTGTATGGTGATTGTCAACAGAATTTCCGGTAGGGAGGGTTGGAAACGGTTCTTCAACCAACAGATTTTCCAAAAAAAGGATGTCCCTCCTAATCAAAGTAAGTATTATCAATTCCTGTTGGAATTGACTCATCACTAAGAAAGGCATCGACTTCATTCCAAAAGTTGTCATCTTCCTCATCGAGAGAAGGGATGGAAGAGTCGGGAATAATAAGACTAGGAGATGATGGATCATTTTTGAGCAATTCATCAATGGGAAGAATGTCTCCCATTGGATCACAATCATCATCATCCAATTCGGATGAAACGAGGAGAGTTTGGTTTCATCCACGAGTTAACAAACTCGATCACGACAACCGATTCCGGAGGTGGGACAAGTGGTGTGCTCTTAGAGCTAGCAATTTCCACCACTTCCGATGAAGTCTCCGATTCTAGATCATCATCATCAAGAACACTCTTGACTTTCCTGGTACAACTCTCAAACCATTTGTTTGAACTGGGTTGATTTTCAAAGCTTTTAGCTCAAAGACGCTTTTGATGACTCCTCTTAACTGCGTGAAATTTGAGAGTGTTGCATTGAATCTTCATGATTTTTGATCAATTGTGGCAACACCCTGTTTGGATAGAGGCGTGGAGTTTTGGTTGATATTCAACGTGAGTTCTTCGTTGTCAACCCGTATGGTCAAATCTTCAAAGAACACATCAATCGAGCACCGACTCGCTCTCAAGAAAGCTCTCCCTAAGATGAGGGAACTCTAGGATCGATCGAAGTCTACTACAACAAAGTCGAGAGGAAAGTGAAACTTTCCCACTTTCATCACTACATCCTCGGCTATCCCAAGTGGACGAGTTATGGTACGGTCCGCTAGCTCAAGTGTCATACAAGTGGATGTAAGTTTAGGAAGAGACAGTTTCTTCCATACCGAGAGTGGCATGAGGTTAATGCTAGCGCCAAGATCGCCAAGGCGAGCATTGAACCATCCCCAAGAAATCACACGGGATTAGGAATCGCCAGGGGTCTTCAAGCTTTTGGGAAGCTTCTTGAGAAGGACCGCCGAGCATTGCTCATTGAGAGGAGTTTTAGCCATCTCTGATAGCTTATCTTTGTTGGTGAGTAAGCCTTTTAGCGTGGATGCAAATTTAGGCATTAGAACGAGAGCATCAACGAAGCTTATATCAAAGTGTAGCTCATTGAAGATTTGGAAAAAATTTTCCATTTGCTCTTTGTTTTTGTCTTTGAGCTTCTCATCATTCATTCTTGATGGGTAAGGATGCTGACTAGACTTTTGGCCGGATGGAAGTGTTTTCTCGCTCAATTTGTCTTCGAACCGGGTTCGGACTTAAAGCTTGGACTACCGAAGGTGGGCGTGTACTTCGCCATTGGGCTTGAGAAATGCACCTTGTCCGTTTTATCCTTGGTAACTTGACTCATTGCTCCTGGTGGAGGAGGCATTGGAGTCGAAGGTCCATTGTGCGCCTTACCACTACGAGTGGTGACGACTTTCAACTCGGCATTTGGATTGGGAATTGTATTGCTTGGGAGTCCTCCAGAAGATGACGAAGCTTTGTTCACATTCATGTTCATGAAACTGCTCATCATATTCTTCAACTTATTTGTCTGCCGAGACAATGTGGTATCACTTTCCTTTCTTAGCTCAACTCTCATGTTATTGATCTGAGTTTGCATTGAACGTATGCTCGACTCAGTAATTTTCATGAAGTCATTCGGCATGGGAGCTTGAGAAGGTTGTTGATAACTTTGATGATTTGGAGCTTGATAAGGTTGGTTGAAATTGTTCCGGGTTTGATTGAAATTTTGAGAGTTATTGAAGTTGTGTCCTTGATTCGAAACAAAGCGATTTTGATTGCCATGGTTTTGCACAGGGAGGAAACCAGGGTGGTGTCATACCGCTAGGTGCACGGTAGTGAGGATCACTTGTGGTCTCAGATTGATTGTGGTTTACCGGCTACGGAGCTTGGTAAAAAGAAGCATCGGTTGCTTGACAATCATAATACGCATGTGGACCACTACAAGTTTCACACACCTTGTTTACGGCTTTGATTGGTTCCGGCTTATGAATTTCGCTTTTGATTTCCTTTACATCTTTAATCATACAACGGATGGCGTCCGTTAGAGCGGCTATCGGAGCGGCTAACTCAGAAGAGTTATTAGATGAAGAAGCAAGGGTGTTTGGAGTATTGACTTTGTTGCGAGAAATAGGAACTTTTGATTTTTGCTCGCAAATCTCAATCACATCTTTAGGTCTACGATTCAAGATATTGCCTGCATTCAAGGAATCTTGATCGCTACCGTTCAACCCATTATAAAAGATATTAACTTGTTGAAGCTCCGTGAATTCATGATGGGGGCATTTCCCGAGGAGATCTTTGAATCTCTCCCATGCCTCCAAAGTTTTCATCGAAATTTTGACGAAATCCAGAAATTTCATTTTTAAGATTAGTCGTCTTTGATGGAGGAAAGAAATAATTGACAAACTTTTGAACAAGATCCTCCCAAGTTTCGATAGATCGAGGGGGTTCTTTTTCCAGCCAAATCCGGGTTGTCCCCTCAAGTGAGAATGGAAATAGCATCAACTTGATGACTTTTTGTGGCACATCTTTGAAATTGATAGTTGAAGTCAACTTGTTAAACCAACGGATGTGTGCATACGGGTCTTCACGATCAAACCCGTGGAATTGATTTGTAGACACAAGTGTGATAAAATGTGTCTTCAATTCAAGTGATCGAATTGACATCGGTAAAACGATGGCATCTCCATACCCTCGGTGGGTGCCGGAGCATTTCGCCATAGTTCGCCGTCGCCATATTGTTGCTTGAAATAGTACGAATCTCGGGTTCGACTATTTGGGCAAGACGCCTACGAGAACGTCTTCTAGGAATTTTTGCTAGATCACGAAAAGGACTCAATGATCTAGAAGAACGAAAAGATGCACTAGAGTTAACTCTAAGGACTCTCAGAGTTAAGGAAGGGAATTATGAAATTGGTGAAAATGGGGTAAGAAGAATCTTTTTGGGTTTTATGTTTTGACAAGTAGATATCACAACAAATCCAAGTAAAACAAAATCGAGGCAAAACAACAGTGAACTTAAACCAATAATCACAAGATGAATGGCTTCTTTGAAAAAGGTACACCAATCACAAGGACACAAAGGCAAGTTTTAATCTTTGGTTCGGGAACTTATTATGGTCGTATCCCCAGTTAGGTAGTACACTGCCTTGGTTTGTGGTGGTAATCTTTTATGTTGTTATTATTAAAGAAAACGACAAATCTTTTTGTATTTTTATCTTTGATATATATATATATATAGAAACAAAAGGAAAATATTTTTGTGTTTTATAACTTTTGGATGTTTTTGGGTTTTGGATTTTTATAAGAAAATATGGATATATGTATAGATAGATGGATGGTATGAACAAAGAGTGAATATTCAAATTACTAATCTTCTAGACGGAAGATAATCAAGACTACCGTGTAGCCAAAAATTTGTTTATCCACTGGGAGGGTTGAGTGAGGGGATTGAAGGAGCATTAAATGCTTCTTGGAGGTTAGTTGAGGTGGGGGGAACAAGAAAATGTGAGGGTGAGCTGGGGGGATGGGTGGAAGAGTGTTTGCAGAGAAGCAGTTGAAGGGGAAGAAGACTTTGGCGCCAAGGCCTTGGTTTGACCGGTGTTTAATATTGAAGGGGTCCAATTTGTTAATGACAGGGGGGTCACAAGGTAAATATGGCAGGGGGTCATTTGGGTTTATGACAAGTCCAAAGGTTGAAAGGGTATTAATAATCATAGGGACCATTTGTGTAAATTCTGAAAAACAAGGGACCATGGCTGCCATTTTATCAAAGTTGCTCCAAGGGCTAAAAGTGACAAGCTCCAAAAGTACAAGGACCAAACTTGACATTTTCCAATTTTCCAAGGACCATATTTGCCAATTTTCAAACTTGAAGGACCAATTTTGTAATTTCTCAAAACTTTTGACATTTTTCACCAAAGGACTAATTTTGACAAGTTATGATTTTAAAAGGACCTTTGGTGATTTTTCTTTTGAAATTTAGCTCGTGGACTATTTCCGACAACTTTTGAAACTTGGAGGACCGAACTCCGCCAATTATGCAAACTTTGCTCATTTTTCATCCGATTTTAAACATTTTGCATCCAAACATATAAAATTCAATTTTGGAATATTTTCAGTATTTTGATGCATTTCTTAGCATTTTTAAACGTTTTGCAGTTCAGATTTAACCAAAAATGATGAGTATTTACACACTCATCACTGATCCTCTTGTCGCTTTCGTCCATTGTCGTTTGCTTTTGCTAGTCCTCGAGACCTGATCACATCATTAGTCAAGCGGTATGCCATTCCTACAGCTGCTTGCAGAGTAGTTAGGTTGGATGAGGTGACATCCCTCCTGATCTCAAGGATCAAACCCCAAATGTATCGATCAATCAGCTTCTCCACAGTAGAGACCATGTGGGGAACCATTCGTCACTCATGAAAGCTGGTACGTGTACTTGTCAACTTCCACTCCTACCATCAAATGGTTCCGAATTCGCTTCCGGACTTCGCCCGTCCTTTCTGCAGTACTCTCGCTAGTAAGTTCTCAAACTCTTCCCAAGATAATCCATTTACGCCTTCTCCCCTCGGTCTCAATGGTTGTTCCACCGTCGTGCGTTCGACCACGAGTAGACCACGAGAACTCGACCTTATCTCCTTCAAAGACATTTAGTGATGCTAAGTTTCGACTCAACATTCTCAAACCATGATAGCAGGCCAATGGCACCCTCGGTGCCATGAAATTCCTTTGGCCTGCATGACATGAAGGTCTTATAGCTGCATCCGTGGCCATTGGTCGAGGTACCGACTCCCTCTTTGGCTCGTCCTGCATCAATGTGTGCGACAATCTAAGTAAGGAGATACGCCAATTCAGCAGCACTGTCTCTTGGGGCTTCATTGTTGATGCTTCCTGAACGAGTGTTCCTTGTAGTCATGATTCTACAATAGGTCAAAACATTTGGTTGAGTAAGTGATATAGGGACAATGGCGGATGATGTGTGAGACGGCGACAGGTAGCGAGTGTAATGTGACAGGAACAAGGATATGCTTAGTCTATCAGGTCATAATATATAGCAAAGAGAAGGCATATAAAAATATATTTAAGGTATAGTGAACACATAAACATTCTATGCATACTCACGCGACTAATGCAATTCCAGGCGATCAGACTTCTTAAGACCCGACCAAACACGATCCGAGACTACTAATCCCATCATTGTATGATTCTTCCTGAATTATGCATAGGTTTATAGGCTACGCACAATTTAGGAGTAACGATGCAATGCTGGTACTAATCCCATCATTGTATGATTCTTCCTGAATTACGCATAATCCCATCATTGTACAAACCCGACCAAACACGATCCGAGACTACTGAAGATCAAGACTGAAGGCTAAGAAGACTAAAAAATGGGCGGGACAAGGCGGGATAAGTTTGAATAGATAAGACGAAGTCCTTATCAACCCAAAGTCAAACTTTCACTGAAAGCTAACAACCAGGATCAGTGTCATCACTGACAAGAAGAAAGCATCCTTGTATCTTACCCAATATAGCCTTTGTAAATAGAGACAAAATACATCAGTATTTTGTCTTCTGTAACTATGTCAGTTTGTCCTCTAGGATAGAGCCAAAAACCATACTTGTATAAATAGCCATAAGGTATGAGTGAAAGATTAAGCTTGTGCATTAATTGTGACAAACACACACAAGCATCCTTCACTCCTCCAAATACGACTATGTCCCCGAGATAGCCTGGTACCCGAATAGGGCTCATGGTACTGAATAGTTGTGCTTAGACATGGACTAAGCTTAGTGAGGAGTCACACCCATACTTGTCATTTCAATCCCAATTATTGTTCCCCAAGTACTTGGGTAATGTATTCTTTTTTATTCGTTTTAATAAAGAATATAAACGTTGGAAAAATCCTTTTGTTTTAGCTTGTTAAAATCAATTTTAAACTGCTTTACTTCACTATGATTTACAATTAGTATTAATAATTATTTTAGCTATTTGTGAAACGGGAAAAACGAGTAACCCTCGAACCAAAACAACCCTAATGTGAACCCTCACTCTAAACCGTAGCAACCAAACATACCCTTGTCTTATATTCTTGTACGGCGGCAACGACGGCAGCGGCGGTAAGTGGCCGGAGTGTGGGAGAGGCTGTGGTGGTTGTTGTGTGATAGCCGGATAGAGAAAGAGCCAAATGGGATGCTAGTGATGGATGTGGTGGTGTGAGGTGATGGCGGTGAAATGGTGTTGATATAGCAGTGGCGGCGGCCTTGGTGGCCGGAGGTGGAGATGGCCGGCGACTAGGTGAGAAGTGGGAGGAAAATAGTGTGGTAGGGTTTGAGTGTTATGATTGAATGGAAAAGAAACCCTAATGAAATCTATTTATACCACAAAAAGTGTAAAACTCAATATGACAAGTAATGGAAAGTTGAGGGTGGCGGTGTAGTTATTCTACAGGGACCATTCTTGTAATTCTTGATATATATTGTACAATTTAAGTTCGGGACTCGTTTAGGCTTAAAAATGATCGATACAAGACACGAAAATTACGTCATTGTTTTTAAAATAATTTTTCCAGTAAAAAAGAGTATTTACACGACTAGTTTCTCGTAAATAATATAATAATCAAATTTAATTGTTTATCGAGTTTACGGTTGTGCCGGTACATGTTGTGTGCGGTTTTTCACATTTCACAAGATAACTTTACTTTTTTAAGTCAAATGAGCTTGGAAAACTTCAAAAATGAAATATAGGTAATAATAAATGTATTTTATTATTAAAATAAATTTAAAAAATTACGAGTTGTTATAAATCATTTAATATCTTTTATTATCTTTAAAATAATATTTTTATATTTAATTAATTAATTTTTTTTTTTGTCACCACCTTATTTCTCTCTATCCATTTTATCTCATTTTTATACCAAATCCAAATCATATTCTAAACCAGTTATCATACCAATCACACCCTTACATTCTTATTCTAACCGAATTAAGAAAAGTTTAGAAAAATTAAAACTACATCATTGCTGAACGCTTTGAACTATATTTCTAAACCAAATTGAAAATCATCTAGAAGTAGGGCTCGTTTGGTTGGAGGGTGTATGAATCAAGTAATGAAATGAATCTTAATTATTGTTGTTTGGTTGTAACGTGTACAATCAAAGATGTGATTTTATTACATTACTTTATTCTTCATCAAACAGGTGGGATTTGATTAGTTTCATATGACAATCTAGGCCATCCTTTTTCTCCACCATCTTTTTCTTTTTTTTTTTTTTTTTTTTTTAATGCTATATAAAATTTGATATCAATCAAATAAACTCATATAACAAATAAATTTTTACATTTTCTCTTTCTTACTTTTTTTCAAACTATACCAAATTCAAATCCGATCTTAACCCCTTTAACACACCAGACGCACCCTTAGATTTTTTTTGTTTCAATTCTTACGGTTTTGTGTTCTCTCCCGTATAGTTCCGTAAACTTCCTGTCCTTTGTTGTTCACTTTTGGAGAGTCACCAGCCTCTCTGCCTTTTTTCCATCATTGCTTTACCTTCATATCTAAGATGGTTAAAATTTATAAATAAATAAAAAAGATAGAATCACACTAATTATCCTCAACTCCTTGTTTCCTTTTAATCAAAGATTTCCATTGAGCTCATTCAATGTACTCATACATTGTTTTTCGGATGGGAAGTGATTTGTACACTCATATGATTGATTGGTACACTTAAATTATGAGTGTTTTGACATTTATACCCTTACAGGGTGAAAATAAGTAAAAGTGATATGAGGGTATAAATGTCAACACACTCATAATTTGAGTATACCAATCAATTTTATGAGTGTACAAATCACTTCCCTTTTCGGATCAATGGATTATTTGGCTCTTGAGTTTCTTCAATATCATCTTCTCCGTCTCAATTACAATAATTAATAATTCATACATTTCATCTAGTAAGCTCCAATGCTACATCTCTTTGCCGTTCGATTTAACTTTACTGCTTAAAAGAATTTTGCCACTACGCCCCTGCCTTAACTTTACTTCGCTAATAGTTTCCATTCTGTATCCACGGTGGTCAAATAAATAGCATCACAATATGCATACCGATTTCTACTCAAAACACATATTCACTTGCAATTGCAGTGATACATTGCGACACTAGTAGTTTTCGCAACTATAGGGTTTACATTACATTGCACCCAGCTAAAACATTAGTTCCAAAACCAAAACTTTGTATGTCCATTTACTTGTGGTTTTTGCAAAATTTTGAAGACTCTCCAACCGAGGTTACGTTGATTATATATAATGTATATGATCAAAGGTTACAAATTTTACGCACTTACATATGGGTAAATTATTGAACGCACATCTTATTTGTCCAACACATCTACCATTATACATGGTTGAGCTACACAGACTAATGTGTCATCTAGATTTTGTGTTTTTTATGGTCAAAGCCACAAGGAATGTTTTGATCTCTACAACCTATGCAAGGCAAAAATAATGTTCCCTTGACTTTTCAAATTCTAATGCAATTCTTAAGAAACGACTCTGGACACAGGAATGAATTATAAGCATTCTTACCAGAGTACAACCTACCATCAGCGAGCGAACAAGGGACATGAGAACTTCACTTCAACCAATGGTCACATCATATTTTGCTAATAATAGGAGAGAATACGAGTAACTGATCTCATATGCCTCTTTCATACTACAAACCATTTTTAGATAATAGGTGTCCACGTCATCCTAAACAACCACAATATTATAATGATTTACATTATCTTCTGACTCGCCGCCCACTCCAGCCCTCATCTGAAACTCACCTACCACTAATGATCATAAGGATACTGATATCATTCTCGCCACTTTGAAGTGCTGAGGTTGTTGGCCAGAGCAGTGCAGATTCCACATCTTAAAGTATGACCTTTCCAGATTTTTCACCTACAAATTCAGATCCACATGAATAAATGGGTTTGATGATCAATGTGAAAAACTCCAATATTCAGAATCCATTACATAAATAAGGTATAATAAAACTATAAACACGAAACATTATTTAACAAGATCGTCACACTTGATCAATTAAAAAAAAACCATATTGTAAGTGTTTATACCAAAATACCCCATCAATCCTGCAAAGTTTTTTCGAGGACTAAACTTTTTTATTGCAGAACTTATTTCCCTTTCAAAATACCCCAAAAAAACCACACACAAAAAGACATTTAATTCCACAACAAATCAACTTTTGCAAAAAAAAAAAGAGAGCAAGTATTTCATTAAAAATGTTAGCAAAATTGATGGCTGTTTTGGAAAAACCCCAAAATTTTATGAAAAAAAAAGTGTGATATGGCTATTTTGATGAAATTTCCTTGTTATCGACTAATCATCTCTGTTGTACATGACGGAATGACATCAATATAAACAATGAACCTACTTTCACAATAAGAAACTAAATGGTAACAAGTGAGCTTACCCAACGAGATGTATCAAACAGAGGACAACTAAGGCGTGATAACTTAAGTCGGTTAGTCAGTTCTTGAAGCTTTGGCCGGTTTAAAGCTAGATACACTGCCCTGTCTTCATACTCCTTCATACTTCATAGCAAAAAAAATACATAAGGTTAATCAAGTAGGATATTAAAGTAAGTGACAGTCATATACACAAAGAAGAAACAAAATGGTAATACAATCCCAACTCATAGGTCTTTAAGTGTAGGACCAATGCCCATGTATCGTAATTTATTTGAAAATTTGATTTAGAGATTGGACCACCAACCTGTTGACAATCATCTCTTCACCAACTCCAGTGGCCAGACAAAGTGAACCAGCAACTCTAGTTGCCATTTTCTCAAGGGGAAGGGTCAGCATAGGCAAACCAGCCCAAAGAACATCAGTGCCTGTTGTATGTGCATTGCATAACGGCCTAATCGATGGGTATACGAAGTTATTATCAATCAAGGCATCAATATACAAGAACATGCTGTTGTTAACAACATTCAAAGAGAGAAAGAGTTTGTGTAGCATACGTGTCAAGGCAAAGATCCGCCAAAGAACTATGCCTGTATGCTCATTGTTCATAGCAACGTTAGTGAAAATGATCTGGTCTGGCTGCACACCCTGTGCAGCGGCATCTGCAGCAGCAACATGATGTAGCTTATTAGTCAAAAGGATAGTATGGAAATAGGTTTGAGTTTCAACAAACAAAAAGAGCAATCATAGAAATGGTGGTGCAAGTTTTGAAACATGCAGACAATAGCATATCTGATATATAAATCACATACAGGCACGAAGTCTCATTTCACCAGCAGCTGGGAATCTCAGAAGCCAAAGTGCACTATTAGGAACACGCTTTAAGATATTACACCTGAAATAGAATGATAAAAGGAGTAAAGCTTTGTGATGTCATAAAAACAGTGGATAACTGCAGTCAACACAAATCCACGTCTTACCAAGTAATAAATATTTCAGGATCCATCTTGTAAAGCTGATTGAAGCAACCAAATATAAACTTATTTTCTGGCAATCCATAAGCTGAACGCTTAGGCTGACAGTTTGAATCCAGTACGTCAAGGTTTTTCTGAAGCCAACCATAATAAGATTAACAATTTAGATCCATAATGTGCAAATATGCTCATGCAACAATCAATCCGTATGAATATGTAAAACATTTCTGCCCTAGTAAGGTTTTACCTGCTTATAGTCGTTCACAAAGTAGCAATGAGGGAGATGAACAAGCTTCTCAGAGTAAATATGAGCAAACCGAGTTGGAGAGACAAACTGCCACAGAAAAACAGACAACTCAGCATACACTAGCGGGGAAGAAAACTAAGGGGAAAAGATAACAGAAGTTGTCTTACTTCATCAGTAACCAGATACTGTATGTAGCTAGCACCAGTCGTACCAGGGAATCCCATATATGACACCTGAATGGGAGCAGGCTGCAGAGCAAAGATTTCATTTCTAGCCCCCTGAAATATCAAATAAAAAATGTTAAACTTGAGTCTCCTGTATACAATCTAAAACACAATGCAAAAATTGAAAAGGCTCCACAGATCATTAAAAACTTTAAACAACAAATTAGCGTGGCAACGGAGTGAAAAACACAAAGGATTTTCGAAACAAGAAAAACTCAAGAGATACAGAACTTTGTCTGAATTAAAATCGTCCAAGTTTCTATGTTTTTTATAATCCAGAAAAAGTATGACTAATATTGACCGGTCAGTAACATCTAATCAGTTATGACAAAAAATATATATCAAGATTATTTCTGTACGAAGCAAACTACAATACCATTATGATTCAAGTCATGGTTCAATTTAATCTTACCTTGGTATAACCATTGAGGTTGATGAGTATTTGTATTTGATCCTCATTTATCAGCCTTGCGATCATATCAGAAGTCATTGCTGAGACGTCCTTAAAGTGTTCTGCTTCTGACTGGATACGAAGCCTCCATTCACTCCCATCATTTGGACTCAAAGCATAGCAAAACACCTAAAATATAAAAATGTTAATCTCCAATCAGAACTAAACAAGATATAAAGATTATAATGAATGAAATCAAAGACCAACATACCTCAACATTTTCTCTATTATGCATGCCAAACACTGATCCCATCAAATGTGACAGTGGATGGTTTCCGAAATCACTGCTGACATACCTATAAGTAGCGACAATATTCAGTAAGCCATACCTGTTTCAGATCCACATACTAAAACAGTTGAAGGTTTAAGCCTATATATCTACCCGATTTTCAGCCGATTGTTACCCCCTGTACTCTTTATCCGTAATGGAAGAGAGTGGTTGAAAGCAGGAAGAGAAAAACGGCTTGCAACTACAGAACAGTGAGCAGCATACTTCCGACTGCAAAAGAAAAAAGGAAGAGCCTAATTAACATTTTTATATATAGCCATATACAATTCCAACTCACAAAAACAACACATACCTAATTTCAAGTGCAAGCATGGGATCAAGTGGATATGCAATTGCATGGAAAGGTTGCACACTAGGAATCACTGACATCTGGAAAGAAATAGAGGGTATGTTAGAACTATACTATAAGAAGGACCAAATGCTAGAACGGAGTAATAGGTTGCAGAAAAAGAAGTATTTTAAGCAGATACTATCAAAACCTTGATCTGTCTCCGGAGTATACTTTCAACTTCGATAAACATTCTTTTCCTATCATCCCAATCACATACACACTAGAAAACAAGAATAAAAAAAACAAATGTCAAAATTTGTTAGAATAAACAAAATAAAAACCCAAGAGACATAGTATACTGATTACATCGAAAGATATACCTGTAATGTATGCAGCAGATTACAAGTTGCTTCTGGAAAATCAGGACGGATAGCCAAAGCTTGCCGGTAGCTTTTAATAGCTGCTTCTACATGTCCACTACAAATTACAAGTGTGGGTGTTCAAACATGTGCAAAAATGACCATGATCAAATTAATATGTCTTAACACTTGTAAGTACTCAATATACCTGTCTTTGTAAGCTGAAGCCAAATTTGCATGAGCTTCAGCCATGTTTGGCGATATAACAATAGCATGCGAGTAGTCTTGAATTGCTTCATTAACTCTCCCAATCTCCTTGTAAGTGTTTCCACGATTAACAAGACCATCAGCCGCCATCGGATCAATGCGAAGGACTTCATTGTAGCAAGATATAGCATCGGCAAAGTTACCCTGTTTGTCAAAATACATACTTTCTATCAGCTATCAGACAAAACTTATCATGTTTTTAGCATGTGCCAAGTTCCAGAAGTAACGACAATATATACATGCAAAGCTCTCAAATTGATGCTATATTTTAAGTATTTGAATTAAAAAAAGAAGACTAGGACAGAGTCCACTACCTGCTGCTTGTATATGATTGCCAGATTGTTAAAAGGAGCAGACAATCCTGTAGTTACAGTTAAAGTTGCCTTGTAGCACTGAGCAGCAGCCGTCATCATATTCCTGAGTATTAGAAACTTCTCTTTAGGACCATTTTACATATATAATTGCTCTATCGCAAAAAGATGTTCTACTACTTCCACTAGTATATCGTAAAGTAGCCTCTATGTAGAAACATACCATTCCATGTATATGTTCCCAAGATTAGTGAGAGCCTGAGGATGGCTAGGTTGCAACGAAAGGCATTGCTATATTTTGAAACAGAATTCCAGTCACAATTAAGCAGATAAAATACAAAGTAGAAATCTAGTGCAAAATAATATGATAACCTACCCGGTAGCAATGGATGGCTTCTTCAACTCTGCCAGCATCCTTGAGTGCATTTCCCTAACAAACAAAATATAATAGAAAATATAAGCACTAAAAACAGAAACGTGAGGATCAGTTCACCTAAAAGAATATCCACCATATGGATGAACCAAATTAATTTCGTATACAGAAGATAACGCTCACCAGATTATTATAAGCTTCCAAAAATCCAGCATCACGAGCTATAGCCTGCTTATAATGGTTAATTGCCATCTCCAGGTTACCTTGCTCATAGTATATGCTAGCTAGATTTCCTGAAGAAATTATAAGTACAACAAAGAATGACCTTCTGGTTCATGTAAACGATAAAAACAATATATAAAAAATATTACTCACCAAAAGCCATGGCATAGTCTGGCTTTGACTGAAGAGCACGCTGATAACACACAATAGCTTCTGGAGCCATTCCCAAAGCCTATAGCAAGCAAATAAAATCTATTTTAGTTAAGTTTGTCCCAGCGTTTAGATCTACCAGAAATTACTAGGCAAAAGACAGAAGCTTCACCTTGTACACATTTCCCAAGTTCAAATAGGCATCAGCAAATGTTGGTTTGAGCTTGACTGCCTCCTGCAATGTGCAAGGCCCACATTGAGAGTATATTCAACCAAAGAATATACATGACATACATTTTGAAACCAATGATAACAAACCGAACTTCGAGATAAACAAACTAGCTAAATACATGACCCATTATGTGTACAAGTATATGATTCATATTTAAGACAGAAATCATTTATGATGTGAAACACTCATTAGAGCTTAGAAGCACCAAAACTCATATACCTTGTAATACTGGAGTGCCCGATTAAGATCACCAGACTCCATGAAAAGGCCAGCAAGATTAGACCAAGCAATAGCAAAAGTTGGTTGAATCCGGAGTGCCTCCACATAGCAACTGTATGCCTGTCCAAGATATATTCTCAACATTTAGCAGGAGCTTACACTTGATTACGTATATGAAATAATAGCCAATAAAACAAAGGTAACGACGCCAAATGCTGGTCAAGTTTTCTTACCTCTTGCACTAATCCTTGAGCTTTCATCAAGTTCCCAAGGTTGCTGTGAGCATCGACCTACAGAAAAGAAAAAGGAAGATACACATGTTTAGAAAACAAATAAATAATGTATCATCAAACAGAAACGGGTAAGGTTCTGACCAAACGAGGGTTCAATGAAAGAGCCTGACGACAGCATTGAGCAGCTTCAGTTAGCCTTCCTTTCGCGATGTAAGCACTTCCCAAGTTTGACCATGCATCCAAGAAATTGGGACGAAGCTGCATGAAACATACACGCGATTTGTTAAAGTAACAAAAAGAGGTGGAACATAGCTCCACTAGACCAATAATTTATGCTAGAAAGCAGAATCCATCATTTGGCTCAAGGACATCAATACAATCAAAAAAACCGCCCAATGAATAGACCAGACTCAAACATCCACATACCCGACCATCAATCCCACCCAAAACACGTGTAGATGGATCATGCAAAGATTGAGATATGTCGTTCATTTGTCACGTCCTAACACAACTAAATCATTACTCTGCCTTCAAATTAAGAGAGCTTCCTCTACCTCCCTATATATGCATGTAACCTAATGCACAAACTTGAACACACACACTCTCCACTCAGTACTATAGAAAACAAACCATCGCTCACCACTAGAAAGCGCCAAATATAGAAAATCCGACGAAAACTCTATAAATAGCGCAGCCACTGTGCTAGTTATATAAATAGGTTATTTGTTCTTCTATCTTGAGTTCCAAATTCAAGAATTTAATAGAAATTTACGATAATGAATTCTGAAAAAATTATATCTGGTACAGTAAGTAGGAACGTTAACAATAACACATTTACATAACACTAGAACATATTACCATTTGATGTCTTAGAAAAGAGATCATAGAGTATAACATATTCGGTGCATTTTGATCAGTGCAAGGAACCAATTTCTTGTTAACTCATTAGAATGCACAGGCAGATGATGTTGTATCCCTCAAAAACATCATAGACTACTTCAAATGATAGCATTTTAAAAATGGTTTGATACCAACGTCACCTACATGAGGGAATGGGGGTGAGCCTCTTATACTGAAATGTATAAGATTTACTGGCTGTAGTTCCATTTGCTGCATTAAATTGTTACCAGCCCCTAATAGTAGCGTGATGCAGCACACTATAGGATTTTGTAAATATATATATTGCACAAACAATTCTTTCTTCCTGTAAGAGCTTCCTATCAGTTGAGATCGTACCAAGGATTTAGTTCAAAACTCCCCTCTATAACAAAAAATCATGAACCAGGTGAATAACAGGGCCAAATGGAGTTGGTATGATATAATAAGCTAGTTAATCAGAGCTAAGATTCAGAAAGAAATGACAAAAAGAAAACTTTATGTTTCCAAACTTCAATTTCCTTCTATAGTTTTTTCATGTGAACAGACTGACTATCGCAGACGATGCATTCCTCAGCCTATAACTATCCTAATAATTATGATTTGCAGATACCTTGGAACAATGAAAAGATGGCATATAGTAGCATAACAGTCAACCTAATCAATTCATAACAGCTGATCATTTATCAGTACATATATAGAACGTCTACATACCTCAATTGCAACTAAATAATAGCGAATAGCAACATCAATATTTCCCTTTTCCTGTACCAAAAATAAATGCATCGAATATGTTATATAATGCTCAAACGTATATAAAATATAAACACGCCAGAAATTCAGTAGCAGTTTTTAACCTTCCATGCATTTGCCATATTCCCGTAGCACTCTGCAAAATTCGATCAATCCGAGAGCTTCTTCATTCTTTGCAATGCACATATCAAAGTCATGTAACTAAAACAACAGCAAACAAGCCTTCTGTTAGAACCACGCATATGTCTAAACAAGAAATCAATTACGATCCACATAGACCATATAACCAACCTGATAATAAATAGCCCCCATGAGAAGAAGATTATCTGTTCGGGATGGGTTCCTATCATAAACAGCCTGGCTATGATCTAATGCCAGTCGAAAGTCTCCAGACTTGTACTTTTGATGAGCAAGGGACATGAGCATATCTTCATCTGCTGTAACAAGTAATCAAGATCTTAAGCTTCCCAGCCAAAACACACCCAAAAACGCTAACAAACCATTTTCAGCTAATCAACCCCCCCAATCCACACCCGCAATGTGTGGAAGAACGTGCGACAAAGAAACAACACCCGAACATGTCAAAACAAGATTCAGAAACATATAGCTAGAAATCTCTATTAAAATTTATAAAAAAAAAGTCTATTCTCATTTTTTACAGCTTATCGACAATTCAAATCCATAAGCTCAAGTTGATAAACTCGTTCAAAAAAGTGAGCTTTTAGACTCTTGAAATCTCAACAAGCTAAGAAGCTCATAAAATATTTTCTTATACAACAAATCAATTTATTTTTTAATTAATCAATCTTACAATTAACTCACAAAATTCAACACCCCTAATAAACAATAACCACAAAAATAAACACTTAAAAATTACTTTCACAATTCAAACCCCTAAAGATTCGAACTTTCACAATTCAAAACCCTAATTTGAAAATTAAAAAAAACAATAACCCTAATTGTATAATAATAATAAAAAAAACCCTAATTAAACAACCTTCAACAACTCCTTGAGACAATTTAGTTGACGATGATCCATCGATTTCAGTTGACAAGACAAACGATGATTCACGATTATGATGCTGTAACAGCTGTTGTTGATTTTGCTGTTGAAATTGGTTAGCTTGCCGTTGATCTGTTTGTAACGACAACATAATTAACTTATTAAATCGAACTCAACGATTTAATTTTTATAAAAATAATAATTTATGTGAA
>OU343218.1:75133409-75295374 GCA_910596185.1 Chrysanthemum makinoi | reverse complement strand
AAACAAGGCATGCCAACTCCTTTACAACGGCCGAACCACCGCCAGTCTTAGGGGCACCAAATAATGCATCTATACCTTCAAATGGAGGATTGTTGTAACAATAAGGGCATAGAGGAAATAACTTGCCATCTGGTCCAGCCATTGAGAAAAGTAAAAGTTCAAAGTTGTCTAGAGGACATGTGAGTTCTTTGTACAACTGCCAAAAAAGAAAAATGGAATTATTAGAGATCATGTTACAATGTTAATGTACGTAATACTGTGCAATATGCATATGCAGAGCTGTAGAGCATAGATTTGGTTTCAGGGATTCACAAGTTCCATGAAAAAGGTTATATCATTCACTAAACAAATACAAACAAACAAAAAATTTTGATAAATTTGCAAGACTAGAGAAATGTATGTAAGCAGGCAGCAAAATATAACCAAAAAAAAGTTTCTTGTTTCCTGAAAACTGTGGTGTTGGATTTCACGAGTAGTTGAAGGGAAACTACTTGCTAAAGTATAAAAAGTACCTTTGGATAAAGATGAAATATAAGGAATCTTGTGGACCGAAATCAGTAGGACCAAAGTTTATATTATAATGATAGTGGATTAATTGATAATCTTAACATGGGAACTTCCTACAAAATGAAATGCTGAAATTTTCGAAGGACTACCCTGAGAAATATAGCAATTTTATGGGAGGGAATACTTGATGTAGTAATAAACATTACCATAAAAAGAAACCTAACTGAAATGGTTCTAAAATGATCTTCCATTGGCATTTAATACATGGGAAAAGATGAAAACTTGAGAATTTTTCTTACCTTAATTGTGCCTTTTTGAGGAACATAATAGACTTCCTCACATGTATTACATGCAGTGAGATGGAAGCATAGAGATGTACTTCATATATCGCAAGCATTTTCCACATTTACTAAGTGCACGTCCAGTATCCGAAAGTGGAGAAAATTGTGCTTCAAACAATGCATCCATATTTTCAATCTGCAGGACAAACCCCATCAATCAGAAATACCCAAATCATGAGCAATCATATTTAGTAGTTTTTTTTTTGGGTACCCATGGTTTCCGAAACTAATCCAAGGGTTTGAACCTGATATGAACCGAGTCGATAATGAGGTAAAAGAACAATAAAGATAGATGATCAACTTTAGAGGCGATCTCTCTCCAATAATGAAGACAAATAACTAAACCATTAATAATATTCTGCATAATAAGAATTACAATCCTAATACCCTATTTATAATAAAAGGCCCTAGACTTAACTTGTTCACTAAGAAAATATAATAAAGGAAACTAAATAAACTAATTAATTAATTAATAATAATAATAAAAACTATAGAATGAGTTGTATCAATACTCCCGCCCCCAAAAACACCTTGTCCTCAAGGTGTTGCTTTAACATCAGCCTCGGTAATTCGGGATCCCAAACTCTTCGTCGTGTTCCTTTTTTATGCTCCATGTAGAAGTGAGCATGCTTGTTGTCACTTAACTCATGAACTTTTCTAGTTGAATCTTTAAAATATAAATAAGACCACAAATTACTACCAAGATTCGGTTGACATTGGTGATGTTTTAAAAATGGCCAAACCTCAAATCAGTCCCATGTTTTCCCCATTATCATATATGTTTTGAACAATTGGTCCATTAAAAACACCCTATCTCATTGATTTTCCTGTGATCCCAGCACTATAGAAGTCTCATCAGACTCGTGGATAAGTTTCTGTCCTAAATCTCTTTTCACATCACAACATGTAACCACCTCGTTTTCTTTTGGTGTTGATTCATCATCACAATCTTTAGTGACAAAGATTTGTGATTTAGGATTTGATGTTACATTTTCGGATGCTTCACGAGCTCTATTAAGATCGCCACTTCTCCCATTCTTCACCTCTTTGGCGACCCATCGAGATCGCCAATTTTTTCAATAGATCTATAATCTCTTCATGTTTACGGGCTGATTCAACTCTCATAGCCTCCATTCTTTTCTCGAAGTTACTCATGACTAATCTGATGCTAAGCAGTAACTCCGGGATGAACAGTAAGTTCCGGTGAACAGTACCAGTGAACAGTAACTTCGTTTTTTTTTTTTTTTTTTTTTTGAAACCCTAGAATCGAACAGCTTTGATACCAATTGATATGAACCGAGTCGATAATGAGGTAAAAGAACAATAAAGATAGATGATCAACTTTCGAGAGGCCGATCTCTCTCCCAATAATGAAGACAAATAACTAAACCATTAATAATATTCTGCATAATAAGAATTACAATCCTAATACCTATTTATAATAAAAGGCCCTAGACTTAACTTGTTCACTAAGAAAATATAATAAAGGAAACTAAAAAAACTAATTAATTAATTGTAATAATAATAAAAAACTATAGAATGCGGATTGTATCAAACCCACGCCACCGCAGAGACTCTCAAACCGGTAAAGCCCTCCCTTTTCAGGAGGTTGGTGTGGCCACTTCAGGGTTGTTTGCACCTAGCAGGAATTGAACTTGAGACGTCTCACATTTTATGATGATAGTCACAAGCTCTGTTGCCACTGAGTGGTTCATATTTAGTAGTATTGGTGATAGGCATATATAAATTTCCCATTAAATAATATTTTACAGGACATTCCAAAGAAAAGATATAGCAAGTTCATAGGACAGAAGCCAGAAGGTACAAAGTGTTACCTGCTTCGTAAAGTAACTAAATTTCTGTCTGAACTGTTCAAGTACATGGTGCACAACAAGCGAATGATCTGCTTGACCTTTCGAAACCAAAGTGATCTGATGTTCTATGAAACTACGTATATCAGGCAAACAAAGATCGGGATCTATACACTGATAGCCTCTTATAAGACTTACACCCAAAACTGTTGGAACCAACTTTCTACCAGCCTCTACCTGTAGATCAAAGATGATGAAAAATGACACTACTCACAAATTTGAGAAACATTAACTCTGGATGTTGCAAAATTGGCAGGTTAGTTGGGCAAAACTTTTAACTCTTTATTTATATATATAGCGTGTCAAATATAATTACAAAAACTATATAGTTTCAATAATATTGATCTAGTGTTTTTTATAAAATGATTTAAGAGGTTTTAGACATTAATAATACACTTGGGGTGACTTTTGACCCGATCTCCTTTTAGCTTTTCTTTTTAATTTATCCATTTGAATATTTAAAGATCAGTCATAACCCGAATCAACCCATTCACGAGTAAATAGGTGAAACTCTCCCTCTGATCAATCCCAGTACACCCAAGCAAACAAGAGCACGTGCGTGCATAGTTAACATACCTTTACGTAGTTGCGTTCACTTATGTTGTTGATGTGCACAGGAATGGATGCATCTGTTCCTATTCCATGCTTCTCCATTAGAGATATCAGCTCACTCTCAGACAAATAATCTGGAGGAGCAGTGTTTCCCTGGAAGAGACAGGTACTAAATGTCATAACTGGCAATAAACATCAGTAGGGGTGGCAAAATAGGAGGGTTTAGGTTAATATGGTTATTAGCTTGTCAATCCATGTAGTTGACACACATATGTAGTGCGTTATTCTTTTGTACTTAACGATTTTTTTGGTGCGAATATATTTACCGGGGTAAAACCCTTTACCAACAAAAAATAAAAAAATAAAATAAAAAATAAAAAATGGAGGGTTGGCAGGGTTGAGTAACAAGTTGGATTGACTCGCCAACCTTTCTTTCTTCCTTTTTCCTTAAGACTTCATAGATTATTACTTTATTAGTGCATTATATACAATTACAAAAACAACATCTGTAACATATAAGTCTTATTTTTCATAAGAAAGTGATACATTTTGGATCACTTTCAAACCATTTGACAGTTGCACTTTTAACAAATTTTATAAGCTGACCTGTTTGACCAGCAAGACATGATATGTACCCATGCAACCCACTTTTAAGTAAATGGGCTAAACTCGTGACTTCTAATTGACACTGTAGGTTGGCTGCACATGCTTACATGGTAAGGATCTCACTTTTCTATTGACATGTGCAAGCCAAAGACAATAATACCAAGGTAATAGAGAGCACAGCGCTAAATATATTCAAAAGTAAGGAATGACAATAATACCAAGGTAATACCATATTGCTTGATGATTAATAAAACAAAAATAAAAAAAGAAACATAATCACTGATGTGGAAGGTAAAATGTAATGTTAAAAACATCTTTTACTAGGAATAGTACCTCATATAACTCAACCCTTAAAATCTGTATTTTCTCCCCTTCCGTAAACTGAGGTAGATTCTTCTCGGTCACAGCCAACCATGGCATTATAGCTGTAAATCCTTTTACTGTGACATGCTGCCCAGCGCAATTGAAGAATTCTCCACCCACAGAAAACTCAATCTTCGTCCTATCAAAAATTTGTACCCGTTAGAAATGATACTTGTCATAGACCAGACAGTATTGTTGAACCACTCAACAGAGCATCATATGGCACTGCAAATGCAGAATCTTTCATTAAAAGTACATATTAGCGACTTTGTGTCTACGTGTTTCAGATTTAGGGTGAAGATGTAGTAAACTAGTAATCAAAAATCAAAACTTGTGAAAATTCTTGAAAGGAAGTATGCATATAGTCTTAAAGAGAACAGAAGTTATGTGGAAATTAGTTATTAGGTATAAAAAAAATCTTATTTAAGATTCTTTAAGTTGGACCCAAATTGTTCAACTAAGTTCAAAACCAACCAATAATAAAACTTGTTTTGGTTAGGATGAATATGAGTTGACAAGAAAGCTTTTATAAGTTCAATTATAATGGACTTGGTTAATCTTTTTATCTGGATTAAGTGAGTGCATAGTCCATCTGAAACCAACCCCCCAACAGATTTGTAAAATTTTCATCTACACCCCACGCCAGTGAGAATGATCTACCGAGATGAAATATGGATCCGTTACCTTACATATTTGCAATCAGGAGAGAGGGTACCAAGAAAATGCTGACAGACATATTGATAAAGTCTCCAAGCATCCCCGCCTAGCATATCTTCATTAGCTGAACGCATAGGCGTGATCGGTGGGTGGTCACCTACATCAGTTCCTGATTTGGGCTTATGATAACCATCGGTAAGTAGTGTCTGCGCATAACTACCCCATACTGGATTACTCGTCAACGTGCCAAGAGTTCCTTTAAAGTCGAATGACGAAGGGTATGCTGTACTCTCCGTCCGTGGATAGCTGGAACATCAAGCACAGGAAAGCAAAGACACAGAAATCTAAACAATGCCCAATCATAAGTAAACAATGTGCAATATTGAAAGATAATGGGGTGAAGTAAATGGAAAGGGCACCTGATAAAACCTTGGGTATACAAGCGCTCAGCCAATTGCATGGCCAAGTGAGGTCCAAACCCTAGCGCACTTGAAGCAACCTGCCCCAGTAAACAGATAACAAACAGCTGTCATGCACCACCTTTAACATTGAGCATGTTGCCAATTTACAAACAATCATGATAAAAAAAAAAATAAATAAATAAATAAAAATAACTTGAAGTTCTCATTATTCTAACATGATGATTTTACATGCCACATTTGATAGAAACTGCATAAAAAAGCATTAACATAGGGGAAGTTACTGAAACGACAACAGACACAGTCTATCATTGGCAGTAGGTAGAGAGGTAAACAATGAGAAATATCATACTATTGGCATCAAAAAGAAAAATTAAGAGATACTCATTAGCATCATGCTTTATAGGCAGAGTTCTTACAACCAAGGAACTAAAAGTCTAGTTATTGTCAAAAGATATATCATATATGTCAATGCAGATTGTCATGAATATGAAAGAGCAAACAAAAACAACAAACAAGACCACCATTCAAGTTCCTATATGCACACTAACACAAAATACAGTTTATCTATAAATTTACATATGCACATGTGAGATTTACTGTGACTTCCCACAGATTTAAAAGGCAGAATGCAGAGGTTTATATATTTTAACAATAATATGGTAATAAAAATAACATGGTGATTCTCGACATTTCCTGACCTTCAAAAGGTTGACTGTGTTAAGACCAGAAGGCCGACCCTTGCTATCTTGTTTTTCAGAAATATTGGTAACTTTTAGAACAGCGTCATCAACTACTAACTTTTGAAACATCTCTGCCACCTGTTGGTGATTGTAAACGTCAGCAACAAAGTAGATAAACATAGCATAAATCAATGACGATCAAAGCAGTGAAAATCTCACATCATGATCAAACAACCTATTACGATCCCAATCCAGCTTCAACTCATAACCATTCTTTATTATGTAAGGATGTACAACCCAAAACTTTTCTGGCTTGAAAGTACTAATTTGAAGGTAGCGATGCACACAAAATCCAAGGGTAGGAGTTTGACATGGGCCATATCTGACAAAGAAAAAAAAAAAAAAAAAAAAAAAAAAAAACATCAAGATATTACGGATTTATTTATATACGTGAAGAGGGAAGATTTTGAGCATTTTAACTTTAAAAGAAGTTTCATGACATGGAATATGAAATCCATGAACAGAAATAGGATCCCGAGCGATGTATCCACTTTTCTGTCCAGCTGAAAAATCGAATTAGCAGAAATAATTCTATTATTTGTTTACTTAAATGATTTCGGAGGTTTTATTCACTGAAACCACACTTTGGGTGTGTACAAAACTACAAACCATTTGACCAGTTTTGTTTTTAATGAATTATTTTAACTATTCGACTCGTTATAGATATAACATAACCTCTAGATAAAACTAGAAGGATGAGATAGAACAGGGAGCCTACGAGATGACTCTCGAATCCAGATTTCCATATTTTCCTTGAAAGTAAGTAGTTTGAAATCGTGTAAAAGCAACTCCAACTTTAAGATCTATCTCCTGCCGAGCATCTACTGCCAATGATTCATCTTTGTTGGGCTGGACAAGATTTTTCATAGCATGGGTAATGTCTTCTCGTCACTGAAGAAAATCGCGTGCCCGTGAACTCTTCTACCATCATTTGCATGAAATCCGGTGCACTCAATAACTGCATGCAAGAAAATGCAAGTTGAGGGAATGATGAAACTAGAATTAACATGCCACACACGAAGGGTTCATCAACATACAAGCATTGAGCAATAAGTTTGTAGCTAAATAGCAAAAAGACCACAACTAATTATGAAAGTGCATATGTGCAGTTTTGCATTGCAACAAGCAATATCGAAAGATGCAAGTATGCAGCAGAAAAATTTTAACCTTTTGATGTATAAGTATATCAAAACTATGATGAAATTCATTTGCTCAACTATTACCACCAGAAACCAAAGAACAAGAGTGCAAGTCACATGAGCAATAAAAAGAACCATCAATTAAGCAAAAAAACATAATATTGTCTTTTCTTACCAAAAGGTCATTAAGTTATGGTCAATTTATTGTTTCTAATGTCAAAATTTTGAGCTGCAAACAAGTTACACCCATCACAACTCAATTCATAAAAATAAAAAAATAAAAAAATACCTTCAAAGCATATATTCTCTCCTTCACGATCACAGTCCAACCACAGTACCAGATCTCCACAACCACGAGCCTCCCGGTTTAGATGTTGACGAATATGAGCCTTGTTACAGATGATTTACAAGCAAGTAAGTTTAGGTGAAAAGAGTGGTAAAAAATAACAAAAATAAAGTAGTTATATAGCAGTTTTTAGGGTACCTAAGTTGATAAAAAATTTACACAGCTCAGATAACCAATGCCTAGATCAGAGACACCATGGCTACCTATTTTGATGGTTGGCTTTACGGATATATTCAAATCCAAACTCAGGTTTTAATAAAACAAACTTGATATAACTACAATCATTCATGTCACTTATAATCATGTGTAACATATATTTTAATTATCTAATCTGATCAAATTAGTACAAAAAAGTAACACCACCAATAAGAGGAGCACAGATGGGTTAAAGCCTGAGCCCGGCCCGCAGAAGTCCATGAAAGCCTGGTCCCAAAGCTTGATCCGACCAGTGGTCCTAAATAGTCCTAATATTAGGCAACAAAGCCCGGTCCGGACACGCCCAGGCCGGTAACAGTTACAGGAACCACTCATTCGCCAACTGTGTTTCATAGCATGAACAGTTAAGGCATTCAGTCCACATTTCCATCATCTCATGATATCAGGATGATAGATTGAGAAAACTATTGATTTTAGCTGCACAAGTAGGATGCATAGTGACTTTTAGCAATGGGCCTATAAACTTTAAGAGTTCCTAAGAGTTCACATCTCCAAGGGACCTATACAATGTGGCATTGCACAATCTTCTAAGTAACACAGATGCAGTCATGGGTGTTCATTCATGCCGAATTACGCAGTCCAGCAGGAAGAAATCCACAGGGTAAAAGTGACATGCATAAAAATTTGCTAGATGGTTAATGTATAAGATTTTCACATGTGAGCAGATGCCATACACAACATATTGGTCTATTAAGTATTAACTATATACAAAACAGCTGAGACAAACTGAGACAGCTGGCAACTGCGACAAAGCCCGCACCTTTGGATTTGATTCTAAGTTGACAACTGGTGCTTCAAAAAGAGTGAGAGGATCTGTCGCAGCCCAGTCTTGATACTTTGGTGGAAAATCTACACTGGATTTGCACAAAAGGAAACAGATATTCAGATATGTTACAGCTTAACTAGAATTTACATGCAAAAGAAAAAAATGCACGAAAGCCATGAAATACCGATACACTTGACCACATATAAATCCATATCTTAAATTTTAGCAACTTTTGAAAACGATATACAGTTTAGTTATAACATGTTAACAATTTAGAAAACATAAAATGATGGTTTGAAGAAAAAGGAAACCTGAAAACATGACCAATCACTGATGTAACTTTGTATTGTACCCGATATCCTAAAAAAGTCCCATCAAACTCATGAACCTCGGTACTACCTCTTCGTGATGACATCTGCAAAATCAGTGTGTTAAAATCAAGAAAAGTCTTTACGGGAATTACAGAACTGACACCTAAGGTAAATAGTGATCAATTTCAAAGCACACATTACCTTCTCATTCGTCATATAAAGATTTTCTAAGTGTAATTGACCAAGCAAAACCAAATACTAAACTTGTGACATAACCGATGAACAAAAGCCATCAAGCATATAGATTGGTTGTAAAATATCTTGGAAGTTTCAAGTTTGCAATAAATAGAGGCTTTTGCATATATATCCTCCCGAAAATGCAAAATTGCATATATATCCAAAGCATGCATAAAAACCATTGTATTATGTGCATAAAAAACTTGTACAAAGGATATATATATGCAATTATTCACTTTAGGAGGGATATATATATGCATTTTGCCAAAATATATCTTACGGGGCCCCACTCCCTAGTTCCAAAACATATTTATAAACAAAAATGAAAGTTATTAATCTAAAACAATTACTCAATGTAGAACGAAATAATTCGCCATTCGGTATCATTAAATATGTGTTTAACATACAAAAATACAAGTAAATAGAGTATAATATTTGTAAATTTGTATAGATGAAGTATTTACTCGACCACCGGAGAGTGCAGTAGCAATTGAAAGAGCTATACTTGGCTTCTCAGCAACCTAATCATTATCATAGTAAACAGATATTATTATTATTAGTAATAAAAGTTGAGAGTTAAAAACCCTATAAAAAAAAAAAAAAAGAGTGATTAACTCACCATCAGTACTTTGGTCGCCATTGTTACTGTTAGTTTCAAGTGTAAGGTTGAATCAAACAAATGCGCTCTTCCTTCCTATAACTATCTCACATTTGTTTTACGGAATATTTGACACTCCGCATTTGGTTAATGGGCTTTCAAGAAGGAAGTCAATTGGGCTTTTATCAAATAAAATAGAGCTTTATTTGCGAATGCATTAATCACTTTTAATTTACAAATAATTTTAAAACTCGTGTGCGCATGGGATTTTGACGGATAGTTTCAACAACTTTTTTTTGAGATTATATAGTGTCACAATTTATAAATTCATGATTTTGTAATGTTTAAGATTTTTCTATGAAATTATATTGAATTTTTAATACTTATAGAGTTATAATACCCGTGCATGCACGAGTTTTTACATAAATTTTCATTATGTGATAATATCGATTAATATTTAGTATACATTTTCGGTTCACGAAGGATTTTACTTTGTTTAACTGGCATGGTGTTTAGGATGGTCTTGTTTAAATTTAACTATTTATATATGTAGGATTATGTGCATGTTATAACGTAATTAAATATTGTCATTAATATATAATACCATGAGGTTACACATATATTGAACGATATTTCAGCTTTATATATTTACTGTGAATATATAAATGATCTAATTAACTGAAAAGTAGATTGTGCTTATTCAGTAGGACTGTTTAAAAAGTAATGAGCTTAAACCAAGAACCAGATGGAGAGACCATTTGGTCCATTAGGATCGGCCGCTCCCGTGGGGGTGTCTCGGGCTTAATTTTGATTCAATTACTTATTTAAGAAGATAAATATGTTTTAATATAATATCAAATCTTTTAAATGAAGTGATTATCTTTTTTATGTTTAGAGTTTATCTTATATTTAAATATAGAAGTTATCTTTTAAATGTTACATATACAAGAGGTAAATTAGGATTACATCTCTTTTTTAACCCTAAATTTTTTGTGCCTCCTCTCCTCTCTTTAGTTTTGACCGAGCACCCAAACATACCAAACACATACTTATGTTTTATCTAAGCAATAGGATAGTTCATGTAAAGCTCAAATGGATCAAGTACTAGTACCCTGCTGAAGTTGTTGGAACGTTAGTGTGCAAAACCGTGAGAATATCTTGTTCTTAGATCTTTACGATATTGATCTCTGACCCAAACAAGGTACAAAATCGTTGCAATGTTTATTTGATTAGCCATAACGCTATATATGGATCACAAGTATGGAAAAGAGTTTTAAGGGTTTTAATATTCCACCGTTTAATTGTTAAAGTAATTTTTAAAGTTATACCTTTCGTTTTCCATCACTAGTATTAGAGCCACTTATACATGTTTTATGATTATCATGTGATCTATTTAAAATACAAGTTTTATGGTCATAATGGTCATATCGAATCCCCTATGGAATTTGTGTGGTTTGATGTTAAGCGAAGATCTTTCTCGATGACGATAAATACGTGTAGTAAAACTTATCACCTTCACGGTGTGTTATAATATGTATTTGATTTGATTGATTTTGAAACACATTTTTTAAATTGGTGTATGCATGACTATGATAATATATGAAAATTAAATGTCGTATTTAATTTATATACTTGCTTGTTTAAATTACTTCTTTTAATTTTCTATAATATCATGATCAACCTCATGCAAAGTTGATCATGAGCAAGCCAATAATAGAATTTAATAATTGTTAATATTGTCATATATAGCTCTTTATGCCTTTAGCCGTTTGTCATAGTTGATTATTTTGATAATTATTTTCATACTGTTAAGGCATTTAGGGATAGGCCTTGATGCCAAGTTGTAATTTTCATTCATTTTTGTATTTGTATTTATTTCAATTGTAAATATTATAATAGGTAGGAATTTTCAATTTTAATTTATGTAACAAAACGTAGATCAAGATTGGATGCAAACAAGATTTGGTGTTTGAATACAGCGGAGGCACATGCTTATGCTTCACTTGATGAGATATTAGAATCTTGAATCAAGTGGGAGCATTGGATTGTCCCTAGAATGACCATTGTGTTCATGTTGGCTCATGGATACAATTATAGAATTTTGGGCTAGGCTATATGTCACACCTCAGCAGGAAACACGAGGTGCAACATAATTAATATACATCGCAAAGAGATATAGTACAATATCATGATTAAAATTTAAGAAATAGTACAACATTACATTTAAGGTTTTAGCCGACCTTGGCAATTGAAACATAAAGTTTGACTTTCAAAAGATAACATTTTACTACATGACAACCCAGTTGACTTGTGAGGACTCCTTTATTTAAATCCTTCATAAAATAAGCTAACCAACGATCACATGAAATGCATGAGAAAACGTGTCAACTATGAAAATAGTTGGTGAGTACACAAGTTTTAAGAAACCATTTTTAGAAAGTCTGCTTGGCAAATGTCTTGTCAACTCACCATGTTACAAATCCGCCCATACAAGACTTGTAACATATAAGTTCACATACATTCACGTATATCAAGTAGTATACCTGGTAATTAATACACGTATGATCATAATAGCTCACAATAAGAGTGCCTAATATATAATAGATCACCGCCCCAACAAGGGAGACTTTGTGTTGCTCCGGTCGACAAAGGAGACTTGGCATTGCTCTATCGGAGACTTAGTGTTGCTCGGAGGAGACTTGCATAGTACAAAACTATTATATATTATCAATTCAAGGTCGTTCGAACAATGGAGACTTTAAGACTTAGCACGTAAGGCACATTATAGATCTAAGCATACTAAGGGATCAGGAACAAGTCATAAGGTCATAATAAGTCAAAGGGTTTAGGTTATATCAAATAGTCCAAATAAGTTCATAATTTAGAACAAAAATATAGTTTAAGATTTAAGTTCATGCATTTCACCCCAAATAAATAAAACGATAAAAATGGGGACTGTGAACTCACCTTGGCAATTAGCAGTATGAACGAGGGTCAAGTCAGATAATATGAAAGTGTGGCACCGACACGCAACCTAGATTAGTACGACAAGTCTCAGTTTCTGATCCCAAGTAAAACTTATCTAACTTTATTTATTTCACAAGCGTTGTTGTTGTTGTTGTTGTTGTTGTTGTTGTGTCGACGTTAGGTTTTTAAAAATGTCATTTTCAAAATAATGTGTATACTTCGACTAATAGAACTTGTTTTGAAAACTATGTTGAAAAGTATATATTTCGGCTAGAAATGGGTCATATATAATGTTTAAATGAAAGCTCTATAGAAAATATAATGTTTGATCGATAAAGAAAGTTTGGCTTAATAATGTTATAAGTAAAGTACATATTCATTTATGAAATTATATGTATATATGTTTTATCGATATGAGTAAAATGTATGTATATTTATATATATCTACAAATATGTATAACATTTTCATAATATGTTTATAACCTATTTGAACCGAGGTTTATAAATTACTTATTGATGAGTCCATTCGGGAAAAAGAGTTTTATACGTATAGTTTGACTTGCTTTATGTATATAAATGTGTCGGGCCTAAATGAAATATTAGTTTTTGAAGAATCTTCATATAAACATTTCCGTTATCTTAGTCATAATTGGTTTAATTGTTTTACACGATTACAAGTCTTGCTCATAAAATTCTTTAATCAATTTAAGTGTTTATATGTAATTTACAATGACGATGTAAGTAAAAATATTAATCGACGAGAAATTTTGAAAAGGCGAGCGAGTGGTTTGTCGTGCTCGGGTTATGGCCCGGACCAACAGTCAACGGGCTGTTGTGGACTTTGGAGTGGGCTTCGGCCCATTTTTACGCCAAACGGACCCTTAAGCAGATTGGGCCTCGGCCCAGATTTAACACACCCCATGATTTTTATGTTGAGTTGGGCCTGGTGTTATAACAAAACCAAACGCACCCTTTTTGGGCTTCGCAGCCCAACTGACAAAACAAATACACCCAATGGAATATAGCACAAAGAAAAGATTTTGAAACTTACACTTCTGTTATAGTTTTGACGCGAGCAGGGGAACCAAAACGCAAACGCAAACGAAACAATATATTATCATAGCGGGACTTTTATGAGTTGACCATGTCCTAGTCTAGTATTAGGCCGGGTAGAAACACTTTCGGTGTTCTCCTTGACTCGAAACAAGCAAAATGAATGCACCCTTTGGTGACTTAAAATAACTACCAAACAAGACTCTTGTGAGTCTATAGCGACACACCGAAACAAGACAACAAGATCCATCAACAGAGAATGAGCAAAGTCATGACCTTAAACCGAAACTAAACATGAGTCTTAAACTAGATATGATCATTAAGCCGAAACTAGAATAACTTTACTACAAACAAAATTTATATCGAAAACCAAATAATCATTTTATCATCATTTTCATGTTCTAATCTTTCCTATGTTTCGACATCAACAACAACAACCAAGACAACAATCTTCTTTTTATAAAAATCAATACTTTAGCCAAATAGTTTCACTAAAATTAAACCTCCAATGTTTTCTAATTTATTTACCAATCGGTAACATAAAAATTAAATTCGAATTGGACAAAAATTACAATATAATGGATTGAAAATATTAACAAGATTAATGTTCTTACAATATTCCCAAAGTGGGTCGAGTGTGTATGAAACCGAACACAAAACTCCAATTGTACACGAACTAGGATGAATTAGAACAAATTGAAGCTTGATTTGGACTCCTTAGACCTTGAATAACAAAACCCCCTTGGTAATTTCAAAAATCCCTTGATTTATTAAACCCTAATTTCTTTGTGTTTGAGATGGAAGTTAACGAATACCCTTCTGAGATTGATTCTATTCATAGGGAAAGAATTAGAATGATGATAGTGACTCAAATGTAAACCCAAAACATGTTTCTTTCTCTTTTAAGCATTCCTTGTCTCGAATTCGGTCCATAGGCGCCACATGTGTGCTCTAGTGCATAGCTTTTTAGGTTTAGAGGATGGTGATGGTACAAGGAAAAGGATTAGGGAACAAGAAATTTCAAAAAGAAGGTGAGGCGTGCCTTGGTTTTTTTGAGAAAAAGAGGAGAAGAAACTGAGAAAGAAGAAAAAGGGGAGCGGCCTTGGGTGGATTTTTAGGTTTAGAATATTTATTATAAGTTTTGTTATTATTATTAATAGATGTATTATGTGCACTCCGTACTGTAAAATTTGTTCCGTAGGAAATAACGTATTTCTACTTAAAATACTTTACGGGCATCCGTATTTTATAAATTTTATATTTCCGGAGACGTTTTGACGAGCGAAATATTATGGTATTATTATTATCTTGAAATTAGAAAATGGATTTCGTGCCAATACTATCATGGTGTCGGTATGTGTGTGCTGTCGGGACTTCGGAAAACACGAGACGACTTCTCGTTTTTAAGTCATAATAATTTCAAAAGTAAAAATTCGCGTTTTCTGACATAAATGACAAAAAATAATAGACGGGAAATTTACGGATTGTCACAGTCTGCCATCCTTAAAAGAATCTCGTCCTCGAGATTCACCGCGTCTGTCCCTACAAAGCGACGTTCTCATGGTTTTAACTTTCTCATTCTCGAGCTTTGCCCTCAAAAGACTCTTAGTTGGGGAATTCTCACAACTTATCGACCTGACTGGTCATGTGTTTAAGTTGTGTAGGTTGGGTAACAACTTGATTCTAACTTGATTTTTTGCAACTCATCAAACAGAACGCTGTCACTAGATCAAGCTAGGAAATAAGTTGTCGAAGAGATGGCTTCTCATCTTTGTAAGAGACCTTTTGGAAGTTTGGCTCGAGTTTGAAATCGTTTAAACCAATTAATTCATTTAATAGCGGTTCAGATTAGTGAGAAGGCTAAAATTCATCTAAGCTCATGATGCTCGGTTCTGCACTAATCGATGTCATGAAATTGATATAGGAACGAAACCAAATGATATTGAAATAGAGTGGGTAATCAAAAGAATGTACCCGTCACGGTGCTTGTGTCTTAGCGAGCTTCCTTGGTGTCCAAGAAGAATGCTCGACCCGAAATGGTTGATATTGCCTCCACGGTTTGCGTTATCTCCATCAATGGCTAAGACGAGAGTCATGTTACCCTGCCGCTTTTGTGCCCTATTCAACTTAGGACACGTGTTCCGGAGGTGGTCCGCACTCTACACTTGTAACATGCCGGCTTCGGCCCTTGGTTTCCATTTTTGCTTGAGCACTTCCAACTAAGGTGGCCTGTCTATTTGCATATGTTGCACCTTGGGCGCTTCGAGTGGTGGAGGTTACATCGAGTGCACTTAGGATGTAGCCCCGCATACCCTCTCGCGCTCGAAGTCGTTTGCCCCGTAGTTTCGTTACTCGCTGCCTCTTGTCTTGCGGTCCCGGTCTCGGCTTCCCTGCCGATTGGAAAGAAGCTATATGAAGCTTGATTGTCGAGTTTAAAATGGAAAATTGCAACAATGAGACACAACAATATAAATTGATAATGCAACTTAAATTAGTACTTGAAAATGGTTTATATTGATCAAATAACTTAAAATGAGTACATTACAACAAAAGATTACGATTTTAACTTAACTAAAACTTTATATTAAAAACGACATTAATAAAATTTAAAAACTACAAGAATCTGTTCTCTTGCTTCCCTTAGCTTCTTTTTATATACCAAACTTCTTCTCTCCTCTTTCTGAGCATATCCCACTAATTTCTTGGCCATTGGATGTCTTGAATTGATCTGGGCCATTGAATCAGATTTTGGCGCCAAAACTTGTTTATCCACTGGGAGGGTTGAGTGAGGGGACTGAAGGAGCATTAAATGCTTCTTGGAGGTTAGTTGAGGTGGGGGGAACAAGAAAATGTGAGGGTGAGCTGGGGGGATGGGTGGAAGAGTGTTTGCAGAAGCGAATGGGGAAGAAGACTTGGCGCCAAGGCCTTGGTTTGACCGGTGTTTAATATTGAAGGGGTCCAATTTGTTAATGACAGGGGGGTCACAAGGTAAATATGGCAGGGGGTCATTTGGGTTTATGACAAGTCCAAAGGTTGAAAGGGTATTAATAATCATAGGGACCATTTGTGTAAATTCTGACAAACAAGGGACCATGGCTGCCATTTTATCAAAGTTGCTCCAAGGGCTAAAAGTGACAAGCTCCAAAAGTACAAGGACCAAACTTGACATTTTCCAATTTTCCAAGGACCATATTTGCCAATTTTCAAACTTGAAGGACCAATTTTGTAATTTCTCAAAACTTTTGACATTTTTCACCAAAGGACTAATTTTGACAAGTTATGATTTTAAAAGGACCTTTGGTGATTTTTCTTTTGAAATTTAGCTCAGGGACTATTTCTGACAACTTTTGAAACTTGGGGATAAACCGCCAATTATGCAAACTTTGCTCATTTTTCATCTGATTTTAAACATTTTGCATCTGAAACATATAAAATGCAATTTTGGAATATTTTCAAGATTTTGATGCATTTCGAGCATTTTTAAACGCTTTTGCGATTCAGATTAACCAAAATGATGAGTATTTACACACTCATCAATCCCCACACTAAACTATTGCTAGTCCCTAGCAATCTTTTGAGAAAAACTTAATGGATTTGAATCTCTTTACCAAAAGCCATTACTCCTGGAGTAGCCAAATGTTTCAGTTCAAGTAAGAACTATGGTACACCGATAACCATGTGATTTTGAGCAAACCACCAGCTTCCAACGGATATGATTTGTCTTTACCGTAAGCCGCTGTTGCTCGACTAGCCAATTCTTAGATAAATTATCAATATTATCTTTGGTGAGCTGATTACCAATTATGGTTTTTCCAATGCCTTTACCACAAGCCATAAACTTGCGGGCTAGCCAACTCTTCACTTTTTAGGATATGGTGAGGTGAATACCATACAATTTTGGGCAAATTGCAAGCCGTCAACGGATTTGAGATATCTTTACCAAGAGCCGCTTGCTCCTGGATTAGCCAATCCTTTAGTTTATTAGACAAGGCGGATTGATAACCAAATGAGTAAGTAGTAGAACACTTACTCCAAAAAAAATTTTTTTTTTTTTTTTTTGCCAAAAACGGGAATCGTGTGGTATAATTACATGATAAAATTCGGTGAGAATTCCCCCCCACACTTAGAAATGAATATTGCCCTCAATATTCAAAGTACCGCGTTATACGAAACAAAGAACTAAAAAGGGAAATATTACGGCCATTATTTTAAAAGGTTTTTGAAACTTGCATATATACAACATGTGGGCAACCCCCCACACTAGGGTGGTAGAAAGATAGAAAGAAGTCAGAAATATGGGTGAAAACCCATATGGCATGCTACCGTTTTTGATTCCCGAGTCGCTAGCTTGACTCGACCCGAATTCAGCTTGTTCATGGGGAAAGTAATGTGGAAAACCAATCTCGATCGGACTTTCGTTCACAATGTTAATAAACATATGAACATCGAAAGTTCCACAACCGATGAGATATAACCGCGGTATTGTTAATAGTAGAAACTATAAAGGATGATACCGGGTCAAAGATGGTGTCCTCATTCCCGAAAGAGAAAAAGGAAAGAGCAACCACACCATCTGTGAAGAATGGAATAAAGACGTACATGAGAATGCAAGTCCATTCCTCATCAGAAAGAAGCAAATCACCAGTTTTGACATTTTTAAGCTTAAACTTGAAGCTTGTATGGTGATTGTCAACAGAATTTCCGGTAGGGAGGGTTGGAAACGGTTCTTCAATCAACAGATTTTCCAGAAAAAAGGATGTCCCTCCTAATCAAAGTAAGTATTATCAATTCCCGTTGGAATTGACTCATCACTAAGAAATGCATCGACTTCATTCCCAAAGTTGTCATCTTCCTCATCGAGATAGAGAAGGGATGGAAGAGTCGGGAATAATAAGACTAGGAGATGATGGATCATTTTTGAGCAATTCATCAATGGGAAGAATGTCTCCCATTGGATCACAATCATCATCATCCATTCGTGATGAAACCTGAGGAGAGTTTGGTTTCATCCACGAGTTAACAAACTCGATCACGACAAACCGATTCCGGAGGTGGACAAGTGGTGTGCTCTAGAGCTAGCAATTTCCACCACTTCGCATGAAGTCTCCGATTCTAGATCATCATCATCAAGAACACTCTTGACTTTCCTGGTACAACTCTCAAACCATTTGTTTGAACGTGGTTGATTTTCAAAGCTTTTAGCTCTCAAAGACGCTTTTTGATGACTCCTCTTAACGTGAAATTTGAGAGTGTTGCATTGAATCTTCGTGATTTTTGATCAATTGTGGCAACACCCTGTTTGGATAGAGGCGTGGAGTTTTGGTTGATATTCAACGTGAGTTCTTCGTTGTCAACCCGTATGGTCAAATCTTCAAAGAAACACATCAATCGAGCCGACTCGCTCTCAAGAAAGCTCTCCCTAAGATGAGGGAACTCTAGGATGCATGAAGTCTACTACAACAAAGTCAGTAGGAAAGTGAAACTTTCCCACTTTCATCACTACATCCTCGGCTATCCCAAGTGGACGAGTTATGGTACGGTCCGCTAGCTCGAGTGTCATACAAGTGGATGTAAGTTTAGGAAGAGACAGTTTCTTCCATACTGAGAGTGGCATGAGGTTAATACTAGCGCCAAGATCGCCATGAGCATTGAACCATCCCCAAGAAATCACACGATTAGGAATCGCAGGGTCTTCAAGCTTTTGGGAAGCTTCTTGAGAAGGACCGCCGAGCATTGCTCATTGAGAGGAGTTTTAGCCATCTCTGATAGCTTATCTTTGTTGGTGAGTAAGCCTTTAAGCGTGGATGCAAATTTAGGCATTAGAACGAGATCATCAACGAAGCTTATATCAAAGTGTAGCTCATTGAAGATTTGGAAAAATTTTCCATTTGCTCTTTGTTTTTGTCTTTGAGCTTCTCATCATTCATTCTTGATGGGTAAGGAAGCCGACTAGACTTTTGAGCCGGATGGAAGTGTTTTCTCGCTCGAATTTGTCTTCGAACTCGGGTTCCGGACTTAAAGCTTGGACTACCGAAGGTGGGGCGTGTCGCGGTGCGTACCGTGGGCTTGAGAAATGCACCTTGTCCGTTTTATCCTTGGTAACTTGACTCATTGCTCCGGTGAGGAGGCATTGGAGTCGAAGGTCCATTGTGCGTCTTACCACTACGAGTGGTGACGACTTTCAACTCGGCATTTGGATTGGGAATTGTATTGCTTGGGAGTCCTCCGAAGATGACGGCTTTGTTCACATTCATGTTCATGAAACTGCTCATCATATTCTTCAACTTATTTGTCTGCCGAGACAATGTGGTATCACTTTCCTTTCTTAGCTCAACTCTCATGTTATTGATCTGAGTTTGCATTGAACGTATGCTCGACTCAGTAATTTTCATGAAGTCATTCGGCATGGGAGCTTGAGAAGGTTGTTGATAACTTTGATGATTTGGAGCTTGATAAGGTTGGTTGAAATTGTTCCGGGTTTGATTGAAATTTTGAGAGTTATTGAAGTTGTGTCCTTGATTCGAACAAAGATTTTGATTGCCATGGTTTTGCACGCAGAGGAAAACGGTGGTGTCATACCGCTAGGTGCACGGTAGTGAGGATCGCTTGTGGTTCAGATTGATTGTGGTTTACCGGCTACGGAGCTTGGTAAAAGAAGCATCGGTTGCTTGACAATCATAATACACATGTGGACCACTACAAGTTTCACACACCTTGTTTACGGCTTTGATTGGTTCCGGCTTATGAATTTCGCTTTTGATTTCCTTTACATCTTTAATCATACAACGGATGGCGTCCGTTAGAGCGGCTATCGGAGCGGCTAACTCAGAAGAGTTATTAGATGAAGAAGCAAGGGTGTTTGGAGTATTGACTTTGTTGCGAGAAATAGGAACTTTTGATTTTTGCTCGCAAATCTCAATCACATCTTTAGGTCTACGATTCAAGATATTGCCGCCTGCGGCTGCATTCAAGGAATCTTGATCGTTACCGTTCAACCCATTATAAAAGATATTAACTTGTTGAAGCTCCGTGAATTCATGATGGGGCATTTCACGAGGAGATCTTTGAATCTCTCCCATGCCTCTCCAAAGTTTTCATCGAAATTTTGACGAAATCCAGAAATTTCATTTTTAAGATTAGTCGCCTTTGATGGAGGAAAGAAATAATTGACAAACTTTTGAACAAGATCCTCCCAAGTTTCGATAGATCGAGAGGGTTCTTTTTCCACCAAACCGGGTTGTCCCTCAAGTGAGAATGGAAATAGCATCAACTTGATGACTTTTTGTGGCACATCTTTGAAATTGATAGTTGAAGTCAACTTGTTAAACCAACGGATGTGTGCATACGGGTCTTCACGATCAAACCCGTGGAATTGATTTGTAGACACAAGTGTGATCAAATGTCTTCAATTCAAGTGATCGGAATTGATTATCGGTAAAACGATGGCATCTCCATACCCCTCGGTGGGTGCCTGGAGCATTTCGCCATAGTTCGCCGTCGCCATATTGTTGCTTGAAATAGTACGAATCACGGGTTCGACTATTTGGGCAAGACGCCTACGAGAACGTCTTCTAGGAATTTCGCTAGATCGCAAAGGACTCAATGATCTAGAAGAACGGTGCGTGCACTAGAGTTAACTCTAAGGACTCTCAGAGTTAAGGAAGGGAATTATGAAAATGGTGAAAATGGGGTAAGAAGAATCTTTTTGGGTTTTATGTTTTTGACAAGTAGATATCACAACAAATCCAAGTAAAACAAAATCGAGGCAAAACAACAGTGAACTTAAACCAATAATCACAAGATGAATGGCTTCTTTGAAAAGGTACACCAATCACAAGGACACAAAGGCAAGTTTTAATCTTTGGTTCGGGAACTTATTATGGTCGTACACCCAGTTAGGTAGTACACTGCCTTGGTTTGCTGTGGTAATCTTTTATGTTGTTATTATTAAAGAAAACGACAAATCTTTTTGTATTTTTATCTTTGATACATATATAGAAACAAAAGAAAAATATTTTGTGTTTTTATACGCTTTTGGATGTTTTTTGGGTTTTGGATTTTTATAAGAAAATATGGATATATGTATAGATAGATGGATGGTATGAACAAAGAGTGAATATTCAAATTACTAATCGCTAGACTAAGATAATCAAAATACAGCTCTGGCCAGCCAAAATTTGTTTATCCACTGGGAGGGTTGAGTGAGGGATTGAAGGAGCATTAAATGCTTCTTCGAGGTTAGTTGAGGTGGGGAACAAGAAAATGTGAGGGGCGAAATGGGGATGGGTGGAAGAGTGTTTGCATGAAAGCAGTTGAAGGAAGAAGACTTTGGCGCCAAGGCCTTGGTTTGACCGGTGTTTAATATTGAAGGGGGTCCAATTTGTTAATGACAGGGGTACAAGGTAAATATGGCAGGGGGTCATTTGGGTTTATGACAAGTCCAAAGGTTGAAAGGGTATTAATAATCATAAGGACCATTTGTGTAAATTCTGAAAAACAAGGGACCATGGCTGCCATTTTATCAAAGTTGCTCCAAGGGCTAAAAGTGACAAGCTTCAAAAGTACAAGGACCAAACTTGACATTTTCCAATTTTCCAAGGACCATATTTGCCAATTTTCAAACTTGAAGGACCAATTTTGTAATTTCTCAAAACTTTTGACATTTTTCACCAAAGGACTAATTTTGACAAGTTATGATTTTAAAAGGACCTTTGGTGATTTTTCTTTTGAAATTTAGCTCAGGGACTATTTCCGACAACTTTTGAAACTTGGAGGACTGGCCCGCTAATTATGCAAACTTTGCTCATTTTTCATCTGATTTTAAACATTTTGCATCTAAAACATATAAAATTCAATTTTGGAATATTTTCAGTATTTTGATGCATTTCTTAGCATTTTAAACGCTTTGCGCTCGATTTAACCAAAAATGATGAGTATTTACACACTCATCATCGATCCTCTTGTCGCTTTCGTCCATTGTCGCTTGCTTTTGCTAGTCCTCGAGACTCGATCACATCATTAGTCAAGCGGTATGCCATTCCTACTGAATGCTGAGTAGTTAGGTTGGATGAGGTGACATCCCTCCTGATCTCAAGGATCAAACCCCAAATGTATCGATCAATCAGCTTCTCCACAAGAGAGACCATGTGGGAACCATTCCGTCACCATGAAAGCTGGCCGTGTACTTGTCAACTTCCACTCCTACCATCAAATGGTTCCGCAATTCGCTTCCAGCCGTAGACTTACGCGCCGTCTTTCTGCAGTACTCCTCAGTTAGTAAGTTCTCAAACTCTTCCCAAGATAATCCATTTACAGCTTCTCTCCCTCGATGGTCTGAAGTGGTTGTTCCACCAGTCAAGGGTCGACCTCGAGTAGACCACGCCGAGAACTCGACCTTATCTCCTTCAAAGACATTTAGTGATGCTAAGTTTCAACTCAACATTCTCAAACCATGATAGCAGGCCAATGGCACCCTCGGTGCCATGAAATTCCTTTGGCCTGCATAACATGAAGGTCTTATATTTGATCCGTGGCCATTGGTCGAGGTACCGACTCCCTCTTTGGCTCGTCCTGCATCAATGTGTGCGACAATCTAAGTAAGGAGATACGCCAATTCAGCAGCACTGTCTCTTGGGGCTTCATTGTTGATGCTTCCTGAACGAGTGTTCCTTGTAGTCATGATTCTACAATAGGTCAAAACATTTGGTTGAGTAAGTGATATAGGGACAATGGCGGATGATGTGTGAGACGGCGACAGGTAGCGAGTGTAATGTGACAGGAACAAGGATATGCTTAGTCTATCAGGTCATAATATATAGCAAAGAGAAGGCATATAAAAATATATTTAAGGTATAGTGAACACATAAACATTCTATGCATACTCACGCGACTAATGCAATTCCAGGCGATCAGACTTCTTAAGACCCGACCAAACACGATCCGAGACTACTAATCCCATCATTGTATGATTCTTCCTGAATTATGCATAGGTTTATAGGCTACGCACAATTTAGGAGTAACGATGCAATGCTGGTACTAATCCCATCATTGTATGATTCTTCCTGAATTACGCATAATCCCATCATTGTACAAACCCGACCAAACACGATCCGAGACTACTGAAGATCAAGACTGAAGGCTAAGAAGACTAAAAAATGGGCGGGACAAGGCGGGATAAGTTTGAATAGATAAGACGAAGTCCTTATCAACCCAAAGTCAAACTTTCACTGAAAGCTAACAACCAGGATCAGTGTCATCACTGACAAGAAGAAAGCATCCTTGTATCTTACCCAATATAGCCTTTGTAAATAGAGACAAAATACATCAGTATTTTGTCTTCTGTAACTATGTCAGTTTGTCCTCTAGGATAGAGCCAAAAACCATACTTGTATAAATAGCCATAAGGTATGAGTGAAAGATTAAGCTTGTGCATTAATTGTGACAAACACACACAAGCATCCTTCACTCCTCCAAATACGACTATGTCCCTGAGATAGCTCAGTGGTACCTGAATAGGGCTCAGTGGTACCTGAATAGTTGTGCTTAGACATGGACTAAGCTTAGTGAGGAGTCACACCCATACTTGTCATTTCAATCCCAATTATTGTTCCCCAAGTACTTGGGTAATGTATTCTTTTTTATTCGTTTTAATAAAGAATATAAACGTTGGAAAAATCCTTTTTGTTTTAGCTTGTTAAAACTGAATTTTAAACTGCTTTACTTCAGTCATGATTTACAATTAGTATTAATAATTATTTTAGCTATTTGTGAAACGGGAACAACAGAACCCTCGAACCAAAACAACCCTAATGTGAACCCTCACTCTAAACCGTAGCAACCAAACATACCCTTGTCTTATATTCTTGTACGGCGGCAACGACGGCAGCGGCGGTAAGTGGCCGGAGTGTGGGAGAGGCTGTGGTGGTTGTTGTGTGATAGCCGGATAGAGAAAGAGCCAAATGGGATGCTAGTGATGGATGTGGTGGTGTGAGGTGATGGCGGTGAAATGGTGTTGATATAGCAGTGGCGGCGGCCTTGGTGGCCGGAGGTGGAGATGGCCTGGCGACTAGTGAGAAGTGGGAGGAAAATAGTGTGGTAGGGTTTGAGTGTTATGATTGAATGGAAAAGAAACCCTAATGAAATCTATTTATACCACAAAAAGTGTAAAACTCAATATGACAAGTAATGGAAAGTTGAGGGTATGTGTAGTTATTCTACAGGGACCATTCTTGTAATTCTTGATATATATTGTACAATTTAAGTTCGGGACTCGTTTAGGCTTAAAAATGATCGATACAAGACACGAAAATTACGTCATTGTTTTTAAAATAATTTTTCCAGTAAAAAAGAGTATTTACACGACTAGTTTCTCGTAAATAATATAATAATCAAATTTAATTGTTTATCGAGTTTACGGTTGTGCCGGTACATGTTGTGTGCGGTTTTTCACATTTCACAAGATAACTTTACTTTTTTAAGTCAAATGAGCTTGGAAAACTTCAAAAATGAAATATAGGTAATAATAAATGTATTTTATTATTAAAATAAATTTAAAAAATTACGGGTTGTTATAAATCATTTAATATCTTTTATTATCTTTAAAATAATATTTTTATATTTAATTAATTAATATTTTTTTTGTCACCACCTTATTTCTCTCTATCCATTTTATCTCATTTTATACCAAATCCAAATCATATTCTAAACCAGTTATCATACCAATCACACCCTTACATTCTTATTCTAACCGAATTAAGAAAAGTTTAGAAAAATTAAAACTACATCATTGCTGAACGCTTTGAACTATATTTCTAAACCAAATTGAAAATCAACTAGAAGTAGGGCTCGTTTGGTTGGAGGGTGTATGAATCAAGTAATGAAATGAATCTTAATTATTGTTGTTTGGTTGTAACGTGTACAATCAAAGATGTGATTTTATTACATTACTTTATTCCTCATCAAACAGGTGGGATTTGATTAGTTTCATATGACAATCTAGGCCATCCTTTTTCTCCACCATCTTTTTCTTTTTTTTTTTTTTTTTTTTTTTTTTAATGCTATATAAAATTTGATATCAATCAAATAAACTCATATAACAAATAAATTTTTACATTTTCTCTTTCTTACTTTTTTTCAAACTATACGAAATTCAAATCCGATCTTAACCCCTTTAACACACCAGACGCACCCTTAGATTTTTTTTGTTTCAATTCTTACGGTTTTGTGTTCTCTCCGTATAGTTAGTAAACTTCTTGTCCTTTGTTGTTCACTTTTGAGAGTCACCGCCTCTCGCCTTTTTCCATCATTGCTTTACCTTCATATCTAAGATGGTTAAAATTTATAAATAAATAAAAAAGATAGAATCACACTAATTATCCTCAACTCCTTGTTTCCTTTTAATCAAAGATTTCCATTGAGCTCATTCAATGTACTCATACATTGTTTTTTAGGATGGGAAGTGATTTGTACACTCACATGATTGATTGGTACACTTAAATTATGAGTGTTTTGACATTTATACCCTTACAGGGTGAAAATAAGTAAAAGTGATATGAGGGTATAAATGTCAACACACTCATAATTTGAGTGTACCAATCAATTTTATGAGTGTACAAATCACTTCCCTTTTCGGATCAATGGATTATTTGGCTCTTGAGTTTCTTCAATATCATCTTCTCCGTCTCAATTACAATAATTAATAATTCATACATTTCATCTAGTAAGCTCCAATGCTACATCTCTTTGCCGTTCGATTTAACTTTACTGCTTAAAAGAATTTTGCCACTACGCCCCTGCCTTAACTTTACTTCGCTAATAGTTTCCATTCTGTATCCACGGTGGTCAAATAAATAGCATCACAATATGCATACCGATTTCTACTCAAAACACATATTCACTTGCAATTGCAGTGATACATTGCGACACTAGTAGTTTTCGCAACTATAGGGTTTACATTACATTGCACCCAGCTAAAACATTAGTTCCAAAACCAAAACTTTGTATGTCCATTTACTTGTGGTTTTTGCAAAATTTTGAAGACTCTCCAACCGAGGTTACGTTGATTATATATAATGTATATGATCAAAGGTTACAAATTTTACGCACTTACATATGGGTAAATTATTGAACGCACATCTTATTTGTCCAACACATCTACCATTATACATGGTTGAGCTACACAGACTAATGTGTCATCTAGATTTTGTGTTTTTTTATGGTCAAAGCCATAAGGAATGTTTTGATCTCTACAACCTATGCAAGGCAAAAATAATGTTCCCTTGACTTTTCAAATTCTAATGCAATTCTTAAGAAACGACTCTGGACACAGGAATGAATTATAAGCATTCTTACCAGAGTACAACCTACCATCAGCGAGCGACCAAGGGACATGAGAACTTCACTTCAACCAATGGTCACATCATATTTTGCTAATAATAGGAGAGAATACGAGTAACTGATCTCATATGCCTCTTTCATACTACAAACCATTTTTAGATAATAGGTGTCCACGTCATCCTAAACAACCACAATATTATAATGATTTACATTATCTTCTGACTCGCCGCCCACTCCAGCCCTCATCTGAAACTCACCTACCACTAATGATCATAAGGATACTCGATATCATTCTCGGCCACTTTGAAGTGCTGAGGTTGTTGGCCAGAGCAGTGCAGATTCCACATATTAAAGTATGACCTTTCCAGATTTTTCACCTACAAATTCAGATCCACATGAATAAATGGGTTTGATGATCAATGTGAAAAACTCCAATATTCAGAATCCATTACATAAATAAGGTATAATAAAACTATAAACACGAAACATTATTTAACAAGATCGTCACACTTGATCAATTAAAAAAAAACCATATTGTAAGTGTTTATACCAAAATACCCCATCAATCCTGCAAAGTTTTTTCGAGGACTAAACTTTTTTATTGCAGAACTTATTTCCCTTTCAAAATACCCCAAAAAAACCACACACAAAAAGACATTTAATTCCACAACAAATCAACTTTTGCAAAAAAAAAAAGAGAGCAAGTATTTCATTAAAAATGTTAGCAAAATTGATGGCTGTTTTGGAAAAACCCCAAAATTTTATGAAAAAAAAAGTGTGATATGGCTATTTTGATGAAATTTCCTTGTTATAGACTAATCATCTCTGTTGTACATAACGGAATGACATCAATATAAACAATGAACCTACTTTCACAATAAGAAACTAAATGGTAACAAGTGAGCTTACCCAACGAGATGTGTCAAACAGAGGACAACTAAGGCGTGATAACTTAAGTCGGTTAGTCAGTTCTTGAAGCTTTGGCCGGTTTAAAGCTAGATACACTGCCCTGTCTTCATACTCCTTCATACTTCATAGCAAAAAAAATACATAAGGTTAATCAAGTAGGATATTAAAGTAAGTGACAGTCATATACACAAAGAAGAAACAAAATGGTAATACAATCCCAACTCATAGGTCTTTAAGTGTAGGACCAATGCCCATGTATCGTAATTTATTTGAAAATTTGATTTAGAGATTGGACCACCAACCTGTTGACAATCATCTCTTCACCAACTTCAGTGGCCAGACAAAGTGAACCAGCAACTCTAGTTGCCATTTTCTCAAGGGGAAGGGTCAGCATAGGCAAACCAGCCCAAAGAACATCAGTGCCTGTTGTATGTGCATTGCATAACGGCCTAATCGATGGGTATACGAAGTTATTATCAATCAAGGCATCAATATACAAGAACATGCTGTTGTTAACAACATTCAAAGAGAGAAAGAGTTTGTGTAGCATACGTGTCAAGGCAAAGATCCGCCAAAGAACTACGCCTGATGTGTTCATTCTTCATAGCAACGTCAGTGAAAATGATCTGGTCTGGCTGCACACCCTGTGCAGCGGCATCTGCAGCAGCAACATGATGTAGCTTATTAGTCAAAAGGATAGTATGGAAATAGGTTTGAGTTTCAACAAACAAAAAGAGCAATCATAGAAATGGTGGTGCAAGTTTTGAAACATGCAGACAATAGCATATCTGATATATAAATCACATACAGGCACGAAGTCTCATTTCACCAGCAGCTGGGAATCTCAGAAGCCAAAGTGCACTATTAGGAACACGCTTTAAGATATTACACCTGAAATAGAATGATAAAAGGAGTAAAGCTTTGTGATGTCATAAAAACAGTGGATAACTGCAGTCAACACAAATCCACGTCTTACCAAGTAATAAATATTTCAGGATCCATCTTGTAAAGCTGATTGAAGCAACCAAATATAAACTTATTTTCTGGCAATCCATAAGCTGAACGCTTAGGCTGACAGTTTGAATCCAGTACGTCAAGGTTTTTCTGAAGCCAACCATAACAAGATTAACAATTTAGATCCATAATGTGCAAATATGCTCATGCAACAATCAATCCGTATGAATATGTAAAACATTTCTGCCCTAGTAAGGTTTTACCTGCTTATAGTCGTTCACAAAGTAGCAATGAGGGAGATGAACAAGCTTCTCAGAGTAAATATGAGCAAACCGAGTTGGAGAGACAAACTGCCACAGAAAAACAGACAACTCAGCATACACTAGCGGGGAAGAAAACTAAGGGGAAAAGATAACAGAAGTTGTCTTACTTCATCAGTAACCAGATACTGTATGTAGCTAGCACCAGTCGTACCAGGGAATCCCATATATGACACCTGAATGGGAGCAGGCTGCAGAGCAAAGATTTCATTTCTAGCCCCCTGAAATATCAAATAAAAAATGTTAAACTTGAGTCTCCTGTATACAATCTAAAACACAATGCAAAAATTGAAAAGGCTCCACAGATCATTAAAAACTTTAAACAACAAATTAGCGTGGCAACGGAGTGAAAAACACAAAGGATTTTCGAAACAAGAAAAACTCAAGAGATACAGAACTTTGTCTGAATTAAAATCGTCCAAGTTTCTATGTTTTTTATAATCCAGAAAAAGTATGACTAATATTGACCGGTCAGTAACATCTAATCAGTTATGACAAAAAATATATATCAAGATTATTTCTGTACGAAGCAAACTACAATACCATTATGATTCAAGTCATGGTTCAATTTAATCTTACCTTGGTATAACCATTGAGGTTGATGAGTATTTGTATTTGATCCTCATTTATCAGCCTTGCGATCATATCAGAAGTCATTGCTGAGACGTCCTTAAAGTGTTCTGCTTCTGACTGGATACGAAGCCTCCATTCACTCCCATCATTTGGACTCAAAGCATAGCAAAACACCTAAAATATAAAAATGTTAATCTCCAATCAGAACTAAACAAGATATAAAGATTATAATGAATGAAATCAAAGACCAACATACCTCAACATTTTCTCTATTATGCATGCCAAACACTGATCCCATCAAATGTGACAGTGGATGGTTTCCGAAATCACTGCTGACATACCTATAAGTAGCGACAATATTCAGTAAGCCATACCTGTTTCAGATCCACATACTAAAACAGTTGAAGGTTTAAGCCTATATATCTACCCGATTTTCAGCCGATTGTTACCCCCTGTACTCTTTATCCGTAATGGAAGAGGGTGGTTGAAAGCAGGAAGAGAAAAACGGCTTGCAACTACAGAACAGTGAGCAGCATACTTCCGACTGCAAAAGAAAAAAGGAAGAGCCTAATTAACATTTTTATATATAGCCATATACAATTCCAACTCACAAAAACAACACATACCTAATTTCAAGTGCAAGCATGGGATCAAGTGGATATGCAATTGCATGGAAAGGTTGCACACTAGGAATCACTGACATCTGGAAAGAAATAGAGGGTATGTTAGAACTATACTATAAGAAGGACCAAATGCTAGAACGGAGTAATAGGTTGCAGAAAAAGAAGTATTTTAAGCAGATACTATCAAAACCTTGATCTGTCTCCGGAGTATACTTTCAACTTCGATAAACATTCTTTTCCTATCATCCCAATCACATACACACTAGAAAACAAGAATAAAAAAAACAAATGTCAAAATTTGTTAGAATAAACAAAATAAAAACCCAAGAGACATAGTGTAAGGATCAGGGGAGAATAATCGAGAATAATCAGTAGCAAAACAAAAAGGAGAGATCAGACAAAAGTTTCTTGTATTACAAATCAAAGGATACAAGATGAGTTAGTAGTGTGTACAAAATAGATGATTACAAATGGGGGGATAAGCCCTTATTTATACTAGGGCTTATTGGATTCTAGAAGATTCTAATACAAATATCTTAGATTTTCCTATAAGCTAATATCTAGCTTATTCTAGATTATTCTACCAAAGTATCTAGCTTATTTCTAGATTATTCTGAGTAAATATCTTTTAGACCAAAATTACTAAACTACCCTTAGGAGGTGAAGTCACAATATCTAACAATCTCCACCTTGAGTTCAACTCCTAAGTAACACCATATCTAATTCCAAGTTCCAGAGGCTAGAAATACTAGCCAATTTCAAATCAAACGATCAATTCCCAAAAGCTATCCGAAACAAAATCGATCCAAAACAAATGCCGATAACTTCAAAAGCGAACAATCAAATGTTAGCGAAAAATTCAAAACGGCTAACCGAACAAACCAATCGGCTCAAAGCGATCTTCACCGGCGACAATCAAATTGAGGCAACAAACTTCAAAAGCCCGACAAACGAAGATCCAAATTTCCAGGCTGACAAATTCCAAACGATCGAACAAAATTCAAACGACCTGATTATAACCAAGTCTTCAAACACCAAATTGATCTTCAAATGCAAATACCAAATTCAAATTCTAATGACCCACTTATTGATAAGTTTTAAGGTCCAACTTCAAACTTATTATCCGTATCAAACAAATTCAAGTTAATAAATAACTTACCTCGATAATTCAAACGCCCCAAATATGATACGGATAATAATACCAACGACCCACTTATCCAATAAGAATTACAGTCATCAAATAGCTCCACCATAACTGATTATTCCAAAACTCAAAACAAAAATCAACGAGCAAACCCGAAATCCAAAATTCAGCCGCCAACTACCAAATGAAATCAAAGAACTAACAAATATTGGCACAATTCCAAAATCCCATTTTCTGATTCAAAGCCCTCTTAGCCAAAGCCCCAAATTCTAACCCAATAACTAATGGATCCACAAAGATGAGATTTTTAAAATACATCCCTACAGAAATTGATCCAACACAAGTTCTAACTATCCCTAATCCCAATCAACAAACACCTTCAACATATCAAACTAGCAGAAGCAACAAAAGATTGAAACAAACCTGATGTTTCCAACAAATCGAGTCAAGCCATAGAACAAAAGACAAATTCAAACAATATCAAGAAATTGATTCTTGAAATCAACCTTGAATCCAACCAATTCAATGACCCACAAAATTGTAGCTTGCTTCAAATCGATTGAGTGGCTCTTGATACCAATTTGTTAGGATCAGGGGAGAATAATCGAGAATAATCAGTAGCAAAACAAAAGGAGATCAGACAAAAGTTTCTTGTATTACAAATCAAAGGATACAAGATGAGTTAGTAGTGTGTACAAAATAGATGATTACAAATGGGGGGATAAGCCCTTATTTATACTAGGGCTTATTGGATTCTAGAAGATTCTAATACAAATATCTTAGATTTTCCTATAAGCTAATATCTAGCTTATTCTAGATTATTCTACCAAAGTATCTAGCTTATTTCTAGATTATTCTGAGTAAATATCTTTTAGACCAAAATTACTAAACTACCCTTAGGAGGTGAAGTCACAATATCTAACACATAGTATACTGATTACATCGAAAGATATACCTGTAATGTATGCAGCAGATTACAAGTTGCTTCTGGAAAATCAGGACGGATAGCCAAAGCTTGCCGGTAGCTTTTAATAGCTGCTTCTACATGTCCACTACAAATTACAAGTGTGGGTGTTCAAACATGTGCAAAAATGACCATGATCAAATTAATATGTCTTAACACTTGTAAGTACTCAATATACCTGTCTTTGTAAGCTGAAGCCAAATTTGCATGAGCTTCAGCCATGTTTGGGCGTATAACAATAGCATGCGAGTAGTCTTGAATTGCTTCATTAACTCTCCCAATCTCCTTGTAAGTGTTTCCACGATTAACAAGACCATCAGCCGCCATCGGATCAATGCGAAGGACTTCATTGTAGCAAGATATAGCATCGGCAAAGTTACCCTGTTTGTCAAAATACATACTTTCTATCAGCTATCAGACAAAACTTATCATGTTTTTAGCATGTGCCAAGTTCCAGAAGTAACGACAATATATACATGCAAAGCTCTCAAATTGATGCTATAATTTAAGTATTTGAATTAAAAAAAGAAGACTAGGACAGAGTCCACTACCTGCTGCTTGTATATGATTGCCAGATTGTTAAAAGGAGCAGACAATCCTGTAGTTACAGTTAAAGTTGCCTTGTAGCACTGAGCAGCAGCCGTCATCATATTCCTGAGTATTAGAAACTTCTCTTTAGGACCATTTTACATATATAATTGCTCTATCGCAAAAAGATGTTCTACTACTTCCACTAGTATATCGTAAAGTAGCCTCTATGTAGAAACATACCATTCCATGTATATGTTCCCAAGATTAGTGAGAGCCTGAGGATGGCTAGGTTGCAACGAAAGGCATTGCTATATTTTGAAACAGAATTCCAGTCACAATTAAGCAGATAAAATACAAAGTAGAAATCTAGTGCAAAATAATATGATAACCTACCCGGTAGCAATGGATGGCTTCTTCAACTCTGCCAGCATCCTTGAGTGCATTTCCCTAACAAACAAAATATAATAGAAAATATAAGCACTAAAAACAGAAACGTGAGGATCAGTTCACCTAAAAGAATATCCACCATATGGATGAACCAAATTAATTTCGTATACAGAAGATAACGCTCACCAGATTATTATAAGCTTCCAAAAATCCAGCATCACGAGCTATAGCCTGCTTATAATGGTTAATTGCCATCTCCAGGTTACCTTGCTCATAGTATATGCTAGCTAGATTTCCTGAAGAAATTATAAGTACAACAAAGAATGACCTTCTGGTTCATGTAAACGATAAAAACAATATATAAAAAATATTACTCACCAAAAGCCATGGCATAGTCTGGCTTTGACTGAAGAGCACGCTGATAACACACAATAGCTTCTGGAGCCATTCCCAAAGCCTATAGCAAGCAAATAAAATCTATTTTAGTTAAGTTTGTCCCAGCGTTTAGATCTACCAGAAATTACTAGGCAAAAGACAGAAGCTTCACCTTGTACACATTTCCCAAGTTCAAATAGGCATCAGCAAATGTTGGTTTGAGCTTGACTGCCTCCTGCAATGTGCAAGGCCCGCATTGAGAGTATATTCAACCAAAGAATATACATGACATACATTTTGAAACCAATGATAACAAACCAGAACTTCGTAGATAAACAAACTAGCTAAATACATGACCCATTATGTGTACAAGTATATGATTCATATTTAAGACAGAAATCATTTATGATGTGAAACACTCATTAGAGCTTAGAAGCACCAAAACTCATATACCTTGTAATACTGGAGTGCCCGATTAAGATCACCAGACTCCATGAAAAGGCCAGCAAGATTAGACCAAGCAATAGCAAAAGTTGGTTGAATCCGGAGTGCCTCCACATAGCAACTGTATGCCTGTCCAAGATATATTCTCAACATTTAGCAGGAGCTTACACTTGATTACGTATATGAAATAATAGCCAATAAAACAAAGGGGTAACGACGTCAAATGCTGGTCAAGTTTTCTTACCTCTTGCACTAATCCTTGAGCTTTCATCAAGTTCCCAAGGTTGCTGTGAGCATCGACCTACAGAAAAGAAAAAGGAAGATACACATGTTTAGAAAACAAATAAATAATGTATCATCAAACAGAAACGGGTAAGGTTCTGACCAAACGAGGGTTCAATGAAAGAGCCTGACGACAGCATTGAGCAGCTTCAGTTAGCCTTCCTTTCCGCATGTAAGCACTTCCCAAGTTTGACCATGCATCCGCAAAATTGGGACGAAGCTGCATGAAACATACACGCGATTTGTTAAAGTAACAAAAAGAGGTGGAACATAGCTCCACTAGACCAATAATTTATGCTAGAAAGCAGAATCCATCATTTGGCTCAAGGACATAAATACAATCAAAAAAACCGCCCAATGAATAGACCAGACTCAAACATCCACATACCCGACCATCAATCCCACCCAAAACACGTGTAGATGGATCATGCAAAGATTGAGATATGTCGTTCATTTGTCACGTCCTAACACAACTAAATCATTACTCTGCCTTCAAATTAAGAGAGCTTCCTCTACCTCCCTATATATGCATGTAACCTAATGCACAAACTTGAACACACACACTCTCCACTCAGTACTATAGAAAACAAAACCATCGTTCACCACTAGAAAGCGCCAAATATAGAAAATCCGACGAAAACTCTATAAATAGCGCAGCCACTGTGCTAGTTATATAAATAGGTTATTTGTTCTTCTATCTTGAGTTCCAAATTCAAGAATTTAATAGAAATTTACGATAATGAATTCTGAAAAAATTATATCTGGTACAGTAAGTAGGAACGTTAACAATAACACATTTACATAACACTAGAACATATTACCATTTGATGTCTTAGAAAAGAGATCATAGAGTATAACATATTCGGTGCATTTTGATCAGTGCAAGGAACCAATTTCTTGTTAACTCATTAGAGTGCACAGGCAGATGATGTTGTATCCCTCAAAAACATCATAGACTACTTCAAATGATAGCATTTTAAAAATGGTTTGATACCAACGTCACCTACATGAGGGAATGGGGGTGAGCCTCTTATACTGAAATGTATAAGATTTACTGGCTGTAGTTCCATTTGCTGCATTAAATTGTTACCAGCCCCTAATAGTAGCATGATGCAGCACACTATAGGATTTTGTAAATATATATATTGCACAAACAATTCTTTCTTCCTGTAAGAGCTTCCTATCAGTTGAGATCGTACCAAGGATTTAGTTCAAAACTCCCCTCTATAACAAAAAATCATGAACCAGGTGAATAACAGGGCCAAATGGAGTTGGTATGATATAATAAGCTAGTTAATCAGAGCTAAGATTCAGAAAGAAATGACAAAAAGAAAACTTTATGTTTCCAAACTTCAATTTCCTTCTATAGTTTTTTCATGTGAACAGACTGACTATCGCAGACGATGCATTCCTCAGCCTATAACTATCCTAATAATTATGATTTGCAGATACCTTGGAACAATGAAAAGATGGCATATAGTAGCATAACAGTCAACCTAATCAATTCATAACAGCTGATCATTTATCAGTACATATATAGAACGTCTACATACCTCAATTGCAACTAAATAATAGCGAATAGCAACATCAATATTTCCCTTTTCCTGTACCAAAAATAAATGCATCGAATATGTTATATAATGCTCAAACGTATATAAAATATAAACACGCCAGAAATCCAGTAGCAGTTTTTAACCTTCCATGCATTTGCCATATTCCCGTAGCACTCTGCAAAATTCCGATCAATCCGGAGAGCTTCTTCATTCTTTGCAATGCACATATCAAAGTCATGTAACTAAAACAACAGCAAACAAGCCTTCTGTTAGAACCACGCATATGTCTAAACAAGAAATCAATTACGATCCACATAGACCATATAACCAACCTGATAATAAATAGCCCCCATGAGAAGAAGATTATCTGTTCGGGATGGGTTCCTATCATAAACAGCCTGGCTATGATCTAATGCCAGTCGAAAGTCTCCAGACTTGTACTTTTGATGAGCAAGGGACATGAGCATATCTTCATCTGCTGTAACAAGTAATCAAGATCTTAAGCTTCCCAGCCAAAACACACCCAAAAACGCTAACAAACCATTTTCAGCTAATCAACCCCCCCAATCCACACCCGCAATGTGTGGAAGAACGTGCGACAAAGAAACAACACCCGAACATGTCAAAACAAGATTCAGAAACATATAGCTAGAAATCTCAACCTAACAACCAAAGTGTTTGGATTAGCTTATTTTATGGGCTTGTCAGCTCTATTAAAATTTATAAAAAAAAAGTCTATTCTCATTTTTTACAGCTTATCGACAATTCAAATCCATAAGCTCAAGTTGATAAACTCGTTCAAAAAAGTGAGCTTTTAGACTCTTGAAATCTCAACAAGCTAAGAAGCTCATAAAATATTTTCTTATACAACAAATCAATTTATTTTTTAATTAATCAATCTTACAATTAACTCACAAAATTCAACACCCCTAATAAACAATAACCGCAAAAATAAACACTTAAAAATTCAAACTTTCACAATTCAAACCCCTAAAGATTCGAACTTTCACAATTCAAAACCCTAATTTGAAAATTAAAAAAAAACAATAACCCTAATTGTATAATAATAAAAAAAAAAAACCCTAATTAAACAACCTTCAACAACTCCTTGAGACAATTTAGTTGACGATGATCCATCGATTTCAGTTGACAAGACAAACGATGATTCACGATTATGATGCTGTAACAGCTGTTGTTGATTTTGCTGTTGAAATTGGTTAGCTTGCCGTTGATCTGTTTGTAACGACAACATAATTAACTTATTAAATCGAACTCAACGATTTAATTTTATAAAAATAATAATTTATGTGAAAATCATGGAACTCGACGGTGGTGTGGATATCTTTTCATATAATTTGGAGATCAAATTGGAAGATTTTGGGGGGTTTAATTTGTGTACGAAGGAAGGAAGGAGAATGTTTTTTTATATTATTAAATTAAATTAAATGGATTGTTGGTGGAAGACTTTGGGGTTATATGTGTTTTACTCCAACTGGTTGGGACAATTGTCACTTGACATGTGTTTCATTCATTTTGCTTTCAGATATTAAGTTTGGTGGTGATTTGCATGATTAATTTCTCATTTAACTTGTGTCTAAAAAATACTTTTTTTTGTGTTTTTTCTTTTTTTTTTTTTCTTTTTATGTCTTTTTATCTTGTGCATTTTGGGCACAAGATAGGAAACCTAATTTTTAAAAAGTGTTCATAAAAAGTATTCTAATGTGAATCGGACAACTTCGGGTTTTTAAAGACAGTCGATCCGGATGTTAACGAACCGTTTAAAGTGTGTGAAAATCGCTGAAACCCGTAGAACCAGCCATGACCTGCAAATCCGGTGATAACCCGGCAAGCACCCATAATTCTGGCCAAAATCTCGCGAATGCATCTAAAATAACATAATTTGACAATTGATTTGCGAAAAGTGGTATGTTAGAATGGAATCGTTAGAAATTGTTTAATGTTTGCATGATCGAAGCTATGGAATGAAGAGAGCAAACATACAAAATAATGAAGCTTTTTTTTGTTGGTTTCTAAAAAAGCACTATGAAGTTATAATAGTGAAGTGTACTATCTTTATAAAGTTCTAATTTTTTTTTAAATATGTAATGAGTTTAATTAAAACACTATTAATCACTTTATGTTAGTGAAAATATTACTAAAGTATTTAAACTAAATATTTCTTTGTGTTTTAATGATGACAAATATATAATTTGTAACATATAATGTGAAATGCATAAGTATGAGATCATCTATTTTTCATACTAATGTAACTTTGAATAAACTAAATTTTATATATTCACAAAAGCTTGGTAAAATACAGCACTGATCAATCAACATGTTTCATCCAAACGTTGATATGTAAAATGAAATGCTTGTTCTATATCAATAGTAAGAGAGTGTTTGACATACTAAGGAACGTAACTATTGACTCGTTCAAAGATTGAACTTGGGTGTCCATAAAACAATTCAAAAACTCCAATAGTATACAACATTTATTGGAAAAAGTGATTTTTAGATATCTTTTATATTCTGAAGGAAACCTTATCAACAGCTACTAAACCGAGAAATTTGTTGGCCAATCAGATTGCTTAATTTTCCCAAAGTCGTCTAAGAAAAAAAAAACTAAAAAGTGATTTGTAGAAGATTTAAAATTTTCAATGTAAGAAAGTATGTTTGTGTAATCAAACAATTAATGAAATTATATGTCAATTGTGAATTAAACAAACACTCAAATTACGTATAGGTCTCATAGTCACATCTTCCAAAGTTCGTCACCAATTATGAAGATTAGAATTTACAATTTAAAAACAAATCAAATTGAAATTCAAACAATAGTAAAGTTTTATATACCAAAGTTAATCACTCTAATTGTGTAAATACATGTTAGTATCGAAAAGTTAAATTGAGTCTAAGGTTTTAAGTTTGTGCCGACACACTCGATTTACGGTATTTAAAGGTAACCCTTCTTTACTCGATGTTAGGGTCCTTAATTATTTTTAAGTTTTTTATGATGAGGGTCGATTAATCAATTATACCATGTATGTTACACGGGGTTATGCACTAGTAGTATTATATGAAAGAACATAAAAAAAATAGTACACTTACTCGTATAGAAATTGTAGGAAAAAGAACTAAAGAAAAATTTGCTAAAAGTAATTTTTGAGATTGAATCTTCTAATGGTAGAAATATGGCTACTTTTTTTTATATAATCTAAGATGCATCCAACAACAAATTTAACTTGATGGATTTTTAATTAGGATTTATGATGCAATTAAATGATGATGAGCATAAGTCATACTGATCTTGAAATATATGTAATCCCAAACTGAATGAAAATAATATAAATTTAGAATTCGGTAGATTGTTTACCATAAACAACTCTTGAATTATACAGTTGCCTTTGATTGGTTGCTCTTCGTCTTGATACAAATGTGTGTCTCATCAGATTAATGGTCAAAGCAACTCTCCAATGCATCGCATATATCAAGGTACCACTTCTTTGTCGCATCACATAGCGTGTTGTAGCCATTTGCCCAATCACGAGGATTGTAATGATGTTTACCTGATTCTATTTGTAGCCAAACACGACTCTTATTAGACTTATAGATTCACAAGAGTGAAAATGATAAATGATGCATAAAGAAATTGCATGACTTTAAAGCTGCATTAATAGCATGACATTTGTCGTTTCTTTCTATTTTTCACAAAAAATTTTGGCATATTTTATTCTATAAATTTTGTTTTATTACTCGCTTTCATTTCAACTTTTAAAATTATTACATAACAATATTATAAGATCCATAGTAATTTAACCTTATAATGAATTAACATAACAAAATTATATGGTAGTTGATGATGTGTAAAATCTCGTTTGAATATTTATGAAATCAAATCAAATGATACTTACCAACACTCTCGGGTAGTTTACCCGATTGCGTATAGTATAAACTCGGTAAGACCGTGTCATTCGCTGGTGATGCGTGGTTTGGGGTCGAAAGACTTTCTTTCCGCGAGCAAACTTTACAACCCACTAGACAGTGTACCTAATCATTGCAGTGTAGTATGGGTAAGCCCAGGGGGTTATCGTTCTTTAGGGGAATAGATATGCTAGGTAGAGATGTATGCAGAGAAGGTGAGGTTGAGGGAGATTCTTTTTAGTCTTTTTATATTTTTTTTAGAGCAAGTAAATATCTCGAGGTATAAGAGTGGGGGGTGGTACTTCTACCAAATTTAACTACTAATTAATTAAACTAATGACTAATTAAACTAATGAAAAGAGAAAGATAGGCTATGTATTGTAAAGTGTGTTCTTATAATGATTAAAAGTGTGTTTACTTAGATGTTCTTACTCTCTAGTTATCTCTTATTGTTCGGTTGAATTGTCACATCCTCATCTTAATTGGTGCGTTGTATTCCATGTGGTCATAGGAGGGTACCTAATTCCCTAGTTCTATGAATTATAACTCTCCTCTAGACTATCCTGGATCGCCAAGTACCGTAGTATCTCCCCCGAATACTCTATTATCCTAAAGCTATAACTCACGCAATAAACAAAACGATAACTCAAGTGCACTCTCAAGCTTTATGCTATTTAGGACGTTCAAGCTCGCAACAATTAAAGAAGAAGCCAGTTTTCCTTACTCTAGCGTCTACCAATTAAGACAAGAGACAAGCTAACAATAATTAACAACTAGGTTTCATAGATCTAAGCAAACACAATAGTAATTTAGCTACTCATGATAGAAAAGCATGCATACACACAAACAATTGAACATAGGATAAACATGGTGATATAATGGATTAACAAACTTATCTTATGATGTAAAGAAGGGTATGGAACCCTAAAATACTGTCCAAGTCGGACTAGACACGAACTAGAGTTTGCTCTCCAAAATTATCCCCCTTTAAATGCAGAAAAATCAAATTATATATATAGATTTACAAGTGCGACGGCGTCGCCTTTTGTAAAATCAAAAGGCGACGCCGTCTGGTCGCCGTCTTTAGGGTTTCGTTTGGGCCAAGTCATTGTTGGGACGGCGTCAGTTGAGGAGTGTGACGTCGTCTGTCTTTATGAATGACGTCGTCTTGAGATGGTTCTTGGACATCTGGTGTAGAAATTAAGGGAGACGCCTTCCAGATTATAGGCGTGACGTCGTCTTGCTTTAGAACCACTTTTTTCACCTGAGCCGTCGCGTGCAATCTAATTAGAAAACTTCCTTAGGGACGGCGTCGCCCTTTGGGTTGGGACGCCGTCAGGCTTGCAAAACAGCCTTAAATCTTGATTTTACCTTTTTTTTCATGTTTTCGCTCATTTTCGTCCAAATATGTTTCATTCCAGCATTTTGCTTTCAAAAGACCTAAAATATGAAAAGGAACGATTTTAAGTAGTAACGGATATAAAATGTATCAATCTAGTGCTTAAATTACCCCCTAAAAACATATGTTTTAAATCCTTATCAAATATCCCTACACCTGGAATTTGCTTGTCCTCAAGCAAATGTGCTTTTGGCCAATCAATTTATAAGTTAGGAGTATGTAGCATTTGTTTAAAATAGTTTACAACAATTACAAGTGCCACAATATTCATAACAAGCACTGAAATTATACACTAGCACCTCACAATTGGTGTTTGGATTCTCTCATCTCTCGGGTTTATATGAAATATAACATGTAAGGAAATGGAAGAAAACACTCACTACCTGGCATAGTACATAGATTTCCATATGCTTAAGAATAGATCAAACTTCCACCGCTTTAGCGTAAGCACCTAGGAATAACTATCTAAGAGGTCTTTACAAAGGGTTGTAATGTTAGGCTTAGGGTAGGGAAGTAAAGGGTTTTGTTGGATAAAGGGATATTTAGTGGTGGCAAGTCAAAAATCTTATGTTACAAGCATGTAAAGCGCGGCGTTGCTAAGCCAAGACTCGACTCATTAACACTAAATAACTTGAAACAAAACATAAATATAAACTTTAAAGATATGAACATAATGATAGAGGTAGGATGGTGGCCCGTATGTTTTTTTCTTTTTCATTTTTTTTTTCTAACTCTTTTTCGATTTATTTTCATACCTTTTTACTCTACCATCCTCTACGATAACATTAAAATAAAGGGATTTATAGGAGCATCCCTACACTTGAGTTTTTATTTCACTAACACTAAATTGACCCGATTTGAAAAGATAAAAAAAACTTGGAGTACTTAATTACGTAGACAATGGGAATTTGAATTTATCGTTCCTTCCCGTTACTCCATAAAATATTACTTTAACCCATGAGTCCCAATCGTCCTAAAACTATGTACAAAGGATATGACTCGACTTAGCAACCATGCAAGTAACTAAATAATTGAACTAAGGGTTTAAACAATAGTTACAATAATGCACTAAAGATGAGTGCATACAAGGTGGGCTAAGGCGATTTGGGTGTAACATTTGGGGGTGGATTAGAAACAATGCTCTTCATTGATATTCCGGAAACTGGAACATCACGAGAACCACAAAAAGGATAGGCTATGAGGGGTTAACTAGGGGTATCGTGTACTAAAGATGAGTACATCGCAAAGGTGTGGGGAAAATTACTCAACCGATGTGGATGACATAATTATATTACAGGTTAAAACAAGGGTTATCCTAACGCCTCTTATCATTTAGTTAATCCTAACTACACGAATGTAGTCCCACTAGCGATCTCGGAATGCATCACAAAACAAGTTCTAGAATCTATTATACTACCGGTACACTCACTAAGCATTTAAGATGAATCCTCTTATTCCTAAAGATCTAGGGGCGAACCTCATATTTTGGGGTGGAATTTGAGTGGTATACGGTTTTGTGCTAGTCATATAACTCCTATCCATAAGACGCTTTATTTAAACTAAAGTTTAACTCGTAAATGCCATAAATTTTTTTAAATTTGGTGCTAAAATTACCCTAACAAATATTTCTCATAGTTTATTACACAATTTACCAAGGACAAGACAAAAATCAAATGAGAGAATAGTTTCTAAGTTCTCGTTTTATTCTCTCTCCCTACACTTAAACTGAACATTGTCCTCAATATTCCCCGAAAGTATCAAAGTTATGATAAAGGAAGGTAAGTAAAAGAGAAATAAACTAGTACTCTCCTGATTAGCTCGGTAGAATATGTATGAAATTGCGATTAAATCCTCCTCCAAGAAAAATGAGCAAGTAATAAGTGCTTCCAATATATATATTTCTTCTTCTTGTCTAATATAACATGCATACTTATAATAAAACGAAATGAAACCTCACATAAAATCGGTTGTAAAACTATATATATAAAAACTATACTAGAAAGCGAATAAGATATAATGCTTGTGGAATGAATGTTTGCAGTTTTTCCAGAAAATTAAGAATTGGTAGTTTCCAAAAATCACAAGTCTAGACAGAAAATGAAACTAAGAATCTGTTTCTACGTTGCCTAACGCCGTCGGGCTTTAGTCCCGACGCCGTCAGGTTGTCCTGACAGAAGGGTCTGGTGCGTTTTTCTAGAAAAATTACCTCATTAAAACCTGGAAAAATTCCTGCAAAACATCCATTATGACTTGATACAAGCATTTGACTCTAACAAACACACAAATATATACGATTCCAATTATTGTTAATCTCATGTTCATGCATGTTCTTAAAACATATGTGATCTTCCCTACACTTATCTTTTTGTAAAATACCTTTATATGCAATTAACACGAGGTTAACAACAAAAAAATCATTTTCACAAAATCGACATGATAATAAACAACAATGAAAAAGATATATGAAACACAAAAAACAAAATTGAAAAAAAAATAAGCAAACAATTAAACATGGGTTGCCTCCCAAGAAGCGCTTTTCTTTATTTATGAGTCTTGTAGCTAGACTCGAATTCATGCCCTACTTCCCGCATATCTTAAATGCCCATTCAGATGTTTTGACTCTTCCTTCATCACGAATATATTCGGGGCCTAGCTTTAGACAATCGGTGTAGTAAACCTTATCCTCACAGTCAACCTCAAAAGCCGGTATATTATCCACATCTAACTCTTCAATGCCCTTAAACTTTTTATTTTTGCAAGGCATTACATATTTAACACATTCGATTCCATTTGAGAACTTGACTATCCCTTCCTCTTGGTCATAAATTATCATGGACTCGTCAATAAATGGTTTTCCAAGTATTACCTCTCCTAAGAATCCATCAATGATACCTCTAACATCCTCCAAGATCATAAAATCACACCTATATGTGAAATTACCTACAAAGACATGCAATCCTCTAGCTCTCCCAACAAAGTTACTTAATTTCATAGGGTAAAATGGATCCTTTCTAGGTCCTAGCTTTTCAGTCATGATCCAATTGTAATAGAGCCTAGACATGATGTTCATAGGAGACTTATAGTCAATGTAAGTGTGATCCCTATATAAGTAGCCAATCATGCATGGTATCTTAATGTTCCTAGGGTCGCCCTTTTTTATGCACGGGTTAAAAAGTGGTCGCGGGTTATTAACTACGTTATAATTATAGGCGATTCTTTTCCATTGGGGGATGACTTAAAATATTCATTAAGTTCCTCTTCCTTATTACCATCCATAATTTCTAGCACCCTATAATCTCCTTCCTCAAGATCTTCATCCGGGTCATCACTCATGGTGGAATCGCTATCTAATGTACTAGTTGTCTCCTTAAGTGCTTTCTCGAGTGCGTTTTTAATTATTGATGAGTGTCTAAATACTCATCATTTTTATACTGTCTAGACTGCAAAAACATCTGAAAACACTCAGAAATACATCAAAATGATGAAAATATCACAAACAAGTGTTTTATATGTTTTAAATGAAAAAACATCAAAATCACGGTGAAAAACGTATCAAGTTTGCATAATTGGCAGTTTTAGTCCCCCAAGTTACAAAAGTTGTCAAAACTAGTCCCCGGTAATTCAAAAACTTGTAAAATGTCATTTAAGGTCCATGAGATTCAAAAGTTGTCAAAACAAACCCTTTAAAGTTTAAAATTTACAAAATGACAATTTTAGTCCTTAAACTTTGAAAAATGTCAAAATCAGTCCTTGGTGAGTTTAAAAATAGAAATTATTCAAACTACACCTTGTACTATTCAATTGTGGCATAATTGGTCCTTTATGATAAGTTTAGAGAAAAAAACCAAGTTTGGTCCCTGGAGTTTGAAAATTGTCAAAAATGGTCCTTGGACATTTTAAAAATGGAAAATAATCATCATTGGTCCTTGAACTATTCATATATGGCAGGAATGGCCCTTGTGATAACTTTGGAAGATTGGCAAGATTGGTCCTTCAACTTTGGCAGAATTACAGTTTTGGTCCTTGTTACTTAACTAAACCAAACGGACCTCTCTATTATTAAAACCAAATCCAATCCATTATCCACCCAACCCAAATACAAACCCGGCCCAAATATTTAAAATGAAAAAAAACCGCCCTACTGTAGTACCTTCTCCCCCATGGCTGTTTAAGCCAAAACCAGTGGTTTTCACCACTTGTTTTTCACTCCACCTCACCATCTCCACCTGTTACTAACTCCCCTTCCACCTCCACAAAGTCCAAATCCCATTAATTGAATAAACCTGCTCGTAGGAAATTTGGCGCCAAAATTTCCATTTGGCAATTTTGATGAGTTGGATGAAACCAATGGTCAAGATGAAGTGGGATTAATTCAGAGGTCGACAAAGGACTGGAAAAGCTCAATAAATACAAGTGGGGTGCAATGTATCAATCTATCTAGTGTAATCTTAAATTTTCATGTCGTTATAGCTTAATTTTGAATTTCAGTGTATATTTTAATTTCCAAGCTTTGTATTTCACGTTTTCAGTGTGCAATAAAACTTTTGTAACCTTCAATTTCAGCCTTAAGTCAAGTTCTCAGTTTATGCAAAATTTTCCATGTTCAAAATCTCATGAATGTTAAAATGTTGTTACTAGTTGTTATCTTGGACTGATAAGCCCACATAAGCTCCTATATAGCTTATCCAAGCTATTAGAAACCAATAAAATTCAGTTAGAAGCAAAAAATCAAAAATACAAAAAAATACCAAATAAATTAGATAAAAATAAAAATCTATGATGAAACATGCAAGAAAGCTGGAGCAAGGTAGATTCTGGATGGCCTTGGTATAGAGCTTATTGGTAAGCTTTAGGAAGTGTTTACAAGCCCTCAGTTCTCAGTCTTGTGCTTGAATCACTTGTAAGCATTTTAATCCATTTTTGCATTTTACTTTGTAAGACAGTCATAAGCTCAAGTCTGTGCATTTTTGTGTTTCTTAGTTAAAGTTAATCATAATTAATCAATAAAACCAGTAACTTGTTCTTTTTAATTTATAGTTTATAAAATTTTCATTTTGACAGTTAAATTAACATAAGTAGGATTTCTTAGTTTTATGTTGTTATCATTACTGTTTAATGTTTATTTAACTTCAGTTTATGATAATATATGGTTATTAATTTAGTACATGGTGCTGAATCTTGGTTTGCTTTAAAAAACACCAACACAGTCTCACAAAGGCTTGTTTGGTTGTGATTTGTTAACAGTGTTAGAGTGTGTTCAGTCCTTTGGTTTTGATTGTTCTGTGTCATACTTGGTCTATTTAGCTCATAAAAACAAGAAAAACCAGTCTTGGTTCATCAAAAGTCAAAAATCCTTTTAATCACATCTTGTGCATTCACTGTTGGAATTTCATGTTCTATGATCATGGTTTTGTGTTCAAAAGTTGTTAGCATAGCTTAATCTAGTCTTAATATAACTTAACACAACTTAATCAGTCCATAGAATCAGTTAAAATCTCATAAAAGTCAAACTTTCAGTTTAATAAAAAAAAGTCAAATATGTGCCCTGTGCACAGTTTATAGCCTTTTTAACAAGCTTGTAAAAATCTTGTTAGTTGGTCAAAGCTTGTGATTTTTAGTTCTTTGGAAAGCTAACCTGGTCATCTTTAAGTTCCAAGCTTAAAATTTTAATTTTCAGCTTATTTGCTAAGCCTGCAAGTGCTTATTAGTTGGTCCCATATCAATCAGCATACACTGAGTCTTGACTCAGTGGTTTTTCAGATTTTCAAAAAGCTTCTCACAAGCTCATTTTAGCTTATCTGGATCTCATCTTTGGTTTATAGGTAACCAACCAGGTCTAGTATAGGACCCAACTTTTGGTTTTGAAGCTCAGCTTATTGAGTAGCTTATTCTTGGTCTTAAACCTAGTAGCTGGAAACTGTTTTTTGTGCTTAAGATCAAATCATCATATTTGTGTAATCAGTACTTAAAAGGTTTATGATAGTTGTATTTAGTTGCTTTTAAGTATTTATAGCTTATTACAGGTTCTGTGTTAATTTGGTGTCCATCTGTGGCTTTTTGGCTTATTTTGAAGTGCTTATTTATAAGCCAATCCACTGCAGTTGCATTTTCCTCCACATAAGCATATATTTTTATATTTTTTATAAACTTAGAATAATATTTTAGTATTTTCCTGAATTTTTCAGATTTTTCCATCACTGTTTAGTATTTTTCCTTATTTAAAACAGTTTTTAATCCCTTTTAAATAGCTTTTAATACAAATAAATCAGAAAAAGCTTAAAAAAATATGTTTTCAATTTTCATAGATTAAGATAAATATAAAAGTCATAAAAAGTATTTTTCCGAAATTTTCTTAGCTTAAATAGTATTTTCTAGCATTTTAATTAATTTTAAATAGTTTTTAATTAATAATAAATAGATAAAAAGTCTAAAAAATATTTTTTCAGTTTTAAAATAAGTTTTATCATATTTTAGATTTTTCTAAGTTATAATTTCATTTTTCTAGGTTAATTTTGTATTTTCTTATATTTTAGTGCATTTTAAATACTTAATAAATAGTTTTTAATTAATAATAATTAAATAAATAGTTTTAAAAATAATTTTCTTTTTCTAATAATTTTCTTTTATTATTAGGATTGTAAAAATATCATTTTCATATTTGTAGGCCTTTTATTTCTTAAAACTCACGTTTTATTTTGTACGTTTACGTAATTTTATTTAAACGTACGTTTTAGGTTTTAAACGTTCATCGACTTTAAAAATAGTGATAGCGTTTATTTAATATATTTTAATTTTTTAATTTTCTTAATTTGCATTTAAGTCGCTGTAATTTATAAATCTTTTCTTTAGGTATAATTATCCATCAAAATCCTTATTGATCACTATCTTTAGTGATTATTCTATCATCTGATCAAGTGTTTATACACCAATTCATCCTCCGTGGGACTTAACGACCCAGGAATCCACTGTATTCCTCTGATCTTCATTGCATTTGGTGTTTGAACTGTTTTAAGTTCCTTACGGTTAGCCATTCACAAGTGGCTAGCTTGCGTGAGATAACTTGACGGTTTTGCACCAATCAAATTTTGGCGCCGCTGCCGGGGAGGCTGTAAGCGTGTTTTAAGCAGTTTTCAGACCCGTACTTGCACATATACCATCGTTTGTAAACAGTTTTTTGTAAAGTTAAATATAAATCAAAAAGTTCATTAACACTTTTCCTAAAGTGTTAAAAACACCAAAAATATATAAAACAACAAAACAATCGTAACGTTTTCTAGCTTGTGTTTCTTTTAAGGTGATTCTTAAAGAAATATGATTTGGTTAAACGAGACGATTCCAAAAATATTTTCCAAAAGTTTTAAACCCTTAGCACATATCCATACCTACGTCTTTTCAGTGGTACTTAATTAATACATAAAAATCAACCACCGCAAATCAAGGCAGTACACCTACTAAGCGGGGTGTGACCATAATAAGTTTCCGAACAACAGATTTAAAACTTGCCTTTGTGTCCTTGTGATTTGGTGTACCTTTTTCAAAGAAGCCATTTCATTTGTGATTATTGGTTAAGTTCACTTGTCGTTTTGCCTCGCATTTGTTTTGAAAATTGATTTTAAACTTAGTGCATGCGCACTCGTTCTTCCAGTTCTACAAGTCCACTTTCTGAACTTGGCAAGATTCCTCGTCGACGTAGAGGACGTTACGCTCCTTCACCGTGGATCGAGGAACGTCTACCACCACCACCCCCGCCGAAATGGCGAAGACAAGCCTATGAATGAGCTTCTCCAAGCACCCATCGAGGGTTACGGAGATGCCATTGTTGTTCCAGCCATCGTGGCTGATACTTTTGAGCTCAAAACCGGGTTGCTTAATCTTGTAACCCAAAGCCAATTCTTTGGTTTTGAGCTGGATGATCCTCATGCACACATTCGATGGTTTAACAAGATTGCATCTACCATCAAGTGCAAGAATGTCCCACATGAAGCCATTAAGCTTCTTCTGTTCCCATTTTCTCTAGAGGGACAAGCCGGAATTGGCTTGAGAAACAACCCCCTCGTTCCATTGAGACATGGGAGGATCTAGTTACCAAGTTTGTTAACGAATTCTATCCTCCATCCCGAACTACAAGTCTTAAGAATGAGATAATGAAATTTTCTCAAAGGTTTGATGAATCATTCGGGGAGGCATGAGATCGTTACAAAGAATTGCTCCGCAAGTGTCCGCATCATGGTTTTACCGAGTTAATGCAAATGGATACTTTCTACAATGGTCCGCACCAAGGTGACCAAGACTCTTTAAATGCCTCCGCGGGAGGTAATTTCCTTAGCAAGACCACAAAAGAAGCCTTGCAAATCATTGAAAACAAGTCCAGGTCCGCCCTTTCCGCACAAAGACATATCGGACTCGGTCTAATCTTTGGACCTTCTACTTCTAAACCCGTGAGTACATCTAGCACCGATGCTAAGATTGACAAACTCACGGATATTGTTCAAGCTTTGGTTCTTGCTAACCAGAAGAAAGTGACCTTCACTCAGACACCAACACATGGTGAAGTGAAGAAAGTTAAAGTTTGTGTTACTTGTGGTGGTCCTCATGCATACTACAACTGTACTGCCACCGATGGTAGTCTGTTTGAAGCTAATGCTATAGCCGGTACTTCAAATCCAGGAGGTAATCAATACCGTCCTCAAAATGAACCAAACTACCGTGCTAACACTTATCGGCACCACCGGTTTTAACCAGAATCCTAACCGGAATCAAAACCAACCTAGAATGAACCAAGGTTATCAAAACCAAGGTAATTTCTATTCCGGACCAAATCAAGGTTTCCAACATCAAGGAAACCTTAATCAAAACAATTTCAATCGAGGGAATCAATTTCAGGGAAATGTGAATCATAATCAAGGGAATTTTCAACAACAAGGTCATAATCAAAACATCCGACCTTAGAATTTCCCTCCACATGCTCCAGTACCATCATCTGATGAGTTATTGAAGCAGTTCATGAAATCCCAAGATGAAATGAATAGGTTGTTGGTCATCGGATCGCGATCTTAAGAAGTCTTTAAATGATCAACCCTCGGGCTCAGGAAAACTTCCGAGCAATACGATCGCTAACCCGAGGGGCGATGCTAAGGCGATCACAACCAGAAGTGGTGTTTCATATGATGGACCTGCTATTCCTACTACCTCTTCTTCTTCTTCTATCCCAAAGGTAGTGGAAAGTGAACCTAAGACACACAATGGACCTACGACTCCAATGCCTCCTCCACTAGGAGAAATGAGTCAAGTTACCAAGGATACAACGGACAAGGTGCATTATTCAATCCCACGAAGTACCGCACGTCCCCACCTTCTGTAGTCCAACCTCAAGTTGTCCGAAACCCAATTCAAATCCAGGAGTTGTTTTGAACCTCCACGTAGCTCCCGTTGAAAATACCAAATCCAAATCTTCTATTCCTTACCCATCACGTTTAAATGAGCAAAAGCTCCGAAAAAGGTCATCAAATGGACAAATTCTTTCAAATTTTCCAAGAATTACATTTTGACATAAGCTTTGCGGATGCTATCATGCTGATGCCCAAGTTTGCATCGACTCTCAAACACATGTTAAGCAACAAGGAAAAGCTGTTTGAAATGGCTAAAACTCCTCTTAGAACGCTGATTATCACTGAAGAAGCTTCCAAAAAGCTTGGAGATCACGGAAAATTTCTCTTACCTTGTGTATTTCCCGGAATGGTTGAATGCTTTGCCCTAGCAGATCTTGGTGCAAGCATCAACCTGATGCCTTATTCAGTATGGAAGAAACTTTCTCTTTCGGAACTTACTCCTACATGCATGACTCTTGAGCTTGCAGATCGTACAATATTCCGTCCTCTTGGCATTGCCGAGGACGTATTTGTGAAAGTAGGAAAGTTCCATTTCCAGGTGACTTTGTAGTTGTTGATTTTGATGCCGATCATCGGGTTCCTCTCATTGTTGGTCGAGGATTCCTGAGAACGGGCCATGCTCTCATTGATGTATTTGAGCAAGAAATCACATTACGTGTTGGTAATGAAGCTGTCACCTTTAACCTTGATCAAACTTTGAGGTACTCCAAACTATGATTACGAGTCGGTTAACCGAATAGATATCATTGATGTTGCTTCCGAAGAGTACTCTCAAGAAGTTCTTGGTTATGATCATAATTCTTCGAGTGATAATCTCACTCATTCATCTCAACCTATCATCGCCAATTCTACTCCTTCTCTCACCCCATTTGAGGAAAGTGACTTCATCTTGGAAGAGATTGAAGCCTACTTATCTAGTGATTCTGTACCATGGGAAATTGATCACGCTCCCATCGACATCGAGGGGGACATACTTCTCATTGAGAAATTGCTTAATGATGATCCATCATCATCACTCCCTCCTGTCGAACTTCATAACAAGGAAGTCAAGTCAGTTGAGAAAACTGAAGAATTTCCTGAAGTCGAACTTAAGGATTTACCTCCTCATCTCGAGTATGCATTTCTTGAAGGTGATGATAAATTACCAGTCATTATTGCTCGATATTTGAGTAAAGATGAAAAGTCTGCTCTCATAAAGATCTTGAAGTCACACAAGCAAGCAATTGCTTGGAAACTCTCCGACATTAAGGGTATCAACCCTGAATTTTGCACTCACAAAATCTTGATGGAGGATGACTTCAAACCAGCATGTTCAACATCGAGAAGAGTAAATCCAAAAATCCATAATGTTATCAAACAGGAGGTTATCAAACTTCTTGATGCGGGATTGATTTACCCGATCTCAGATAGTCCTTGGGTTAGCCCAATTCACTGTGTTCCTAAAAGGGTGGCATTACTGTTGTCACAAATGAAGATAACGAGTTAATTCCAACTTGATTGGTTACGGGATGGCGTGTTTGCATTGACTATCGGAAGTTGAATGACGCCACCCGTAAAGACCATTTTCCTCTACCCTTCATGGACCAAATGCTTGAGAGATTAGCAGGGAACGAATACTATTGTTTCCTTGATGGTTTCTCGGGGTACTTTCAGATTCCCATTGATCCAAAGGATCAAGATAAAACCACATTCACCTGCCCATACGGAACTTTTGCCTACAGACGTATGCCTTTTGGCCTATGTAATGCTCCTGGCACGTTCCAACGATGTATGATGGCCATTTTCCATGACATGATCGGGGAAACAATGGAGGTGTTTATGGATGACTTCTCGGTCATTGGGGATTCATTTCAAACATGTCTCTCCCATTTAGATAAAATGCTCAAACGGTGTGAAGACACCAATCTTTGTCTAAATTGGGAGAAAAGCCACTTTATGGTCAAAGAAGGCATAGTCCTTGGCCATAAAATTTCAAAAAATGGGATTGAGGTAGATAGAGCGAAAGTCGATGTTATTGCTAAATTGCCTCATCCTACTACCGTCAAAGGTATTAGGAGTTTTTTAGGTCATGCCGGTTTCTATCGTAGATTTATACAAGATTTCTCTAAAATCGCCTGGCCTATGACTCATCTTCTTGAAAAAGATGCTCCTTTTATCTTCTCACCCGAGTGCATCAAAGCTTTTGAAACATTAAAGAAAAAGCTTACTGAATCATCCATTCTCGTTGCTCCTGACTGGGACTTGCCTTTTGAGCTCATGTGCGATGCAAGTGATTTTGCTATCGGTGTAGTCCTAGGGCAACGTAGAGCTAAGCATTTTCAGCCTATCCACTACGCAAGTAAGACTATGACTGAAGCTTAAACTCATTACACCACCACAGAAAAAGAGCTATTAGCCGTGGTGTATGCATTTGAGAAGTTTCGGCCATACTTAATCTTGACCAAATGTGTAGTGTATACGGATCACTCGGCTCTCAAATATCTCTTTGCAAAACAAGATGCAAAGCCGAGATTGCTCCGTTGGGTTCTCCTCCTCCAGGAATTTGATATCATCATACGTGATAAAAAAGGAGCTGAGAATCTGGCTGCTGATCATCTTTCCCGATTAGAGAACCCTCACCAAGATGTTTTCGAGAAATAGGAAATAAATGAAACATTTCCTTTCGAGACACTCAATGCGGTTTCTTTTCGTGGAAACTCTTCTACCCCATGGTTTGCTGACCGCCAAATTACCATGCGGGTAACTTCATAGTGAAAGGGATGTCGACCCAGCAGAAGAACAAATTCTTCAAAGAGGTTAAACATTATTTCGGGACGACCCTTCTTATTCAAAATCGTGCGGATCAAGTCATCCGACGGTGTGTTTATGGACAAGAAGCTCTTGACATTCTCAAAGCTTGCCATGCTGGACCCACCGGGGCCATCATAGTCCAAACTACACCGCCAAAAAGGTGTTTGATTTCGGGTTTTATTGGCCCACAATTTATAAGGATGCCCACGATTTTGTCAAAACCTGTGACGCTTGTCAGCGTCACGGAAATATATCTCAAAGAAATGAAATGCCACAAAATGCCATTCAAGTTTGTGAGATATTTGACATCTGGGGTATTGACTTTATGGGGCCATTTCCATCTTCTCGAGGTAACAAATACATACTCGTGGTTGTTGACTATTTGTCAAAATGGGTTGAAGCAAAAGCTTTACCTACCAATGATGCCCAAGTAGTTGTGAAATTTTTGAAATCTCTTTTTGTCAGGTTTGGAACTCCGCGAGCTATAATCAGTGATCGTGGTACACATTTTTGTAATGACCAATTTGACCGTGTCATGCAAAAGTATGGTGTTACCCACCGTCTATCTACTGCATACCACCCCAAACAAGTGGGCAGGTGGAAGTCTCCAACCGTGGTATTAAAAGAATTTTGGAAAGGATAGTAGGCGAAAATCGTGCATCCACGGTCGGATAAACTGGATGCGCACTCGGGCCTTTCTTACAAAACACCCATCGGTGTACTCCATACAAGCTAGTGTACGGAAAGGCATGTCATCTTCCGATTGAGCTAGAGCACAAGGCTTACTGGGCCTTGAAGCATGGAAACGATACTCTGACAGTGGTGATCACGAGAAAAGTTCAAATAAATGAACTAAATGAACTTCGTGATCAAGCATACGAGAACTCTTTGATCTATAAACAAAAGACAAAGAAGATTCATGACTCTAAAATCAAGAACCGCGTTTTCAACGTTGGTGATCGAGTCCTTCTTTTCAATTCAAGATTGAAGATTTTCTCGGGAAAGCTTAAGTCCCGTTGGTCTGGTCCATTTACTATCACTAAGGTTTATCTGTTAGGAATTAGAAAATTCCATAGTGAAGAGTCGGTCACCCCTAATATTATCTAGCATAAGTTAGCTCGTAGACATATCGTTATTTACGTTATTTAGTAGTTTATTTATTAGTTTTTAGCGTAGTATAGCTTAGTGCAACACCGTGGAGGAAGGGCGGGTCTTTACCCTGTATACGATCCACGGCCGATAGGAGGTCGTGTATTTGTAAGTATAAATACCCCTTCCATCCATGGAAGGGGTGGTGCTTCTCATAATCTAACATTCAACATTTGAGTAAACCTCTAGCAAGAACACCCTCTCTCTCTCTACTTTCTCTCTCTAAAATGGAAAACATGTATTTTGATCTCCCAAGACCACCCGAATCATCAACACAATAAAAATAACGATCCTACAATTGGTACCAGAGCCAAGGTTATTGTGTTATCTTTGATTTGTGTGGTCCTTACCATGGTGGTTGTTTGTGGTTTTTGGATTATGTTGTTAACTGGTTTGTACTCTTTTGGTTGGAAAGAATGTTAAACTGTCTATACATGTTTTTACATGGTTGTTTGGTCAAAAACTGTTGTTAACTGTTTATACAGTTTATACGTCTTTGGATATCAAGTTTTATCTGGTTGTGTTAAAGGTGTCCAAACAGTCCTTATACGATTTTTTTGTTACCATATCGTGAAATATTGTGGTCAATGTCACATTTTTATGGTCAAAACTGGTCTAAACAGTCATAAGAAGCATTTGTTATGATGTGTTTCTGGGTTTATTATGCATATGGTCGGAAAGTAGCCGGAAAACTCATCGGAAAACATAAAAAAATTCTTGCTAGCGAGTTGTCCTTTAAGATGTCCAGATTCACTGTATTGCTGTAGCGACTTGTGCTTATACATAGCGACTTGCTTTTGAGCATAGCGACTTAAAAATGACCTTAAAGACCTAGCGACTTGTTATTTAACAAGTCGTAGCGAGTTAGCTTAGCGACTTGGCTAGCAACTTGGCTAGCGACTTGGCTAGCGACTTGGCTAACGAGTTGGCTAGCGAGTTGGCTAGCGAGTTGGCTAGCGAGTTGGCTCAATGATTTTGGCTAGCGACTTGACTCAATGATTTCGACTAGCGACTTACTGAATGAGATGAAGAAGCTAAACGACTTGACCACAAGACCAAACCAAATACCATTACTACAACTCGTCCTCAGGTTAAACCATCATTGATCCAAAAAATAATTAAGAGTGAGCTAAGTACAAAAATAACAGATCCATCAACAATAATCCATCATCACAACTTCAACAACTCCATACTCTCCTAATCCTATCCTCCATCAACCACTATCATGTTCAAGACTCAAAGTATTTTAAGGAAAAGATTAAACATTATTAGATCTCAGCTCTCTGTTTCGTGACATTTTAAAGCAACTTCAAGACCTCGAGGGTCTATATCACGAATAGAATTGTCCATCACAGATCCATAAGTCAAAAGGAATACGAAATGAATAATAAAATAAGATGCTTCGACCTCAGCCTTGTATCTTATGTGAGTGGTTCTCAAACTCATAGATCATTAAGGATCTATTCACATAAGTACGTATGCTTCATAGATCAACCAAGGAGTTTAGTCCTTTTGAAATATACGAATAATTAAGATAATTCAATCAACAAGATTGTTAATTGTTTATCTTGATTCGTTCATACTAAACTTCAAAGAACAATATTCCTACCTTTTCTTGGTCCGAGTTAATGTGGTCATGAGTTTCAAAAGGCGTTTCAAGCCCTGGAGCCATCCCTGTGGTTTATTCATGTGAGGTAACTCAAGCCATCTCTGTGGCAGTGGCTCGAACCATCCCTGTGGTGAGACCATTCTTATCACTTTGTGCATATGAAGATTGAAGGGCGTTATGTGAGTATGAATGGTTGAGTGTTGATTGCATTTGATTGTCAAGATTTGAGGGTATGAGGTGTATTTTTCTTGGATGGTGGCTGCGTTCTTGTTTGTGTGTATTCTTAGGGTTTGAGATGAGAGGCAGAGATGTTGTAGAGAGATGGGGGCGAACCATATGTGAGATTAGGGTAAATGTTGTGATATGTGGCGTTTTATACCCATTTGTTTAGGGTATCACTTGTTAAAAACCGGTTGGGGTTATTTGGGCCTGAACACTCACGAGATCATAGAGTGTGTGGATAGTTATGATCTTTTATTATCACATGGGCCGAATGCTTGTTTCAGTGGTTATGGGCTTGATATTGTTTACCAATGTGTCGTGGGCCTTAAAATGATATTTAGGATGGACGCATGAATAAGTTTGAATGGACCATTTGGAATATTGTGAATGTGATTTCTGTTTTACAGTGGTATCACATTTTTAAAGTAATTAATTCACGAAGATCAATTTTAATGGATCACATGAGCTTGAATATTTTTCTCCTGGGTTGATCGTATACTACTTGGACGACTTGTTGATATGAGGTTTAAGTGATTTGGGTCTTATGATATTCGTTAAAGAGTTTTGCTGATGATATGATTGGGTATGATAATAAGAGTTGTTGTGTTATGCGTATTGGTTCTTTGGTGTACACATTTTTACGGAGAATATTTTGTCACGGCTTGAATTGATATTTGAACAAGGTTGACTACGGGGTTGTTTGTACGATATTTCTTATTTGGGTTTGAAGTGAAGTTTTTCGGGCACGTTTACTTATTTCGTCTTCTTTCTTTCTACCCTTTCGCGAAGATGACTTGTTTGGGCGTTTATAGAGGGTGATAAAGACTTGGCTATTTAGTTGCGTTTGTGATTCTTTCTCGCTTAACAACGTTGCTATCACTTCGGTGTCTCACTCTTTTGAGAATGTCAAGAGGTTTTGTACATTGGGTACACCGTTTCTTCTTCACAAGGATTAGTACAAGGTTAAGTAACAAATCTGGGGAATTCTACTTCATGATCAAGTTTGGTATATCAGGTTTACTTCTCCATGTGGTTACTACAATAGCTGACAGATTGCGTGATTGATGTGTTTTCCAAAGTGTTAATTGGATGGTTGATGTTGTTGATGATGTTGGATAATGGACCATTGATGAACCGCTGCATGTTCCCCTAAAACAGATATTCTCTGAAACCAAAGTCGTCGTAACACATTCAAGTTGACATTGTTTACGGTTTTGTCTTGATTTTGTAAAATCCGCGAAGAACCTATTTCTCGGTTTAAATCATAGACTTGTAAAATCCCGTGACAATGGAAACATCCTGGTATTAGTAAAGTGCATTTTCGGATCTATCTTACGGTTTATTCTTGGTTTTGTAAAATCCCGCGAAAGAAACTATTTCTCGGTTTAAACTATAGAATTGTAAAATCCCGTAATGATGGAACCATCCTGGAGAAAGGAAAGTGCATCTCGGGATCTCATTTGATCTTTGGTGCTACGGTTTATGCTTCGAAGAAGGGATAAACGGGTGTACTTCATGAATTGGATGTGTGTTTGGATATTCGTCATGGCGGTTTGGTTACTTCATAGTTTTACGGGGTTATGTGCTTTTAACCATGGTCGGGATGAAACCATTATCAAAGTTCATTTTACTGTCAAAGAAGGCTAGATTTGATTTTAATCGAAGATGTGACAACGGAGTTAATTCACTATTATTTATTTGAGGTTGAAGTGAATTATCACGGGCGAGTGTACTTAGTATCTGAAGGTATCGGGGATGGATGGATGAAGATTCTTCGAGATCCTTGTTTGAGCTTATTATCAAAAACGAAGACTTGGAAATCTAGTTATTGTTGGGTGTCTTTTACCTCTTCTGTTACCACTTGGGGGAATTGGACTTTTATCACCACAAAATAACTATCACTTAAGGAGTTACGTTGTAGTGCTCAGTGTCACATTCAATTGTGGATTTTCAAGAGGTAATGTACGTCTATTACTTGATGGTTGGTTGGTTGAAGAGTATAGAGTACTTAGAGATTCAAATGGGCATGAATTCTCGACACCGCTCTTTGTTACATATGTGCAAGTTTAAGTCATGAGTTCGGGGTAGTCTACTTCAGGGTCAAATTCATTATATCGGGTTTTCTCCATCAGTTGTCACGACAAAGAGCCTACAGAATGATAATGGGGATGATTACATGTTTTGCTAAAGAGAGCAGAAAAGAGAGAGATTATGACGTATGAACACAACAGTTCATGCCTCGTACTCTAAAGAAAAGAAAAGTGTACGTTTCAGTGCGCTTTATCTTGGAAAGAAGAGAAATCTTCTTATGACGTATGAACACAATAGTTCATGCCTCGTTCTCCAAAGAAAAGAAAAGTGTACGTGTCGGTGCGCTTTATCTTCTGAAGAAGAGAAATCTTCTTATTATGACCATTCTCATCAACATGCTACATACTTTTTCCATGCGCTTCAGTCATCAAGTGAACCGGGCTACCACCGATTGTTTTCTCATTCCACTTGCTCGATTATAATGAAGATGGCGACATCATGTGCTTATTTTGCGGGAGAGAAGTGTGAATAGAACATTCGGATGATTTTCACTTACTTAATCAAGAATGGCAACTCCGTATGCAATTCTTGAGGGGGAGAAGAAGTGTGAAATTACTGCATGGTTGATTATTATTTGAGAATTTAAATGGTCATACGGCTCTAAACTCATGTAAGAACCGAGCTTCTTCTTATCGGGTAATCTTCACATGGAGTTTCTTTCTAAGAGCCGTTGGTTGACATCTTCACAAGCTGATATGAGTTTATTGACAAAGTGCTTCTGGTTAATGCTTCACGTGCACATCAACATGATGATTCCGAACAACCTTCTGTTCTTGTTTGAAGTGATTGTTTGCTTGGTATTACCATTTCGTATGTTCGCTGCGGGCTGATTGCTGATTTCCTTGATGAACATCTTTCTGTTCTTGTTTGATTGGGAGGGATCTTAATTAAGGGGATTTGCAAGATGTAAATTAATTGGGATGCTTTTTGGTGATGTTCTTGTGTTTTGGTGAGTTGAAGATGTTAACTATCCATTCCCCAACTGGACAATCTTGAAGAAGGTCGAGTCTTCAGTCTGTTCTACATTTCTTGCTATATGTTAGAAGACCAAAGACGAGTTGCATTTAATGATCTAAAGACTTCTTCGTAATCTGGGCATTCATCAAAAAGACTGTCGGTCTAGGGGAGAGCACTAATTGGGGGAATGTGATATGTCAAATTTAATCCCCAATTAGACTTGCTCACATTATTCAGCATGTTGATTCTCACAAAAACTTCAAGCGATCTTCTCAACAAATTTCAAGTATTTGGGCATTCAAAGAGTTGTTGATTCTGAAGTATCAAAACCAGCAAGGGGAAGGAGACACACATCTATACGCGAGTAATCTTGACGAGCTTAATACTTCTAAGTGATTGAAGATATCCCGGGAAGACTATTGTCATTACCGTAGAGAAACTCAAGATTTGACTCATGGCGTTTAGTGTTTTTATTCCAACTATGTGGGGGAAGAGATGGAAGAGTTAGTTTATGAAGATGAAAGAGGTACACAAGTGTGTGATGATTTTGATTTTATCACAATCATCAGGGGATAGAGATTGTGTACATTAGGGATGCTCAGCTGTTTACGAGGGCTTAATCTGTGATTTAGAGATATAAACACTTATTCCGGTGTTGACATCTGCAGAGATTGTCACCCGCGAGATATCAGTGATTCGGCCTGCTTCTTCAATGTTATCGGTTATTCTCTCTTTGGGCATTTGGGTACTTCGGGTTATTGAGCTTCATACACTGAAGGAGAAAAGTATACATCGGGGTTATTCTTTGGCTATTGGACTTAATCTGCTACTTCGATGGTATAAGTTTCTTTGTCTTCGGGTATGTGTATTCGGGTTCGTTAGCTCTAGTCTAAGAAGCTGCATCAATTTTACTACTAGGGGGAATTGTTCTCTTGACACCTTTTGGAATGGATTGCTTCAGACTTCAGTGGTAATGAAATTTGAGAAGATTGTTTTATGTGTGGGATGATACTTTGCTGTTATTCTTGTTGATGATATAACCCCGAATGGAGAACCTTGATTATCGTTCTTAAATGGAGCAGTGGGATTTATGACAATGGTGTGCTTTTTTGTGCACCTGGCTAAGGAAAGCTTGAAATAGAGCTTCGAATCTGCTCATCTAATGGATCTTCGGTTTGGGGGAAAGCTGCCAAAGTTTTTTTTCTCGAGGCTCATGTTCTATCTTCTATTCTGGGGCCTTGGAAGCTTTGGTGGTGAATGTTTAAGAGATGACGATTTCTTCTTCTTCAACAAGCGGGCTTGATATCCTTATCTCGGTACTCGTATCATCATCTTCTTATACTATATCATCTACTCTATCCTTGTATATATTTATCAGAAAACAAAATACAAAAATATAAAACCAACAAAAAGAAAATAGAAAAATATAAAACCATCAAAAAGAAAATAGAAAAATATAAAACCTTCAAAATCCCATAAAAAATCATAAAATTGAAAAATACCAAAAATATTGTTTTCTCAAGACATGTCTTCTGGTATCGATAACATCTACGGTCTTAGAAATGTCATTCAATAATGGCACGGGACTTTAGATGAAGTTCGAGCAGGAGGTGTAAATATTCCTTTCTAAACATGTCTAAAAAAAAATGAATATGGCTACGGTTATTTCATTTGTAACCCTCACTTCAAAAAAAATGGCTTGCAGTTATTTCAGACTGTAACCCGTGCTTAAACAATGGCTTGCTATTATTTCCGATAGCAACCCGTTTTTCAAAGAAGGAAAGTGCTACGCTTAATCGATTTTCAAAAAATTTCGTGCACTTATCCTAAAACAATTTAAGGAAAGTATGTCGAAGGACTGCAGTTCCTACACAAATGTTTTTCCGTCTAAAATTCTTCAGGAAAATATTTGTTGTTTTTCTAAAATGGTGGTAAAATGAGTTGTTTGAAAAATCAATCAGGATCAGAGTTTTCGTATTAATTCGCAAAAACTCAATCGATGACTTCAGCACTCTTAAACTTTTCATAAAATGAGTCATGGATTGAGGGGGATAATGTTTTTTTCAAATCTACATCATCTAACGGGCTTTCTTAAATTATCCTAATATGCTTAATTAAAAATGATGTTAACCTATGTTGAAGGACTAGGTGCCTAGGATATGATTGCTAGGATTAGATGATTAGTGTTTGATGAACACATTATTCCCATACATTTAAATGATCTGATTGATATGTTGCATTGACTTTTATTAGTCGGTTTTTGTTTGGGTGATGTGAATACCATATATATACGTGTGTGTTCACTTACGTTGCAGGTATGTAGGTAGAGGAAGAAGCTACATCCGGATACATATATGATGTTTGGATGCGAAAAGAAAGGGTAACTAGATCTTGGGTTGACAAATGAAGAAACGAAGCTTGTTGGACTTCTATGGAGAGTTGGCATAAATGCAACGTAAGAGGTCTCACTGCATCTGCAGATGGTTTTCTTCTAAGTGATTGAAGAAACGGAGCTTAATTTGACCTCAGTTGGTATTCAAAATGCAACGTGAAGAAGGCATCTCACTGCATCATGGATGGTTTCTTCCAAAGCCCCTACAGCAGCAACATCAACAGAAGCTTCTCCAACCACCTAACGTACTGTGCAGGATGATGCCGTTTTAACCATTTCTGGGACAATTGATTAAAACATTTTAAAATGGAAAATATTGTTTTGAAAATACTCTTGGACTGTATTTTTGAAAATCACCGGACTTCATGTTATCAAAACCTAAGTCACTCAATTATTGACTTCTGTCATCGATTGAGGGGGAAAGTGATTTAAAATATAATATTTTCAAACAATAGTTCTTCATAAAAGTTCCGGTTTGTACGTTAAAATGTGGTGATCTAAAGATTTAATGTTATGTCATGGTATGATTTTTCTTTTGAATCAAGGTCTTTCAAAATGAAATTTTTTTTGTTCTTGTTTGATTGTGAAAATGTTTTATTTTACTTAAAGATCTCTTAAAACAATCATACATGATACTAACAATCTTTAATGTCTTAAAATGGTCCTAATCTGTCACTTTTCAAAATTAAATCTTGCCCGTCTTTCCTAAAACTTTTTAAATGATTTAAATCAATTGGGATCTAAAAACCTAATTGGTTTGAAATTTTTGATCCCGGGAGAGATCGTGATTTAAATCTCAAATTTGTTTTAATGGAATCGGTTTTAGTCCTTGAAAGGCACTCCTGCCTCCAAAAGCGATTTCAAATACACGATGCACATGTTGAGGAGGAGGATTTATCCAAAAACATGATGAGTATTTAAACTTGGCCACATATTCTCCCATGTTTTCTAAACCTTATTAAATCACTTGGGATCCAAAATCTCAAAGGGTTTGATATTTTTGATCGGGGAGAATTTGTGATTTAATAATGAAATTTGATAAAAGGTGATCGTTTTGATTCAATTGTGCAGGCTTCTCTCTCGTATGTGCTAAGCGCTTTCGATCTCGAAGCATATATTGAGGAGCATTTTAAAAAATAAACTATCGAGGTACAAAAGCTTTTATGTTTTAACATAGAGTACCTTGATTGAGTTTTCAAATGGTTTTCTTAATGGCTTTTGTGATTCGTGGATGTGCTTCAAAAGAACTCTTGCCTCTATGTGGTAAAATGATTTCTCTTATCCTATGCACATATTGAGGGGGAGAATTTACCAAAGAAATTCAAATGGCTTTTCTAAGGAAAATGTGATCAAGAAATTATTTCAAAGAAATTATTTCAAAGAACTCTTGCCTCCATGTGCCAAACAATTTCAATATCATATGCACATGTTGAGGGGAGCATTTCTAAAATGATCAAAACTATTAAGGTACAAAATGCTTTGATCTCATATCACAAGTACCTTGATTGTTTTTCCAAATGATTTTTCGATTGGTTTCATGAAGGGAAGAACAATACCAAAAGACCGACCAATTTACTTTATGCATGGTGTTATAAGGATGGTTAGGTTAGGTATTCGTTCCCACGATCCGCCAGTGCCGGAGGGATCTACCCGGGGACAATCCACTAGATAGTGTAGAGTCCTTAGGTATATTGAAAAAAGGAGAAACAAGAGAATATGGGAAGAGTCGGACTGAGACAGGCTATTCTGGAATAAACCCAACAAGGTTCTAGTTATGAAGTCTTGGTAAGCACTGAAGGGGTTGAAGAATGAAAAAGAAATGAATGTGAAAAGGGTGAAAAGAAATAGCCCTCCATCAATTCAACCTTAGGGCAGTAATCGGGTTCAATACATATGCTCTTGGTTGTTACCAAGGTAACAGGTATTGAAGACAAGACATCATGGACCCGTGAGCTGGCACTAACTTCAAACTACTCAAGTTCCTCTTAAAAGGACTTGTTTCATTCTCACGGGGAACCCACATTATCTATCGACTTTCTCTTAGAGATTGTTGATATTGAAGAAGGAGACCCTCTCCCTAGTCTCCGGCATAGGAACCAAATGTGCACTAATTGAGTCTAGAGCCAAGAGATCATCCACAATATCTCATTAGGACACAAAATTAATGAAGACTTGCTGTTTCACACAATGTGGAAAAGTAAGTATATATTAAGAGTCCTACGCATTATCCTTGTGGTATTGCGGAACATCCAGTGATATGTAAAATATTCACAATGAAGATGGAAATCCTTCTAGAGCCAACATCAAACAAGCTCTTGGTGGGTGACATGTGAGATCTTCTCGTAAGATCAAACTTGTGACAACTGGATTGGAATTGACGAATACTTTTGGAAAAACCATTCGATGTGCAAACCTTCTTTTCTCTAGCACGTCGAATGTGTACTTATGTTTTCAAAATTCAAAAAGTATCTCTGATTGAAAAATACTTTTAGAAAAATCGGTCGATGTGCGAATCTCTTCTTTTCACTAGCACGTCGATTGTGTACTATTTTCAAATACAAAGTGTTTTGATTGAAAATTGATCTTTCTCATAAAACCTTCGTCGTATTGCAAAACTCTTTCTTCTAAGCAATACGCGATTGTTTTCAAATCAATTTTCATCAATCAGTGAATCTCAATTATTTGGTTCCTCACTCCGTGTTGTCTTCTTTGAGACGTTCTGGTTTGAGAACGGCTAGAACAACTGCGAAACCTTGTCAAGGAGATTCTTAGGAATCCTACGATCCGCAGGCGTACTTATCTTGCTGATCAACGAGGAAGTGGGCCGTGTACCTCAATTCAACGAAAGTGATCAAAGACACTTTCGTGCGCTTTTATGCTAGCTGTTGTTTGCGGTACATTTGGACGGTTGCAGGTGATCAGTGAGGAGTCAATCCAAAGCCGCATGTTCCACGGCATCCACACTTAATTTGAAGAAATCATGACGGTGCATATCTACATAACGGCTCGAGATATTTCTATACTATGCTCTTTGCTATTTGCTGCAAATATCTTGAACCAGTAAGGCTTCCGCTACTCTGATGGAAAGATGTCATGATTCAAAAGTGTGAGCATGTCGGTCCAAATGTCACAACTTCACATGAAGGAAACACTACTATGGATGATCGAGATTTCTGGTGGCTGATGATCTCAATGAAAGCTCGAAGATCATCAAAGATGTGGATCGGTTAAAGGCCTCCACTAAAAGTACAAATCAATGCGGACATTGAAGAATCGCTACAAAAGCACAAAGATTGTTGAAATGAAGAATTGAAGTCTACGAGCTCAAGAACAAAGACAAGAATAGAATGCTAGGACTCAAAATGTATAACATGGGGTGACCTCCCTTAGGGGAGATTGTTAGGAATTAGAAAATTCCATAGTGAAGAGTCGGTCACCCCTAATATTATCTAGCATAAGTTAGCTCGTAGACATATCGTTATTTACGTTATTTAGTAGTTTATTTATTAGTTTTTAGCGTAGTATAGCTTAGTGCAACACCGTGGAGGAAGGACGGGTCTTTACCCACTGTATACCTGATCCACAGGCCGATAGGAGGTCGTGTATTTGTAAGTATAAATACCCCTTCCATCCATGGAAGGGGTGGTGCTTCTCATAATCTAACATTCAACATTTGAGTAAACCTCTAGCAAGAACACCCTCTCTCTCTCTACTTTCTCTCTCTAAAATGGAAAACATGTATTTTGATCTCCCAAGACCACCCGAATCATCAACACAATAAAAATAACGATCCTACATTATCCTTATGGTACCATTGAGTTATCTCAGCCCGATGGTCCAAATTTTAAAGTAAATGGTCATCGATTAAAGCATTACTTTGGAAGGACATCCACCGTGATTGTCACGGATCTACAAACTTTCCCATGAACCAATGAATGCGGGGATCGAGTCAAAGCTAGTGACTCGGGGAATCAAAAATAGTAGCACACACCATATGGGTTTTCACCCATGTTTCATCTTCTTACCTTTCTACCACTAGTGGGGGTTTCCCATTTGTTGTATATATCAATCTTTAAAAAAAATGTGTATATATCAAAAATAAAATAATGGCCGTAATATTTCCCTTTATATTTCTATGTTTCGGGCTGCTTGGGTACTTTGAATATTGGGGCAATATTCATTTCACAGTGTGGGTTCTACGAAATTTATATGTAATATACCTTGTTTCCGTTTTTGGCCAAAATTTTTTTTGGAGTAAGTGTTTTCACTTACTCAGCAAATGTGTCAGGTCCACCATGTCTAACCATAAGGATTGGCTAATCCGAGGCAACGGCTCTTGGTAAAGATATCTCAAATTCGTTTATGGCTTGCAATTTGCCCAAAATTGTATGGTGTTCAACTCACCATATCTTTAAACTAGTGAAAAGTTGGCTAGCCCGTAAGTTTATGGCTTGTGGTAAAGGCAGTTGGAAATCCATAATTGGTAATCGGCTCACCAAAGATAATATTGATAATTTATCTAACAGTTGGCTAGTCCAGAAGCAAGCGGCTTCGGTAAAGACAAATCAAATCGTTAGCTTATGATTTGCTCAAAATCATTTGGTTATCGTTGTACCAAGGTTCTTACTTGAACTAAAACAATTGGCTACTCCAGGAGTAATGGCTTTTGGTAAAGAGATAAAATCCATTATTTTTCTCAAATCATTGCTAGGGACTAGCAATATCTTAGTGTGGGGGATTGATGAGTGTCTAATTACTCATCATTTTTATCTTTTATCTAATGCAAAACATCGAAAACACTTTCGAAATACATCAAAATGATGAAAATATCACAAACAAGTGTTTTATATGTTTTAAATGCAAAAAACATCAAAATCTGGTGAAAAACGTATCAAGTTTGCATAATTGGCAGTTTTAGTCCCTCAAGTTACAAAAGTTGTCAAAACAACTAGTCCTGGTAATTCAAAAACTTGTAAAATGTCATTTAAGGTCCATGAGATTCAAAAGTTGTCAAAACAAACCCTTTAAAGTTTAAAATTTACAAATGACAATTTTAGTCCTTAAACTTTGAAAAATGTCAATCAGTCCTTGAGTTTAAAAATAGAAATTATTCAAACTACACCTTGTACTATTAAATTGTGGCATAATTGGTCCTTTATGATAAGTTTAGAGAAAAAAACCAAGTTTGGTCCACTGGTTTGAAAATTGTCAAAATGGTCCTTGGACATTTTAAAATGAAAATAATCATCATGGTCCTTGAACTATTCATATATATGGCAGGAATGGCCCTTGGTAACTTTGGAAGATTGGCAAGATTGGTCCTTCAACTTTGGCAGAATTACAGTTTTGGTCCTTGTTACTTAACTAAACCAAACGGACCTCTCTATTATTAAAACCAAATCCAATCCATTATTACCCGGCCCAAATACAAACCCGGCCCAAATATTTAAAATGAAAAAAACGCCCTCTTGTAGCACCTTCTCCCCACTAGGTTGTTTAGCCAAACCGATGGTTTTACCACTTGTTTTCACTTCACCTCACCATCTCCACCTGTTACTAACTCCCCTTCCACCTCCACAAAGTCCAAATCCCATTAATTGAATAAACACGCTCGTTAGGAAATTTGGCCAAAATTGCCATTTGGCAATTTTGATGAGTTGGATGAAACCAATGGTCAAGATGAAGTGGGATTAATTCAGATTCGACAAGGATTGGAAAAGCTAAATAAATACAAGTGGGGTGCAATGTATCAATCTATCTAGTGTAATCTTAAATTTTCATGTCGTTATAGCTTAATTTTGAATTTCAGTGTATATTTTAATTTCCAAGCTTTGTATTTCATGTTTTCAGTGTGCAATAAAACTTTTGTAACCTTCATTTATTGTAAGTCAAGTTCTCGGTTTATGCAAAATTTTCCATGTTCAAAATCTCATGAATGTTAAAATGTTGTTGCTAGTTGTTATCTTGGTGATAAGCCCATAAGCTCCTATATAGCTTATCAAGCTATTAGAAACCAATAAAATTGATTAGAAGCAAAAATCAAAATACAAAAATACCAAATAAATTAGATAAAAATAAAAATCTATGATGAAACATGCAGAAATTTGGAAGCCTTGAGGTAGATTACGGATGGCTTGGTATAGAGCTTATTGGTAAGCTTTAGGAAGTGTTTACAAGCCCTCGGTTCGGTCTTGTGCTTGAATCACTTGTAAGCATTTTAATCCATTTTTCATTTTACTTTGTAAAGACAGTCATAAGCTCAAGTCTGTTGCATTTTTTTGTGTTTCTTAGTTAAAGTTAATCATAATTAATCAATAAAACCGATAACTTGTTCTTTTAATTTATAGTTTATAAAATTTTCATTTTGACAGTTAAATTAACATAAGTAGGATTTCTTAGTTTAATGTTGTTATCATTAACATTTTAATGTTTATTTAACCCGGTTTATGATAATATATGGTTATTAATTTAGTACATGGTCTGATCGTGGTTTGCTTTAAAAACACCAACCTGATCTCACAAAAGGCTTGTTTGGTTGTGATTTGTTACTTGATGTTAGAGTGTGTTGGAGTCCTTTGGTTTTGATTGTTCAGTGTCATACTTGGTCTATTTAGCTCATAAACAAGAAAAACGATCTTGGTTCATCAAAGTCAAAAATCCTTTTAATCACATCTTGTGCATTCACATTTGGAATTTCATGTTCTATGATCATGGTTTTGTGTTCAAAAGTTGTTAGCATAGCTTAATCTAGTCTTAATATAACTTAAAACAACTTAATCAGTCCATAGAATCAGTTAAAATCTCATAAAAGTCAAACTTTCAGTTTAATAAAAAAAAAGTCAAATATGTGCCCTGTGCACGGTTTATAACCTTTTAACAAGCTTGAAATCTTGTTAGTTGGTCAAAGCTTGGATTTTTTGTTCTTTGGAAAGCTAACCTGGTCATCTTTAAGTTCCAAGCTTAAAATTTTAATTTTTCGGCTTATTTGCTAAGCCTGAAGTGCTTATTAGTTGGTCCCATCCAATCTTCTGCTGAGTCTTGACTCGAGTGGTTTTTCAATTTTCAAAAGCTTCTCACAAGCTCATTTTAGCTTATCGGATCTCATCTTTTGGTTTCTGGGTAACCAACTGGTCTAGTATAGGACCCAACTTTTGGTTTTGAAGCTCAAACATTATTGTTAGCTTATTAAGGTCTTAAACCTAGTGGTAGGAATTTTTTGTGCTTAAGATCAAATCATCATATTTGTGTAATCAGTACTTAAAAGGTTTATGATAGTTGTATTTAGTTGCTTTTAAGTATTTATAGCTTATTACAGGTTCTGTGTTAATTTGGTGTCCATCTTGGCTTTTGCTAAACTATTTTGAAGTGCTTATTTATAAGCCAATCCACTACAGTTGCATTTTCCTCCACATAAGCATATATTTTTATATTTTTTATAAACTTAGAATAATATTTTAGCATTTTCCTGAAATTTTCAGATTTTTCCATCCTTTATTTTGAGTATTTTTCCTTATTTAAAACAGTTTTTAATAATCCCTTTTTAAATAGCTTTTTAATACAAATAAATCAGAAAAAGCTTTAAAAAATATGTTTTCAATTTTCATAGATTAAGATAAATATAAAAAGTCATAAAAAAGTATTTTCCGAAATTTTCTTAGCTTAAATAGTATTTTCTAGCATTTTAATTAATTTTAAATAGTTTTTAATTAATAATAAATAGATAAAAAGTCTAAAAAATATTTTTTCAGTTTTAAAATAAGTTTTATCATATTTTAGATTTTTCTAAGTTATAATTTCATTTTTCTAGGTTAATTTTGTATTTTCTTATATTTTAGTGCATTTTAAATACTTAATAAATAGTTTTTAATGAATAATAATTAAATAAATAGTTTTAAAATAATTTTCTTTTTCTAATAATTTTCTTTTATTATTAGGATTGTAAAAATATCATTTTAATATTTTTTATGTGCATTTCTTAAAACTCACGTTTTATTTTGTACGTTTCATTAATTTTATTTAAGCGTACGTTTTAGGTTTTAAACGTTCATCGACTTTAAAAATAGTGATAGCGTTTATTTAATATATTTTAACTTTTTAATTTTCTTAATTTGCATTTAAGTCGCTGTAATTTATAAATCTTTTCTTTAGGTATAATTATCCATCAAAATCCTTATTGATCACTATCTTTAGTGATTATTCTATCATCTGATCAAGTGTTTATACACCAATTCATCCTCCGTGGGATTTAACGACCCGGGAATCAGTATCCTCTGATCTTCATTGCATTTTGTGTTTGAACTGTTTTAAGTTTCTTACGGTTAGCCATTCACAAGTAGCTAGCTTGTGTGAGATAACTTGACGGTTTGCACCAATCAAATTTTGGCCGCATTTCTTGCGGGGAGGCTGTAAAAGCGTGTTTTAAGCGATTTCAGACCCGTACTTGCACATATACCATCGTTTGTAACATTTTTGTAAAGTTAAATATAAATCAAAAAGTTCATTAACACTTTTCCTAAAGTGTTAAAAACATAAAATATATAAAACAACAAAACAATCAGTAACATTTTTCTAGCTTGTGTTTTCTTTTAAGGTGATTCTTAAAGAAATACGATTTGGTTAAACGAGGCGATTCCAAAATATTTTCCAAAAGTTTTAAACCCTTAGCACATATCCATACCTAGTCTTTTGATTGGTACTTAATTAATACATAAAATCAACCACTGCATCAATGGCTGACACCTACTAAGCTGGGGGTGTGACCATAATAAGTTCTCGAACAACAGATTTAAAACTTGCCTTTGTGTCCTTGTGATTTGGTGTACCTTTTTCAAAGAAGCCATTTCATTTGTGATTATTGGTTAAGTTTACTTGTCGTTTTGCCTGCATTTTGTTTTGAAAATTGATTTTTAAACTTGGTGCATGCATGCTTCGTTCTTCCAGATTCTACAGTACTTTCTACAACTTGGAAGATTCACCGTAGGCGTAGAGGACGTTCTGCTCCTTGGCCGTGGCTGAGGAACGTCACCACCACCACCACCTGTCGAAATGGCGAAGACAAATATGAATGAGCTTCCAAGCACATCCGGGGTTACGGAGATGCCATTGTTGTTCGACCATAAATTGGTGATACGAGCTCAAACCGGGTTGCTTAATCTCTTGTAACCCAAAGCCAATTCTATGGTTTTGGCGGGATGATCCTCATGCACACATTGATGGTTTAACAAGATTGCATCTACCATCAAGTGCAGAATGTCCCACATGAAGTTAAGCTTCTTACGTTCCCATTTTTCTCTAGAGGACAAGCCGAGGAATTGGCTTGAGAAACAACCCTCGTTCCATTGGAACATGGGAGGATCTAGTTACCAAGTTTGTTTACGAATTCTATCCTCCATCCCGAACTACAAGTCTTAAGAATGAGATAATGAATATTTCTCAAAGATTTGATGAATCATTCGGGGAGGCATGGGATCGTTACAAAGAATTCTTTCGCAAGTGTCCGCATCATGGTTTTACCGAGTTAATGCAAATGGATACTTTCTACAATGGTCTGCACCAAGGTGACCAAGACTCTTTAAATGCCTCCGCGGGAGGTAATTTCATGTTCATGCATGTTCTTAAAACATATGTGATCTTCCTTACACTTATCTTTTTGTAAAATACATTTATATGCAATTAAGACGAGGTTAACAACAAATAAACCATTTTCACAAAATCGACATGATAATAAACAACAATGAAAAAGATATATGAAACACACGAACAAAATTGAAAAAAAACAAGCAAACAATTAAACATGGGTTGCCTCCCAAGAAGCGCTTTTCTTTATTTATGAGTCTTGTAGATAGACTCGAAGTCATGCCCTACTTCCCGCATATCTTAAATGCCCATTCAGATGTTTTGACTCTTCCTTCATCACGAATATATTCGGGGCCTAGCTTTAGACAATCGGTGTAGTAAACCTTATCCTCACAGTCAACCTCAAAAGCCGGTATAATATCCACATCTAACTCTTCAATGCCATTAAACTTTTTATTTTTACAAGGCATTACATATTTAACACATTCGATTCCATTTGAGAACTTGACTATCCCTTCCTCTTGGTCATAAATCATCATGGACTCGTCAATAAATGGTTTTCCAAGTATTACCTCTCCTAAGAATCCATCAATGATACCTCTAACATCTTCCAAGATCATAAAATCACACCTATATGTGAAATTACCTACAAAGACATGCAATCCTCTAGCTCTCCCAACAAAGTTACTCAATTTCTTAGGGTAAAAGGGATCCTTCCTAGGTCCTAGCTTTTCAGTCATGATCCAATTGTAATAGAGCCTAGACATGATGTTCATAGGAGACTTATAGTCAATGTAAGTGTGATCCCTATATAAGTAGCCAATCATGCATGGTATCTTAATGTTCCTAGGGTCGCCCTTTTTTATGCACGGGTTAAAAAGTGGTCGCGGGTTATTAACTACGTTATAATTATAGGCGATTCTTTTCCATTGGGGTATGACTTAAAATATTCATTAAGTTCCTCTTCCTTATTACCATCCATAATTTCTAGCACCCTATAATCTCCTTCATCAAGCTCTTCATCCGGGTCATCACTCATTGTGGAATCGCTATCTAATGTACTAGTTGTCTCCTTAAGTGCTTTCTTGAGTGCGTTTTTAATTATCCTATTCAATTTCGTAAGTTCCCTAATTTCACTAAAGATTCGAGTGCGGAGTTGGTTGGCATAGGTTCGATCAAGTGGTGGATTTTGTGGTGAGTGGTTTGGTGGTGGATGTGTGGTGGATCGTTGTTTGGTGGATTATCACCTTCCATGACAAAAAGTGACGAGGTTACGAACAAAAACACAAAGAAGGGAGATAGACTAATAGAAAGCTAAGAAAAAAGAAAAAAGCTCACTTGATAGGAATCAAGCGAGTAGACCTAATCGAGATATAAAGCTAACTAGCTATTCTATTCCTCGGCAGCAGCGCCAAAAACTTTATGTGTGGTTCGGGGTCGAAAAACTTCATTTTCTGCGAGCAAGCTTTACAACCCACTAGACAGTGTACCTAATCGTTGCAGTGTAGTATGGGTAAGCCTAGGGGGTTTATCGTTCTCTAGGGTAATATAGATGCTAGGTAGAGATGTATGACGAGAAGTTGAGGTTGAGGGAGATTTTTGTTAGTCTTTTTATATTTTTTTGAAAGCAAGTAAATATCTCCGGGTATAGGAGTGGGGGGTGGTACTTCTACCAATTTTAACTACTAATTAATTAAACTAATGACTAATTAAACTAATGAAAAGAGAAAGATAGGCTATATATTGTAAAGTGTGTTCTTATGATGATTAAAAGTGTGTTTACTTAGATGTTCTTACTCCCTAGTTATCTTTTATTGGTCGGTTGAATTGTCACATCCTCATCTTAATTGGTGCGTTGTATTCCGTGTGGTCATAGGGGGTGCCTAATTCCCCAATTCTATGAATTCTAACTCTCCGCTAGACTATCTGGGATCGCCAAGTACCGTAGTATCTCCCCCGAATACTCTATTATCCTAAAGTTACAACTCGCGCAATAAACACAACGATGGATCAAGTGTACTCTCTAGCTTTATGCTATTTAGGACGTTCAAGCTCGCAACAATTAAAGAAGAAGCCAGTTTTCCTTATTCTAGCGTCTACCAATTAAGACAAGAGACAACCTAACAATAACTAGCAACTAGGTTTCATAAATCGAAGCAAACACAATAGTAATTTAGCTACTCATGATAGATAAGCATGCATACACACAATCAATTGAACATAGGATAAACATGGTGACATAATGGATTAACAAACTTATCTTATGATGTAAAGAAGGGCTTGGAACCCTAAAATACTGTCCAAATCGCTATCTATGTGTACCATGTTGTCTAAGTGGATGTTTATGACGTGTCTAAATGTGGATTTATGTTTACATGATCATTGATGAGAAAACGGGGTTTGGATGGTGGATTTGGATATGTTAATTAGTTGGATATTTTGCATGTTAGGCTGTCCAGAATTTAGGTCACTTTAGAAGAAGTGTATTTTGATGATGCCTAAGTGTTTTTAGATGGTTCTTGGATCTAAATGTAAGAATTTTTGGTGTACTTTATGAATATGTTGAGTATTTCTTATTTGAGACCTGGAAGTGTGATTTTTATAATTTACAAGTTAAGGTGTCAAAACTGATAATCTGGGACAGAATTTGTGTTGTAGTATTTTATTTTTCATGACCAAAACATTAAGGGTTTAGACATATCCTTCTCCAGTTATGATTTTTAGGATATGTGAGACCTCTGTAATGTTTGGTGGAATTTATTGACTTGATTTGATGGGGTCTTTAGGTCCAAACTTTTGGGGTGTTTCTGCAGTAGCCTTTCTGGACAGGTCTGCAAAGATGATTTTTGAAACCATACCTAAGCTTTGAAATAAAATCTACAAAATTTTTTGAACTTACCTAACTGATGTGGGAACACTTGGGAATTTTCCCAAATTCATTGGGGTTCAGTTGGTAGGCTTGTAAATTCATACAAAACTGGTGCAAATTTGAAGTATTAAGAATAAAATATATTATAAGTATAATAAGAAGTATAAAACCTATAAAAGTAAAGAAAGCTTATGTATTAGGCATATTTGTGATATGTAATAGAGACCTGCATACTTAGATTGGGCCACAAAATAAATAAGCTGAAGCTATACATCTGTTGGGCCAGTGGAGCCGGTGAATTATAAGGAGCACAAATCATCATGGACGGAAATTGTTGACGTAGAAAGCAATAAATAAAAAGTAAAAGTAATTTCAAGGGTTGAGATTAATGTAGATATTGTGAAGAGGGATCGAATTGCTTTCCGATGCTTGTGTGCTTCTCTTCTTTGCACGTGTATTCAAGGTACAAAATATCCCGTCCTTTCAGTAAGGACACCTTTCATAAATCTCGGTTATTATTCGACACTTAAGTCCGATCACATCCGCTCTATTTTACATTTTAATTTGCATAATATTCCTTTGATATGACCCCTTCTATTTTGATTCATCTGATTATGATAATTGTTGTGACTTGTTATGTTTTCTCTTTTCTAATCTATTTTAATTGTTATGACTTGATATGTGCTTGATATGATTCGGTGCTTTTGTTATGATTGCCATGATTTTTATGTAATGCTATGATAATTCGTTGGATTTGCTATGATTTAGTGTGAAAAGGTTGGATTCGTTCGTGTAACATATTGGATTTCACATACACATCATAACATAAACACAAGAGGCGTATAAGATGAGTTTTAGAGAGAGAAAGTTAGAGGTTTGGGAACTTTAGTGAGAGAAAGAAAAATCTTATTATGAGCTCCAACTCTCTACCTTGGGAGGTAGAGAGTATTTATAGTCTTACAATGAAACGCCACCTGACGGGCTGTGGATCAGGCATACAGTGGGTAAAGACCCGTCCGTCCTCCACGGTGTTACTAAACTAAATACTACATAACATTAAATAACTACGACTACGAGCTTTCTAACGATTACATATACTTGAGGTGACCGACACTTTAACTACTGGATTTTCCAAATCCTAACAATCTCCCCCTAAGGGAGGTCACCTCAAACACACATTAACATTACATAGAAAACAAACAGATATTTCATTGAGATAGTTCTTGAATTCTTGTCCATGTTCTTTGTTCTGTAGCTCGTAGTCTTCGATTCTTCATTTTTGCATGTTTGGATAATCTGAGTGGAGGTCTTTAACTGATCCACGTGATACTGAGTTTTGAGCCAGCTTTGAGATCATCAGCCATATTAAATCTCTGACTCATCCATTGTGGTGTTGGTATTATGTGATGTTGTGACATTTGGACCGACATGCTCACATTTTGGATCATGATATATTCTTATTAGAGTAGCGGAAGCTTTTGTTGATTCATGATATTTGCAGCAGCGTAGCAGAAGCATGGAGTGAAAATATTCGAGTCATTGATGCACTAATCATGATTTCTTTAGATATGAATGTGTTGTGTGAGCATGCGGCTATGGATTGACCGCTCCATTCTGATCAGCTGCAAACGTCGGGCGTACCTGCATACAACAGTTAGAAATAAAGAGCACGAAAGTGTCTTTGATCACTTTCGTTGAATTGAGGTACACGGCCCACGGTTCCCGTTGATCAGTACAAGTACTGCCTGTGATCAGGTATAATTCGAAGAATTTCCTTGACAGGGTTTCGCAGCTGCTCTAGCTGTTCTCAAACCGGAACGTCTCAAAGAAGACAACACGGAGTGAGTAAACCAGCGAAGTGAGATTCACTGATTGATGAAAAGAGATTTGAAAAACAATCGTGTATTGCTCAATAGAAATTGTTTTTGCAATACAACGAAGGTTTTAATGAAAAACAGTTATCAATCATAAACACCTTTTATTTTGAGAAATAAGTACACAGTCGATGTGCTAAAGAAAAGAGTTTTTAAGCACAACGACCGATTTTTCAAAGGTATCCGTCAATCCATAACCTGAACCAGGATTGATTCAAAAGATTGAATCGCTCAATTGTTTCTGTTCAGTTGTCACATGGTTGATCTATTGGATAGATCTCACATGCCACCTACCAGGAGCTTGTTAGATGTTGGCTCTAGAAGGCTTTCCATCTTCATTGTTAATATGTATGCATATCACTCAGATGTTCTGGCAATACCACAAGGATAATGCGTAGGACTCATAAGATATAATCTCTCATTCCACATTGTGTGAAACAGAGAGTCTTCATTGAAAGTGTCCTAATGAGATTTATATGATGATCTCGTGGCTCTAGACTCAATTGTGCATATTTGGTTCCTATGCCGGAGACTAGGGAGAGGGTCTCCTATTTCAATATCAACAATCTCTAAGAGAGAGTCGATAGATTATGTCGGTTCCCCGTGAGAATGAAACAAGCCCTTTTAAGAGGAACTTGAGTGGTTTGGAAAGTTGAAGTGCAATGCGTCACTGGGTCCATGACGTCTTGTCTTCAATACCGATGTTACCTTGGTAACCACCAGTAGTATATGAATTGAACCCGGTTTTCTGCCCTAAGGTTGAATAAATGGAGGGCTATTTCTTTTCACCCTTTTTCACATTCAATTATTTTTCATTCTTCAACCCCTTCAGTGCTTACCGAGACTTCATAACTAGAACATTGTTGGGTTTATTCCAATACTAGCTCAGTCTCAGTCCACACTCTTCCCATATCTCACTTTTCTCCTTTTTTCATCATACCTAAGGACTTCTACACTATCTAGTGGATTGTCCCTGGGTAGATCCCTCCGGTTCTGGCGGATCATGGGACCTCAACCTAACCTTATCATCCTTATATCACCATGCATAAAGTAGAGTTGGTCGGTCTTTTGGTGTAGTTCTTCCGCCTTGAAACCAATTGAAAACCATTTGAAAATCAATCAAGATACTTGTGATATAGAATCAAAGCATTTTGTATCTTAATTGTTTTGATATTTTAGAAATGCTCCCCCTCAACATATGCATAAAAATTCAGAATTTGTTTAGCACATGGAGGCAAGAGATCTTTGAAATCGTTAGATTAAGAGTGAAAGGTCCAATCTTTTGATTAACATTTTCTAAAATGATCATCATCACTTCCCAATCAATTTGAGTAGATAAAACATTTTGAGGAAGGATGAGGTTTTCAAAAGTTTGCTCCCCCTCAATATGTTCCTCGAAGTTTGAAAGAGTTTTGCACATATTAGAGGGAACCTGCACTTAGAGACAATTCAATCACGTTTCAATAATTTGAGGTTTAAAGTAGATGCTCCCCCTCAACATGTGCATGGAAAATTTGAAATCGTTTGTCACATGCGGGGAGGAAAACATGCTAAACTCTTATGAAACCATTTATCGAATTATCAGTTTAAATCCAATTTAAATCACAAATTCTCCCCCGATCACAATTATCAAATCATTTGAGATTTGTGATCTCTGAAGATTTAAATTGATTTTGAAAGCTTTTAAGGAGAATTGTGACTTGATTATGAAAACGTTTTAACTGATAAGGATTGGATTTTGAGACTTTAAACTCAATTGATTAAACATGCATGATTATCTTTTGAAAACATAATAATAGCCAAGATCTTGAACCAATTGTGTAAAATATTGTAAAACATTTAGAGTCGACCTTGCTCATTTAAGTGCTAATTGTTTGAAAAGAACACTTTTTGATTTAATTGAAAAATCATTCTCCCCCTCAATTAATGACGAAAGTTGTTGATTGATGGATTGAGATTTTGACACTTGATAAGTTCGTTTTGATTTTCACAAATTGAGTCCGAAGTGTTTTCAAAACAATTGAGTTTTCATAAGATTGCAAATATTTTTCAGAGGAATCATTAGAAGGAAAAATATTTGAAATTAAACATTTGTCTTGTTAATGACAAACATTTTTTTTTAGAATCAGAGCATTAGGTTTGAAACATGAGATAAAGCATGGCTCTGTTCTTTCTTTGAAAAGCGGGTTACTGCCTGAAATGACAATAAACCATTGTTTTACTTTCTCCCAAAAATATTTTTTTATTTTTTTTTAAACATTCGAACAACATCTATAGTCCCGTGTCACTCTTTGACTGACAGCACAAACACCGTAGATATATATCGAATCAAGAAAGATATGACAAAAAGACAATATTTTTTAGATTTTTCGAGTTTTTCAGATTTTTATGGATTTTTGAAAATTTTATATTTTTCTATTTGCTTTTTGTTGGTTTTATAATTTTGTATTTTGCTTTTTGAATAGATATATATACAAAAAGATGGATGAAGAAAGACCTTTACTCCTCGTCTTCCTCCTGAAGACGTTTGAGTGTTTCTGGTTGAAGGCTTTTCAAGCCAAGTCGTGGAAGAATAAACTCAGAATGTTCTCTTGGAAGAGCTTTGGTGAAGATGTCTGCTAACTGGTATTCTGACTTCACAAAATAGAGTTCCACCACACCGTTTTCCACTTGCTCCCGGATGAAATGATGTCGAATATCAATGTGCTTTGCTCTTGAGTATTGAACGTTGTTGCATGAAAGAGCAATAGCACTTTTATTATCACAGTACAGAGGGATTTTGTTGAATTCAAAGCCATAGTCAGATAATTGGGATCTCATCCAAAGGATTTGAGCACAACAAGATGACATGGCTATATATTCAGCCTCTGTAGAGGAAATAGAAGTACTCATTTGCTTCTTTGAAGACCAGCTCACAAGCTTATCACCCAAAACTGAGCACCTCCTGACGTACTTCGGCGTGTATCTTGACATCCTGCATGATCAGCATCTGCATAGGCTGTTAGTGACATACCGGTGTCCTTCGGGTACCATAGTCCCATATTGATGGTTCGTTGGAGATACCGAAAGACCCGTTTAACCGCTTCAAGGTGCTTTTTAGTAGGCTTAGCCTGATATCTAGCACGCATGCACACAGCGAACAAGATGTCTGGTCTGCTAGCTGTGAGGTACATCAGGGATCCAATCATACTACGATATTTTGTTTGATCTACCATGATCCCTGAGTTGTCCTCATCCAGCTTAGTACGTTCAATCATGGGAGTGTCAACGGTGTCACATGAAACAAATCCAAATTTCTTTAAAATCTCATTTGCATATTTAGATTGATTTATAAAAATGCCTCCGGGACTTTGTGAAATTTGTAATCCCAAGAAAAATGACATTTGTCCCATCATTGACATTTGAAATTTGGAACCCATTTCATTTGAAAAACGATCACATTCATTGGGGTCAGTCGAGGCAAAGATAATATCATCAACATAAATTTGAACGTGAATTAAATGTTTGCCTGAATTTCTGGTGAACAATGTCGGATCAACTGCTCCTTTGCTGAATCCAGTGGATAAAAGAAACTTTGATAGCGTATCATACCATGCCCTTGGAGCTTGCTTTAAACCGTAAAGAGCCTTCTTCAAACGATAGACGTGAGTAGGATGCTCTGGATTCACAAAGCCTTCAGGTTGGCTGACGTATACGACTTCTTTAAGATCTCCGTTAAGAAACGCCGTCTTTACATCCATTTGATAGACTACCATGTTCTTACTTGCAGCATTAGCCAAGAAGATTCTGATTGCCTCGATACGAGCAACAGGAGCAAATGATTCTTCAAAGTCAATACCCTCCTCTTGACGGTATCCTTTTGCAACCAATCGAGCCTTGTTCTTTAAGACATCACAATGCTCATCAAGTTTTACTTTGAAGATCCATTTTAGAGCAATGATCATAGCACAATCTGGAGCAGGTACTAATTCCCATACATCAAGTCGATCAAACTCATGAATTTCTTCTTGCATGGCATTGAACCAGCAGTCTTCATTCATGGTGGTTTTAATGTCTTTTGGTTCGACCTTAGAGAGTACGGAGTTGAAGAAGCACCATAAGGCATCGGTTGCAAGTTGTTTCCGTGTGGATACTGGACGAGAGGGGTTTCCAATGATGTTATCTAATGGGTGATCATGTGTCCATTTTCTAAGGTGTTCATGTGGTTGTTGTTGTGGAACTGAAGTAGCAGAGTCGATATCTCCTGATGAAGATGGTTCAGATGATGATTCAGGAGCAAATATATTTTCAAATGGAGCATCTTCGGGAGTAGCAAAGGGATTAACTTCATCATTGATGCCAGAAACAATTCCATGATGTACATTCGATGATTGATGATTTGTTGATGAGACAGAGTGATCAGCAGCAGGCGCTTCTTGACTTAATGATATTGAGACTGAAGGGTTGACTTCATTCACAGGGATAGGAGCAGCCTCTGTTGATGGAATTGACATTTCGTCAGCATTAGGTTCATAGTGTTCATCAAACATTGGATCAAACAATTTCTTTAAATCATCTTCAGATGGAGGTACATATGGAGTTGCTGGAAACGAGTTTGGTACAAGGGATGAACCAATGAGACTGTTTTGAAGTGCGGGTCTAGAACTGGATAGTCCAGGAGCCATTTGACCGGTCAGCTCATCGAACGTAACATGAATTGTTTCCATGATATTTCGGGTTCTCTTGTTTGTAGATTCGGTAACCCTTCTTGTTTAGTGCATAACCAACAAAAACTCTAATATCTGTCTTTGCTCTTAATTTACCTAAGTCTTGACCGTCATTCGTTGGATAAAAATCCTAAACATAAACTAAAAATACCCTGATAACCACAACCAACCAAAGTTCTTAAGTCTAAAATTTCAGCTAGATTGGACTTATAATGAAGAAATTAAAATTCAAAACTATAAGCTATTTAGGACTGAAGGGGCTGATGTAGCAGATTGAATAAGCAGAAAAGGATAAATGAATAACTTCAATAAGCACATAAAATAAGCAATGGGGACTTAAGCTGAGCAACTATGGATGAAGGATATCCTAGATACTCCTACTAAACCTATTTAGGAACTATTAATAGCAGATAAACTCAAATCATTAAGCATCTAATGAACCTGTTATTGCAGCAGTCATGGGAACAAAAAGGTAACTTAAGACCAAAAATTAAGCAATCAACAGCACTCCTAGTTGGCAAATAACCTGAAAATAGATAATCAATGATGCACTTACAATAAAAAAAAAGTGATTAGAACTGATTTGTGAACTAATTAAGACTTTAAAACTTGACTGTGAACTAACTGACTTTGGACAGAAACAAAGGTGCAAGACAGATTTGGTCTTATAAGCACAAATCACATTTAAAACTTGAAAACCTTAAAACTTGAATTAATAAGTACTTAAACCAAAAACTGAGACCAAATTACATCAGATTCAATTGACCAAAATATCAAAGACTATAAAAAATAGCTTGAACCAAACACTCCCTTAAGATGAGCCAAATGCAATTTAAACTTAAAACTTAGATGAATCTGACTTGGACTGAATTTAAAACAAACAATCTAACATTAAACTCAACCTATTAACACATTAAAATCAGAAATCGCTCAAAAACTGATTTGACTCTGAAACTTTGACTTTTGTTGACTTTTTCCAAAACTTAGAATTAAGAGCAATTAAGACCAGAGATGAGCTCAAATAAGCTTATACAAGCTTAGTTGAGCTTAATGAACAGTAAAACATTGCTTGTAAACAGAAATGAAATAATTACAAGAATTTTAGAGAAATTAAGAAAAACTGAAAACTGATATTTAATTACTCAACTGAAATTACAATATGAAAATTATCATTACACTAAGATTTAAAATAGTAAAATGACTTGAAAATAAATGGTAACAATTCTCTAAATGCTATGAGAAATTGGACGAAAATCTCTTGTGACTTGATGAGGGTATAAATAGCTGAGCCAGGAGTTATTCTAGTGTTTGAGAAGCTTCAGGAAGTCTATTCTTGGCCATTAGATCAAATCCCATCTAGTATCATCAATTGGCAGCCCTTAGATCAATTTGGTGATGTGTTTGCACCAATGAGAGCACTCCTTTTGTACACCTTGGCGATCCTAGTGATGTTACACCTCTGACACGTGCGTCAGGAGCTTCTAGAAGGCATTTAAGTTGGGTAAATTTGATTGGAAGCAGGTAATTGTGAAAGGCAGGGTAAACAGTAAATGGTGGGATTTATTTGGGCGCGTATCTGTTTATTCTCTAAGTTAATTATTTTGGTTTGACTTGGGGTTGTGGATGGGTGTTGACCGGGTTAAGGGTAAGTGTTAGGTCACAAGGTTTACCACACAAGCTTATAAGAAAGATAGAGAGGCGATTAAACAAGAAACCAAACACACACACGATATGAATAATACGGTTACGCGTAGGAGTATGTGAAAGGAAATAATTTGAACAACCAACCTTCAAATGAAGGTTTACATAAGGTATTTATAGGCAAGGAGCTAGGGCAACACTCCTACTCCTTCCCTTTCACCTATGGGCTTGGGCCTAAGCTCATGGGCCTTCTACATAAGCTTAAGGCTAATAACAAACATAAAGGCCATAATAAGCTAACTATTACATATGTGTAACTAACACTTGAATAAGGTTTAGGAGTGATTCCAACAATCTCCCCCTCAAGTGTTATTACATTTGAGTAACTAACACTCAAGTGTTGGTGATGAAAAACGGTGAAGGCGTTGATGTAATAGTAGCTTTTGACGTCTTCTGACATTCTTCTTTCTTGCGAGAAGAATTGCCTTGATTTGAACAATCTCCCCAGTGTAGAGAGATAGTTTACTTTGAACGGTTATGCTTTGACGTCATCTTTAACTTTGTTCTTTGATCATTGTTCTTTGTGATGAAAGTGATAGTATGTTGTTGTTGTCAGCATCAAGTCTGCCTCAGGTCTGCTTCGCCGCTACAGTGTCTCCACGTCATTCTTCAACATGCTCACACGCTCTTTGACGTTGGAATTCAGTACTGATGGAGTTCTTTAAGTCTTTAACTTTGTAGATTCTCTGTATTGACGAAGAATCATTCTGACTGTTGTGTTGCTTTTGGATAGAACTTCCATTAGTGATGAAGTTGGCGTGAGCATGAGAAGAATCTGCACGATCATTCCGCTCCGGAGCTTCCATAAGAAGAAAACATTTAAACGGTTAGTAATAAGCGGATTCCGGCACTTACAAGTTTGAACTTCGAGAGTGTTAACAACATAGTGTGAAAACACAACTCTAATTCTTACAAAGGCCGTTCCTGAATCGGAGTCCCACAAGTGAGATAACACGATGTACCGAAGTACACCTACGATTCAGATGAGTCGTTGAGGTACACCGAAGCATCACCTCACGACTGTAGACCGTTTGAGACCACTAAGCGCAATCCACGGGGAGTTGCCGAAGCGACCTGCTGTCAGGGCTGTTTGATGTTGACCCTGGCAGGAGTTTCCATTCAATCACTGAGGATCACAAATGTGAACCTCTCATAAATGTTCTCGACAGATTGCTAAGATCTGTGAAGGACTCGATAATGTACCACTGAAATTCTTATTGTTGAATATCAAGTGATGAAATGTCAAGTGTACCTAAGAGATCTTTTGATGAATCTCGTGGCTCTAGACTCAATAGTGCGTTTTGGTTTTCCTGAGCGGAGACTAGGGAGAGGGTCTCCTTCTTCAATATCAGCAATCTCTAAGAGAAAGCCGATAGTTTACGTAGGGTTCCCTGTGAGAATGAAACAAGCTTATGTTAAGAGAAACTTGAGTGGATAAGAAGGTTTAGTGCATGCGTCACTGGGTCCATGACGACTTTTAATCTTCAATACCGGCGTCACTAAGTGACAACCAGTAGCATATGAATTGAACCCGGTGTCTGCCCTAAGTTGAATAATCTGGAGGGCTATTTCTTTTCACCCTTTTCTTTGCATTTCTTTTTAATTCTTCAACTCCTTCTTTCTCCGATTCTCATTTTCTCCTTTTACAATCATACCTAAGGACTTCTAAATACTAACTATTTGTGGTGTCCTGGGGTAGATCCATCCGGCTCTGGCGGATCATAGGACGGTTATTCCTAACCTTAGTCACCTTATAACTCCATGACTAACCTATGTTGCCATAAAAACCACTGATGTGAAAAATCTCTCACAGTGTTTATGAATGAAAAACATTTTAGTACCACTGTAGAGATAAGATTTTGCATAAATACTCCCCCTCCACATGTGCTTAAGAGTTTTAACGGTTAAAATGCACAGTGAGGAAAGAGCGCGCACTTTTTGAATTGATTAACTCAAGATAGACATTCCCCCGCGAGACACAGTTACGTGGCATAGTTAAAGAGTTGCATTGTCAGCTTTTAGGTGACAACTGGCTCTAGTAACTACCTTGAAGGTGTAGACAATCCTCGAAAGGTTGTCAAACCCGTCAGAGTTCATGTCTACCAAGAGTTTCTCGAATGGTACATTCTACTCAGACAAGTCCTTTGCGAGACACGTTTACATCACTAGCGAACTAGCTTGAAATTATTACCCGTCCCGGACAAGTCTTTTCGAGTTACTAACAGTTAAGATCTCGTCAATTCATGGGTTAAGTCTTATAGCACAAAGATTCATTTGCTTTGACACAACATATTTCTTATCACGTATTTTCTCCCCCTCAAAAATGGCATATGTGATGTTATTTTTGAAAAGTTGAGAATAAATATGACTATTTTGAGTGTTGCGGGAAGAATGACCACTGTGAACAATTTTGAACAAAGTTTAAAGTCAAGTACTCCCCCTCAACGAGTGATATAAACGGTTGAGGTTTTGAAAATCATAAGGGAAAGTACTTGTTCTTTTGAGCAAAACCTTGAAAAAAGAAAGGTTTGATAGGTTTTACTCAAAAGTAAGAAGCTTTCGCTCCTTTTATAAGGATTGTGGCACTGACACGTACCACAGGGTCCTTTATTTACAAGTACGGGTTGTACACTGTAATGTGTGCACAAGCCATTTACATAATTAATCAAACATCCAAAATTATATGAAGTAAACAATTCAAGGGGTACCAGGAAGTGCAGTGATGTTCCCAGGAGTGTGCACAGGGCGTTGAAAGCCGGTTATGTTAATCCTGGGTCGACCACCGACATAACTCTCCAATCGTCTGAACTGATCCCTTCGAAACAACCGTTCATCAATCATTGTGATGATCCGTCTCACATCCCTCCTTTCCCGAGAATTCCAGCGCTTAGGAGACCCAATTTTCTGGCGTATATCCTTCAACCTGTATGCCATTCCATCCCTAACCAGCTTCAAAGTATGATCCCCGAACTTGTGGAGTTCGCTACACGCCATTAAGCAGTTTCTTTGAAGTTCACTACGGTAAACAACGCCGAAAGGTTTGCTGATGAGTGTATATTGAGATAGCTGGTTGATATCCGGAAGATCAAGCTTTGGAGGAGTGAAGTTGACACGCGTCTGATAAGATTCAACAGCCGGCTGGAGATCTTCTACACGTTCCTTGATGACAATGCGTCTTATGAAGATGAGAAGTGACTTGATAAATTCGCGTTGTACTGCAGTTGAGAATTGTCTCATGCGACCCTGTACTTTGGCAAGGTACATGTCTTCGATGTCATTGAGAGACAAATTCTCAAAGTCAACTTCAGAGAAAGCATAGTCCCGTTCATCTTGTCGTTTGACTACGATCTTCTTTAGGAATGTGTAGTCCCACTTAGACGAAAGGTCAACGTGTCTGATGGCAACGATATCCTTAGAACTATACACTGCATGTTGAGACTTCTGAACCTGACAACTTCTGTAGTAGATTCGTCGGCGTTCCGGCCAGTGATGAATCCCATACAATGCATCTCGGTCGTATGCTTCCACTGTGTTGGAGAACAAGTGATTGGCACGTTCCTCAATGGCTATGCAGTTTGAGTAGACAGCTGCTGGGAATGGAAGTGTCAACGATGTAGCGTATTTTCTTGAATCATCGCCACCGTGTAGAAGAAAATCCAAGTCTTTGTTGAAGAAATATCTGAAAGGAATCCTTGGTTCAGCTGGTTGGCCAATTGTTGGTAGAGGTTTGGTCCAATCGGTGTAGTATGGAGGGTTGTCCCTTTGTGTGAAGTCAATGTTTGCTTCCGGGTTGAGCCAATCCATGTTGTTAGACATAGCTCGAGCAATGTTTTCAAGGTGATATTCGACCTCGAGGGCACTTTCAGAGCTGTCTTTTAGAAGTTGAAACGCTTCATTCTTGATTCGCTTCAACTCAGATTTCGTCATTTTCTTCACATGGAACTTTTCTTGCAGAATTTTAGCATGCTCCAATGTAGAACCGTCTACCAAATCCTGACCTTCTTCAGGGTAGGGAGTGTTGTTAACAAGAGTAGCAAACCATTCAAATTCCTTTGTTTTATCGTCATCTAGCCATGATACGACGTCAGTCTGAAGCGTCTTCTTCTTCTTCTTTTTTCGAAGGCCTAGATGATGATTCTGGTTTCTGAACTTGTTTGGGAGAGGTGGGTTGTTGTAGGGGCTCAAGGACCTCTTCATCGTCACCACCCGTATACTCAAAGTGATCATCGGTTTTCTGAGTCAGGGGTGGTAACTCGGAATCGTCCCGAGGTTTTTCAGTAGAAGAACGAGGAGGAGATTTTTGTTGAACAGGAGGCCGTTGTGGAGGAGGTTGCATCATAGAAGATTCACCCGACTGCTTCTGACGTTTAGGTGCAGAGTCTTTATCCTTATCCTTGTCTTCATCGTCTCTAGGGCGTTTAGACTTTTCAGCTTCGAATCTACAAGCTTCTTGAAGTTGGTAGTCCAGCAATGCTTGAAACAGCTTTCCTTCATCAGAAGTAAATGTCCCAGATCGTGCAGACATTTGTGTAACAAGCTTGGCCACCAATTCATTATCCGAGAAAACTACCGGATCGGTTGGATTGATTGTGACGGTTAAGGGCGTTGATCGAATAGTTTGCTTGGCGATCTGCATAAGATTTGGATAAAGTTGTTTGGTGAACAACTCCTTTGTGACTTTAGGAACGTACTCCATAAGGTACTTTTTCGTGTATCCTTCGATCATTTCGTTCAGTTCCTCTTGACGGTGATTTTTCATGAATTCCTGAACAAACTTCCTTTCTCCTTGCATCTTTTCATTCTCGTCATACAGATGTTGTATGTGATCAGCAAAGAAATTCAACTTCTTGTTGAGCACGTCTTTCTTTCTGACTTGTTTGACAGCTTTCACAATTCTTTTATGAGTCTGAGAAATCCAAGATCGAGGTGGCTTCTTCACTGATCTGGATGATGATTTTGTTGATCTTTTTGATGGTGGTGGTGAAGAGTGAGAAGACGAATCTGATGATGAAGAGACATGAGGAGACTCCGGGTCCTTCGGAGGTTCAGAGGTTTCTTCCTTTGATCGTGCAGGACTATCTAGAAGAAACGTATCATAATCAACATCTTTATCTTTTTCGGACTTCTCAGTTTCCGGTTCCTCAAACTCATATTCGATAGTATCCTCCACAAGCTTTTGTTGTTGCACAAGAGTGGTGGCACCAGCTCCCTTATCGGGTTGATTAACCACATCAGGAGATGGTTCAGAGTGGGCAGCACCACTTGATCCTCCGGGACCACCCATTTGGTCTTTAGCAAATTCTTCAGCTTTGTGTTGGTGTCTAAGGAATTTGATCGTCTTCTTGTATACATTTTCCGGTGGCTCTTCATCACTTTCCGAGCTTTCATCATAAGGTACAAGTACAGGAGTCTTCCCCTTTTCTGTATCAGCTTGAGGACTTGGAGGTTTTGGTACTGAAGGATTGTCATCCTTTGCAGTTTCAGAGTAGGTAATCTCTTCATCTGTGTCAGTACCTTCAGAGCTTTCGTCCACAAGCTTTCTTTGCGGTTCAGGTGTGGGAATAGGTTCAGCTTCCTTTACGGGAACAATCCTTTTACGAGGAGGATTCCTTTTGGGAAGCTTCCTATAAATGTTTGTACTTGTGACACTTCCAGCACTGCCTCTTCTGGTCCTCCGAGTAGGTGTACCAGAAGATTTTTCATCAAGATGACCAACTTTGCCTTCTTTTACGGCTAACCGATACCTTTTGTATGTTTCAAGCTTTTTGATTTCGGTAGTCAGAAGGTGATCAGGTAATACCGTACCCTGTTTCTTTGTTGACGATTCTTTGATTCGGACAGATAGTATGGGTTCAGTCAATATGTCGTGATTATCTGGGTCATTGAGCCTCATGGGAATATCAGGATGAAGTCCAAGAGCTCTCTGGATCAACAGTTTGGTGTATCTGACATAGGGAATCTTGGAGCCAAGCTTCTTGTGAAATAGCATCATGTCCTCCCATATCAGTGCTTCGATTTCAATGTCCTTCTTGTTGATCAACGACCAGAAAATTTGCAGTTCCATGAGCTTGGGATGCTCATAGCCACTGTCACGACCAGAGACCGATTTGGTGATGATCATGTAGAGTGTTCTCCATGGTTGAGGAATATTCTTCAGCTCCACGTGAGAGTGCTTAGTAATGATTCCTGAAGCTTCATCATAACCAATATCTATCAAGAATTTCAGAACTGTCTCTTCAGTAGGGGTAGCAAAGAAGTCGGTTGGAGCGATGTCAGGAATGATGAGGACAGCCCGTAAGTCAGCAGGAGTGATAGTGACTTGTTTGTGATTAAGTGTCACATTCACTGCACTTTGACCAGTGATCCTCTGCATAGAATCCCAGAATTGTTGAATGTAGACCTCTGGAACTGTGGCAGAGTGTGAGAGCATGTTCTGGTAGGGATGATTCCTGAGAATATCCACTGCAATGAGACAAGAAGATTCTGAGCATGTGAGGGTGTCAAAGTCAACCCTAAGGTTGTTCTTTCCAATCTTTCTCGGATAGCCATTTGGGAAGATATCAGCAATAGTGAGAACCTCAGGTGCATCCACATTCATTAGCCAAAAGAACCAACATATCGAGAGACATAATGTTAGTCAACAGAAGGTCTTATTGTCTAGTTATTGAATGTACAGTGTCAATGATTGTTACGAGTCCTAAGTCACTTGTTTGTCCAATAGTCCAATGATGTCGTGAAATGTTTCGTGAGTTAGTTAACTTTAAGTTTTAAAGTTTATGTTATCACTTATTGTTCACAACATATCAAACGTTTAAGTTTATTAGTGACATTAATGGATTCGTGACGTTATGATAAGTTTATTAACAAGTTTGTACACGTAACAATTCATAATGAAGGTCAATCAAGGCATAGGCGTAGAATTGGCAAAGTTAAGCGTAAACAGTAGTTGCATACGCGTAGGCGAAAGCTTGTGCGTAGGATCCTAACTTACGCGTAAGAAATGTTACGCGTAGGAAAAAGGGGACCTTATGCGTAGAGCTTACGCGTAGGCGTATTTATACCTTACGCGTAAGGCTTACTCGTAAAAGTAGACCTTATGCGTAGAGGTCACTGTTTACGCATATCCTTCACAGGATACGCGTAGTCCCATTGTAGAACCTTATGCGTAGTAGTTACGTGACCTTGATTCTGAATATTAAGCGTAGCAAAGCCTGAAATAAATTCATCAACACATCAATATTAACACAAAAATTCATTTTAACAACAAATCATGGCGTGAATCATTCGTTAATAGTTACGTGTAGAAAGTCATACGCGTAGGTCAAAACCCTAAGGGTTAAGAATTACGCGTATGATTTTTAACCATAGGATTTGCACCATATTAATTCTGGTAGGTCTAGAGTGTTGTTAGAGTCTTTAGGCCAAGTATTAACATCTAATTCGTTGAGAATCAAAATTACCCAAAGTCATGAACATTAAACCCTAATTCCAAATTGTTAAACAATTAGTGTTTCTGGGTGGTTAACAACCATGGAAATCATCAATTCAACAACATATGACCATAACCCAACAATCTTTTAGACCACAACACTTCACATTTGGAAAAACCCAAATCGACTCATAAACCCTAATCATTAATACGTGTTTCTGGGTAGGTTTTGATGGTTAAAATGATATCCTTGATGTATTTGAAACGTTTTGACACTATCCATTTAACCAAAAACACACACACAATGATTGTGTGTTCATACGCTTATGCGTAGAACACATAATCACTCGAAAAACACCTTTTAGCCGTTGGATTTACATGAAATTAAAAACCTTATCTTAAAAACATGTTTTAATCACAAAACAACTTACAAAGTGATGATCAAACGCACGGATTTCTTGATTAAATCTTAGTCGTAGGATGGTTAGGTTGTGTGTATTAAATGTGAAGTAAAAAGTAGGTGGGAGGTGTTTTTATTAAAAGTAACTTTAACATTTTGACAGTTTTGGTCCCTCCACCTTTTCCTTTTTCATACAAAGCCTTTTAACTTCCATTTTGGTTACCAAACAAAGATTTTAAGAAAGAAACTTTGACGACACTCTCCCTCAACTTAATAAATGATGAAAGGTTATAAATTTTAGTCCAAGGAGTGTCGGTTTAACCAGAAAAGTTTACCACCAATGATAAAAGAAACAACCGGGATATGATAACATGCAAGTACACAGATGTTTTGAAACAGTTAAGTATTAATTTTCTCCCCCTCAACACTTGATCGAAAAAATACTGAATTTTGAAAGATTAGAGTGTTGACGGAAGAAACGTACTTGCCATGTTGAAAGAAAATTAGATTAGAAGAATATTTTTGTTGTTTTTATCAGGTTTTATATTTTTGTATTTTGTTTTTGAAAAATTATTTACAAAAGAGATTTTGGTGTTTGAGAGGTTTTTAAGACTGTTTTAGGAGTTCATCCAATTCCTCTTGAGTCAAACACCTCATACCAATCCGGTGGACCAACTCATTAAACCTAGCGGGAGGCAAGGCTTTGGTGAGAAGATCTGCCAATTGGTATTCTGTACCCAGGAAATATAATTCAACAGTACCATGTTCCGCGTAATCCTTGATGAAATGATAGCGAAGATCGATGTGCTTTGATTTTGAGTCTTGGCCGAGTTGCACGAGATCGCAATGGCACTCCGATTGTCGCAGTACATCGGGATTCCGTCAAATACGTAACCATAGTCTTTGAGTTGTGTTCTCATCCAAATGACTTGAGCACAACACGCCGACATGGCTACATATTCTGCTTCGGTTGAGGACAGCGATGTACAATCCTGCTTCTTCGATTGCCAAGACACTAGTTTATCACCAAGAAATTGTAGAGCTCCTGAAGTACTTTTCGTGAAGTCTAAGCATCCTGCGTGGTCAGCATCTGAAAAAGCGATTAGTTCAAAACCGAATCCCGGATACCAGATCCCCAAGTTAATGGTTCCCTTTGATGTATCGGAGGATTCTTTTAGCCTCGAGAGGTGGGTTTCATTGGTCTCGACTGATAACGGGAGCATAGATAAGCGGCAAAGACAATGTCAGTCGCTAGCTGTTAGATACATGAGAGACCCAATAATACTACGGTATTTTGTAGGGTCCACTAATTTCCCATGTAAATCAGCGTCTAGCTTCTTGGTATGAGCCATTGGTGTGGCATAGGTGTCACAGGTTTTCATTCCAAATTTGTTTAACAATTCAAGGGCATATTTGGACTGACTCAAGAAAATACCACGGGGTGATTGATGAACTTGTAGTCCTAGAAAGAACGTGAGTTCACCCATCATGGACATTTCAAAATTTTTCTTCATTAGTTTTGCAAAAGCGATTGAAAACTTTTTATGTGTAGACCCAAAAATGATGTCATCCACGTAAATTTGAACAATTAAGATATGTGCCCCGTGATATTGTATAAAAAGAGTTGGGTCAACCGAACCTTTGGTGAAATTATTAGCAATGAGGAAGGATGATAGCTTATCGTACCATGCCCGAGGAGCTTGTTTGAGACCATCAGAGCTTTGTTCAGTTTGTAGACGTGATTCGAAACTTCGGGATCAACGAATCCATCGGTTGGTGACATAAACCGTTTCTTTAAGTTGTCCATTGAGAAACGCAGTTTTGACATCCATCCGATAGACCGTCATATTCATATGAGCCGCGAACGCGAGAAATATCCGAACAACCTCAAGACGAGCAACCGGAGCAAAAGATTCTTCAAAGTCTATTCCCTCTTCCGGACGATAACCCTTAGCCACCAGACGTGACTTATTTCTGATAACATTTCCTTCAGACATCAATTTGTTTTTCCAAATCCATTTTAGACCAATGACGTAGACTCTTGTTGGTCTTTCAACCAGTTCCCATACTTCAAGACGTTTGAATTGGTTGAGTTCTTCTTGCATGGATTCAATCCAGTTGTCTTTTGTCATTGCGTCTTTGATGTTTTTAGGTTCAGATTGGCAGACGGTGAGTGCATAAATGCAATGTTCACCGTCTGTGTGAAGACGTTGTCTTGTAACGACTGGTTGATTCGGGTTGCCAATAATGTTTTCCAGAGGATGGTCTTTCGTCCATCTATGTGTGGAGGGTTGATGTTGATATACATTGTGCAGATTTTGAGGATTCAAATGGTTTGTTGAAGATTCCGCGACATCTGGTGCAGCGATCTCATTAGCAAACGGGTTGAAGAACGCATTTGGATCAAAATCTGCAGGTGGGGTACTACATTCAGAATATCATCAGCAGCTTCATCATTGTTGGAAGCGGTTTGTTCAACTGTTGTGGTGGAGTCAGCTGGTGTAGGTGCATCTGCAACAGTAGTTGTTGTAGCAGGTGTATCAGGTATAAGAGTATTATCGGGTTGAGCAGCGGAAACAGCGGATACACCGAGCACGTTCATCAATATCGTCACGAACAGTGAGCAAATAACCTTTCCATTTGTTGACGAGTAAGCTGGGGGCTTTGTTCAGCTGATGATGGGGTTTGGGGAAGTTTAAGCGGTTGTGTCCGGGTTCCAAGCTGTTATACTCCGAAGCCATTTCCGTAAGTTCATCAAAATGAGCATGAATCGTTTCCATCACCTGTTTTGTACGACGATTCCGGATTCGGAAACCTTTTGAATTATCACCGTATCCGATAAAGACTCCAATGTCAGCTTTGGCTTTGAGCTTTCCAAAGTCATCACGATCATTATTCGGATAGCAAAGAGATCCAAATACATGAAAGTGTTTTAGATTCGGTTTTCTGTTATGGACGAGCTCGAAAGGTGTTTTGTTGTGGCGTTTTGTAATCATAGAACGGATTTGAGTATAGCATGCGTAGATACGCTTACGCCCATAAGTAATCTGGAAGTTTAGCATTGATTAACATTGTTCTTGCAGCTTCCACTAACGTTCGGTTTCGTCTTTCGACAACTCCGTTTTGTTCTGGTGTGCGTGCAATAGATGTTTGATGCTGAATTCCCCCTTTCTCATAGAATTCACGAAGGGTTTGATTAACAAATTCAGTGCCTCTATCTGTTCTGATTAGTCGAACGGTGTTTCGTAGCTGAACTTGTATTTTCGTGAGAAAGGTGATGATCATCTGTGGAGCTTGATCTTTGCTTTGAAGAAAGTAGACCCAAGTCCAGCGTGAATAGTCATCAACAATTACTAAGATGTAGCGTTTGCCATTAATCGTTTGCACACGCATTGGGCCACACAAATCCATGTGAAGAAGATGAAGCACATGCTGAGAGCTGTGTTCCACCTTTGAAGGAAAATGAGCACGAGTGCTTTTGCCTTGTTCACAAGCTGAGCAAAGGTGATCTTTAGAATACCGAAACCGTGGGAGTCCTTCAACTAGTTTGTGTCGAGCAAGGTTGGTGATGGTTTGAAAGTTTAGATGTGAGAGACGACGGTGCCATAGCCAGGATTTTGTTGATGTTGCCTTTGAAAGTAAGCAAATGGGAGATGAAGCAACCATGTCTTTCATAGAGATAGTGTAGAGACTAGAATTACGCGAGTCGGACATAAGGTCATTTCCTTGTAGATCACGAATGAAACAAGTTTTCTCCCGGAAAGCAACCTCCAAATCTCCATCACAAAACTGACCTACGGAAAACAGATTATGACCGAGGCCTTCCACATAGTAAACCCTGCTAATTTCGATGTTCCCATTGATGTAGTCTCCGTAGCCCATGATAGCTGCGAAGTGATCATTCCCGAAACTGACAGTGCCAATGAACTTTGCAATAAAGTTTGATAACAGTTTAAGATTGCTTGTCATGTGTCGGGAACATCCGCTATCAACAATCCAGAGAATGATCTGTATCACCTGCATTACACACAGGCGACACAGATGGAATAGAAGTAGATTTGGAACCCGAAATGTTAGAGGGTTCCGTAGCCGTTATAGTAGATATACACACATCAATAGCTTTAGGTATCCACTTAAATCCTAGTGTGTTATATATCCATTTCCGCCATCTCCAACTAGTATTTGCTTTAGTCTTAGTGAATGCACTAGGTGGTACTACATTCCTAGGAGATGACACTGGAGCTACTGAGGGACAGCAATGCGTTTCTTAGAATCTAAAGATGGCGGTCTACCAAGCACAGACTTAGAAAGATTAGTGGGCCTAGAGGTATTTCGGTTCTTAGGATTCCTTTAACGAGAGATGATAGCTTTAGCAACACATTTATCATGACAATCAGAATTCATACTTTTACCACATATAACACAAGGTGCATCGGTGAATATCAAAAGTACTTAACGGTTTAGCATTCGTTACATCACTATTTCTATTACATTTGCCGGGCAATATCTATAGTGGAGGCAACGTGAGTCTTATTCATAGTCCTAGGGTGTTCTTCTACTTTAGCATTCCTGATTGATCTTTTCTTAGGTCGCAACTTCCTATTCTTCGATTTAGTGCTTCTAGGCTGTGAAGTGCGGACATTTGGAAAAGATGCAACTATTCTGTTTCAGTAGAAGGAGGCACGTTAGCAACTTGTGATTTGGCAGTAGGGATTCTAGGTTCATGAGTACTAAGTGTTACTGGGCTAATCTCTTAATGATGGTTGGCGGAAGTTGTTCATACTTTCCTAACAATTCTCTTAACTTGAAGATAGTGTGAATCAGATCTTGATTTTCAGACCGAACATTTCCCGCAAAATGCATAACTTCTTTAGTGTGTGCAAGATAATGATCAAGTTCATTTGATGCTTCATCACGAGTCTTTTTGAGTAAATCAAATATGACACCATATTCCTTTTAACTTTTACAAGTTCTTGTTCATATTTTGAGATTTGACACTTAAAAGACACGTTTTGATCATCCAATTGCTCAATTTTAGGATTAGAAGATTTTGTATGCAACTGGGCGATTTTGTGTTGAAAAGCAATTTGTTGATCGTGAATATCTTTTGACACCAATTAAGACGACGTATTGCATTTGAAAGTTCGTTTGACAATCGTTTGTTTTCAACTGTTAAGGACTCGATCTGAAGCACATTATTAGTGTTCTCAACATTTACCACAGAATCAACAGTATCAGCAGAGATATAATCAAATGCATATGACAAAGAATTCAATAGCACAACATTATGGACATCAGCACAGATGACATCTTCCAAGAGTCGATCAACATCTTTTCTCAATAGTTTCTTTTTACGTTTAGTATTAGAAATAGATGTTTCTGTTTTCTCGAAAACGACCTTCATCACTCCAAGTTCCTTATGAAAATCCTTTTCCCAAGCTAATGCACAATTTTTCAAATTTTTAACATTAGGTAAAAGATTTTTCCGAAAAATGTCTCTTTGTTCTCGCGCCAGAGGCGATTGAAAATGATCAATTTTGATTTTAGAACGATATTCTATCTCATGTTGTAAAATTTTGAGGTCAACCATGAAAATGTCAAAATATCTAAGAATTTTTCGATTTTCAGGTTTTGAATTTACTTCACCGATGGAAGGTAAAGGACCATAAATTTGTGCATAATCTGGTTGGGGATTAACATTAGAAGACTCAGGTGTTTTGATGATAACTCTTGGTGTGTTAGAAGAATCCGTTGGTGTGACGAAAGTGACCGGTTTTGAATAATTAAAAGGTTTGTTGTAAACAACATTTTTTAATTTTGATCGACTCTCATCTTCTGCATCTAATTCCTCTTGACAATGATATTTAACAACATTCATAACAGAATTATCAATTTTATATTTTGCACTGGAAACTTCAGGATTTGGTTTGAATGCTTTGGTTGAAAGCTTAGGTTTGTAATCAGCAAGATTTGGTCCATAGCCATTTGGATTTGGTTTTAGAGTAAACTTTTCAATAGCTGTGACCGACTCACCATGTTTGTAAACAACAGTTTTAAACTCTTTAAGTTTGTTTTGCAAGCCGATGATTTATTCCAGATGATCATCTATTCGTATCATAATCAAAACTCATATTCAACATAATCATCATCTGAGTCTGCATTTGCCATAAAACTCTGTTCTTTGTCTGTGAGAGATCCACCAGCTTCATCCTTAAGAGCCAAAAGAAGAGCCTCTTTGAAATAAGCACTGCCCCTAGTCCTTGGCTTTGGGAATGCATTAGCCAGGTGTCCCTTCTCATTGCAGTTGTAGCATCGAAGACCATTCAACCTATTCTGAGCATTTCCCTGTTCCACCACTGGAGCTCGATTGTTATTCCTACCCACGGCATTAAACCCTTGACCACCGCCCATCTGACGACCATAACCACGATTCTGAACTTCAACTCGTCCATTGTTCACAACAGCTTGATTCCTTGTATTAGATGAGGAACGAATACGGTTGTTGGATTTGTTGGTATAACGGCTAAAGGCATTAGCAATCATAGCAAATCCTTGTTGCAGTGCTTCGAACGGATCAGATTCCTCATTAGCTTCAACTTGAGCATTGTGGTTGTTGTATGGAACCAATTGAGTTTGTTGAGATGGAGGTTGTGAAGGATCAAGTGGTGTGATTGTAGCAGTTGGTTGAGTTGCTGGTTTAGGAGAATAACTGTTTTGAACATATAAGGCAAGTTGTTGATTTTCTGGATGTGTCGGTGGAGCAATTTGAGCACGGAGAATCCTTTCCCTATCAACTTCCTTTTCATGAGGCTTCAAGTAATCGTACAATAATCCATATGTAGATTGATGCATGTTTTTCGCTTGACGGAGAAAAATGACATACTTCTCCCATTCAGGACCAAGACTACTCAGGAACTTAGTATTCACTGCAATTTTTGGCATATTGATGTTGTGTTTATCCAAATCATTGATGATGTCTGAAAATCGATGATGATAAGACTCAAGTGTCTCTCCGGTTCAATCATGAAGTGTTCATAAGCCAAGTAAATTTTGGATTCCAAATCCTTCTGATTGAGTACAGATCCTTCCATAAGAAGACGAATATGATCCCACATTTTCTTTGCAGTCTTTTGAGCATCAACACTACGAAGAATTAGGTTTGGTAATCCTAGGAGGATATATTCCATTGCAAGCTCATCTGCTTCATAGTGTAGAAGTTCTTGAGGATTCAAGTCTGCAACAGTAGCAATGTTCGTTTGTTCATCTCTTGGTGGAATGGCATTTGGATCTCCGGGTACAATGACAGTAGGCATCTCAAATGGACCTTCCAAGATAACCTTCTTTAAGAACTTTCCATGTGGCTTCTTTAGATCACAAAACCTAAAGAACCTTATCACCCATTGATCGTAGTTTCCTGGAGTGAGCATTGGAGGTCTATCAAGTGATCCAGCCTCATGAATTGATTGTTGGTTGCTTAAAGTTTCAAACATCTTTGCAAACCAAGTGGGTTCCCTCATAGTGATCCTTGATGGATGTTGATTAAAGTCATTTGTGTATGGTTGAGCTTGAAGACTTGGTGGTGGTTGAACCATTTGAGGTTGTGGATTTGCAGCAAGTTGTGGAGTATGTTGTTGGTTAAATTGTTGTTGATAAATTGCTTGTTGTTGATTCCATTGTTGATGTTGTGGAGTTAGTTGTTTTGGACGTTGAGGATGAGGATAAGTGTAAGGGAAATAGTTAGAGTATGGTGGTTGTGACATGTTGATAAACTTGTGTTGGTAAAAATGGATCTTTGTAGTCGAATGAACCTTTGTTGATGAAGTATCCTTAAGCGTAGAAATCACAATAGCCAAGTAACACTTATGCGTAAAAACACCAAAGTTACGCGTAACAATTAGGGGTTACGCGTAGAAGTTAGCTTACGCGTAAGTATGGAAAAGACGCTAAAGTTATGCGTAGACAAAAGTTAGGCGTAGAAAGTTAGGCGTAGGATTATCTTAGGCGTAAGAAAAATCTTATGCGTAGGATTTCTACGCGTAAGCTTATGCTTATGCGTAATTTTAGGGTTTTATCCCAAGTGATCTTTTACACTTCACAGTGCAAAGATATCCAAAGTCGACGTATTTTCAGACTTATCCAAGTAAGAAAACACGGAATAAACCACGAAAATGAAGATCAAACCAAGGAGATGCTTACGCGTAGTTTTAGGGTTTTACTACGCGTAGACCTACTCGTAAATTGGATATTGCTCAAAGATGTTTCTAAAGTAGTTTTGTGTGATGAAATAGCTTCAATAACACCAAAAGACACAAAAGTGTGAAACTTGATGAACCAAAACTCTTAAAACAGTTACGCGTAGAACAATACTCACGAATAAAAACTAGCTCAAAAACAATGATCCACGCATAAAGTTTGAAACTTTTTGCCAAAACAAGTATTTTAACACCTTAAAACGTTGAAAGTACAAGAATCTTGGATTCAAAAGTGTAAAAAACAAGTTTTAAGCGAACCAAAGTGTCACTCACTTTTACGCGTAAGACCAAGAAAAAAATCTTCCAAAACAAACTTGTTCACCCAACTATTTGGCGATTGATACCACTGTTAGGTCACAAGGTTTACCACACAAGCTTATAAGAAAGATAGAGAGGCGATTGAACAAGAAACCAAACACACACACGATATGAATAATACGGTTACGCGTAGGAGTATGTGAAAGGAAATAACTTGAACAACCAACCTTCAAATGAAGGTTTACATAAGGTATTTATAGGCAAGGAGCTAGGGCAACACTCCTACTCCTTCCCTTTCACCTATGGGCTTGGGCCTAAGCTCATGGGCCTTCTACATAAGCTTAAGGCTAATAACAAACATAAAGGCCATAATAAGCTAACTATTACATATGTGTAACTAACACTTGAATAAGGTTTAGGAGTGATTCCAACAGTAAGTTTGACCATGGTATGTTGGACGGGTAATGTTATTAAGTTGGGAAGGACTTGGGCTGTTTTGGGCCTTGGTGTTAAAAGGGTCTTGTAGTTGTATTTGGTTTTAACAAATAATGATATTTCATGTAAGATGCAAATGATAAAGACCAAAAGTGTAATTTTATGAAAGGTAAGGGTTAAATGGAATATTGGTGAAATGAGGGGTGAAAAGGTAATTATGGGAATTTGAGGATGTGTTGTGAATTTGTGGTATAATGAAGGGTGAATATGTGAAAGCTCCCAAAACATGTCCCGAGACCCGTAATTTGATCTTTTAAGCACCAAAATCCATGAAATAGCATTCCCGGCATCGGCTTTTGCACTCTTCTTTCTCTCGTGCTCGGTTTTCTTCGTTTTTGGCTTCTTTTTGTCTGTTTTGTCATATCTGTACCTGCACATACAAAAACTCAAGAAACACGCAAATATTAAGCATTAACGGCTATTTCTTGGTTATTTTGGGTCTATATTTGTAAAGAAATGATATGTGTTTTAGCACATATCAATAGCACAAAGCACCAAACACACGAAGGTAGGAGAGATCAGGTTTTCATTTATGAACAAGTTCATATGGAGTTTTTCCATGAGAGGTGTGTATAAGGGAACGATTTTGGGTGTAGCAAGCAGTGGCAATGGCTTCAGCCCATAGAAACATTGGAACCTTCGAATAAATTAGCATTGTTCTTGCGGCTTTCACAAGAGTTCGATTTCGTCTTTCAACTACACCGTTTTGTTGAGGAGTTCGTGGAACACTTCTTTGATGACTGATTCCAACACTTTCATAAAACTGAATTAAATCTTTGTTAACAAACTCTGTGCCATTGTCTGTTCGAACAATTCTGACTGTATTGTTGAGTCGAACCTGAAGCTGTTTGATTAGTTTGATGATGACATCTGGAGTTTCATCCTTTGTCCTAAAAAACTTTACCCAAGTAAATCGAGAGTAGTCATCAACAACTACTAGAATGTATTTCTTCCCATTTATCATTTGCACTCTCATTGGTCCGCACAGATCCATATGAAGGGTATGAAGAACTTCCATTACTGAATTTGTGGGTTTTGGTTTGTGGGCATATTTTGTGCTTTTACCCAATTGGAAAGCTGAACAAAGATGATCTTTTTCATATTTTAATCCGGGTAAGCCTCTGACAAGATCCTTTCTGGAAAGGTTATTAATGGTGCCGAAGTTCAAGTGATTGAGACGACGATGCCATAACCATGACTTTGTTTTCGAAGCCTTTGAAAGCATGCAGATTGGAGAAGACTTCATCATGTATTCGATAGAGATGGTGTATAGGTTAGAACCACGAGTACCTCTTAATAATTCTACACCATCAAGTTCTCTAACGAAGCAAGTATGTTTTCTAAAGGCCACCTCTAGATCAGAATCACATAATTGACCAACAGAGAACAAATTATGACCAAGACTTTCCACACAATATATTCCCTGGAGATTACACTTTTGCCAACTACATAATCACCATAACCCATAATTGCTCCAAAATGGTCGTTCCTGAATCTAACAGTCCCGATGAATTTGCTCATGAAGTTCATGAGCCGGTCTCCAGTCATATGCTTGGAACAGCCTAAGTCCAAGTACCACAGAACGATTTGAACGATCTGCAGTTGAACACAGACAAGAATGGATAACTAGATAATTGGGATCCCCATGCAAGAATGGGGTCCACTTGGTTAGTAACTTGATGATTGGAACACCCATGTCAGAAATAGAAACACCCATATCAGAAATAGAAGCAATGGAATCATCAGAAATAGATGTAGTGCTAGTATCCGTATTTGACCTATTCAAAGTATGTTCACTTCTTAAGGGAATAGTTCTACCAGTAGGCATCCATTTTCTAGTGGGCATTGTCTTAGCAGATTGAGGGTAGAACTGATTGACCTTATTGCCAAAAGGTATCCATTGATAACCTATCTTACTAAATGTTCTTCCTGTAGGTTTCCACTGTTTTCTAACTTTCTTTCGCTTTTGCCTTTTAGCCTTCTTTGCATGATTTTTAGCATTAACAATTTTAACTGGGCATTTGACAGTATTAGACAAAGCATTCACACCATAATCATGATTAGCAACAGAATTCAAACAGACATCATTACATGGTTTGCAAATAGTATCAGAATTTGAATTAATTACAGTACGCCTATGGCTAATACTAGAATCAACACGATTCGTTTTATTCAACTCAAACTTAAAGTTCCTAGGTTGGTCTTCTACTCTCTTCCAATGCACATTCTTAGCTTGCGAGGTCCTATCTTGCTTGGTATTGCCGGAGGCTTTGACCCGCTTGCTTTAATGTCACTGATTACTCCTGTAGGGGGAATTATGGGAACATTAGTTGGTTGATCTATTTTTTGCATTCTTGATCTAGATGAGCAAGGGTCGGTACTACTAGAAGGCACATTGGTGTTCACTTTCTTGAAACTGTTTGTATGCTTGGCACTAGGCATAGAACAAGGCATCACAGCTTTGCCTTTTGCACCTAAGGATTTAGGACATGTTGCAATTACACATTCTAGCAGCTCTTGAGATCGTTTGGCCTGGAGGCAAGCAAACCTAATTTCTCTATCAAGAGGTTTATTAATGAAATCCTCTTCAACAATCTCACGGAGACATTCTAGACTATCCTTAAGGTGAGCACAATAGTCATGAAACGCAGGTTCATTATTCCTAAGATGAGGAGGAATGTATTTAACAGTCACGGTGTATTTGCAGTCTGAGGATGACTTTGATGCAACATTCTTATAAAAAACAAGTGGCAGTTTCCCATTTTCCTGACTTCTCGGATTCTCAATTTCCTTTTGTAAAGACGTTATTTTTTCGTTGTTTTGGTCACGAGTGACTTTCATTGAATCATATAACTCTTTAAAGTGTCGTTTAACTTTTTTATTTTCTTCTAGAAAACTCTCGTTTTCCTTTTGTAAGGCATTGACTAAATTTTGAAGATGAAAAGTTTGAGAATACTGAGAATCTAAAGGAGAGGCATTTGGGATCCAGTCACATTGTTCTTTTCACCCTTTAATTGAGAGATTTGGGCTTTCAACCTTTCGATCGTGTTACAATGAGCTCGAATCTGTTCATCACGTTTGCTAATTTCAAAACTGCATCAAATTCAGGAACATCCAAGGATGTCTTGATATTTGAGGTTTTAACATTTTCTTTTAGATGTTGATATTTTAATTGCAAAGCAAGATGCTCAACTTCCAATTTAGAAAACTGTTTCACCAGGTTATCATGATCATCCTGTTCAACTTTATCATGTAGTTTAGAGTTAGTTTTTCAAGCTCAATGACACGATCATGGGAGACTTTCAGAGCAACAGATAATTCATGAAATTGAGAAGCATTAATGGAACAATTTGTAGCAGTGTAAAACACATCTTGAGCAATACATTCCGAAATAAGATTCTCATTCAAGGTATGCAAGTTCTTCCTCTCAATCTCGTTATATTTTAATGCTCGCTCATAGTCACTAACCTCAACTATCATTGCATCAAATTCCTTTTCCATTCCTTTAATATCTGAATCTATCCCCTTTTTAAGACTCTCAAAATGATCTTTTAGTTGTTTAAAGAAAGGCATGACCTCAGTTAAATAGCATTCTTTTGTTTGCTCAAAACCCCTTTCTCTTCAGTTATCCCAGTGGGTGTGATCCTTTTCTTACAAGTTTTCTCAAAATCGACAAATAGTTGAAAAATAACATATTGACTAATTAAGGTCTTACTCTTAGTGGCAATAGTTCTAGGAACTAAATGCATTGGTGTATTTGGAGGATACACAGTCTCCGCAGGCATTTTCCTAAGGGGAGGGTTTGTTTCAACAAGATTTTCAGCTTTTTGCTTATCTAAGTCCTTTTTCCAGAAAACTTGTTCAGGTGTTAACAAAGTTTGAGGCTTAAATTTGTTTAAGGAAATCCAATTTTCCTTCTTGTAATCATGGGTTTTGATCGTTATGTTATTCTTTTTACATTCAGGATCTTCTAGCTTCTTATTCATTTTCTCCCTAGATGCATCATCTAATTTTCTATCTTCCTCAGTGCACTCAACGCAACTAGGTTTCTGTCTAGGTTTAAGAATCTCATTTCCATCATAGATCACCTTATTAGCAGCTCTAGCCTTTTTAATGACCTCTGGATTTAGTTCCTCAACAAGGGGAATGCTATGCTTATCGCTTAAAACTCTATGCTTAGTGATCAAGTGAGCAGTCTGAATGGTATTCCCTTGTATGTACAACTTATTTTCAAGCTTGTTCTTCAAAGTCTTTAGATTGGAAAAATCATTCAAAAGTTTTGATTCCTTAGCATGAAATTCCTGCTTAAGCACTTTAACATTTTCTTGAAGTTCTTGTTTATGCTTAGCAGTTTTAGAAAGCTTTTCTTGTAAGGAGTTTAACTCTTGTTTTAACACTTCTTCTCTAAAATTACTTTTTCTAATAATTGAACGCATTTGGTTATCCAACTCCTGCTCACGAGTAGTTAACTCAAACTTAGCACGTTGTTCATAAATGGCAACTCGTTCTTTATAGGCATTAAGTTCAGAGATAACAGAATCATCAGGGGCACATGCAGTGTATTCATAAAAAACATAGTCATCATTGACTGCAGAAGATACATCACTTGGTACAATCTCACTTTCACTTTGTTTCACATATTGATCATATGGGACAACATTGATATTACCCATATTTTCAATATCTGACTCAATAGTTTCAGTTGATTGTACTTTGTCATGCATCTTTTGCACATCAGCATCATCGTATAGTTTTAATACCTCATAAATGATTTTGTCTTTGGATGGACCAGCTTGTGGTGATGAAGAGACTTTAGGAGGGACCATTGGAGAAATGCTAGCCATGAAAATGGTTTGTGCAGTAGGTTCATCATCAACGTCAGAGTCGTATGCATCACAATCAGCGACTTGAAAGGCATTCTGATGATTGTGGCCTATCTCCTGAATTGGCTGCTCATCCACATCTGCATCATATGTCTTGGCATTTCCCTAAGCAAGAAACAACAACTCTTCTTCATCCAAAGCTGCACCATTATCCTGAGCTTGAACAAGCAACATCTTATCCCAGAAGTACTCTGCATTGAGGCGTTTTGGCGATGTGCAGTTCCTTGAAATATGTCCCTCACCACCACAGTTGTAACACTTGATCGGCTTTGCTTGTCCCTGATTTCCATTCCTTCCCCTATTTTGATTTGCCACATATCCTCTACCAACTCCACCTCTTCCTTGTTCATACTGCCTTTCTTGAACTGGTTGTACCATAACCTTCCCATCTCTGACAGTGGCTTGATTATGTGGATTGGATGCTGTTCTGAGGTTGTTGTTGGTGTGTGGGAGAGAATTCATGTTTTGACTAATCATGAGAGCCAGTTGATTAATGAAGTTTCCCACGGCTGCATCAGCATCAGCTTGTTTGAACATTGGATCAGGAATGAGTTTGTGATTACCATTACCCATGGGTATAACTTGAGATGCTTTGGTGGTAATTCCAATGTTTGAGTAGAATGCAGTTGAATCATTTGATGAGCTTGTCTCTCCCTGGTTGGTTTTGAACTGATTAAGAATCCTTTTTTCAAACATAGCATGTCTCTCATTCTGAAGAAGGAATTCATAGAGTTGCTCATAGTTTGTATTCTTCAATCCTTTGGTTAGCTTCACAGAGGTGACAAACTTGTGCCATTCGGGATTCATTTTGTTCACAAACTTTGAGTTCAGCTGAATGTTTGGCATAGTCATTCTGATGTTCCTCATGTCATTAACAAGCTTGTAGAATCTCACGTAATACTCATAGACACTCTCATCTGGTTTCATCTTGAAGTGCTCAAATTCATCATAGAGTTGTGATTCTCTGTCTTCCATAGTTAATTCAGAACCAGAAAGAAGCATCTTGACATTATCCCACACTGCCTTGGCTTCGGTGTTGTGATTGATAAGCTTGTAGATATCTTTTGGAAGACCTTGAAGTATGATGTTAGAAGCCCTAATATCAGCATCGAATCTCTTTTTCTCCTTATCATTGAGTTCATCATATGTCTTTGGTCTGTCTATCCCATAGATCAGTGTTCCATCTGCAGCTGTATCAATTAAGTCTCTTGTAGTCTCAATCTGATAAGGTCCTTCATCAATCGATTTGAGAATGTTGACCCCATTTTCCTTTCCAATACAATACAGTCTGATTCTTTGAGCCCAAGAGTCGTAGTCAGTTCTGTCAAGCATGGGTGGACGAGTATCTGAACCAGCTGCTTGAACATCCTCGGCAACAGTGGAGATGATTGTAGGTACGTTGGTAGACATGTTTAAAGATTACACGGGATTTTATAACTCAATGATTAAACCGGGAAATAGATTCTTTCACGGGATTTTACTAAATCAAGAGAAAACCGTATTACACACAAAAGTCAACCAAGTCGCTAGAAATCCTTGAACCAAGTCGCTAAGCACTAAGTTGCTAAGTAATAACAAAACAAGTCGCTAAGTTCCAAATTGCTAAGAATTTTGACAGCAAGTCGCTATGCACCAAGTCGCTAAGATGTCAAGTCGCTAAATAGCAACTCGCTAAGGACCAAATCGCTACCACCAAGTCGCTAAGAAACTTAAAGAACAAGTCGCTATCAAAATTGAAAGCAAGTCGCTACCTTACCAAGTCGCTACCCGTAGTGGAGAATCCACTAAGTGTACTGTTTGTCGGCTTGTCTCAAAAGGCAAGTCGCTATGACCAAGTCGCTACCAAGAAATTCACTCCGAGAGCCAAGTCGCTACCAAGAAAAACTTTAAAAACACACTTTTCAATCCAAAACAAGCTCAACCACAGTGATTCAAGCTTACCAAAATAAAACCCAAGCACATACAATGATCCTAAACACAAAAGTACACCCAAAATTCAAACTTTAACACAAGAAATGAACCAAATGATGCAAAAACCACTAAACTTTTTCAAACTCAAAAACCATCTAAAAACCACTAGAAATCCAAGGATATGTAAGAGATGATCTAACCATGGCTCTTGATACCATTTGTAACATATTGGATTTCACATACACATCATAACATAAACACAAGAGGCGTATAAGATGAGTTTTAGAGAGAGAAAGTTAGAGGTTTGGGAACTTTAGTGAGAGAAAGAAAAATCTTATTATGAGCTCCAACTCTCTACCTTGGGAGGTAGAGAGTATTTATAGTCTTACAATGAAACGCCACCTAACGGGCTGTGGATCAGGCATACAGTGGGTAAAGACCCGTCCGTCCTCCACGGTGTTACTAAACTAAATACTACATAACATTAAATAACTATGACTACGAGCTTTCTAACGATTACATATACTTGAGGTGGCCGACACTTTAACTACCGGATTTTCCAAATCCTAACAGTTCGTTCTCTTGTGTGACCTTAACATTCGTGCTAGAACCCTTTGTTACTTGTAATCAAAATTAATATTATGACCTCGTATGAAAACCCGTTTAAATATATATATATATATATATATATATATATATATATTGGTAATGTTGGAGGAAACTATTTTAAAATGATTTCTATAAACTTGATGAGTTATCACTGTTCTATTAAGGTTTATTGACTTATATGAAAACTGTTTTATAGGAATACTTTTATGAAAATGAAGTTTAAATAATTTTCACAAATACTTAATCTGTTTGTACTCTATTCTTTTCACTTAAAAATATCTTCGGATTTGATTCCTTGATTTTGTACATTTGCTATGATATCTGATTTTTCATTTGTTCCCGTTTGCTCTTGAGTTGACTACGTGATTGCTATGCATTGTTATGATTTGTTATCTGGTATGATATGACTTGATATGATCTGACTTGATCCATTCTTTGATTTACTTGATTTGCTATGCTTAGCTTGTTTTGTTTGATCTGATATATTCTGATTAGGATAGTTGTATATTATCCTTTCTTGCTTATATGATACTTTGACTTTGTCTTGCCCGAGCTATTAGCTCTGTTTACTAGTCATGGGGGTTCCATGACCATGTCACCGATGCACCAGTGGCATGACGCTATCTGTGGAGGTGGGTTTTTGTCCACATCGTTCCCTTTTGTTTATATTGCTATATATAGCGCACCTGGCCCATGTATATTGTATGTATGTTTAGTCTAGAACTAGCATATGTACATCTATTTTGCAGGATGCGTATGGATGCATCCTAGGTATTCTGTTATGATATCTGGGTGATTTGGTAGGTGTGTGCAATACACCCCATGACATCTGGTACATTGGAGCTAGCTACTCCATGCACACTTAATTACTTATGTTTATATAACTTGACATGTTCAGGGTCTATTTGAGTACCTCCTTTAGGCATTAGAGCTCGTGGGCATTTATCGGTTTACTTGATTATCTGATTTACTTATTACGATGCTTATTTTTGTTTAATGGTTTCCATTAGCTTTTGATATTTTTTCAGTTTACTCTTGCCTGATTATCTGATTTGTTTCATTGCCATGCTTATTCTTTTCAGTCGTTTCCATTGCTTATGACTTCATTTGCTTATTCTTTTGACTCTTATAATTGCCATGCTATCCTTCTGATCATTTTAGTTCTGTTTGCTTATGATATTGTTGAGTTTATACTTATATGAATGTCTGAATTATTTGTTTGCCATGTTTATATTACTGTTTAGTTGCTTCTCTGTTTGATATGCTTGTACCTTGTTATAGTCACTTGCTATTTATTAAGATAATTATTCAATAGCTTCTATGTGACTTCCGTTTCAGTAACTGTGTACCTGGTTATCTGCATTTGCCTATATCGTTTCATTGATGCGCTACTTCTTCTTGTCTTCCTTTGAGTTCTATGCCTTCTATATTTTTGTTAATATGATATTCTGCAGGCTCCTCATAGACTCGTTGCACTCCTTCCTTATGATTATTGTTTCTCAGTTTTTCTTTGATTCGTTTATATCTTTATTGTATTTAGTTTCCGTTTGTTTATAACTGTTCACTGGGCTTTGTAAGCTCAACCACATTTCTTTCCATGCGGCAGGTTTTAGCGGGAAGTTGGGTTGTGATGGGCTGAGAGTAGGAGCATTTTAGTGGACTGACCCTAGCTTACTTATTGAATGTACAATAAATCGTACGACCAGGCCTTCGATGGTGCTCGAAGGGTATGAGGGGTGTTATGCTTACGCCAAACTTGTAGCCAATCTGCAATAAGAAATAGAAGACACTTCGTTAAGTGATTGAGCAGGGGTTGGACCCTGCGAACCACCTCCGGTGTGCGAGTAAGTATGTGATATATATTGTAAGTAATGTAAAGAATGTGAAATGCTGTGTTGAATGAACATACCATTGAAATGACTCGTCCAACCTATTTATAGATAGAGAAATAAGCTTGGAGAGTGTTTGCACATGTTTCGGAGATCATGGGGGCATCCCATGATTTGTGGTAACCGCTAGGGCTTCATCCCCACTCTCTCTGTCTTGGCGGGGAAGCTAAGGAGATAGTGGGAACGTGGGTGAGACCAAGTCAATGTTCTCCTTTGTCTTAGTGTTTCCAAGGCCAGACCTCGAAGGGCCTAGGCATTCGACTAGCGACTTCCCAACTGGTAACCATGTCAATGATGAATGGTTTTACGCCATCGATGACTTAGGAAGATAGACTTGGTCCTTCGTCATGCAGATTCGACTGAGGTCGAAGGGGAGTCCTTCGTACTGATCGGAGAGTACGTCATCAAGCCCCCCCAGTCAAAAGTGATATGTACGAACGAGGATATGTTGCTTACAACTTAAAAATACACACGAAACCCCCCCTTTGTCACAAAACTGGACGAAAAAAGGAAGTCGAATATATCTTGAGTGCGCATTAAATGCAAAGTACTTAACCAAACCACCCCTTTTCTCGGTAACCCAAAACTTCCTTTCAAAATTCAAATTTGGTTTGAAATCCGGAAGTTAGGTGCTCCAAAGGGCACGTGTAAGGCCAGGATTTAAGACGAGATAGGGTATTTAAACTTTAAATAGTGAACCCTAAATCACTTTTACCCCACGCCCAAAAATTTACACCTACAATTCTGTCTTCCGAGCAAGCGTCCGACCAGAAAGGTAAGGTATTCTTCCCTATTGCTAAGTTTTCTTACCTTTTTGTTGCATAAAAGTATAATGGGTGCGAATGCTAAGTTCACCATAAGGAAACAAGGTTGTACCCTGACGAAGGAAGAGCTGAAATCCTTCCTCACAGACTATCCAATTCCCAAGCAGTTTAAAATCATGCTTCCTAGTAAACGCCAAGGCATTTATGATGCCCCACAAAATTATGTAGGCTTGTACACACATGCTTTCACCACCTCAAATTTAAGGATACCATTGCATCCTTTATTTCTAGAGCTCCTTCAATACTATGAGGTACACATATATAGGTTTAACCCGTTTGGCTTAGCCAAGCTCACTACTTACATTGTCACGTGTAAAGCTTATGGGTTTGAACCATCCTTGACCGTGCTTAGAGGGGTTTTAAATATATACCCTGGAGGAGACTGGTTGACTCTAGCCAAGAGGGGTGAACATGATGTGCCCATTTTGATTGAGAAGCCTTTCACTAACATCAGGAATTGGAAAGGGAAGTTATTTTATATCCAGGATACCATTGTGCCTCCCGAATACCCTGCATTGTTGAACCCAGAGTTTCGTTTTGATGAAAAGAGATTCAATGATCCCTTGCCCTATACTGTGAGGAGGGATCCTCTGTACTGCCTTGTCTCGTCATCCAGCTGACTGCCAGACTTTTCCACAACCAATCTTGTTAATGGCTGGTATTACTGAAAGTTGGGAGGGTGCTCCGTTACATCCTGAAATAATGTGTTGCGGAGAAAGTATGTATATTTCTAATTAAATTAAGATATAGGAACTTATCTTGCTGATATTTATCTTTCTCCTTTCTTGTCGCAGGAATGGCTTTCCAGAATTTTGTTGTGGCTGGTGGTGCCAAAGAGGTCAGCTTCATCCCTAAGGAGGCTAAAGAAGTCAGTTATGGTGCTGGCTCTCCGTCTGTTTCAGTGAACAACAATGATGCGGATGCCCAAAGGATCGAGCCTATACCGTCTGCCCAGCCTACGAAGGGAAAAGGGCCCGAGGAAGAGGATCAACTAGTGGAGAATGTTGCGGATTCTGATGACCCTGCTTCGGAGGACCAACTTGCAATCGTAGGGTCCTCCGGCATTGCTGATAGGGTCCGAAGCAGAAAGGGTACTAGTGCTAAAGCTGCAAAGTCTGCCTTTAAGAGGAAGCTCATATTGCCAACCCCTCCGTCTCGTACGACTCATCAGAAGAGTGCCCAGGGTAAGGCAGTTGATTTTCCAGCCATTGAAGGGCCTAGTAGCGAAGACATCCATGGTAAGCTTTTATTCCTGTTATGAAAAAAATTCTTTTATATTGTGTTAGTCTAATAGTTATACTGCTGCTACAAGTCTGCTGATACAAAGGAGCTTCCATCCCCTTAGCCTGTCATTTGCTCGTAGAGCGTTTGACCCCACCTGGCTGGAAATGGGTGATGGACAACATGTTCTTGGAGAATCTTTGTGACCTGCATGAAAAGAGTTATGTAAGACAATGTATTATGGATAATCAGCTTAATACTCAGACAAGGGAGCTTATGCGTGCTGTGAAGACTGCTAGGGAGGAGATGGATGTCATGTTTGCTAGAGAGAAGGCAAGAGACAAGCAGTATGCAGATCTGTAAGCTAAATGTGAGGATGCTATGGAGGACTTCAACAAGAACCCCCTGGTCCAAGATCTCCGAGTAGATGTTCAGAAGCTTGAAGGTCAACTTGCCGAAAGCTGTGCCGAGTGCAACAGGCTAACTCTCGAAGGCACCAAAGTCACTGGTTATAAGGAACAAATTTTTGTGCTGACTACCAAGTGTGCAGGTTTCGAAGCAGAGAGAGCAAGGCTTGTTGATCAGGAGATTAAGCTCAGGGAACAAGTAGATGGTTTGGACCTTCGCCTCAAGATGCTGAAGAAGGACAGAGTGGACCTGGTGACCAAAGTCGTCCCTTATATTGCTATGGAGCTTTATCACAGCAACGAGGTAGGTGCAATGGTTGGGAGCTTGGTGAATGCAGCCATTTTCCATGGTAAGTGTACTACTCTTGAGGAGGTGGCAGCCACAGGTAAACCAGTGGTACTTGCAGATATTCCATATTACAGGTCAACCCATGAGAAGGAATATGATGAAGCCGGTAATGCTTTGTCCACTGCTGAGTTCCCTTTCCTTGCTGAGGCTACGAAGGACCCTACGACATCCATTGAGGATCTATTGTCGAAGAAGCCTAAGAAGGTTCAACCTGTTTCCCCCAGCAACAAGACACCGTCTGCTAAGGTTCCATCTCCCAGATCCGCCGATCCCACTCATTCAAAGGTTTGAAGAAGGCTACCATGTGGTAGTAATTTGATCTCCAGGGTGGTATGTACCCTGTTAAAACAATTGTCCTATGCTCCGTTCCAAGCTGATGCCTGATGAAACAATTTACTCGTGTGTTGGTGAAGGCTACGACCTTAAGACAATATTTGTTTGATGATCGTTAAGCCTTCGGCCTCTTGGCTAGTTAAACTAGTCTTAAAAAATATCTACTAATGGAGACATCGTCTCATTTTGTTTAGGTTTGATTCTTCTCGTACGTTTCATATGCACGCAACTTATTTTACAACCTAAGGCGCATGGTAGATGCATAGCCTCATTGTGTATAAATTCTGCACCAAGAATAAAGCAATTGTATAATTTAATTGCTGACAGAGGGTCGTGACCCACTCCGTCTTCATCCTTTGGATATCATAAGGCTTGAAATACCTTAAGACCACTTAGGAAAGTTAATGTGAAGTTTAGATGGATGTTAAGCATATGATCAAGACTTATTGTTTGTCTTGTTACATTCCTTCGACATTGAAACTTATAAAACGACTTGGCTAGCAAATCTTTGTTGTATTAGAATGAAACAAGAGATTTGAGGGATATGTTATATCATTAAGTGGGTAGGGAGGATTACATCATTTTAAGAAATGAACACTAGACACCTACTGATGAGTGTCTAAATACTCATCATTTTTATACAAAATTAACTGCAAAATCATCTGAAAACACTCAGAAACACATCAAAATGATCAAAATATCACAAATCAGTGTTTTATGTGTTTTAAAAGCAAAAATATCAAAATCAGATGAAAAACGTATCAAATTTGCAAAATTGCGGTTTAGTCCCCAAGTTTCAAAGTTGTCAAAAACAGTTCCTGAGCACATAATTTCAAAAGTAAAGTCACCAAAGGTCCTTTTAAAATCATAACTTGTCAAATTTAGTCCTTTGGTGAAAAATATCAAAAGTTTGAGAAAATTACAAAAATGGTCCTCGAAGTTTGAAAATTGGCATTAGTCCCGGAAAATGTGAAAATGGCAAGTTTAGTCCTTGTACTTTGTGAGATTGTCAGTTTTAGTCCTTGGAGAAACTTTTGAGAATTGGCGACCTAGGTCCTTGAAGTTTCAGAAGTTACACATATGGCCCTTGAATTATTAAGCCTATACACCTATTTGGCCTGCCTTCCATTTTGGACTCCCTGTCAAAACATTTTGAACCCCCTTTTTAATACACTGCCCAGTCAAATTTGGTTTGACTAACTACCCCTTGGCGCCAAAAACACTCCACCCTCCCCACTTGAGTTCTGCAAACATCTCTGCTACACTCAAGCCCTCCTCACCTTATCACAATCCTTTTGTCTATTAGACATGGCGGACTGATAACCAAGATGAGTAAGTGTAGAACACTTACTCCAAAAAAAAAAATTTTTGGCCAAAAACGGGGGAATTGGTATAATTATATGATAAAATTGGTGAGAATTCCCCAGAACTTAGAAATGAATATTGCCCTCAATATTCAAAGTACCGCGCTATCTTAGAAACAAAGAACGTTAAAGGGAAATACTACGACCATTATTTAGAAAGAAGATTTTTTTTTTAAACATGTGGGCAACCCCCCACTAGAATGTGGTAGAAAATAGAAAGAAGTCCGAAATATGGGTGAAAACCCATATGGCATGCTACTGTTTTTGATTCCCGAGTCGCTAGCTTGACTCGACCCCGAATTAATTTGTTCATGGGGAAAGTTACGTGGAAAACCAATCTCGATCGGACTTTCATTCAAGATGTTTGGACAAACATTTGAAGCACGTGAAAGTTCCACACCGATGAGATATATTCCCGGCTCAAGATAATGGTACATGAAAATGCCGGGATCAAAGATAATGTCTTCATTCCTGAAGGAGTGAAGAACGGGAGAAGTGACGAATATATGAAGAAAAGAAAGAAAATCATGATAAAATCATGACTAACTCTTCATCCTCAATAGGAGAATTCATAGTTTCATGAATCTCCTCGGTTAAACTCAATTGGTCTAGACATATCTCGGGTGTGTCTAGATCAAAGTAGAAGTTATCATACTCCGGTGGAGATATGATATGAGTGAGTTCATCTGAGAACTCCATGAAGGTGAATGAATCATATTGAGAATTGATATGAGTGGTTCATGGCGAACTCCTCAAAGGTAAATGATTCATGATCGAGGAGAGAATTATGAGAATGAAAAGTGGTACTGCCACTAGTCTTCTCTCCCATATTATCAAAACAGAAGGCTTTCATTTCCAGAATAGAATCATCGGAAAGAATGTCACTATCCTTAATGGGGATAGGAGATGAAATAGGTTTCTCTTTGAAAGCCTCGATTTTAGAAATGAGAAGATTGACATTCAATAATGTTGCACGAAGTGCTTCATCTTTGATTTCGTCGTAGTAACTTCATCATTCTCTTCTTCTAAGCTAACAAGCTCAGAAGGTGAATCTTCCACATAAATGATGTCTCCACAAGATAACGAATCATCATCAGAATCGGAGAACATCTCAACATGATCATTTTGGAAGACAAGAGGAGGAGGGATGTCACACACATGATCAAGAATTCCCTGTGACTCTCTTGGGATTGGGACAAGGTCCTCAACAATAGACTTTATGAATTAGATCCGATTCCTTTTCAGAAGCGATTAGTCGAGATGCTCGTCCCCATAATAAGAGAGTGAGTGGGAGCCTCGGGTGTGATAGCAGTTGTTTGAGATGAAATCTCAACTGCTGGGATATCAACTGACTGAGGGGGTTGAAAAATATTATTTCAACCGTTTCTCAACCAGTCAGTTGAGCTCTTATTATGTAAACGACTGAGGGGGTTAAATAACATGAAAATAAAAGGAATTTAAGCAATACTTGAAATTTAAAAGGAACTTGAAATTGAACTGGAAATAACATTCATTACACTAATTTAAGGTAAATTACAACATAAAAACTGTAAAAGACATTTAATTTAAAGAAAGCTTTTAAAAACTATACTAACGACCCGGGGAAACACTATACTCCCCTGATCTTCATTGCATTCGTGCTTAAGCAGTTTTAAGCTGGTTACGGCCCGCCATTCACAAGTGGCGGGCTTGTGTGATTTAGCTTGACTGTTCGGCGCGCATCAAATTTTTTGGAGTGCGTTGTCTGATTATCCTCGTCTAGCAGATTAGTGATTTGGATATTCACTCTTTGTTCATACCATCCATCTGTATATGTTTATATTTTTCTTATCCAAAACCCCAAAAATATTCTTCTCATTCCTCTTATTCGTTGATTCTATTTCTCTTACCCTCTTTTGCCGTTTAATTCTATTCTTCGTATCCTCTCAACCATTTGATTCTCTTCTTAATCCTCTATATGTTTAATTCTTATGTCGACATTTGTCAACTTCATCGTCGAGAAATGTGTGTGTGGCGGTGTGGAGGTCCTAGTTCAAGCGAATTTTGCAATTCGTGCGAATTATCCATCAAACATGCTTTTCAAAGTTATTTCGACCAACCGCACAACACGAAATACATTCTAATCTTGACAAACCAGTTCAAACGTCGGAGCTACCCCAAGCACCCATCGAGGATTACGAGGACAACCTCTTTGAATCTAGAGCCCGTAATCTAATCGAACAAATTTATGTCGATGAAAAAGGTCAAGAATTAGAATTGATTACGATGAACCCGTTCAAACACCGGTGACTAGCAAGCATGACTTGCCTAATCTTCACGCTTCTCAAGAACCGAAGGAGACCATAACGGAAGTGGTGGAAATTGCTAGCTTTCAGAGCACACCACTTGTCCCACCTCCTGATCTTCAATGTTCTTCGAGACTTGATAGTCATCCGGATCACCATGTTGGTTTTGTTGATTCTTTGAATAAACCGATTCCTCTTCATAACTCTCAAATGCAATCGTTTATTCCTTGTGTCGGTTGTGGTGAGCCTCTCTTTGGTTCACCCTGTCGTTGGTGTACATGTGTACAATGTGGTAATGATATTCATAACGGGAGTTGTTTGTTTTGTGGTTCGAGGAATTCATTTGATTATGATCCTAATCAGAACTCATTTAACGACTCCTCTAACTTTTCCAATTACCCACCACAACCCGACTATTCTTCATACAATCAGCATACCTGCTGTGAATTTTGTGGAGGTCCTCACCAAGGATTTGAGTGTCAATCCGGAAACACGTTTATCTATGAACAGTTTTTCGGTGATGCTCAGAACTTTGGATATGACCAAAATCCATATGATTCACTGTCCGGACTCAGCAGTTTTCTTGTTGTGAGTACCTTTAATGGAGGTCCCCATTTCATCTCTGATTGTCAAATAGGGAACCCAGTTCCTTGTAACAATCATGACTCTCACATATTTGAAAATTTACAACCTCCTCAGACACTATACTGGTTCAAACTCCATCGAGCGTTGTCTCATGAAATCTCCCAGGATCTTGAAACCGTAATGAAAACACTTGATGATATGATTCAAAACTTTAAGAATCAAGTGAGTGGTGAAAAGACTATAGGAGAATTGCTTGCCGAAGAGCGAGAGGCCCGCCAATCTAGGGAAGAATTGTTAATCCTAGAGCATGCAGCTCTAAGGCATTCCCAATTTCTTAAGGCTGACTCTTTATGATGATGACGAGGAGGGTTTTATCCTTTTAGAAATAATATTTCTCAACCCCTCGGTCAGTTGATATCCCAGCAGTTGAGATTTCATCTCAAACAACTGCTATCACACCCGAGGCTCCCACTCACTCTCTTATTATGGGGGACGAGCATCTCGACACTGTTCCTGAAAAGGAATCGGACGAATTCATAAAGTCTAGTGTTGAGGACCTTGTCCCAATCCCAAGAGAGTCACAGGGAATTCTTGATCATGTGTGTGACATCCCTCCTCCTCTTGTCTTCCAAAATGATCATGTTGAGATGTTCTCCGATTCTGATGATGATTCGTTATCTTGTGGAGACATCATTTATGTGGAAGATTCACCTTCTGAGCTTGTTAGCTTAGAAGAAGAGAATGATGAAGTTACTGACACTGAAATCAAAGATGAAGCACTTCGTGCAACATTATTGAATGTCAGTCTTCTCATTTCTAAAATCGAGGCTTTCAAAGAGAAACCTATTTCATCTCCTATCCCCATTAAGGATAGTGACATTCTTTCCGATGATTCTATTTCGGAAATGAAAGCCTCTGTTTTGATAATATGGGAGAAGACTAGTGGCGGTACCACTTTTCATTCTCATAATTCTCTCCTCGATCATGAATCATTTACTTTTGAGGAGTTCGCCGATTGAACCCACTCATATCAATTCCGAATATGATTCATTCACCTTCATGGAGTTCTCAGATGAACTCACTCATATCATATCTCCGCCGGAGTATGATAACTTCTACTTTGATCTAGACACACCCGAGATATGTCTAGACCAATTGAGCTTAACTGAGGAGATTCATGAAACTATGAATTCTCCTATTGAGGATGAAGAGTTAGTCATGATTTTGATTATGATTTTCTTTCTTTCTTCATATATTCTGTCACTTCTCCTGTTCTTCACTCCTTCGGGAATGAAGACATTATCTTTGATCCCGGCATTTTCATGTACCATTATCTTGAGCCGGGAATATATCTCATCGGTGTGGAACTTTCACGTGCTTCAAATGTTTGTCCAAACATCTTGAATGAAAGTCCGATCGAGATTGGTTTTCCACGTAACTTTCCCCATGAACAAATTAATTCGGGGTCGAGTCAAGCTAGCGACTCGGTAATCAAAAACAGTAGCATGCCATATGGGTTTTCACCCATATTTCTGACTTCTTTCTATTTTCTACCACCCTAGTGTGGGGGAGTTGCCCACATGTTTAAAAATCTTCTTTCTAAATAATGGCCGTAGTATTTCCCTTTTACGTTCTTTGTTTCGGCATAGCCGCCGGTACTTTGAATATTGAGGGCAATATTCATTTCTAAGTCTGGGGGGGAATTCTCACGAATTTTATCATATAATTATACCAATTCCCCCGTTTTTGGCCAAAAAAATTTTTTTTTGGAGTAAGTGTTCTACACTTACTCATCTTGGTTATCAGTCCGCCATGTCTCCTACCATTAATGCTTCTTTCCCCAAGTGAGAAGAATGCAAATACATTGATTGAAAACAAAGTCAAAATGTTCTTAGACATTGTAAGTTCTATATGTAAAACTTACGAAGGGTAGTGCCATTCCAAGTCCTGTCAATGGTGTCTCCGTCAAGGATTTCCAGCTTGTAGGCTCCGTTGCCATATGCTTCTGTTACGACGTAGGGCCCTTCCCATGTAGGCCCTAGTTTTCCCTGATACTCAACTTTACTTGCACTGTTGAGTCGGAGGACGTATTCTCCTGGCTTGAATGTCGAAGGTCGAACCCTACTGTTGTAATATTTTTCAATCTTCTTTTTGTGAATAGCCTCCCGTATTGTGGCTATTTCCCTTCTTTCTTCAAGTAAGTCCAGATTGCTATAGAGTCTTTCTTCATTTTCTGTTGCTTCAAAGTTCATGACACATTCCATTTCAACACTTACTTCCGAAGGAATTACAGCTTCAGCTTCGGTGCCATATGTCAGGCTATAAGGTGTCTCCCCATGGCTTGACTTTGTATGTGTCCTGTGAGCCCAGAGTACTTAGGGTAGCTCATCTACCCAACCGTGGTGGATGCGACTGAGCCTTCGTTCTATGCCTTGGATGACATCTCTATTTGTGACTTCCACCTGTCCGTCACCCTGAGGATGGTAGACGGAGGTGAAGGACTGCTTTATGTTCAGACCTTTGCAAAACACGGGAAATACCCCTTCGGAAAACTACTTCCCGTTATTTGATATGATGATGTTAGGGACTCCGAATCGGCATATGATGTGTTCCCACACAAATTTCTCCATGTGTTTTCCTGTGATTGATGCTAAGGGCTTGGCTTCGACCCATTTTGTGAAGTAGTTGATGGCTACGACCAGAAACTTAACCCCTCATGGAGCTATTGGTAGAGGACCAACGATGTCTATCCCCCATTGGCTGAAAGGCCATGCGGATGTAATGGAGGTAATATCCTGCTTGGGTAACCTTGGTAGATCTGATAGGCTTTACACTTATGGATTATTTCCACAGTGTCCCTGTGCATCAAAGGCCAATAGTATCCTATCTTCATTATCTTGTAAACGACGGAGCGAGGTCATGCGTGCAAACCGCAAGACCCTTCGTGTACCTCCTGAATTATGTTCGAAGCTTGCCTAGGTCCTATACAACGGAGCCATGGAGACAAGAATGACCTTCGGTATAGATAGTTCCCCATGATCCTATATTGTGGTGCCTTAATGCGGACCTTTCGTGCTAGCTTTGGATCCTCTGACAGGATGCCACTTATCAAGTATTCTCTGATCAGAGTCATCCAGCTTGACTCTTCTTCCAGGATTATGTCGGATACCTCCTTTCGGGTGATTGACCTTTCTACCAATACTTCGACCAGAACTTCCTTAGTGAGATGAGCGAATGCCATTGAAGCCAACTTGCTAAGTGCATCTGCCTTTTTGTTTTGGTTTCTTCGAACATGCTCTATGTCATAGGAATTAAATCCTTCGAGCATCTCCTTGGCTTTATCTAGGTATTGCTTAATGACAGGCTGTCGTGCTTCGTAGGAACCCTTGATCTGGTTAGCCACCAGTTGTAAGTCAACGAAAATAGCCAAATCCTGTACCTCCATGTCTTTAGCCAGTCAGAGACTTGCTAGCAGTTCTTTGTATTCCGCCTCATTGTTAGTAGCATCGAATTCGAAGCGGAGTGCATAAGTATACTCCTTTCCTTCTGAGCTGACTAACATTAAACTTGCTCCTGATCCATCGGAGCTAGAAGCCCCATCGGTGTAAAGCTTCTACCATTCGTTTACTTTCGCAGGCTACTTTTCAGCAACTTTGTTGTCCTGCTTGGGTTCAGAGGGTGTCTCTGCCAAAAAATCTGCCAGTATTTGCCCCTTGACTGAATTTCTACCCTTGTATTCGATTTCGTGCTCCCCTAGCTCAATGGCCCATTTAGCTATTCTTCCTGATTTCTCTGGTTTCGACAATATCTGCTTGATCGACTTGTCAATGAGCACAGTTGTGGGATATGCCTGGAAGTACCTTCGAAGGCGTCTTGCAGCATGAACCAGAGCTAGGATTAGCTTTTCTAGCTCCGGATAATTTAGCTCAGCTCCCTGGAGGACTCGACTAACAAAGTAGATAGGGATTTTCTTCTTTTCCCTTTCTGCCAACAAAATAGCAGTGATGCTTTTGAAGGAGGCTGCGATGTACATGAATAACCCTTCGCCTTTGATTGGGGCGGTAAGTGTAGGTAGAATTGCTATAAACTCCTTCAGCTTTTGGAAGGCAGCTTCTGCATCCACGCTCCATTGGAATGTCTTTTTGTCTGTGCAGCCTTTAAGTGTTTTGAAGAATGGTAAGGACCTATCTGCACCCTTCAATAAAAATCTGCTGAGGGCTGCTAGCTTTCTGTTCAAACTTTGCACATCCTTAAGAGAATTAGGAGCCTGTAGGTTTGTGATGGCTTTGACTTTCGAAGGGTTGGCTTTGATACCTTGCTTTATGATCAGATGTCCCAAGAATTGCCCTTCCACCACACCGAAGGAACATTTCTTAGGGTTTAAATTCATGCTGATGGGGCGAAGCTGATCGAAGGTTTCTTTTATATCGGAGAGTAGATCTTCCTCTGTTCTGCTTCTGATAACCATATCGTCTACGTATGCTTCGAGGTTCCTCCCTATTTGCTTGCTGAAGGCTTTGTCCACTAGCCTTTGATAGGTGGCACCTGCATTTTTTAGACCGAAGGGCATCTTTTTGTAGCAATATACGCCTTTTCCTGTGAAAAGGCTGTTTCTCCTCATCCTCTTCTACCATCTGTATCTGGTGGTAACCTTTATAAGCATCCAGAAAACACTTCAGTCGGAACCCTGATAAGGATTCCACCTTCCAATCAATTTCTGGTAGAGGATATTGTTGATGTCGGTGAAATTCACGCACATTCGCCATCATCCATCATGATTTTTAACCATCACCGGGTTGGCTACCCAGGTTTGATACTTTACTTCTCTGAGTATGTCTGCTCGTACGAGTTCGTCCACCTCCTTGCATGCTGCTGCGTTCCTTTCTGGTGCAAGGCTTCGGCGTTTCTGCTTTATAGGCTCTATGTGCTTGAACTCATTAAGATTGTGTTCGGTTCCGAAGGGCTTTCTGTCTATGATAAGGGTTCTTGGGACCCCTGTCATGTCTGAGTATGTCCATGCAAAGACGTCTGCGTTAGCTCTATGTAACTTCTCCAATTCTGCCTTGAAGGTGGCACGGAGTTGTTTTCCGATGACTACCGTCTGTTCTGGATATAAGTCGTTTACTACAATACGCTCTTCGGCATCAGCGCAGATGAGAATATCCTTCGGAACCTCTTCAGGAATTTGTCTGACTCTTTTTCCCACCTCCGTAGGCCTCTTCGTGATGTAGCTAGAGAATACCATTCCAATACCGTAGGGTGTTTGGAATTTGACCGTAGCATGTATGGTGGAAACAACAATACCCATTTTATGCATTGCGGTTCTTCCTATCAACAGGTTGTAGGGAGATTCGGACCTTAGGATTGTGAAAACCAGAGTTTCTGTTCTTGTTAGCTTTCCTTCTCCGATTGTTACCTCCAAACGGACTTCTCCCAGAGGCCATGAACGTTCCCCTGAGAATTCTAGCAGAGGTATCTTCGAGTCTACCCTCTTAGACCGTATCGAAGGCTTGAGCTTTAGGAAACAATGCTCATATATGACTTCGCAGGAGCTTCCGCAGTCCAAGTAGGCTCTGTTTACTTCCTTGTTGGAGATTAAGACCTTGATGACCACGGGGTCATTCGAAAGAACCCTATAGGCAATCGAAGGAAACGTTACATCCCCTACCCCACATAAACCTTTCTCTGCTACTTTTCTCTTCAAACTAGACTCTTCCCTGTAAACCATGAGAATAGGAGCCTCAACAGGCATAGTGTCTTTCCCCAACTATGTGTCGGAGATCTTCTCTTTACCTTTCTTTATACCCTTCACCAAATGCCCCAATTGACCTGACTTTACGGCCTCTTCTATCTGTCTTTTGAGCTCTCGGCAACTGTTGGTATCGTGACCATAATCTTTATGGAAGTAGCAGTATTTGGTTATATCTCTGCCTCTACCTTTACTTGTCATACGAGGGGGAGGTTCGAATGCCTTCGCAGCCCTTTCGGTAGCAAGTATTTCTCTTGGAGATTTAGACAGATTTGCCAAGAGTCCATGATTGGCGTTCTTGTTGTAGGGTGTGAACCTGTCACTGCCTTTGTGTCTGTTTTTGGACCCTTCCCATGAAGAGTGCTTTAGAAACTTGCTGTGACTTTCTTTGCTTTCGATCAGAGCCCCATTAGTGGCTACCTCTTTGGCTTCGATCTAGGTGTATGTCTTTTCCATTAAGCTCTTGTATGTTGTGGGAAGGTCAGTGGATAAGAATTCCACCAGACTTCTGTTTCGCAGGCCATGCACAAAACCAGAGATGCGCTGGTCTTCGTGCAGACCCATAATTTGCAAGGTGTCATCTTTGTATCTTGTAACGAAAGCCCTAGTGCTCTCATTTTCCCTTTGTTTGATATTGTTTACCATCAAATGAGTCCTTGTGAACTTCTTCTACTGGCTAAAGTGTGATCTATATTTAGCCTTGAGATCATCCAAATTCACTATGCTACATGCTTTCTGCCCATTCCACCATATACGAGCGGAGTCTCGCAGGGTATACGTGAACATGTGGCAAGCTATAGGCATAACCCACTTCTGCATTCTAATAGCCCCTTCGAACAAATGTAAGAAATTATCTAGATCCCCCTTCCATCGTATGTACCAATGTGTGCAGGCATTTTCAACCCGTCGGGTAGAGGGTAGTCCTCTATCCATCTTACAAAAGGTATGGTGGCATGTAAGTGGGGACATCATTGTACGAGTTATGGTTCGGAGGTACTCCGACATGGTTTTGGTTAGCATAAGGAGGGTAAGCGGTAGGCATAAAGGATGGATGGGTTCCTACAGGGTACGGAGGGTATACCATGGGTTGCCCGTAGGGCATGCTCCCATAAGGTTGAGGAAAGCTAGGGTCGCTAGTCTGCCCATTAGGTGGGGGATAGAACCCATGGGGATAAGATTGAGTCTGAAAAGGAGGGTACATACCATGAGGAGGAAGATTTCCTCCCCCATTAATTTAAGGTGGATTGCCTTCTACGCCGGATGCGTGAGAAGGCTGCAACGGAACCCCTGCTTCAGTTCTCCCCAAGTGGGCTGCCAAGAGTGGTGGCAAGTTAACCTCCGTATTCTCCCTTCGATGACTCCTTCCATTGGAGCCTTCCATCGTTCCTTCCCTTCTTGTCGGAGCCCTCTCTGGAACATATTCGAAACCCACCGATCTTCCACTCGGCATTCGACTTCCAGGAGACCTGATACGCGTACAACGCACGTTCGGGGTCAAAGGAAACTTCCTTTTCTTCGAGCAAGTTTTTCAACCACCTAGGCAGTGAACATAATCGTTGTAGTGTAGTATTAGGGTAAGCCTCGGGATTGATATCGTTCTCTAGGGGAATAGGAATGCTAGTGAGAAATTACTATGCTAAGGATGGGGTTGAGGAAGATTATTTTTTATCTTTTTTATATTTTTTTAGAAAATTGAAAGTACGATCTCGGGGTATTGGATTGGGGGTGGTACTTCTACCGGTTACTCTACTATTATCTAATATAATTAACTCAGCTAAGGGGTAGTCTATGTCTAATTGATGTGTGCTCGTATGATGATTAAAAATGTGCTTACCTAGATACTATTACTCCCTAGTTATCTTTTATTGATAGTTGAATTGTCACGTCCTTATTCTTAACGCGTTGTGTCTTCTAAGGTCGTAGGGTATGCTTTTTTCCCTAACTCTTTGAGGATACCTTAAGGTTATTGCCTACAAAGTCTCTAGGATTCATAAACTAATTCTAAGGTTATCTTTGGATTTTTAGCCTACAATAACTCTAGGCGATTATAAACTAATGTTCACAAAGATTACTCAAGCATTAAAAACACAACGATGGCCTATTGCAATCCTAAGCCAATTACAATTAAGATAAGAGACAACCAATCAATATTCAATAACAAGGTTTCATAGATCTAAGCAAACACACAAGTAAATTAGCCGGACATGGTAAACATGCAAGCATACACACATACAATTGAAGACATAACGAAATCAATGAAGTAAATTATTTATCTTGTTGTAAAATAGGGTATGAGAACCCTAAGATACTGCCCAAGACAAACCAAAATCGTTCTAGGGTTTTACTCCACACTTCTACCTCTCTAAAAGTCTGAAAATTCGAATTCTATATATAGAGTTACAACTACGACGGCATCACTCTTTAATTGTGACGCCGTCGGATCGCCGCCATTATGGTTTCGTCTTGACCAAGTCAACTTTGTGGCGGCATCACGTTGTGGTTGTGACGCCGTCAGCTTCATCTTCTGACGCCGTCTGAATCTGGATCTAGGCCGTCTGAGTTGTGACGCCCTACTCTTTAAAGCCTGACGCCGTCAGGTACAAAATAGCAATTTCACTCCTGAGCCGTCGCAATTAGAGGGACGGTGTCGCCCTTTGTTTGTGACGCCGTCAGGTGCACTTCCAGCAGCTTAAGTGTCTTGATCTTGACTTTAGCCATTTTCTTCACATATTCACGCCTTTTCGTCCAAATAAGCATCATTCCAGCATTTTGCCTTCAAGAGACCTAAAAAGTGAAAAGGAACGAAATTAAGCAGTAACGGATATAAAAGTGGTCGATTAAGGGCTTAAATAACCCCTCAAAAGTGTACCTTTTAAATCCTTATCAAATATCCCTACACTTGGTATTTGCTTGTCCTCAAGCAAATGTGCTTTTAGCCAATTAATTTATAAGTTAGGGGGCATGAAGCATTGGTTTAGAACAATTCACAACAAGTATAAGCCCTACAAAAGTCATAACAAGCACGGAAATTACATACTAGCACCTCACAAGTGGTGTTTGGATACTCTCATCTCTCGAGTGTATATGAAATATATCAAATTGGAAATGGAAGATAAACACTCATTAACCGGTCCTAGTACATAGATTACCATAGGCTTGAGACTAGATCAAACCTCCATCGCTTTGGCGTAAGCACCTAGGGAAAACTATCTAAGAGGTCTTTTAAAGGGTTGTAACATTAGGCTTACGGTAGGGAAACAAAGGGTTTGGTTGGATAGGCGATTTAGTGGTGGCAAGTAAAAAATCTTTATGTTACAAGCATGAGAAGAATGGCGTTGCTAAGCCAAGACTCGACACTCTAAACTCTAGATAACTTTGAAACAAACAAACATAAATTTAAAGATAGATGTAGGATGGTAGCCCGTATGTTTGTTTTCATTTATTATTTTTTTTCAACACTCTTTTTTTTTCGATATATTTTTTTTCTCATACACTTTTACTCTACCATCCTCTACGATAACATCAAAATATAAGGGATTTATAGGCACATCCCTACACTTGAGTTTTTATTACTCTAACACTAATTTGACCCGAATTGAAAAGATCAAAACACTTGGAGTACATTATTACGTAAATAAATGGAATTTGAATTTAACGTTCTTTCCCGTCACTCCATAAAATTTAACTTTTCCCATGAGTCCCATGAGTCCCAAAACTATATAAAAAGGATATGAATCGACTTAGAAACTTATGCAAGTAACTAGATAATTGAACTAAGGGTTTAGTATGATAACAATAATGCACTAAAAGTGAGTGCATACTAGGTAGGCTAAGGCGATTTGGGTGTACATTTGGGGGTGGATTGTAAACAATGCTCTTCATTGATATTCCGGAAAACCGAAACATCACGAGAACCGCGAAAAGGATAGGCTCTGAGGGGTTAACTAGGGGTATCGTGTACTAAAGATAAGTACAACGCAAGGGTGTGGGGGAATTACTCAACCGATGTGGAAGAAGTAATTATAATACGGGTATCAAACAAGGGTTATCCTAATGCCTCTTATCATTTAGTTATTTATAACTACACAAGTGTAGTCTCACTAGCGATCTCGGGATGCATCACAAAACAAGTTCTAGAATCTATTATACTACCGGTACACTCTCGAAGCATTAAAGATGAATGCTTTAATTCCTACAAATATAGAGGCGAACCTCACATTTTTGGGGTGGAATTTGAGTGGTAAAGGGTTTTTGTGCTAGTCATATAACTTCCTATCCATGAGACGCTTTATTAAGACTAATGGCCCACTCCTACATGTCATGAAAAAATTTAAATTTGGTGCCAAAATTACCATAACCGATATTTCTCATGGTTTATTACACAAATGAAATTGGACAAGACAAATAATCAAGGATAAGCATAGTTTATAAGTTCCCATTTTATTTTCCCTCCCTACACTTAAACTGAACATTGTCCCCAATGTTCCCCGAAAGTATCAAAGTTATGATAATGGAAGGTAATTAAAAGCGAAAGAAACTAATACTCCCCTGATTAGCTCGGTAGGATCCGTGTGAAGTAGTGGTTAAATTCTTCTTCAAGAAGAATGTATGCGTGAAAAGCTCCATCCAATCTTATGTATCTTCTTCTTGATAAATAAAACCTGCACACTTTTAGAAAATAGACGAAACCTTCGCGTAAAATCGGCGATAAAACTATATATGACTCAACTAAACTAGGATATAATGCTTGTGGAATGGATGTTTACAGGTTTTCTGGAAAATTAAGACCTGAGAAATTCCAAAAATTTATAAGTAGCACAAAAAACGAGAGAAAGTTAGATAATAGGTTTCTGCTCCTCCTGACGCCATCAGGTTATCTTGCCAGAAACTGGTCTGCTGCATTTTTCTGGAAAAATTACATCTTTAGAATCTGAAAAAAATCCTGCAAAACATCCATTATGACTCGATACAAGCACTTGACTCTAACAAACACACATATATATCTTTTCAAGAATTGTAATTCTCATGTTCACGTTCTTTTGAAAACGTGTGTAATCTTCCCTAGACTTATCCTTTTTGTAAAATACCTTTATATGTAATTAAGATGAGGTTAAAGACAAAATAAAGCATTTTCATAAATTCAAACATGAGAATAAACAATCAATGAAAAGATATGACACACAAACAAGCAAACAATTAAGCATGGGTTGCCTCCCACGAAGCGCTTTTCTTTATTTATGAGTCTTGTAGCTAGACTCGAAGTCTTGCCCCTACGTGACTTCATTACCATCACCTTCTTCCTCATGATGGTCTCTATTGGGGTTTTCCATGTCATAGTAGTGCCCTATTATGCACCTTTCTAAGAAGTCATCTTCTCCCCAATCGGTTCTATATTCCGGTCCTAGTTTCAAGCAATCCTTATAGAAACCAAAAATCTTATCCATCACATAATCTACTCCCTTCTCCTTATCCTCCTCATTCCTATAGTACACCGATAGCTTAAGTTCTTTTTCATCATTGGATAATGAGGAAAATTTCTCAATCTTAAACGACATTTGGTAAGCTATGTCATCGGTCTTATCCTTGAATCTCACTATTCCTAACGACGGATCATAAGTCATCCTGATGTTCTCTATGAAAGGCTTTCCTAGAATAACGTGGGACAAGCTAGGATCTATGGCCGTACTAATATCATCCACAATTATAAATCCGTAGGATACGTGAAACTACCTACATAGACGGGCAATCCTTTAACTCTACCAAGGAAATTACATCTAACTCTAGGATTATCGGGATCTTGCCTAATTGGGATAGGCTTCTTCATCACCCAATTATAGTACGTGCTAGTCATGATGTTTATTGGGGACTTGCAGTCAATATAGGCCTTTGCCACGAATAGGTGTCCTATGCAACATGATATGTTGAGATTCCAAGGTTCCCAAACTTGATCCTAGGGCTTTTCCTAACATACATGTGATGGAGGTCACACACTAAGTGTGGGTGGCGAGAGAGTTCCTCTTCCGTAGGAAACTTATTGAAATAGTCATCACCTACTTCATTTATTTCATCGGTCGTTTCATTCTTAGGAGTCTCACTAACCTCAAGTACCGTCTCATCGTCCGCTTTGTCATTGGTCCTATTAGGTTTCACTAAGGTGATGGTATTGACGAATTGAACGTACTTGGCTAACTTACTTGGGTCCTTAATTTTCACACCGGAAGCTTCGGGAGAATGAGTCGAGATGGCATTAACCTTTTCGTTGGTCTTCCTATCACTATTGGTCATAGCTTTCAAAAGGTTATCTATCTTCTTATCCATCTCGGCTTGTTGTTGGTTAAAGCGGTCCGAAAGCTTGGTTATTTGAGCTTCTTAGGATGTAACTAGATGTTGCAACATCCCTTCTATGTTTTGTTGGCTAGGGCCGTGAGAGGGGGGCCATGAGAAATCATTGAAGGTGAATTCTTTGGTTTGTCCCCAATAGAAGTCGGGTTTGCCCTTCCATGCTTCTCGGACATCATTGAAAGTCCTAGGTCCGGGTGTTGTAGGGAATCTTCCTCCCGTTCCATTGGTACGCGAGGATGCGTAGTCAACGGAAGCTTGTTCGGGGAGTCTTGTGCAAGTATGAGTGTCATGAGGACCACTACATAACTCACACACGGAATAGACTTTATTCACTTGGCGTGAAGACTTAGGATTTTTGTAGGAGCTCATTAAGAATTTGACTTGATCTTCAAGTTTGAGCATCCTACGATCGGAAGTTTGTGAGTTAATGGGAGGCAAGGAGATTGCCTTGACGGTTTTGGGCATCTCGCGGGGGTCATCTCGAGGGCTTTAATGATTTCATCACTTCAACTTGGAATTCTGCCCCTTCTGTTGACTCTAATGGAATGCGTAACTTGGCGGGCAAATTGAAATTCCTTAAAACTCACATCAAGATTTGGATTGAAGATAACAAAAGTGAAACAATTTCTACTATTGCAAATCTTAAGAAGGAATTGAATCAGTTAGATGCGGTTATTGACAAAGGTACAGGTACTGAGGTAGATGCGAAAAAAAGAATGGAAGTGTTTGCCGCTCTTCGTAACATTGATCATATACATTCCAAGGATTTGGCTCAAAAGGCCAAGATCAAATGGTCAATTGAAGGCGATGAAAACTAAAATTTTTTCCACGGAATTTTGAATAAAAAACGTAATCAAATGAACATCAGGGGTATTACGATTGATGGCGTTTGGAAGGAGCAGCCTAATGATGTCAAACAAGAATTTCTTTCTCATTTTCAGGATAGATTCGCTAAACCTTCGGAGAGGCGTGCTAATATTGATATGAGATTTCCGAAAACTATTTCTAAAGATCAAAGTCAGGACCTCGAGCGAGAAGTTTCTAAACAGGATATTAAAACGGCTGTTTAGGGCTGTGGCACAGACAAATCCCCTGGCCCTGACGGGTTTTCTTTTGGCTTTTATCGGCATTTTTGGCCTGTTATTGAGCACAATGTTTATATGGCTGTAAATCATTTCTTCATTCATGGAGAAATTCCTCCTAGTTGTAACTCATCATTTATAGCTTTGATCCCAAAAGTCCCGGACGCTAACTTGGTCAAGGACTTTAGACCTATTAGCCTCATTGGAAGTATCTACAAGATCATTGCCAAGATTTTGTCTAACCGGCTTGTTAATGTTTTGGGGGACATTGTTAATGAAGTGCAATCCGCGTTTATCGCTGAAAGACAAATGTTAGACGGTCCGTTTATTCTTAATGAGATTCTCCAGTGGTGTACCAAAAAGAAGAAGAAAACTCTAATTTTTAAGGCCGATTTTGAAAAGGCCTTCGATTCGATTAGATGGGATTTTTTAGATGATGTTCTTAAAGAGTTCGGCTTCAGGTGTAAATGGCGTAACTGGATTCAAAGTTGCCTAACTTCTTCTAAGGGTTATATTCTTGTCAATGGATGTCCTACGAATGAGTTCCAATTCTATAAAGGGTTGAAACAAGGCGATCCTTTATCCCCCTTCCTCTTTATCCTCGTGATGGAGAGCCTTCATTTATCTTTTCAAAGGATCGTAAACGCGGGGATGTTTAAAGGTATTATGTTAGATCAATCTTTATGTCTTTCGCATATGTTCTATGCGGATGATGCTATTTTCTTAGGGGAGTGGAGTGACGGTAATATCTCCACTTTGATTCACGTTTTGAAATGTTTTTTTCACGCTTCGGGCCTTAAGATTAACTTGAACAAAAGTAAGATAATTGGGATTAATGTGGAAAGTGCTCAGGTCATCCAAGCGGCTGCAAAGTTAGGATGTCTCGTTCTTAAGTGTCCTTTATACTATCTTGGGACTAAAGTGGGAGGTTCTATGACACATGTTCAAGCATGGCAAGAGATAGTTGAAAAAGTGAAGTCTCGGCTTTCTAAATGGAAATCCAAAACTTTATCTATTGGTGGTCGTTTAACTTTGTTGAAATCGGTTTTAGGATCTATCCCAGTCTTTCACATGTCTATTTTCAAAGTTCCTTCAAAGGTGCTTCATATCTTGGAGTCTATTAGAAGTCATTTCTTTAATGGCCATGATCCGGGTAGTAAAAAGGCTTCTTGGGTTAACTGGAACAATGTTTTGAGACAAAAACGAGGGGCTAGGTGTGTCTAGCTTATTTGCGTTAAATAGAGGCTTGATGATTAAGTGGGTTTGGAAGTTTCTCTCACAAAAAGACTCTCTTTGGACTAAAGTTATTGTGGCTATTCACGGTGTGGGTGGTAAAATTCATTCGGAATGGACTTCTACAGGCAAATCATGTTGGCTTTCGATTTTGAGTGAAGTTCGATCTCTCCAAGGAAAAGGTATGTACGTTTTTGATTATCTGACTCATAAGATGGGAAACGGGGAGTCCACCAAATTATGGTTGGATCATTGGCATACTAGGGGCATTTTTAAAGACATTTTTCTCAGATTATACGCGCTTGAATCCTCAAAGGATGTTACTGTTAGTTCCAAGATAGGCGACACGAGTTTGGTCTGCTCATCCGTCGAATTCCTAGAGGGGGTATCGAGCAAAATCAATTCGACAACTTGGTAGAATTGGTTCGTTTTGTCACTATCGTGCCTTCGGCTGACAGATGGAATTGGATTCTGGAGAGTACGGGTATATTTTCGGTGGCCTCTGCTCGTAGACGTATCGATGAGATATGCCTTTCGAATATTGGAGAAGAAACTAGATGGGTAAAGTATGTCCCGATAAAAATCAACGTTCTTGCCTGGAAAATCAAGAACGATTCTTTGCTTGCCCGGTTCAACATTTCTCGTAGAGGTATTGACATACAGGATATGTCGTGTCCCATTTGTGATAATGTTATTGAATCGACGGACCATTTGTTCTTTAGGTGTGGATTGGTTCGGGACATTGCTAATAAGGTTTTGAGCTGGTGGAATTTGGATCACGCAAACTTGAACTCATATGCAGAATGGAAGTCTTGGCTTGTTTCAATTCGTATGGATTCCAAACTCAAAAAGATGTTCGAAGGAGTTTGGTATTCCATTTGGTGGTACGTTTGGATCTATCGTAACAAGCTCCTATTTGACGAGAGAAAACCTTCGAAGTCGATGCTTATTGATAATGTCATTGCTAGTTCTTTTTATTGGTGTAAGTATAGATTTAAAGCCTCGTTCGGATGGAACGAATGGCTCAAAAACCCAGAAACCCCAACATTATTGTTTTGTAATCTAGCTCCTTGCTAGTTTTTGTTTCTAATAAAATCGCCGTTTCAAAAAAAAAAGTCACACGAGTACCTGTACAACATTGTTAGTTTAATGTTTTAAAGCCTTCTGTATTTGCTTTTATAAAACGTAAATATGTACTGTTACATTAATTAGGATGAACCGTAATATGTATTTAGATTGTTAGTTTGGCAAAGCCTGTAAAACAATGTGGGCTTGGGCCAAAATGGGTCAATATGGTTTTTCTATAAACCATTGTGTCCCTTAGATTATATACGCCTTTTATTAGGTTTTCGTGAAACGATATAACTCTTCATTGTGTAGTTTCACTTCATATATAAGGAAGAGGCAGTGTAGGACATTTGTATCAATTCATACTTCAATATATAATACAAACGTTTACACAAGTTTCCGTGTTGTTACTTTTCTGCAATTACATACAAACCCAAACACCCTTTACTGCTGTTTCTGTAACGAATAGAAACAAAACCATGTCCAATTTCAAACATCATTCAGTGGATACTTGGCCAAGGGGAACGCGTTTCCATCAGTGGCATCAGAGACAGGATTCAAATCCATGGGAGAGGCCAAGTACAAGTGGTTTGTTACCATACAAACCAACAAGGAGGATTTCTTTGGAGACAAAAGAATTACTCAAGAAAAGGCTGTTTGAAATTGAAGCACATAATGCTTCAAAGGGATACGAGGAGGCAGTGACTAGGAAGGAAAGAAGAGCGAGATGTTATGCCTGCAGAAAGTGCGGACATTATTTTTGGAAGTGTCAAGACAGGAAACCAGAAACCCTTTCGAATGGAAAACAGAAACAGGATGGAGAAACCAAGTACCCTGAACAAGTCCATGTTAAGACAACCCACATGATCAAAGGGACGGATTACGCAAACTGGAACCATATTTGGTACATAAGCGACACATACAATAATCAAATGTGTCCTATAAAATCATTGTTTAGGAGAATCAAACCAAGGTTTTCAATGGAAGGGAAGGAAGAAGATGAGAAAAAGTTTATTTTATCATATGGTATAGGCGAGGCTTGTGTTGAAACCAATGAAAAGAAGATGCTAATTCCATGTGTTTCATATACACCGGAGGCAAGTTTGAACGTGCTTAGCGCCAAGCAACTTTTGGCACAAGGTTTCGAAGTGACTTATGAAGACGACGCATGCAAAGTATCTTATATGTTTGATGAAGAGATGGGGCACGAAGGAAAGAAGGTCGAAGGAGAGTCAAGTTCGATGGCTAAGGAACACGACAAGTATTTGGAAGATTACTATGAATCAATCGATCCAAAAGATACTTGCAAGAACATTAAAGGATTAGAAGATCTCGAATGGAAGGATGGAATGGTCCATGATTATTTGGATGATGAATTCTTAAGCGTGAATGGAACTCTTTACATCATGAAGGTTAATTCATTTAAGAAATTTATTTCATTTTTAATCATGATAGAAGATGACAATCTAGTATACAAGAATTGGAATGTTTTGAGCAAACAATTTGAAGAGATGTTAAAATGGTTTTACCAAGTTTATCTTGGTCGAATCATGGTGGATCCCTTGCCCCCCGTCATCAATGGTATAAAGATCGATTTACTTGGTCTTTATAAGATAATAGGTAGTTTAGGAGGCTATCTTGGAGTTACGTTTGGAAACAAATGGGGAGATGTTGCACTAATACACGGTCTAGAACGAGAACAAGATGAGGAACTAAAAGAATGTTACAAGAGAAACATTGACTTAGTACGGTGTTATTTCGAGACTACATTACCAGCCCGAGGCAAAGACAAATTTGTGATGGCCAAGAAAGAAGGCTATGGGAAGACCCCAAAGATTGAAGAAGGGTCGAATGGGCAGTGGTCACAAGAAGGAGATGCACAAGTTCTCAACACGTATGGCAACAAAGATACATGGATGGACAAGAAGGATTCACAAGAAAAGATGGGCGCTTGAAGAAGTCTTTACACATTAAGGGGGACAATGTTAGTTTAATGTTTTAAAGCCTTCTGTATTTGCTTTTATACAATGTAAATATGTACTGTTACATTAATTAGGATGAACCGTAATATGTATTTAGATTGTTAGTTTGGCAAAGCCTGTAAAACAATGTGGGCTTGGACCAAAATAAGTCAATATGGTTTTTCTGTAAACCATTGTGTCCCTTAGATTATATACGCCTCTTATTAGGTTTCTGTGAAACGGTATAACTCTTCATTGTGTCGTTTCACTTCATATATAAGGAAGAGGCAGTGTAGGACATTTGTATCAATTCATACTTCAATATATAATACAAACGTTTACACAAGTTTCTGTGTTGTTACTTTTCTGCAATTACATACAGACGCAAACACCTTTACTGCTGTTTCTGTAACGAATAGAAACAAAACCATGTCCAATTTCAAACATCATTCAGTGGATACTTGGCCAAGGGGAACGCGTTTCCATCAAACATCTCAACAATGTTGTCTCTCTCAACTCAAAAATCGTCAAGGCGATCAACTGCAGCAACCCTTATTGCCATCTTAATGAACTTGAATATATCAACATTTGTAATGTGCAAGTAATTTCTCAAGTCATCTAGCCTTAAGTTAGACATCAATTCTTGCATCGAACAAAAGTTTCCTTGAAAGATTTTTGATTACGATAATACCCACAAATCAAGAAATTTGTTATAAAAGTTGATCAGAACTTGGGATTCAGGGTTATGAAATAAAGAGTATTTTATAGTTGGGTTTTATTTCTGTGAGGGTGAATAATAAGATAAGAAGCCAATAAAAAGATATTTGTAATTAGGTCATATTTGAGTCGGTTAACAAAATTATTGGTGTAATCATTGTTTTTCATTATTTGATAACTAGTTAGAGGTTTATTTTCAATCCATGTTTTAATGGTTATCATTAGTTTTTCGTTAAGCAAGAAAAGGTGTCGTTTGTTTTTTTCCCAATAAGTACTTTTTTCCTCTTTTAACTTCTTTTGTCTGCAGGAGGGCAGATGTTTCTTGTTTGTTTTTTTGCAAACATAAGTGTTTCTTTTCACTTTTTTCCTCTTCTAAATTTCAGACATTATCTTTCACTTCTTACATTTTCTTTCACTTCTTACATCTCTTTCTCAATATCTTACATCTCTTTTACATTTCGGTCTTTTTATTTACGTTTTCGCCCATTTTTTACGTTTTCGTCCATTTTTTTACGTTTTCGTCTTTTTTACGTTTTAATCCGTTTTCTTACGTTTTCGTATTTTTTCGTCCGTTTTTTTATGTTTTCGTTCATTTTTTACGTTTTCGTCTGTTATTTTACGTTATCTTACGTTTTTTTACGATTAACCCATTTGAACCATATTACGAAAGGATTTATAGCGCAAAAAAAAAAACAAAATAAAAGAAGTACTTCAATAGCACAAAAACAAACGGTCTTCATCCATGCAGATGAAGACTTTAGATCTACTTCTTCTTCTGCAGACATGAGGTAAAACTCTGAAAAAACAAACGACACCTAAGTAAGCTTAAATCAAGGAATGAACATTCTATATATTATTTAAAAACTCAAAAGCATACGTTCGGAATAGAGCAGTGAAATCAGCATAAGTTTGTCTAGGTTTTGAAAAATAAGCATACAGCGGGAATAAACTCCGTTTTTATATTGCCTCAAGATCGTGTTGCACCTGCTACTTTTATATGAAATAGCTTTCTTCTGCTTACCTGAATCCGAAAGTTATTGTCGAAAAACTTATAATCGAAATTATTGCTTGGATTTTAAAACAGCAAGAAGTAAAAAACCATCTTAGTTTTTGGTTACTTAATTTTCATCCTATTTTTAGAACTACACCCCTCGTGTTACCCCTTAAACCAAATACAAACAAACGAACGACCAGATTAATATCCAAAAAATTGAATATTCTACACAATCAATGTCATTTTAACGTTGAAGATCATGTCATATTTTTTCACACATGCATAACAAACCCATGAACAAAAACCAACTGTTTCATCATATTTGATCACGAAACATTAAGTTTCTATAAATTTACGTCCATTTTTTATCCATGCTAATTTTTCATCTTAATCATACAAAAATACCTTCAAGAAAATCATCATGTCGACCGAGATGGCTAACACCGATCCAGAAGGAATAGATGGTGTCCGTATGACATGGAACGCATGGCCACATACAAAAGTCGAAGCTAGTAAATGCGTGATCCCAATAGCTGCATCAATATCACCTATCCGTCCACACCCGCACATACCCAGCAATCCCTACACCCCTCTTCGTTGCAAGACATGTTCAGCTGTTTTGAACCCGTTTTGTCGTGTGGATTTCTCAGCATTGATATGGATCTGCCCATTTTGTTTTCAACGTAACCATTTTCCTCATCATTATTCTGGTATATCTGAGACAAATGTACCTGCAGAACTATATCCTCAATACACGACCGTTGAGTATACATCATCTGTTCCTGACTCTCAAACGCTTCCTCAGCCTGTTTATGTTTTTGTGGTTGACACGTGTATGATTGAGGAGGAGTTAAGGTTTGCTAAGTTGGCGGTGCAACAAGCGCTAGAGTTTTTGCCTGAGAATGCTTTGGTGGGATTTGTGTCGTTTGGGACGCAAGTTCAGGTTTATGAATTGGGGTATGCGGATATTTCTAAGGTCTATGTGTTTCAAGGGTCAAAAGAGATAAGTAAAGAATATGTTTCGGATCAGTTGGGACTTCATGGTGGTGGTGGTGGTGGACGGAGAATGGGTAATGGGCCAGGACATGGATTCCAGAAGGGGGTGGTGCAAGGAGGGGGGTTTGCGAATTCGGGGGCTGCCCGGTTTTTGTTACCCGCTTCTGAAGGTGCATATGTTATTCATTCGGTAAGTAGTATTATATACGGATATATAGGGTGTTTGGGATTGCTTATCAAAACTTCTTACCTGCTTATTGCTTTTTGATATGCCAGATGTGTATTTTGAGTGTGTTTGGTATTTGCTTACTGTACTCAAACTACTTATCCGATTACATGCGAGTAAAATAAGTTGTTTTGCATAAGTAATTCGTTGTTGCTTACTCCAAACTGCTTATTTAAGGAGCATTGAGCAGTTTCAAAAGGCAAATCCAAACGACCCATATTTTTGAAGTTGAACGAATATGATGCTATCTTATACTTACTTGAAGTTATTATTCAGCATTTGGAAGAGTTAGGAACCGATCAGTGGCCTGTTTTACCTGGAAATCGATCATTGAGGTGCACTGGAGTGGCACTGAGTGTTGCAGCAGGTTTGCTTGCAGCTTGTGTCTCTGGTACAGGTGGTCGTATTGTAGCTTTGGTTGGTGGCCCGTGCACCGAAGGCCATGGTTCAGTAAGTACTATTACTTTACCTTTTAGAGTAGTTATGATATTAGTCAAACCGATAACTTAAACCATTAGTTGAGCTTAGTGTTTGATAGATATAATGATCATTAGTATGCTGTTCTTATAACTACTTGGATTGTGACAGATTGTGTCTCAAGATCTTTCAGATCCAGTTCGTTCACACAAAGATATAGACAAGGATGCGGCTCTATATTTTAGAAAGGCTGTCCAATTTTACGAGGACCTTTCAAAACAGATGGTCAGCCAGGGTCATGTTTTGGACCTCTTTGCTTCTGCACTAGACCAGGTAGATAGCATTTAATTTAAGGGCTTCTGTTTAGAAATCCATACCCATTTTCTTTCCAATCTGTTATCAAATCCAATTCCGTAATTGATTATTGACTGCAAACCAATTGTCACCCTAGTTTCTATACTCGTCATATAAAAAAAAGGAGACTAGTCATTTTTTTTAAGAAATAGTTTATATACGAGTCATTACAGATGTAACTAACCTTGTTTAATTTTTCATGCTCACACTGACGTGGTCGCTCTATCTATGCTTTGACATCTAATAAGGCACTTTGTATTGTTAGGTTGGGGTTGCTGAGATGAAGGTTCTTATCGAAAGAACAGGTGGACTTGTCGTTTTATCTGAAAGTTTTGGTCATTCAGTTTTTAGGGATTCATTTAGGCGTGTTTTTGAGAGCGGAGAAGACTCTCTTGGTCTTTCTTATAAGTGAGTATTACATGCTTAACAATTCGACTTATCTATTTCTATAGGTTTTCTTAAACTGATGCTTGTTGGTACTTGATAGTTGATCACCTTGATCTTTAATAGTTACATAATCACAATATTATCATATATTTTTTAATCAATCAGTCGTATATAACTCTCAGTGGCACACTTGAGATGTATTGTTCAAAGGATATCAAAATTCAAGGGATCATTGGTCCTTGCACATCTCTAGAAAAGGTAATATACTACTCCATCAGAATCAGATTTCGCCATTTAAATCAAATGTGACTAAGTTTTACTATAATATGTTAGTTTTCGGGCCGTAATATTTTCTCGTGGAATTGCTGGTCTTACAGAAGGGACCTTCTGTTTCAAGCACGATAATTGGGCAGGGGAACACCACGACTTGGAAGTTGTGTGGACTTGACAAAGATACTTGTTTGACTGTTCTGTTTGATATATCATCAAGCGACAAACCAGACCATTCAGGAAACTCAAATCCACAATTGTATATACAGACTGTTACAAGGTATTTTGGAGTTTATTCTTTTATTCCCTATAAGTTTAAATGAAAGGTTTTCTCGTTATACAGCACGTAAAACATGTATAAATTATAGCTTTCAAATATCAATGCAGCTACCATAGTATTGACGGACAGTCAAAACTGCGAGTTACTACAATTACTAGAAGATGGATAGAGGGTTCTGCTGTTACAGAGGTCAAATAATAAGAGCTTCACCTATTTAACAGTTCATGATATCTTTCTTCAATATACACCTTTAATAATCTTTTCTAAACTTATGAATGCTTAATGAGAGGAATTTCAGGAATTAGTACAAGGCTTTGATCAAGAGACAGCTGCTGTAGTAATGGCTAGATTAACGTCTAATAAAATGGAAACCGAGGTACTAATACAACTAAATAAGTTAACCACTTACTTAACTTTCATATCTTTTCTTAATAAATTACAGTCCTTGATGGATTAATTGTAATATTTCAGGAAACATTTGACGCAACAAGGTGGTTAGATAGAAATCTCATTCGTCTGTGTTCTAGATTTGGTGACTACCGGAAAGATGATCCAACCTCATTTGCCTTAAACCCTTGTTTGTCATTGTTCCCTCAGTTTATGTTCAATCTTCGCAGATCCCCGTTTGTGCAGGTAAAATGACCAGTCCCAGCATTTTCTTGGCCTCCACATTCCCGCAATCAATGTGTGGCAAATTTGACCTTTATACCTATAAATGGGTGATTTGGGCTATGTTATTTTTATAAAGTGTAATATGCCAAATTGGCTGAAAGTCATCTAAAGCTAATTCAAATGCTTAAGACATCCTAAAGCGTTTTGTTAATAGAGTCAAATAATGATTTTTTTTAATCTTGTTTTGTGTCATATTTATCACACTATTATTATCTTTCACATTTGGTTATATATGATACAGGTTTTTAATAATAGTCCGGATGAGACCGCTTATTTTCGCATGATGCTAAACCGGGAAAGTATAACAAATGCTACCGTCATGATTCAACCTTCATTAATATCATATTCGTTTAATTCATTGCCTTCACCAGCATTGCTTGATGTGGCATCCATTTCAGCGGATAGAATCCTCATGTTAGACTCATACTTCAGTGTAGTTATTTTCCATGGTTTGACAATAGCTCAGTGGAGGAACATGGGTTATCAAGATCAACCAGAACATCAGGTTCGCTCTTAATGATTTCATTTTCATGCTTCACAAGTTACAACCAATATAATGTTATACAGTAATTTTTTTTATGTGTTACCAATGATTGTATGTATTTCCATATTTTTCTAGGCATTTGCACAGTTACTGCAAGCTCCACATGAAGATGCTGAACTCATAATACGTGACCGTTTTCCAGTCCCAAGATTGGTGGTATGTGATCAGCATGGTTCTCAGGTTATCATCGAAACTTTGTATTTCTTGTAAAAATTTGAGTGGGAAATTGGTTAAATGGCCAGTGAGTCATACGGTTGGAAGTTATCTAAAATGTATATTCGAATGCATAAAACCTTGGTAACTTTGGTACTAATAGAGTTTGGATTATTAATTATAATAATATACTCCATAGTTGTGTAGTCATGGTTAACACACTAACTATATGAATAAAAAGGTTTAAAAACCTGTTTTGACCCGTTATCCAGCCTGGCGGAACCACCTTTTCTTGCCACCACTATGAATAATGTTTATTTTCTAGGCTTTACTGATGCGTTGTTATGTTAATCAGGCACGATTCTTATTGGCCAAGTTGAACCCTTCATCATCTTACAACTGCGAAGTTGGTTTAGGAATGGATGTTATCTTCACCGATGATGTAAATCTTCAAGTATTCTATGAACATCTACAGAGACTCGCAGTTCAATCTTCTTAATACCACCTCTGAAAAATTAGCGCTCTAGAGTTGCAAAGTTTACACGTTATTGAAGATTCGCAGGAAAACACCAAAACGAATCCTCATCACCCTTCTATAATCTTTTATATTACGACTCACCCAATTATTTGTATACAGAACAATCAATGTGAAAATAGTGATATCAAAATATGTATTAATGTAAAGATTGATGGGCTATATGAGGAGGCAAGCTACAAAAGACAATTTCTTCGAAGCGTTTTGTTTGTTACACGTGAAATGTACATTTCGATTATCAATGATTAATTTTCATTATCATTTGCACTTGTTTCTCGAAAACTTTGTTGTTATAAGAAAATCCAGTTCTAGGGTCCGAGACTCCAAGTTCCAAGTTTAAATGCTTTTTGTATGGATGTGCATAGGAATGTAGACATGTGGTTATTCCATTCTACGCTGCCAACATCTTATACCCAATCTCATATTTGCCTACTGACGACGTATATGGCCGAATGGCCCAACACCCGGAAGGCCAAGAGGCCGAAAGGTCAGCGAACCGAAAGGCCCAGGAACCGGAAGGATCGTTGACCTGACATCACGTTTGGCATTTAGCCTAGAAGCAGTTCGTCTTATTATCCCCTGGGTGTCAGAAGCAGTGTCGCGCAGAGTAAGAGACAGTGCCAGCAACAACGGTAGCGACAGTGTCAGAGATAGCGACCGAGACAGCGACCAGGTATGATCAGCCTACAGTATAAATACACATACAGTAATTTGGTAAAAAGGTATCATTTCAATACACACACATTTATTACATACACCTTTCGGTGAACCCTTACTTACTCTCACGCCGAAGCTTGGTCCTGGGGTCACACCCGGGGCGAAGCTAACGCGTTGTTACATCCTCGCAGGTATCCGAAAGGCTTAGCTGAACAAGACTGACGGATATTGGAGGATCATCACTACCTCACGAAAAAATACTTCAACATTGGCGCCATCCGTGGGACCCGACATTCAATCTACCAAGGCTATAGAATGCCAGGTTCCGAACGTCCGGAGGGTTCCGGAGGAGGGGGAGTCGACTCCCCTCCAGCGACTCGAGAGCATATAGAAGGGTATGTTTCTGCCCTCAAGTCCATGATCAAAGAGCACAACCGAAGGGATACTGTTCGTCCGATACGTTTAGACTTCGCCGATGACGAGACTCCCGAGAAAAACGACACGGCGGGTAAGAAAAAAGAGATCGTTACCGGAAGCAAGGTGAAGGATGACGACCTGGGAAGCCTTTCAAGGAAGTTACAAAGTTTCCATTTACCTGGAGATTGATTGAATTCTCGGCACCGGAACATAAGATGTCGTCTCACATCAAGTTGTATGATGGATCTACGGATCCCTAAGACCACCTTAATATATTCACTGTAGCCGCCGGTCAGGGAGAGTGGCCTATGCCCGTGTGGTGTCGCATGTTTCAGCAAACTCTGGATGGGAAGGCTCGAGGATAGTTCGACCGCCTCCCTCCGGGGAGCATAGACGAATGGGCTGATCTCATAGACCAATTCGAAACTCGCTTCTCCCTGCACAAGGCTTGTCTTAAGGATCCTACGGAGATAACTAAGATTGTCAGAAAAGCCAACGAGACATTACCAAATTTTAAGGAAAGATGGACCACGGAGACGGGGTTCATACAAGGGGTTTCGAAAATCATGAGGATCTCGTCGTTTATGAACGGATGCAAGTGCCCCGAGTTGGCTAAGCGGTTTTCTAATAAGGTTCCTAAGACTGCGGATGAGATGATGATCAGGGTAGATGACTTTGTACGGTCGGAAGAGGCTTTTTCCAGCACGGAGCTGCCCATGGGTGAAAACAACGACTTGTCTAAGAAGTGGCTGACTGGGTCCTTCCGAAAATATGAGAGATCCTCCTGGGGACATTACGGTGGTGAAAAAAGAAACGAAGGACGGCACGGGTATTCCAACAAGGATCACGGTATCTCCCACCGTCATAGGGATCGGCTGGCACCGTACCTGCCTCCTAGAGGCGACTACCAGGGCCTTAATGTTCCTCGTCTAACATTAGATTCACTTGTAAAACCTCCGAAGGAAATCCTGGCCACAGAACACCAGTTACGCTTGCCTCCACCCAGGCCGATGCGAGATCCGCCGAGAAAGGAAAACCAAGACAAGTACTACGACTACCACGGAGAAAAGGGGCACTACACGAATGATTGTTATCAGCTCAGGAAATAGTTGAAACTAGCTCTAGAATCCGGAAAGTTGAACCATTTAGTTAAGGATCTCCGCCAGAAGGGGAGGCGGAACCCACCCAAGATAGAGGCGTCGGCCAAAGATAAAATCATCAATATAATCAGGGCATGGACGGAGCAGAAGAAGAGAAAGTCATTGGAATAGGAGGTGGGATGGATGAATGTACCAATCACCTTTCCCCCCGTACCCTCTGGGGATGTGTCGGATGAACCGATCATCTTGAAGTAACAATGGAAGGTTATCTGGTAAGGAGAGTATTCATTGACGAAGGAGCATCAGTTGAAGTAATGTTCGAGCACTGCTTTGACAATTTAAGTCCGGAGATAAGGTCTCGGTTGAAACAAACCCAAACGGACTTACTCGGATTTCGCCGGACAAGTAACGAAGCCTCTTGGGAAGATAGAATTGGATGTGTCATTTGGAGATGAAGGACTCTACCGGAAAACTAGGATGCAAGTCACCGTCATACGTGCTCCCTCACCATACAATGTGATTCTGGGCAGAACTGGACTAAAGATATTAAGGGCGATCCCTTCTACTGTACACTCCATGATGAAATTTCCCACTCCCAGAGGGATTTCCACTTTAGTAACTCGCTCGGTAGTCATTTCATAATGCTGAAAGTTGGAAAAGCTGCAAATGGCCGTCCCGGAACCAGACGATAAAGAAGAAAAAGGGGAAGATGAAGTAAGTTTAACAGAAGAAGTGACGGTCAACCCGGCCTTTCCGGAACAGCCGGTAATGATATGATGAAATCTTTCGTCAGAATGCAAGAAGCGTCTCAAAGCACTTTTCAAGAAAAACCTAGACATCTTCTCCTGGGAACCGGCAGATATGACTGGGGTCCCACGACGAATAATTGAGCACACGTTGAATGTCAACCCCTCGGTAGATTCGATGTGTCAGAAACGCAGGATGTTAGCGCCGGACCAAAGCCAGGCGGTAACGAAGGAGGTAGAAGAATGGGTTAAGGCAGGTATTGTTTGACCCGCAAAATATCCAACTTGGGTATCAAACCCGGTGTTGGTCAAAAAGTGCGACGGAAGTTGGCGCATGTGCATCGATTTCAAGAACATCAACTCCACTTGCCCCAAGGACTATTACCCTCTACCAGAAATAGATTGGAAGATCGAATCAGTCATGGGATTCAAGTACAAGTGCTACTTGGATGCTTATAAAGGTTACCATCAAGTGCAGATGGCGAAGGAGGACGAGGAGAAAATAGCATTTTACACAAAACAAGGAACCTACTATTACACAAAAATGCCGTTCGGTTAGAAGAATATCGGAGCCACGTATCAGCGAATGTAACATATTGGATTTCACAAACACACTAAACCATAAGATCAAATAGGCGTATAATGTGTTTTAGAGAGAGAAAGTTAGAGGTTTAGGGAACTTTAGTGAGAGAAAGAAAAATCTTATTATGAGCTCCAACTCTCTACCTTGGAAGGTAGAGAGTATTTATAGTCTTACATAAAACGCCACTCAACGGTGTGGATCGGGCATACAGATGGGTAAAGACCGTCCGTCCTCCACGGTGTTACAAAACTAAATACTACTTAACATTAAATAACTACGACTACGAGCTATCTAACGATTGCATATACTTGAGGTGACCGACACTTTAACTACTGGATTTTCCAAATCCTAACAATCTCCCCTAAGGGAGGTCACCTCAAACATACATTTAAATTACTTAGAAAACAAACAAGTATATCATTGAGATTGTTCTTGGATTCTTGTTCTGTAGCTCGTAGTCTTTGATTCTTCATTATTGCATGTTTAGGATAATCAGTGGAGGTCTTTAAGCGATCCACGTGATCTTGAGTTTTGATCCGGCTTTGAGATCATCAGCAACATTAAATCTCTGACTCATCCATTGTGGTGTTGGTATTATGTGATGTAGTGACTTTTGGACCGACATGCTCACATTTTTGGATCATGATTTCTACTTATCGAGTAGCGGAAGCTTTCGTTGATTCATGATATTGGCAGCAGCGTAGCAGAAGCATGGAGTGAAAATATCCGAGTCATTGATGCACCAATCATGATTTCTTTAGATATGAATGTGTTGTGTGAGCATGCGGCTATGTATTGACCGCTCCATTCGATCGGTACGCAAGCGTCGGTACGCATACAACAGATTAGCAATAAATCGCACGGAAGTGTCTTTGATCACTTTCGTTGAATTGAGGTACACGGCCCACGGTCCCCGTTGATCGGTACAAGTCTTTTGTGATCGGTATAATTCGAAGAATTTCCTTGACGAGGGTTTCGCGGTACTTCTAGTGTTCTCAAACCGGAACGTCTCAAAGAAGACAACACGGAGTGAGTGAACCAAAAACGAGATTCACGATTGATGAAAAAGATTTGAAAAACAATCGTGTATTGCTCAATAGAAATTGTTTTTGCAATACAACGAAGGTTTTAAAGAAAATCAATTATCAATCATAAACACCTTTTATTTTGAGAAATAAGTACACGGTCGATGTGCTAAAGAAAAGAGTTTTTAAGCACAACGACCGGTTTTTCAAAGGTATCCGTCAATCCATAACTGAACCAGGATTGATTCAAAAATTGAATCTCTCCATTGTTTCGTCGGTTGTCACATGGTTGATATATTGAATAGATCTCACATGCCACCCACCAGAGCTTGTTTGATGTTGGCTCTAGAAGGCTTTCCATCTTCATTGTGAATATGAATGCATATCACTTAGATGTTCTGGCAATACCACAAGGATAATGCGTAGGACTCATAATATATAATCTCTCTTTCCACATTGTGTGAAACAGAGAGTCTTCATTGAAAGTGTCCTAGTGAGATTTATTGATGATCTCGTGGCTCTAGACTCAATTTGTGCATATTTGGATCCTATATCGGAGACTAGGGAGAGGGTCTCCTTCTTCAATATCAACAATCTCTAAGAGAAAGTCGATAGATTATGTAGGTTCCCCGTGAGAATGAAACAAGCCCTTTTAAGAGGAACTTGAGTGGTTTGGAAAGTTGAAGTGCAGTGCGTCACTGGGTCCATGACGTCTTGTCTTTAATACCGATGTTACCTTGGCAACCACCAGTAGTATATGAATTGAACCCGGTTTTCGCCCTAAGGTTGAATAAATGGAGGGCTATTTCTTTTCACCCTTTTCACATTCAATTCTTTTTAATTCTTCAACCCCTTGATTGCTTACGAGACTTCATTACTAGAACCTTGTTGGGTTTATTCCAGTACTAGCTCGGTCTCAGTCCGCACTCTTCCCATATCTCACTTTTCTCCTTTTTTCATCATACCTAAGGACTTCTACACTATCTAGTGGATTGTCCCTGGGTAGATCCCTCCGGTTCTAGCGGATCATGGGACCTCAACCTAACCTTATCATCCTTATATCACCATACATAAAGTAAAGTTGGTCGGTCTTTTTGGTATCATTCATCTGCCATAGGAACCAATTGAAAACCATTTGAAAAATCAATCAAGATACTTGTGATATAGAATCAAAGCATTTTGTATCTTAATTGTTTTGATATTTTAGAAATGCTCCCCCTCAACATATGCATAATATTTTAGAAATTGTTTTAGTACATGGAGGCTAGAGATCTTTGAAATCGTTAGATTAAGAGTGAAAGGTCCAATCTTTTGATTAACATTTTCTAAAATGATCATCATCACTTCCCAATCAATTTGAGTAGATAAAACATTTTGAGGAAGGATGAGGTTTTCAAAAGTTTGCTCCCCCTCAATATGTGCCTCGAATTTTGAAAGAATTTTGCACATATTAGAGGGAACCTGCACTTAGAGACAATTCAGTCACGTTTCAATAATTTGAAGTTTAAAATAGTTGCACCCCCTCAACATGTGCATGGAAAATTTGAAATCGTTTGACATTCGCGGCACATGTGGGGAGGCAAACATGCTAAACACTTATGAAACCATTTATCGAACTATCAGTTTAAATCAATTTAAATCACAAATTCTCCCCCGATCACAATTATCAAATCATTTGAGATTTGTGATCTCTTTTTGATTTAAATTGATTTTGAGGATTTTAAGGAGAATTGTGACTTGATTTGTGAAAAGCGTTTTAAGCGATAAGGATCGATTTTGAGACTTTAAACTCCAATGATTAAACATGCATGATTATCTTTTGAAAAAAATTGTATGACAAATAACTTTCTGATTTAATTGAAATCATTTTCCCCTCAATCAATGACATAAGTTGTTGATTGAGAGATAGATGTTTTGACAAGTTTTTAAGTCGATGATTATCAAAAATAGAGTCCGAGTTATTTTTCAAAACAACTAGTTTTCATTAGATAGTAAAGATTAGTTTAAAGAATCAGAGCAAGGAATTTGAAAACCAATATAAAGTATGGCTCTGTTCTATCTTTGAAAAGCGGGTTATTGCCTGAAATGACAATAAACCATTTTTTCTCTTTCTCCCAATTTTTTTTTTTTTTTTTAAACATTCGAACAACATCTAAAGTCCCGTATCATTCTTTGAAAGACAGCATTAAGACCGTAGAGGTTATCGAATCGAGAAAAGCATGACAAAATGACAATATTTTTGAGGATTTTTCGAATTTTTCACATTTTTATGGATTTTGAAAGTTTTATAATTTTCTATTTGATTTTTTGGATAAATATATACAAAGATATAGATGAAGGAAAGACCTTTACTCCTCGTATTCCTCACGAAGCGTTTGAGTGTTTCGGTTGAAGGCTTTTCAATCCAAGTCGTGGAAGAATAAACTCAAAACGTTCTCTTGGAAGAGCTTTGGTAAAGATGTCCGCTAACCGGTATTCGACTTCACAAAATAGAGTTCCACTACACCGTTTTCCACTTGCTCCCCGATGAAATGATGTCGGATGTCGATGTGTTTTGCTCTTGAGTGTTGAACGTTGTTGCATGAGAGAGCAATATCACTTTTATTATCACAATCTGAAGGATTTTGTTGAATTCAAAGCCATGGTCGAGATAATTGGGATCTCATCCAAAGGATTTGAGCACAACAAGATGACATGGCTATGTATTCAGCCTCTCTAGAGGAAATAGAAGTACTCATTTGCTTCTTTGAAGACCAGCTCACAAGCTTATCACCCAAAAGCGAGCACCTCGGGCGTGCCGACGAGTATCTTGACATCCTGCATGATCGGCATCGCATAGGTCGTTAGTGACATACCGGTGTCCTTCGGTACCAAAGTCCCATATTGATGGTTCCTTGGAGATACCGAAAGACCCGCTTAACCGCTTCAAGGTGCTTTTTAGTAGGCTTAGCCTGATATCTAGCACACATGCACAGCGAACAAGATGTCTCGTCGCTAGGCGTGAGGTACATCGTGGATCCAATCATGCTACGATATTTCGTTTGATCTACCATGATCCCTGAGTGGTCCTCATCCAGCTTGGTTCGTTCAATCATGGGAGTGTCAGCGGTGTCACATGATACAAATCCAAATTTCTTTAAAATCTCATTTGCATATTTAGATTGATTTATGAAAATGCCTCGGGACTTTGTGAAATTTGTAATCCCAAGAAAAATGACATTTGTCCCATCATAGACATTTGGAATTTGGAACCCATTTCATTAGAAAAACGATCACATTCATTGTGGTCAGTCGAGGCAAAGATAATATCATCTACATAAATTTGAACGTGAATTAAATGTTTGCCTGACTTCCGGGTGAACAATGTAGGATCAATTTCTCCTTTCTTTGAATCCGGTGAAGAAGAAACTTTGATAACGTATCATACCATGCCCTTGGGGCTTGCTTTAACCGTAAAGCGCCTTCTTCAAACGATACACGTGAGTAGGATGCTCTGGATTCACAAATCCTTCGGGTTGGGACGTAGCGACTTCTTTAAGATCTCCGTTCTGAAATGCCGTCTTTACATCCATCTGATAGACTACCATGTTCTTACTTGTAGCATTAGCCAAGAAGATTCTGATTGCCTCTATTCGAGCAAAGAGCAAAAGATTCTTCAAAGTCAATACCCTCTTCTTGACGGTATCCTTTGGCAACCAATCGAGCCTTGTTCTTTAGGACATCACCATGCTCATCAAGTTTCACTTTGAAGATCCATTTTAGAGCAATGATCATAGCACAATCTGGAGCAAGTACTAACTCCCATACATCAAGTCGATCAAACTCATGAATTTCTTCTTGCATGGCATTGAACCAGCAGTCTTCATTCATGGCGGTTTTAATGTCTTTTGGTTTGACCTTAGAGAGTACGGAGTTGAAGAAACACCATAAGGCATCGGTTGCAAGTTGTTTCCGTGTGGATACTAGGCGAGAGGGGTTTCCAATGATGTTGTCCAATGGGTGATCATGTGTCCATTTTCTAAGGTGTTCATGTGGTTGTTGTTGTGGAACTGAAGTAGCAGAGTCAATGTCTCTGGATGAAGATGGTTCGATGATGATTCGGAGCAAAGATATTTTCAAATGGAGCATCTTCGGGAGTAGCAAAGGGATTAACTTCATCATTGATGCCTGAAACACTTCCATGATGTACATTTGATGATAGATGATTTGTTGATGAGACATAGTGATCAGCAGCAGGAGCTTCTTGACTTAATGATATTAATACTGAAGGGTTCACTTCATTCACAGGGATAGGAGCACCTGTTGATGGAATGACATTTTATCGGATTGGTTCATAGTGTTCATCAAACATTGGATCAAACAATTTCTTTAAATCATCTTTTGATGGAGGTACATATGGAGTTGTTGGAGATGAGTTTGGTACAAGAGATGAACCAATGGGACTGTTTTGAAGTGCGGGTCGAAGGCTGGATTGTCCAGAGCCATTTGACCGGTCACTCATCAAATGTGGACGTGAATTGTCTCCATGATATTTTGGGTTCTCTTGTTATAGATTCGGTAACCTTTTCTGTTTGGTGCATAGCCTACAAAAACTCCAATGTCCGCTTTAGCTCTCGGTTTTCCTAAATCTTGACCATCATTAGTTGGATAACATAAAGCACCAAACACACGAAGGTATGATAGATCGGGTTTTCTATTGTGGACAAGTTCATTAGGAGTCTTTCCATGAGAAGTGTGAATTAGAGATCGATTTTGAGTGTAACAAGCAGTGGCAATAGCTTCAGCCCATAGAAACATTGGAACCTTTGAGTAAATTAGCATTGTCCTTGCAGCTTCTACAAGAGTTCGATTTCGTCTTTCAACTACACCATTCTATTGAGGAGTTCGAGGGACATTTCTTTGGGGACTGATTCCAACATTTCCATTAAATTCATTGAGTTCTTTATTAACAAACTCAGTTCCATTGTCAGTAGGACGATTCAACTGTTTTGTTGAGTCGGATCTGAAGTTGTTTAATGAGTTTAATGATGACATCTGGAGTTTCATCCTTTGTCCTCAAAAACTTAACCCAAGTGAATCTTGAGTAGTCATCAACCACTACTAACACATATCTCTTCCCATTAATAGTTTGCACTCTCATTGGGCGCATGGATCCATATGAAGGGTATGAAGGACTTCCATTACAGAGTTTATGGGTTTTGGTTTGTGGGCATATTTCGTGCTTTTTCCCTTGGCATTTGAACAAAGATGATCTTTTTCATATTTTAATGCGGGTAAGCCTCGACAAGATCCTTTACGGAAAGGTTGTTTATGGTGCCGAAGTTCAAGTGATTGAGACGACGATGCCATAACCATGACTTTGTTTTAGAAGCCTTTGACAACAAGCAGATTGGAGAAGACTTCATCATGTCTTCGATAGAAATGGTGTATAGGTTAGAACCTCGAGTACCTCTTAATAATTCCACACCATCAAGTTGTCTAACGAAGCAAGTATGTTTTCTAAAGGCCACCTCTAGATCGGAATCTCAGAATTGACCAACAGAGAACAAATTATGACCAAGACCTTCCACATAATATACCCGGAGATTACACTTTTGCCAACTACATAATCACCATAACCCATAATTGCTCCAAAATGGTCGTTTCCGAATCTAACAGTCCCGATGAATTTGCTCACGAAGTTCATGAGCCTCGACCGGTCTCGGTCATATGCTTGGAACAGCCCGAGTCCAAGTACCACATAACGATTTGAACGATCTGCAGTTGAACACAGACAAGAATGGATAACTGGATAATTGGGATCCCCATGCAAGAATGGGTTCCACTTGGTTAGTAACAGTGATTGGAACACCCACATCCGAAATAGAAACATCCATATCAGAAGTAGAAGCAATGGAATCATTGGGAATAGATGCAATCCTGGTGTCCGTATTTGACCTATTCAAAGTATGTTCACTTCTTAAGGGAATAGTTCTACCAATAGGCATCCATTTTCTAGAGGGCATAGTCTTAGCGGTTTGAAGGCAAAACGATTATTCTTATGGCCAAAAGGTATCCAATAATAACCTATCTTTATAAAATTTCTTCCCGTGGGTTTCCCTTGTTTTCTAACAATCTTTTGTCTTTGCCTTTTAGCCTTCTTTGCACGATTATTAACATTAACAATTTTAAGCGGGCATTAGACAAAGCATTCACACCACATTCATGATTAGCAACAGAATTCAAGCGGACATCATTACAAGGTTTGCAAATAGTATCGAATTGAATTAATTACAAGATCGCCTATGGCTAATACTAGAATCAACACGATTCATTTTATTCGACTCAAACTTAAAGTTCCTAGATTGGTCTTCTACTCTTTTCCAATGCACATTTTTAGCTTGCGAGGTCCTATCATTCCTTGTATTATCTTGAGACTTTGACACGCCGCTTTAATGTCACCGATTACTCCTGTAGAGGGAATTATGGGAACATTAGTTGGTTGATCTACCTTTCGCATTCCTAAACTAGGCGTGCAAGGATCAGTATTACTAGGCGACACATTGATGTTCACTTTCTTAAAAGTGGGCCTAGAATGGTTTGAATGCTTGGCACTAGGCATAGAACAAGACATCACTTTGCCTTTTGCACCTAAGGATTTAGGACATGTTGCAATTACACATTCTAGCAGCTCTTGAGATCGTTTGGCTGGAGGCAAGCAAACCTAATTTCTCTATCAAGAGGTTTGTTAATGAAATCCTCTTCGACAATCTCACGGAGACATTCTAGACTATCCTTAAGGCAAGCACAATAGTCATGAAACGCAGGTTCATTATTCCTAAGATGAGGAGGAATATATTTTACCGTCACAGTGTATTTGCAGTCTAAGGGTGACTTTGAAACAACATTCTTATTAAAAACAAGTGGCGGTTTCCCATTTCCACGACTTCTCGATTCTCAATTTCCTTTTGTAAAGACGTTATTTTTCGTTGTTTTGGTCACGGGTGACTTTCATTGAATCATATAACTCTTTAAAGTGTCGTTTAACTTTTTCATTTTCTTCTAGAAAACTCTCGTTTTCCTTTTGTAAGGCATTAACTAAGTTTTGAAGATGAAAAGTTTGAGAGTATTGAGAATCTAAAGGAGGAGGCATTTGGGATCCAATCACATTGTTCTTTTCACCCTTCAATTGAGAGATTTGGGCTTTCAACTTTTTGATCGTGTTACAATGAGCTCGAATCTGTTCATCACATTTGCTAATTTCAAAAGCGCATCAAATTGGAGCATCCAAGGATGTCTTGATATTTGAGGTTTTAACATTTTCTTTTAGATGTTGATATTTTAGTTGTAAATCAAAATGTTCAACTTCTAGTTTAGAAAGATCCTTTACCAAATTATCGTGATCATCCCGATCAATTTTCTCATTAAGTTTCGAATTAATCTTTTCAAGCTCAATGACACGATCATGAGAGACTTTCAGAGCAATAGATAATTCATGAAATTGAGAAGCATTAATGGAGCAATTAGTAGCGATGTAAAACACATCTTGAGCAATACATTCTGAAATAAGATTCTCATTCAAGGTATGCAAGTTCTTCCTCTCAATCTCATTATATTTTAATGCTCGCTCATAGTCACTAACCTCAACTATCATTGCATCAAATTCCTTTTCCATTCCTTTAATATCTGAATCTATCCCTTTTTAAGACTCTCAAAATGATCTTTTAGTAGTTTAAAGAAAGGCATGACCTCGGTTAGATAGCATTCTTTTGTTTGCTCAAAACCCCTTTCCCTTGATTATCCCAGTGGGTGTGATCCTTTTCTTACAAGTTTTCTCAAAATCGACAAATAGTTGAAGAATAACATATTGAGTGATTAAGGTCTTGCTTTTAGTGGCAATAGTCCTAGGAACTAAATGCATTGGTGTATTGGGAGGATACACAGTCGCTGAAGGCATTTTCCTAAAGGGGGGTTTCGTTTCAACAAGATTCTCGCTTTTGCTTATCTAAATCCTTTTTCGAACACTTGTTCGGTGTTAACAACGTCGAGGCTTAAACATGTTCAAGGAAATCCAATTCTCCTTCTTGTAATCATGGGGTGTGATATTTATTTTCTTCTCTTTACATTTAGGATCATCTAACTTCTTGTTCATCTTTTCCCTAGTGACTTCATCTGATTTCTTATCTTCCTCGGTGCACTCAGCGCAACTAGGTTTCTGTCTAGGTTTAAGGATTTCATTGCCATCATAAAGTACCTTATGAGCATTTCTAGCCTTTTTAATGACCTCTGGATTTGGTTCCTCAACAAGGGAATGCTATGCTTATCGCTTAAGACTCTATGCTTAGTGATCATGTGGGTAGTCTGAATGGTGTTCCCTTGCGTACAACTTATTTTCAAGCTTGTTCTTCAAAGTTTTTAGATTAGAAAAATCATTTAAAAGTTTTGATTCCTTAGCATGAAATTTCTGCTTAAGCACTTTAACATTTTCTTGAAGTTCTTGTTTTTGCTTAGCAGGTTTTGAAAGCTTTTCTTGTAAGGAGTTTAACTCTTGTTTTAACACTTCTTCTCTAAAATTACTTTTTCTAATAATTGTATACATTTGGTTATCCAACCCTCGCCACGAGTAGTTAGCTCAAACTTAGCACGTTGTTCATAAATGGCAACTCGTTCTATATAGGCATTAAGTTCGAGATAACGAGAATCATCGGGGCACATGCGGTGTATTCATCAAAAACATAGTCATCGTTGACTTGCGAAGATGCATCACTTGGTACAACTTCACTTTCACTTTGTTTCACATATTGATCATATGGGACAACATTGATATTACCCATATCTTCAATATTTGACTCAATAGTTTCAGTTGATTGTACTTTGTCATGCATCTTTTGCATATCAGCATCATCATATAGTTTTAGTACCTCCGAAATGAGTTTGTCTTTGGATGGACCAGCTTGTGGTGATGAAGAGACTTTAGGAGAGTCCATTGGAGAAATGCTAGCCATGAAAATGGTTTGTGCAGATGAGTTCATCATCAACATTAGAGTCGTATGCATCACAATCAGCTACTTGAAAGGCATTCTGATGATTATGGCTCATCCACATCTGCATCATACGTCTTGGCATTACCCTCGGCAGAAATAACAACTCTTCTTCATCCAACGCTACACCATTATCACAGGCTTGAACAAGCAACATCTTATCCCTGAAGTATTCAGCATTTTGAGGGCGTTTTGGCGACGTGCAGTTTCTTGCAATGTGTCCCTCACCTCCACAGTTGTAACACTTGATCGTCTTAACTTGTCCTTGATTTCCATTTCTTCCCCTATTATGATTTGTCACAAAGCCTCTACCAACTCCACCTCTTCCTTGTTCATATTGCCTTTCTTGAACTGGTTGTACTATAACCTTCCCATCTCGGCGGTGGCTTGATTGTGTGGATTAGCGCTCGAGGTTATTGTTGGTGTGTGGGAGAGAGTTCATGTTTTGACTAATCAGGAGAGCCGGTTGATTAATGAAGTTACCCACGTGTGCATCGGCATCAGCTTGTTTGAACATCGGATCGGGAATGAGTTTGTGAGTTCCATCACCCATGGGTATAACTTGTGAAGCTTTAGTAGTAATCCCAATGTTTGAGTAGAAGGCAGTTGAATCATTTTATGAGCTTGTCTCTCTGGATTTGTTTTGAATTGTTCAAGAATCCTCTTTTCAAACATGGCATGTCTCTCATTCCGAAGAAGGAAGGCATAGAGTTGCTCATAGTTTGTATTCTTCAATCCTTTGGTTAGCTTCACAGAGGTGACAAACTTGTGCCATTCGGGATTCATGTTGTTCACAAACTTTGAGTTCAACTGAATGTTTGGCATAGTCATTCCGATGTTCCTCATGTCATTAACAAGCTTGTGGAATCTCACGTAATACTCATAGACACTCTCATCCGGTTTCATCTTGAAGTGTTCAAATTCATCATATAATTGAGATTCTCTGTCTTCCATAGTTAATTCGAACACGAGAGAAGCATCTTGACATTATCCCATATAGCCTTTGCGGTGTTGTGATTGATAAGCTTGTAGATGTATTTTGGAAGACCTTGTAATATGATGTTAGAAGAGCTGATATCCGCATCGAATCTCTTCTTCTCCTTATCATTGAGCTCATCATACGTTTTTGGTCTGTCTATTCCATAGATCATTGTTCCATCTTCAGTTGTATCAATTATGTCTCTAGTAGTCTCAACCCTATACGGTCCTTCATCAATGGATTTGAGAATGTTGACTCTATTTTCCTTTCCAAGACAAGTACAATCGATTCGTTGAGCCCAAGAGTCGTAGGATTCTGTCAAGCATGGGTGGACGAGTATCTGAACCGGCTGCTTGAACATCCTCGGCAACAGTGGAGATGATTGTAGGAACGTTGGTAGACATGTTGACAGATTAACCGTGATTTTATAACTCTATGATTAAACCGGAAATAGATTCTTTCACGGGATTTTACTAAATCAAGAGAAAACCGTATTACAGACAGAGTCAATTAAGTCGCTAAGAAAAAGCGAACCAAGTCGCTAAGCACCAAGTCGCTAAGACATTACGCGGTCAAGTCGCTAAATAAGAACTCGCTAAGCACCAAGTCGCTAGCAAAATTTTGAAAGCAAATTAAGCTAAGCACTAAATTAAGCTAAGTTGTCAAGTCGCTAAAGAGCAACTCGCTAAGCACCAAATCGCTAACACCAAATTAAGCTAACAAACTTAAGTACAAGTCGCTAACTTTCACCAAGTCGCTACTCGTAGTGGAAAATCCACTAAGTGTCTTGTTTTTCGGCTTGTCTCAATAGACAAGTCGCTAGCTCAACTAATCGCTAAGAACTTCAATGCAACTGCTACAAATTACAAAGCAAGTCGCTACCAAGACAACTTATCCGTGGCTTAAGTCGCTAGCTAGAAAAACACATAAACACCAATTTTCAATCCAAAAACAACCCAACCACGATGATTCAAGGTTACCAAATCAAAACCCAAGCACATACAATGATTCTAAACACAAAACTACACCCAAGATTCAAACTTTAACACTAGAAATGATCCAAATGATGCAAAAACCACTAAACTTTAACTCTAAAACCACCTAAAAGTCACTAGAAATCCAAAGATATGTAAGAGATGATCAAACCATGGCTCTTGATACCATTTGTAACATATTGGATTTCACAAACACACTAAACCATAAGATCAAATAGGCGTATAATGTGTTTTAGAGAGAGAAAGTTAGAGGTTTAGGGAACTTTAGTGAGAGAAAGAAAAATCTTATTATGAGCTCCAACTCTCTACCTTGGAAGGTAGAGAGTATTTATAGTCTTACAATAAAACGCCACTCAACGGGTACGTAGATCAGGCATACAGTGGGTAAAGACCCGTCCATCCTCCACGGTGTTACAAAACTAAATACTTGTTAGGAATTAGAAATTCCCGGTATTAAAGAGTCGGTCACCTCAAGTATATGTAATCGTTAGAATGCTCGTAGTCATAGTTATATTTAGTTAAGTAGTATTTTGTTAAGTAACACCGTGGAGGACGGATGGGTCTTTACCCCGTATGCGATCCACGCCGTTGTGTGGCGATTTATGTAAGACTATAAATACTCTCTACCTCCCAAGGTAGAGAGTTGGGGCTCATAATAATATCTTTCACTTTCTCTCACTAAGTTCCCTAAACCTCTAACTTTCTCTCTAGAATTCCACTTATACGCCCACTTTGTGTTATGGTTTGATGTGTAAGTGAAATCCAATATCCTACAATTGGTATCAAGAGCCATGGTAGATCATATCTTGCACATCTTTGGATTTCTAGTGGTTTTAGTGGTTTTTGATTGAAAAGTTTAGTGGTTTGTGCATCATTTGGTTGATTTCTTGTGTTAAAGATTGGATTTTGTTAGTACTTTTATGTTTAGAATCATCACAAGTGTTTAGGTTTTCATTTGGTAAGCTTGAATCATCTTGGTTGGGTTGTTTTGGATTGAAAAGTGATGTTTATGTGGTTTTCTTCAAAGCGACTTGATATACGGATCTCTTTCTTCGTAGCGACTTGCTTCACAATTTTGTAGCGAGTTACAGATTTGGAGCTAGCGACTTAGACCTAGCGATTAACAGTACAAGTAGTGGACTCTCCACTACGGTAGCGACTGGTGGTGGTAGCATGGTCTCAGAGTTGCTCTTTAGCGACTTGAAGTTTTAGCGACTTGAGTAGCGTAATTCGCCAAAATTTTGCTAGCGACTTGAGGCTTAGCGAGTTACTACTTAGTGACTTGCATTGGTCTAGCGACTTGGGGTGTAGCAATTAGGTGTTAGCGAATTGGTGCATTATCTTCTAGCGACTTGGGTGATTGTTTACGGTTTTCTCTTGATTTAGTAAAATCCCGTAAAAGAATCTATTTCCCGTTTAATCATAGAGTTATAAAATCCCGTATAATCTGTTAACATGTCTACCAACGTTTCTACTATCATCTCCATTTTGAGGATGTTCAAGCGGTAGTTGGATACTGTCCACCCATGCTTGACAGAACTGACTACGATTCTTGGGCTCAACGAATCAGATTGTACTGCCTTGGAAAGGAAAATGGTGTCAATGATGAGTGTCCAAATACTCATCATTTTTGTACAATATAAACTGCAAAATTATCTAAAAACACTCAAAAATGCATCAAAATGATGAAAATATCACAAATCAGTGTTTTATGTGTTTTAAATGCAAAAATATCAAAATCAGATGAAAAACGTATCGAGTTTGCAAAATTGGCGCTTTAGTCCCCAAGTTTCAAAAGTTGTCAAAAGCAGTCCACTGGTATATCAAAATAAAGAAAAATGTCATTTAAGGTCCATGGGATTCAAAAGTTGTCAAAAAAAACCTTTGAAATGTAAAATTTTCAAAATTACAACTTTGGTCCTTAAACTTTGAAAATTGTCATGTTTAGTCCTTTAAATTTCAGAAAATGGCAAATATGGTCCTTTATTTATTTGAGAATGACAATTTTGGCCCTTGGATATTATTTCAGAAATCACAGCTTTGGTCCTTGGAGTTTCGAATTTACATGAATGGTCCTTGTGTTATTACTACAACCAAATGGACCTTAGTTACTACCTAGGCCCAAACCCAAAGCCCAATCCAATACCCTTTAACCCGACCCAACCATCTACCCTATTATTATACCCGGTCAACCCACTTGGTCAAAACAAACACAATCCCGCCAAACCCGTCTCCTTCCTCCCCAATGCGCAGCAATCACTCACCTCCCATCCCCCCTCCTCACCAAAACCACTCTTTGTCCCCTCCACCTCAACATAAAACAAAAACCATTAATTGCATCTCCCCCCTCCTCACTCAACCCTAGCTGTCAAATACACCAATTTGGCGCCAAAATCCGTTTGAAGGGTCAAGATCAATTCAAAGCCATCCAATGGCTTAGAATGGTGGGATTTCATCAGAAGAGAGAGAGAGTAACTTTGGATTATAAAAGAAGCAAAAGAGGAGCAAGATAGGGAGTCTGGTAGTTTTTAATTTTCATTCAATGTCGTTTTTATATTAAAAGTTTTAATTAAGTATAATATCTGTAATCTCTTGTTGTTTTGTATCAAACTTATGTTTAATCATCAATATAATCTGTTTTAAGCTTCACTTTCAAAGTTTATAGCAAATTCATACTCTTGAGTCCACTGTTGAGAATTTCCAATTCAAAACCTTATGTATAAGCTCTTGATAACTTGATTTCTCACTCAAACAAGCTTGTATAAGCTTATGTTAGATTTCTATAAGCTTACATTACAGTTTTAAGCAAAAGTGGAACTTGGTCAACAAAAGTCAAAACGGGGCATAAATGGCATTGATTTGGTCAATGGGTGAAGCAGGCATGGATTTGGGGTGAATTATAGTTAGTTGGATTGGTTAAAATAGGTAGTGGTTCTTTGTTTCACGGTTGCTAGCCATAGTGGCTTTGGACTTTTGTAAGTGATTTTCAAGTTTTTATGCATAATCTGCATTTGTAGTTTTAATCTGTTAAATCTTGTTCTAATAGATGTATTTAGGTGCAGTTAAGTAGGTTTGATCATAATATATGTTGGTTAAGTGTATGGATTATTTTCGCATTGCAAAACAGTAAGATAAGGGGTGTTTGGTTCATTGCTTAAAATGCCCTTAAGGCTTGTTCGATGATAGCTTTCTGTTAGTTCATGTTGCTTAAGCTCATTTGAGCACATTTCAATCATTAACTTGGGTCTGCATACCCCCAAAGTCAAACATCAAGAGAATCATCCATTTCACTTCATTTGTGGATTTGGATTTGCAAAAGGCTTAATTTGTGTTTAAAAGTCTTAAACTTTACTTGCATTGTGTTCATTACATCCTATAACATCAACATCAGTCAATAAATTGGATTCAAAATCCATTTTGGTCAAAGTTTGAGTTCTTGTTCAAAAGTAAAAAAAGCAGAAAATCATGTTTTGAGCCAATGAGAAGGATTTTCATTGGTTCATTTCTAAGCCAATTTCAGTGCAATTTGTTGTTTTAAAAAGTTCAACTGGTTCCCTTTCTTGTCATCATTTTATCGATTTTTCAAATTTCTTAAAAGCTCCAAACAAGCTTATCAACTTGGGCCTAGTTGCCTCGCTCCACGAACTTCATTGACCTGAGATTTTCAGTTCTTGTAGCTTGTGCACAGGGCTCATAAGGGCTTCCCATGGTCCGATTTTTGGTGCATTTGGTCTCACCCAGGTCTAGTCTAGATTCCAAGTTGTAGTTTTCATTTTGAGCTTAATTTTAAGCTTGTGCTTGTGTCAAAGATAGTACTTTCGAATCTGTTTTTAAGCAAAAGCTCAAACATCAAATCTGTTGTATCTTGCATATCAGTGGTATTAGCTTGTTGATTCTCCTTGCATTTTGGTTAATTTAGCTTATTAGAGCTTCTATTTCAGTTTGGTGCCTTTTGGATTCCATTTGCTCATCCAAGTGCTTATTTTATAAGCACTTGGTCATCAGTTCCATAATTCCACACATAAGCACCTGTTTTTCCATTTTTCTCAGATTCCTTATATTATTTTAGAGTTTTCCTGAAATTCTCAGATTTTTCCAAGTTGATTTGCTATTTTTCTGCATTTTAATTAGTTTTTAAGCATTTTTAAATACCATTTAATACAAATAATTAAGAAAAGCTTCAAAAAAATAATTTTTCATCTTTCTTAAGTTTAGATAAATATAAAAAGCCAAAAAAATATTTTTCCATAATTTTCTTAGCTTAAATAGTATTTTCTAGCATTTTAATTAGTTTTAAATAGTTTTAAATTAATAATAAATACATAAAAAGTCTAAAAAATATATTTTCAGTTTTAAAATTAGTTTTATGATATTTTAGATTTTTCTAAGTCTTAATTTTATTTTTCTAGCTTTATTTCATATTTTCTTGTATTATAAGCTATTATTTATTAATTAAAAATAGTTTTTAATTAGTAATAATTAATAAATAGTTATAAAAATAATTTTCTTTTTCTAATAATTTTCTTATATAATTAGGATTGTAAAAATGTATTTTTCATATCCGTAGGTATTTTCCTTCTTTTTTTTACGTTTTATTTTTACGTTTTTATTTTTAAACGTATGTTTTAGGTTTTAAACGTTCATCACTTTAAATATAGTGATAGCGTTTATTTAATATATTTTATCTTTTTAATTTTCTTAATTTGTATTTAAGTCGCTTTAATTTATAAACTTTTTCAGTAGTGTAATATTCAATCCAAATCCTTTCCGATCACTATCCTTAGTGATCATTCTATCGTCTGATCAAGTGTTTGTGCACCATTGAGTCTCCGTGGGACATAACGACCCAGGAATTCATTATATTCTCTGATCTTCATTGCATTCGTGCTTAAGCAGTTTTAAGCGATTACGATTCGCCATTCACAAGTGGCAGGCTTGAGTGATTTAGCTTGACTGTTTGGCACGCATCAAAATTTTGGCGCCGCTGCCGGGGAGGCTTTAGCGTGTGTTAAACCTTTTTCAGATCCATTCTTGCACATACTCCATCTTTTGTAAAAAAAAATTTTTGTAAAGTTATCAAAAAATCCAAAAATATTCATCTTTACCCTCTAATCTGTTTAATTCTCCATTTCCCTTACCCTCTAATCTGTTTAATTCTCCATTCCTTATCCTCTATAACCGTTTAATTCTTCATCTCTTATCCCTCTTATCTGTTTAATTCTTCATGTCATGGTTTTCAACATGTTCTTGGTGTGGAGGTCCATTTAACGGTGGAAATTGTCGGCTGATGTACCAATGTGAGTTTCGGAGACAAATTTGTCGGTAATCCCGATCCCATTTCAAATGAAACAACCGATTTTTCCTACCTACCTCCACAGCCCCAATATGAATCCTACTCATGCGAGTTTTGTGGGAATGATTCTCATTATGGTTTTGATTGTCCACCACGGGTCCCGCTTGTCTATGAGCCCGAACCATGTTACAATCAGAACTTTGGTGAAAGTTATTTTCCCAATTATCTCTGTTGTGAGAATTGCTGGGGTCCTCATGCGACTTTTGAATGTCAACCGATGAATCAAAATTTTCACAATTCCAATTCTACCGGTTTTGACAATTTCCAACCCCCACAGTATTCCATCATTCATCAATATCCTTCACAGCATTTCAATGATTACGAGGAGTGTAATCTTCCACAAAGTTCTGAAAAAATACGCATTCGAAAGAAACTACAAATGAAAAGAATGGTGTGTAAGCTTCAGCAGATGAATATAAGAATCAGATATGATGACGATGATGATGAGGATACTATTAAAGTAAGTACTTTTAAAGTAATTTATAACTAGACAATACGTTATAAATTATTTTTCGACGATAAACTTTATTTTCAAAATGCACAAGTGGTATGAATATCATATGAGTTTGCATGCATAACATTAAATCATGACTTATATTAGATCATATCATCATTAATAGGTCGCGGTTAGAGATTGCGCCTCATTTCAGTGTATCCACTTTTGCCATCATATCATTGTATCAAGTGAGTTTTCATAGCCCCGTTTTATTCAAGTTTATACTTTATTTCAAACCTACGGGGAAGAATACATTGCACATCCTTTTATTACGAGCCCAAGTATATCAAATTCATTTACATTGCTTAAGTTACCTCATTGCCAATTGAATGTCCCCATTTCATAATCATGAATCGTTAATTCCGGAAGAAGCGAGGGTGAGTGAATAGATC
>OU343218.1:75109500-75133309 GCA_910596185.1 Chrysanthemum makinoi | reverse complement strand
TATTGAGGGTGACTCCTCCATCCGGGTTGGTGGTCCCAACTGGTCAAACGGATGCATTTCAATTAATACCATAATTTGAGTTGTTTGGCAAAACACTCTGTTGGGGCGAACATCATGATCAATCTAGCTTCGGTGTCATGTGCTTATAGCAATTGTAACATTTTTATGTGACATATTTGTCATACATGGCCTATACTTGTGGTAGTCGTATAAAACATTTACATAAACTCTATGAACTCACTCAACCTTTGTGTTGACACTTTTAGCAATGTATTTTCAGGTATCTAAGGCATATACTTCATGGCATGCATGTGGACTTATCATAGAGTCGCGGTGACGACGCGTCTCACATGGATTTTATGCACTTTAAAACATCGTTTGGATTGTAACAAACTTATTTCCGCAAATGTTGACTACCTTTTTGGGACATATCTTTTGTAAACTCTGAATGTTTTATTATATCAAACGATGTGTTTTTCCAAATGACCCTTTAGGTCGTTCAATATAACTGTAACTGTGATGCTATGGCAGTCATCCCCGTGAATTCCATTCCGCTTGAAAAACAGGTATTTTGGGGGTGTGACAGATTGGCATCAGAGCATGAGTTATAGAGAACTAGGTTGTATCATTGACCCTAGATTATAACTACGTCATCATAGCATCTCATCATTTCATCATAAGTGCATATTCACTATACATGCGTGGTTTCATACATACATTTTACGGGTGTTACTTTCATTTCAAATCAATTGTCACATTGATGCCCTCCGATACCCATTCCATTATCCTTTCTTCAGATTCCAACATGGAGAATGCCTTGTCATTCCCTATCATAATTTTAATATCAGTTGACTCATCACCGATAACATCGAATGCCGAGACAAAACCTTCAAGGAGGGTGAGGTCGCTCTCTCTCCTCTGTTTCACTATCAACATGTCGAGTTACACGCTATTCACACATTAAGTCACTAAACCATCATACATTTGAGGAACTTACGACATCCCATAACCCATCTCCTAGGAATTCGTCAATCATTTTGAAAAATAACCTCAAACTTATCACCTCCTATCACATCTCTTTAGAGCGTTTATTATTAACATAGGACTTTGCTACGTCTCACCCTTCCCCTTATTTTGAAGAGTTATGGCGCCGAAGAAAGCTGCACCAGAAATGACACAAGCTGCTATCCAAAAGTATGTAGAGGATAGTATAGCTAGGGCACTAGAGAAAGAACGAGCAACGGTAGCTAGCTGCCGCCGAGCGCTTGATTCTTGATGAAGTTGCTAGACTTGCTACTGCTACAGGAGCTGCAGGAGGGTCTCGGAGTTGAAATTGTACATATAAGGACTTTAAGGCGGTGATCCCACAAAGTTCAAAGGCCTGAAGAGAGCCTTGCTATGATCCGTTGGTTTGAAAAGATCGAGTCTGTATTTCTTCTATGCGATTGCCCAGATGACTGCAAAGTGAAGTTCGCTACTAGTACACTCTTAGATGACGCAATGTTATGGTGGAACTCTTATGCGAAGCCTATTGGAATGGAGAATGCTTACAAGCTCACATGGGATCAATTCAAAAGGTTGTTGACTAAGAAGTATTGTCCGCGTACTGAGGTGAAGAAGTTAGAAACAAAATTTTATGAGCTAGTGACTGTTGGTTACGACATCGAGACTTGCATCAAAAGGTTTCAAGAGTTGGCTGCACTATGCCCATCGATGGTTTCGGACAATGAGAAACTACTGGAAAATTTCATCGGAGGACTTCCACAAATTATTCAAGGTGATGTAATTTCTTTTGATCCACAAACAATTGAAGAATCTATCCGGATAACTCAAATACTCATGGCTCAAGTTGTGAAGAGGTAAAACATTATCAACAGTAACCACAACAACAATAACAACAATCCCACCATCAACAACAACAACGACAACCAAACTAACAACAACAAAAGGAAATGGGAAAATGACCAGGAAGGTTATAATAACAACAACCAAAACCGTAACACTAACCATAATCAACAACAGAATAGAAGACAAGAAGTTGCAATGGTTTATGTCACTGCACCAACACAAGGCAAAGGTTATCTTGGAACTCACCCACTATGTAATCGTTTTAAGTTTCATCACTCAGGTCCTTGCCCTGCCAAGTGCCACAAGTGTCAAAAACTGGGACACCTCACCAGGGATTGTAGAGGTAAAGCCATAGTCACATGTTTCGGATGTGGGGAGCAAGGACACTATCAGAACCAATGTCTCCAAAACCAAGGTCAACAAGTTGAAGGTGCTCATAGGAAAGCATATATGTTAGAAGAAGAAGAAGCTCACCAGGGTATCAACAACGCGGCAGACTGAAGAAGTTTAGAAATTAACAGTCTTATTTCCTTATGCACTATGTCGTACTAAGTTTATGACTTCCCTAGTATTCGGATCTTTATGACTTAAGACTATGTACTGTTTGATAACCCACTCGTTGTGAAATATTCTCATCTATCGTACTTTATTTTCCTTTCTGACTTTTTATCACTTACAAAAAAATTTACTTCCTTTCACCTTAACTGCCATTTTAACGACATGGTTTAAATCTATTTAAACATTGAGAGTTATAACAACTAAACCGAACGTCACATTATCGTTCCTTAATTATACATAGCCTAGCTAACTATGTCTAATTCTGGAGGGATCATGTTATGTTGGGAGCAGTCATTTATAAATCTTAGTGCAAGCAAAATTTTCACCTATTCCTAAAAGTCAAAGTGATACTCATGGGAGATTCTTCCAATAAATAGCCGTAACGACACTTCTTCATGACTTCCTTCCTCGTTATTCATCATAAACCCTAAACCTGTAGAAACCAACATGGACTGAATTCAGGGACTGAATTCCTTTTTGGGTGGGCGAATGTGACAACCCGTGATTTCAGGTCATTTCTCAAATTTACTATTCATCTCGGGAATTTACTATTCACTGGTTACTATTCATCATTTTACTATTCATCGTTTTTGAAGTTGATTTGATATTTTGAGAGTGTATTTCAAAATTTTACTATTCATGAAACACTATTCATTCCCCAGAGAAAAATCACTATTCATGATTGACTATTCATCATTTTTCGTAAACTAGGTTTACGAGTATCAAATACGCGTAACCGTAAGGGTTTAGCTGTGTATTCATGAAACATCATTTAGAACACTTAATATAGACTAGAGTTAGTCTACATATCATCAGTAACATCATCATCATATTAGTTCATGCATGGGTTTGCATATTTCATTAAACGTATATTTATTTATTAAATAAACGCTATCGCACGATCATTTATTTTGAATAATTGATCCGACACTTCCAATAATAGTCCTGATATATTTTTATACTCATTTTAATACTATAAAAATTATATTATTAGTTTACCTGATGTTTTGAATTTATTTTGTATATAAATTGTTATATATATATATATATATATATATATATATATATATATATATATATATATATATATATATATATATATATATATATATATATATATATATATATATATATATATATATATATATATATTTACGACAGTTTTCGTAAATTCAACTCGATAATTATTTATTCACTCAATACTTGCGATAAATGTATTTTTATATTTTTATGACTTCGATTTATTTTATTTTTTTCCGTTAAAATCGATTTCTAGATAACGCTACACTAAATACCTAATTATATTTACAAACTACACATTATATTTACACTTAAATGCCATTTAGTCATCAAAATTCATCCAACCCTTTTCCCCTTTCCCCCCTTGCCGACCAAACCCAATGAGTCACCGCTTTCTTATAAAAATCTTGCACTTGTAGATGTACAGATACACATCTTTGATAGATATTTTCAAAGTACTATTATTATACTAAATTGCAACACATTCATACACATACCATAAGGTGAAAATTGAAAGTAAACTCTCCCATTTCATCACCAATAATTGGCCAAGATCAAGAAACAAGGAAGAAACATAAATTTTTTTCAAGATCAAGTGATCATCCAAACACTAGTATACTTCTATTTAGGTTTTGAAATAAAAACCAAGAAGTATTTAGAAAACCTAGTTACTTAAACCTCATCATAATACTTGTAAGCTTCTTATAATTTTCATTACTCTTTAATATTCATACTTGAGTTATTTTATCATTCTAGTAAGAAAACATGTAAGTATCATATGTATTTATACCACTTTTATTTGTTTTTAGTACTTATTATGAGTTTTAATCATCCTACAATTAATCCAATGAAACATATCATTGTTGATGAAGTTTAGGAACCCATGACACCCTAAGAAGGTGTATGGTAGGTTTAGAATAGATTTGGTGCTGATTTGAAGTGATTGAAACAAGAGTTACGCAAGAAAAATCATTTTCGACAACTTAGAATTGAGGTCTGATCGTTTTTACAAAATCTGGAAATTTCGACACGTCATGAATTATTTTGGGCTAGATATTCAGAAAATAGACTTTAAAACAAAACCGTGGTCGCTTGATCGGGTTAAAACGGATTTATAACGAAGAAGTTACACTATTTTCAAGTTTTGCGACGAAAACCCATTTTCTGAAAATAAGGAAGCTGTTAAGGGTTACTTTAAGGGCAAAAATGAGTTTTAAACATTTTCTAAATAAGTCGATTTATCAAAAATATATTAGTATACATTAACACGAAACTAAGGATATATAAAACGTAGAAAACGGACTTATAACGACTAACTTACACGTGTTTTAAATAGGGTTATCATAACTATTTTATACAAGTATTAATACTTATATATTTTCTATTAGTCAAAATGGTTATCGCAAGTGACCATGTTTGGAGTCGTTTTTCCTATCGATAGAATACTTTTGAGAAAACGATGTCTACAAGTAAAAGTAAGTTCACCTAGCCTATTTTCCAAAATGTTCAACCGTTCGTCAAACGGAGTTGTAACGAATAAAATACGGACACTCAAACTTTGCCGAAAACTAACCTTAAACAATATTTTTAGTCCGACTACCCTACTTCATCTATATTTTTCTCTATGATCGAGACTTCTATGATCAAAAGTTAAAAGCTAAGACTTTTAGATAACGTTACAAGCTTTCCAAAACCATTGAGTTTGTTTTCTAACACTCGATATTCACTATTTTATGACTAGCTTTTCGAGGTCATTTAGCCATTTTCATGAGTTGTCAAATTATATTGTTTTACGAAGAAAAACTATAATTTCTTAATAAATCACTAAATGACTATCGTAGGATATCATTTCAACGTAAGTACTTGTAAAGTAGTTTATAACTAGACAATACGTTATAAATTTATTTTTCGACGATAAACTTTATTTTCAAAATGCACAAGTGGTATGAATATCATATGAGTTTGCATGCATAACATTAAATCATGACTTATATTAGATCATATCATCATTAATAGGTCGCGGTTAGAGATTGCGCCTCATTTCAGTGTATCCACTTTTGCCATCATATCATTGTATCAGGTGAGTTTTCATAGCCCCGTTTTATTCAAGTTTATACTTTATTTCAAACCTACGGGGGAGAATACATTGCACATCATTTTATTACGAGCCCAAGTATATCAAATTCATTTACATTGCTTAAGTTACCTCATTGCCAATTGAATGTCCCCATTTCATAATCATGAACCGTTAATTCCGGAAGAAGCGAGGGTGAGTGAATAGATCTAATGAGGGTGACTCCTCCATCCGGGTTGGTGGTCCCAACTGGTCAAACGGATGCATTTCATTTAATACCATAATTTGAGTTGTTTGGCAAAACACTCTGTTGGGGTGAACATCATGGTCAGTCTAGCTTCGGTGTCATGTGCTTATAGCAATTGTAACATTTTTATGTGACATATTTGTCATACATGGCCTATACTTGTGGTAGTCGTATAAAACATTTACATAAACTCTATGAACTCACTCAACCTTTGTGTTGACACTTTTAGCAATGTATTTTCAGGTATCTAAGGCATATACTTCATGGCATGCATGTGGACTTATCGTAGAGTCGCGGTGACGACGCGTCTCACATGGATTTTATGCACTTTAAAACATCGTTTGGATTGTAACAAACTTATTTCCGCAAATGTTGACTACCTTTTTGGGACCTATCTTTTGTAAACTCTAAATGTTTTATTATATCAAACGATGTGTTTTTCCAAAAGACCCTTTAGGTTGTTCAATATAACTGTAACTGTGATGCTATGGCAGTCATCCCCAGGAATTCCATTCCGCTGCAAAAACAGGTATTTTGGGGGTGTGGCAGAGATGATACCATTATCTTTGCAGCTTTCCTTTGCTTCAACCCCTGCAACTCTTTCTTCAAAGTTTGAATCTCTTCTTTCAGTTGTGTAACATCCTTGGCATGTTGCTCCTTTACTTGTGCCAAGTCCTTCTCCAGAGATTCAACATGCTTAGCTAATTTGGTACATAGTTCCATCAATTCCATAGGTTGCCCACTGCCCTCAACACTTCCAACTGTGTGACCTGTTGGGAGAGGTGAATCATAGGGCATTGGCTCAGACTCCTCCCTAGTTGGACTAGGTTGAAGCCTGGAACCACCCTTTGCTTGTTCCTAAACCAAAAGGATCGGGACATCTGTGTTGTAATGGGAGGAGTTGGCTGTTTTTGCCTCCTCTCATAAGTGTGAGAAACAGGTGGAGTGTAGTTGATGTTTGGAACTGAGATTGTGGGTGTGTTTTGGGATACAACTGGGATTGTTGCATCTTCACCCTGTACCTGTGAAATCTTTGCAAGCATTTGAGGAAAAAGTGGTGTAACAACCCTATTGCCATCCTTATCCATGTTTTGAAAAACTTTAGGCTTAAGGCAATGGATTTTATAAACTCTTGTATGGGGTTGCAGTTGAAATTCATTTCACACTGCTTGCACAAAACTTGGATACATCAAAAATTTTGTTGAACTCTGTACATTGCCTTGCATACTTGTAAAAATATATTTAGACCAATTAAAAGTCCTATAAGTGACTAGACAAACCAAATGGTAAGCCATTGTTGAACTAAATTATTCATAAGATGTTTTCTTAGGACTTAGGCAATGTAACAGAGTATGTATGAAAAATCTCCAATGAGGACAGAAACCACTCTTTTTGAAAGTAGCCTTTTTGTCAGTGGTATCATATCCCATGGATGAAAGATGTTCATGAATTTCTGGCATTGGTAATGTGATGATACCATTGAGATCATTCAATTGGAGAATTCTCCTCAAGGATGACTCAGTAACATCAATAGTTACCCCATCCACAGTGGCTCTAAGAGCATCCACTGTTTCATGTGTGTCTCCATCTTCAAGAGTGATGGACTGAACAGAGGTCCAAAACTGTTTGATTTGAGAGACATAGATTGTGGGATTAAGAAGTAAAGCATACCTTATATGGGTAGTGTTTAGAAAGTCCACAATCTGATGAAAAACAGGGCCACTCTTGTCGTTTGACTTTTCCAAATAGGCCACTTGGTTGTGCTCATCTGCAAAGGTGATAGGTGCCATAGTATCTTTTGATGAAAAATATATTGTGTCAGTATGGATTGAATAAAGAACTCGCCAATTTAGAGAGAAAGATATATACTGTTAGGGCTTAGAGTTTTGCGCAAGAAAGATTATTTATGGTAAAGATTTATCTTAAGAGGATAAAGTTTAATTAGGAAAGTAGATAATCTTCTAAAAATTTTACCCTATTTATAAGAAAAGCAGTTTCTCTCAACGGCTAGTAAAAATTTTGTTACTGACACAACAGTTGTAACGGCTAGATCAACAGTGGTAAAAAATAACACTGTCAGTGGAAACTGTGAACTAGCAGTGGTAATTTTTCACAAAAATTTTCAAAGAGCAGTGGTAAGAAAAACATATGAAAATTTGACTGCTCTCATCATAGTTTTTAGCAAACTATCAGCTATCAACGGATTTGATATGTCTTTACCATGAGCCGTTTGCTATGGACTAGCCAACTCTTAATCATAAAGAATATGGTGAGTTGATGACCATATAATTTTTGGTAAACTATCAACCATAAACGGATTTGTTAAGGCTTTACCGGTAGCCGTTTGCTCTGGACTAGTTGATTCTTATGTGGATTAGACATGGTGAATCAATAACCATTTGTTGTGTGCCTCACTTACACACCTTTTATGATCAACTCCCAGCTGAGATTGGTTAAATACCTGCAAGAGTTAGTATAATACAAAGAAAATGCAGAACCAACATGTTTTAGCCAAAGTTACTGTTAACCAAGCCATTATCTAAAAATATCTTCCCAAAGTCAACCCGATAATATCTATATTTACTCTTCAACCTACCAAAATAGGGAAAAATAAATATATCCTTTAATGAACTCTTTTGACCGACTTTGCCAATAAAAAGGGGCTCGGATCTTCATAATCATTATCAAAAACACATTCTAACTCACAAAATCCCTAAACATCACCATGAGCAATCCTTCCAACATCATTGACATCTCCTCTGATTCTGAGACAGAGGTTGTGATCGCTTCTGAATCATCTTCAGAGGCCTCAGGGTTGAGTGTTACTTTCCACCTGGGCGCAAGCACTTCTTCCAAGAAGTCAACAAAGAAGACTGCCAATCCTGCACCTGTTGCCAGACCTGAACCTTCTCTTGAGTTCTACTCCAGTTCATCGGATGATGATGCTGATGATGAGACCTATTCCTTGTCCAAGGAGTTGCCGATGGCTCTGACAAAAGTATTGAAAACAGCTCTCTCAAACTTGAAGCAGATATCCATACTAGAGAAGCCTGCAAGACTGCCAAGGCCTCCTCCACAAGTTCTTGGTCTTGCTTGTCAAAGAATGCAGTCAACCTTTGAAAACAAGAGGAAGAGAGCACAGAAGAACAAGCATGACTATGAGGGCAAGGGCAAGAAGCCAATGGAGTAGCTAGTGTAGGGTGTAGGGATGTAGGATGTGTTAGGTTGTTATCTTTTCTGTTTTGATTGTGGTTATTAGCACTCTCTCTTTGAATGTAATGAATCTTCTTCATGAATGGAATAAAGTTTCTTTGTTTTACTTTTTCCACTGTGAGAGTAACCTTTACCACTTCTTGCATTGTAGTTTCCACTGTTAAGCTTAATCTCTGCATAAAAGTTAGTGGACAACCAAAAATACAAACACTAAACAGCAACAGCTCCAGAAAGCTCCAATGTTTGCAAATAATCCTTCATACCTGCATATCACAAACATAAACCACACACTGAAAGCATTTGTTAAGGTTAGCAATGATTAGAAAATAACAAGAAGTAGATTCAAACATTTTGTTGGCAGTGGTTAGACCAGTACTAAACCATCCAGTCAACAAGTCAACTCCAAGTCATTAATCCGACCACCAAAGTCAAAGACTTCATTTACTCCTCAACAACTTATACCTTCCCCACATTAACTTACTGAATCCAACTTAACTTGTATTTAAGAACCTATAACACACAAACCACTCATATCACATATACCCCAAAAAGTTTCTCTCTCAAAAACTTACTTCTTTCCAAAAATCACCATGAGTCATTCAAACCCTATCAATCTCTCATCTGACAGCTCCTTTTCTGATAGTGTTTGGGATGATTTTGTTCTGAACAATCCAAGTAGAGTGGAGAAAGAGTAGTTTGAAAAGGTTTCTTCAAGAAAGAGAACTCATTTGGCCATGAGTACTACCCCTTCAGTTGCTGGTCCATCATCACTCCAACCAATGCCACAAGATGCCATCATCAAAGAGGATAGCTCAGATTCCATGTCAAGCTATATTTCTCCATATGAAAGCACAGATGATGAAACATCTGCAAGAGTCCTGAGTGTGCCTCCCCTTGCTGCCATAATCCCTCAAGAAGAGCTGCAAGCACCACCTTCTCTACCATTGTTGACAGCACCACCACCAGAGGGTCCTTCATCATCCTCACCACCTGTCAGAGGAAAGGTGATTGGGCTAGCATGCCCCAAAGTTTGGACTATGATTGAAGGCCGAAGAGCGCCCAAAGTGATGCCTGAGTGGGCCTTTCCAAAGAAGCCTTAGGTGGTAGTTGGGGGTTAGGTTGGGGTAGGGTTGGGATAGAATGTGAAGCATGTGTCATCTGTTGGCAGTGATAGTATGATGTTTTCTGTTTTCCTTTTATGTACTGGTTGTTTGAAACAGATGGATGTAGCATCTGCACTTTGTGCAATGCTGACTTTGTTTAATAACAATAAGAATCCATGTCTTTTGCTTTAAATTCCTTGCATCATACTGGTTCTGATTTACTTCTTTTATTCTGTGTTGTTTATTGACATTGATGACCCCTTTACCAGTAACTTTTCCATTAACTCCACCTCCAAAACTAACAAACTGTCCATCATAATATTCAAAATTTGAGAGATAGGACTTGTTGCCAGTCATGTGCCTTGAACATCCACTATCAGTGTAGCCTTGATCTGATCTTTTTGTCCTTGGATGTTCCTGCACATATAATAAAGAAGTTAGTTTCCTTTGGAGACCCAAGCCATGATTGACTTGGATCTGCCTCATGTATCAATATAGTTAAATCTATCAAAGGTCATTGATACACCATTGGGATTGGTTGATGAGGTAGTTTCTTAAGGTTTCCATTCCCAACGTGCTGAGGCCTTCACATCATTTTCCATGTTACCCCTGTTCTTGTTTACAACCCTTGCAGTGGGAACTTTTGCCTGAGCAGTGGTAACTGCTGGTTTAGTTTTGGTACCCACTTGTTGGTTATATTAAACCCTTTTATCAGAAAAGACCTTTTCCTGTTTGTGCAGATTTTGCAAAAGTTGTTTTGGGTTTTGCACTTGTAACAGGTGATTTAGGGTGAGCAGTGTTAACAGTTTTAGCAATGGCAAAAGTTTTAAGACCACTTCTTAGTTGAACTGCTCTTGGGATCATTTTGCTGTGTGGATTAGGGTGTGTATTGTTATGAAACCTGTTTGACTCCACCATTTTATTCCCATGTACTTCCCTTCTCCCAACATGATAGTCACAATTTGCATGTAGATGATTAAAGCTACCACAGATATGACATGCTTTATTGTTCATCACAAACTCACTACCTAGTTGTTGAGATTTTACATGATTCCAACTCCTCTGGTTACCCCTAGGAGTTGATGACTTGTTTCTATACATCTCAGCATACCTTATAGTTTATCTAGGTTTGTTAACTTGTTTCCTAGGTTCCTCTGTAATAGTATTTACAACTTTTGGGATAGAAGCCTTTTCATTCTTTTTAACATTCTCATCTACAACAGATGAGTCACTTGCACTTTCAAAAACATCAGATTCATGCTTAACCTCTTCCCCACTTTTCACAAATTTGGGAGGACCATATTCAAGATTCAGATCCTGAAATTCTTCTAGACCTGTATGAGCTAAATCTATACCAGGAGGTGATGGAACACCCCTTAGTTGTGGAGTAGTTGTATTGTATCCCATACCAGACTTAACTTTACTAGTAATTTGAGCATTCCAAATTTTATCAATTAACTTAGACTGATAATAACAGGCGTCAACATATAAATTGATATTCTCATTTATCTTTTTAAGTTTTTCATACTCTTCTTTTAGAGCCTCATTCACTGCTGTCTTATGATCTATCTCTCTTCTAAGAACAATCATATCATCATTATATTTTGACTCATTTGATCTATAATGCTCTAGTTGTTTCTCTAATACAGATATGCCTCTTCTAAGGTTTGACACAGTATAATTAGCAGCAAACAAATCTGTTCTTTGGTTTTCATAAGACTCATTAAGCCTTTCACATTCTCTAGAAGCCCTACATGTTTTAGAACAACTTTCAAAATTTTGTACCTTAGAGTCAGAGAAAGCCATGAGAGCATGTTCTGTAGACACAAGAGCAGCATCTGAAGGTTGTTCGTCTTGTCCATCAGCCATGAAACTCCAATCATAGCTCACACCATCAATTGCGGCATTGCCTTTGGTTCCTCCACGATTGGTTCTTTCTTTTGCTTGTACCAAGTAGACCTATTGTCCTGCTTCTTTGGTCTTATGCATTCTCTAGCAAAATGCCCCAGCTTGTGACAATTGAAACACTATACTTTCTTTTTGTTGAACCCTCAGGTTTCTCCACTGATGTGAATTGGCTTGCCAGTCTTCTTGTAGAATTTCCTAGCCCTCATGCTAAGAAGAGCTATTTGCCACTTTATGTCCATCTCCTCCAAGTCATCTTCATCAATTTGCTCTATGTCTTCATGAGTTAATATAGAGCTATTAACTTGAGTGGAGATAAAAGCATAAAAGGTAGGATCTCCAATACCAGCAACCTTCTTCTTTGAACTGCGGTGGTAACACTAGAATTACCAGTGAAAACGTAGAACAGTGGCAAAATCATCATCATTTTCATCTTCAGAATCATCACTGTCAACAGAGGTTGACAACAATGCCAAGCTGCTAGAGCTTGTACCAAGTTTCTCTGCCTTCTTCAATCTTTGTTCAATGAGTTTGAAGTTATTGTAAAGATCATTGAGCTTCATAGTTTCAATCTCTGGTTTATTTTCCCAGACTATAACATTTGTATGAAACTCAGAAGGCAAACTTCTTAGAAACTTCAAATTGAGATCTTCCTTTTCTACCTCAATTCCAAACACAGTCAGTTGTGTGACAATCTTCTGGAGTTTGGTGAAGATTTTGTCAAGTGATTCATTGCAGAAGCGGTTTTTTCATAACTTTGCTTCAAACATGTCTTTTGAGTCTTCTTAGTAGCATCATTGCCACCAAACACTGAGCAAATCTCTTCAAAAAGTTCTTTTGTTGTTTTGAACTTCTTTGAAAGCTATGATCTGGTCTTTAGGAAGAGTCATTAGTAACAAACTTCTGCCGGTCATTCTTCTTCTTTGCTCTTTCATCATTAGTTTCAGGTACAGAAATTGTTACAACTTATGTGTCACCAACTTTCTCAGTCTTCTTTGTAGACTTGAAGGAATCACCAGTTAAGATGATCTCCCATAGAATATAGTCTTGAATGAGAAAGTATTGCTCAATCATTATCCTCCACATCTCAAACTCAATAAGTTTGAGCTTAGGCTTGCCAGGCGAGTTGGACTGGTTGTTTTCCATCTCCATTGATTTGAGTGAGTTGGTTAAGATTATTCCTTGGATCTTCTAAATCAAAGTATCAGAACCTGCGCTCTGATACCACTTGATGGATCTAAACACACACCTTGTGTTAGTGATACTTTGATTTATATTAATAAGTACGCGGAATATACTTAGTAATACTTAGAAGATGGATTATATGATGTAATGTAAGTGAGAACAATGTAACACAAAGCTTCAATATTATTAAGAATAATACGAGTGATCTTGCTTATAACTATGGTTACACCTTGAAGCATACGTGAGTTTTTCGTGTGTACCTTAAACAATGACCTAGGATCTCCTTTTATAGCACAAGGAGTCCTTTACAAGATAAGTATAATGCTAACTATATAGAATATACACAAGATATTTTCTATACTTATCAATACACGGATACATAACAATTATCCTAATGGCAGTGGTAATATATGTTCTAGCATTGGTAATGTGTTTCCACTGCTAGTGCAATCTTTAGCAGTGTCTTCCACAAGCCTATCAGTGGTAACTGTTAGCTTTATTCCCAACAGTTTCACCATCCAGAACATCCCAAGAAATCAAAACCAAAAGGCCGACGTGTTAAACAAACTTGCCACAATTGCTTTCGGCCATCTGACGAAAGAAGTTCTGGTAGAGTTATTGAGGGAAAGGTCCACGGAGGGAAAGGAAATTAACGACGTAGTCGAAGAAGAAGGAGACAACTCGATGACCCCCATCGTCTGGTGTCTCGAGGAAGGAATATGACCGGATGACAAGAATGAAGCTCGTGCATTAAGGATGAAAATCAATCAGTATGTCATCGAAGACGGAGTGCTCTACAAAAAAGCATATCTAGTCCCGATGATGAGGTGTGTGGGTCCCCTACAAGCAAACTATGTGATCCGAGACATACACATGGGGGCCTGCGGAATGCATTCTTGGCCCCGATCAGTGGTGGCGAAGGCCATGCGCCAGGGGTATTACTGGCCAACCATGCATCGAGACGCAAGGAATGAGATACTAAAGTGCGACTCCTGCCAAATCCACGCCCCAATACCGAAGCTTCTAAAAAAAGTTAACACCCATCATGGCTCCATGGTCGTTCTACCAATGGGGAATGGATATACTGGGCCCCTTGCCCAAAGCGGCAGGAAAGGTAAAGTTTGTTATAGTAGCCATCGATTACTTTACAAAATGGATCGAGGCAAAACCGTTGGCAAGGATTACCGAGAAGGACGTGAAGAGGTTTGTATGGGACAATATAGTCTGCCGGTTCGGGTTACCTGGCGTCATCGTCACGGACAATGCAAAAAAGTTCATAGACAACCCATTCAAGGGCTGGTGTGAGAAGTTGAACATCAAACAAATCAACACCGTCGTAGCCCATCCTCAAGCTAACAGATTGGTCGAAAAAGCAAACAAAAGTTTGATGACGGGAATCAAGACAAGACCTGGACGAACCAAATTTGGATAGGCAGATGAATTACCAAACGTCCTGTGGGCTCACCGGACGTCTCTCAATCAGAGCAACGGGGAAACGCCTTTCAGTCTAACCTATGGAAGCGAGGCAGTCATACTAGCAGAAATCAGCATGCCAACACATAGAATGAAGACCATAAGAGAAGGCATAGATGAAGATGATACACGCCAGCTAGAAGAGTTGAACGAAAAAGAAATGCATTTAAACCTCCACTTGCTTCAGGAAAGAAGGGAAGAAGCTGCTATACTGGAAGCCCGGTACAAAACGAAGATGGAAAGATATTACAACCAGAGTATACGTCCAGTGTCCTTCAAACCGAGAGATTTTGTGTACCAGAAAAATGAGGCAAGCAGAGCCGAAGACCAAGGGAAACTAGGACCGAAGTGGGAAGGACCTTACCGAGTGACCGAAGCACACATGAACGGGTCATACAAGCTGCAGACTATGGAAGAGGAAGAAGTGCCTCGGAAATGGCACGCGGTGAATCTAAGAAAGTGTTTTCTATGAATTATACTCTAACATTATGTACGGCTATAGGCCATGATGAAAGTTCGTTTTTCATGAAGAAATGATATATTCCCCTACCGTCTTAGGAGGAGGAAAATTTTCCCATATGACATCTAAAGAAAAACGTAACACCAGGACGGTCCAGCGGAGACTAGCTACCTCCGACCGGCTGGCAAGGCCAACGTCCCACCTATACGGAAAAACTTACCCCTGCAAGTGCAACGTCACTAGGGAAGGCCATAATACCGTGCGGTAAGGCATATGCATACTGATAAGGTTTTAAAATGTACCTTTTTGAGGGGTCATTTAAGCCCTTATTTGATCACTTTTGTATCCGTTATTACTTAATATCGTTCCTTTTCACTTTTTAGGTCTCTTGAAGGCAAATTGCTGTAATAGCACTTATTTGGATGAAAAGGCGCCGATATACTGAAAATGGCCAAAGTCAAGAAATCGAGACACTAAGCTGCGAAAACACAAGGTGGCGTCGCTGCTTAACTAACGGCCGTCGGAGCATTTTGGAACGGGACAAAAGTAAAATTTCTTATTTTCAAGTGACGGTGTCAAGATTTAAAAGAGTAGGCCGTCGCAACTCAGACGACCTAGATTTGATCCAGACGGCGTCATAAGCTGAAGAGGACGGCGTCACAAGCACAAGGTGACGCCGTCGCAAGACTAACGTGGCCAAGACGAAACCCTAATGACGGCAACCCGACGGCGTCACAAATCATAAGGTGACGCCGTCGCATATGTAATCTTATATATAGAATACGAATTTTTCAGTATTAAGAGTAGTCTTTTTGGAGTAAAAAACCTAAACCGAACCAAGGCTGTCTTGTACAGTATTTTAGGGTTCCAAACCCTATCTTACATCAAGATAAGTGTTTTACTTCATTAATACAATTTTGTCTTTGATTATTTGTGTGTATGCTTGCATGTTCTCCATGTCCGGCTAATTTACTTGTGTGTTTGCTTAGGAATTATGAAACTTAATTATTGAATATTGATTGGTTGTCTCTTATCTTAATTGTTAATGATCTAGTAATGCGATAGGTCATTCGTTGTGTAGTTAATGCTTGATTAATCTTTGTGAACCTTAGACTATGACACCTAGAGTAGTTGTAGGCTAAATCATACAAAGAATGCCTTAGAGTTAGAGTGTATAAATCCTAGAGATTTTGTAGACGAGACCCTTTGGTAAGTTCAAAGAGTTAGGGATAAACGCATACCCTACGACTTTAGACACACAACGCGATTAAGAATAAGGACATGACAATTCAACCATCAATAGGAGATAATTAAGGAGTAATAAAACGTAAGTAAACACATTTTTAACTATCATCACGAGCACACAATAATTAGACATAGACTACCATCACCTTAGATTAGATAATTAGATAAGTAGAGTAATCGGTAGAAATACCAACCCCCAAATCCAAACCCGAGATTCGTACCTTTCCATTTCCTAAAAAACATAAAAAGATAAAAATAATCTTCCTCAACCCCAACCTTAGCGTAGTAACTTCTCACTAGCATTCTTATTCCCCTAGAGAACGATATCAATACCCGTGGCTTACCCTAATACTACACTACAACGATTAGGTTCACTGCCTAGGGTGTTATAAAACTTGCTCAAAGAAAAAGAAGTTTCTTTGACCCCGAACGACGCGTGTAACGTTATCACATACCCAAAGAGAAAATAATTCTAAGTCATTAAGGGACGAGCTGAGGCGTATCCGCCACATCGGCGCACAGTTACCCGGACGCGTGACGACGCTAGGGATGAGCCACCGGGAACAATCCCCACATGCGACAAACACATATGCATACAAAAAGAGAAGAGAGAAAAGACAAAATGAAACATCCAAGGCATTAACATAGATAATCATTTACAAGAAATTATTCAAAATACATTGTTCAAATCATAACCAACCAAAGTACACAATTGTTCAAAGTACATCATTGTTCAGTCATTTACAGACAAATAGCAAAAAAAACAAGCAGTTGTTCATGAACCCGAGGTGTCAGCCCCCGGGGTAGCTCCGGTACCATCGGGAAGGATGTTCATCAGGTCAACTAGTGCAAGATAGTATGAACTCTTGATCTTGTCAACACAGGGGAAAGACCGGACAAACATTGCGTCATACGCATCGCTGAAACCTTCGACGGCTCCCATATAGAAGTCCCCGTGAGACGTAAGAAGATCGCTCACCTGTTGCTCCGTTCGTCCCTCCTTTATACCTTCTAACCAGCCTGAATCAATAATTGCATTAAAGACATCACCCCAAGCTCTCTTATATTCCTCACTCTCATGCAAATGGTGGACCACCGCTGGGACTAGCTCCTTCACATAGTTAAAACGGAGCATCTCCTCTTGCCCGACGGTGATGGCAAATCTCTGCACATCTTCTCTCAGCCCGGTAGCATCCTTCTCCGACTGCTCTAACTCTGCAGATTTATAGGCCAAGGACTCTTCCAAAGACTTCATTTTTTCTTCCCGTTCATTACCTTTAGCCCTCGATTCATTCACCTCCTTTTTTAGGGCAACCAGCTTTGTCTGTAGGTCATTGTCCCTCTCGGTGCAAGCTTGGTGGATCTGCTGAAGAGTCTGATGCTCCTGAGATAGCTGCTCGTTTGCACGAAGCTGGTTGTGGAGGTCATCCTGAGCTTGATGTAGTTGGGAATCAAGATTTATGCACAAGGTGTGAGCTTTATAGAGACCGGCATAATTGTAACTCAAATTTTCAAATCGGCAAAGCATATCCGCTTTAGCCAAAGCCCCTCTGCTGAGCTCGAACCAACCCCGGCGCAGCGCCTGGTCGTCAGACAAATCTTCTTGCTCTGCACAGACAGAGGGAGGAGCGAGATGAATCATCATGTCCTGACACATGGCGACATCATTCAAGCTCGTGTTCACAGTTAAACCCCACGCCAAGACAAAGGGCTTGCTTAAAGTTGGGTGACTCTGATAGAAACCACCTGTGATAATAACAGGATCAGTAGAAAAATAAAAAATAAAAAAGGAAATAGGAAGGCGCTAATAGATACCTTCGGTAAATGAGCTGAATCGGCGACGTAAAGGCTCAGCGGAAGAGCTCCGGACGTAGTAGCCACGGGACCTGCCCACGACAAACATTTAAACACATTACATAACTTAAAGTTAAAATCCATATCAAAGCAAAAACCATACCTTCTCCAGCTGGATGATCACTCCCAAGACCCTGGCCAGCCCTTTCCTCAACATTAGAGACCGCAGCAAAATGCACACCTCTATTCCCCTCTTCAACCGCCTTCTCGCCATGGTCACCACCGCCCCCTCCACCAACACTCTCCTGCGTAACATTCTTCGCAGTTCCCTCCGGTCCCACAGTGTTGATCGGAGTAACGGAGTGTATCCCTTGCGAATCATCATGAGTAGGAGACGATTCAACGGAAGATTCTGGTTGGGCGACGTGTCCCGTTCTCCTCTTCTTTGAACGAGAGGGACCACCAGTAGCAGGCTGTTTTTCCGAATGCCTTCTCTTCTTTTCCTTTGTCGCTAAAACTGACGGGTTGGCTTTCTCAACAATTTTTTGAACTCCGCTTTTCGCCGGAAGGGGCTCGTTCGGACCTAAAGGCTGCGTGACGTGTTGCGGTATCACTTCACCCTCGCCCAACGGTCTGCCACGACACAAACGCGAACCCTGCTCCTTTCGCAAACGTAGGTATTGAGACATGGTCACAACTGCAAAAAAAAAGAAGAGAAACAGGCAAAGTCAGAAAGGGGATACCAGAATCGGCCCCCTACAAAAAATGTATTAGTATAATAAATTTTGACATTCGCGCTACCATTCCTCTCAATATCCTTGAAATCCGACCGATAGCCTGGATACCTCCTTATGGTCGTAAGTCCAACCTCAAATAAAAGGCTCGAGTGAATAGGGCGAAGATCCACAATATGCTCCGTCAACCTCCGAACATCAGCATCGTCAAACCCTTCGGATGGAGCATTATCCGACACGTTAGAATCCGGACGCCTCCATGGCATTGCATCCAGTATCGCTCTCCGGTTAATAAGGAAAAATATATCCTTCCAATCCTTCAAACTTGAACAAGTCTCCTTAAAAATCCTCTCCAGCGCCCCTCGACCAATACGACGCTCGAAGGAAAACCAATTTCCTTGCTTGTTAAGTTTGTAAAAAACACGGAATAAACTAACGGTGGGCTGGATCTCCAAGCTCCGGCAGTATACCTCAAACATGGTCAATCGGTTCAAACCGATGGGTACAAGCTGGGAGATGTGCACCTTAAAGTACCTAATAACCCGAAGCAAGAAGGTAAAAAAGGGAACCCTAACCCCCGAAAACTCCAAGTATTAGTCATAAAGACCAATAGCATCCTCCGAAAGGTTGTTCATAGTAAAATCCTCCGGAGGAAGGCAGGATGAAAATTGAGAGGTACGCCATACGGCGACGACACCCTCTAGGTCAGCATCGGTCATAATGGAAGTATACTTATGCATGTCAAACTTAGGGTGAGGGTCAAGAACATTTGACTGAGAACCGGAGGCCATCGGATGGAAACCAAGAGGAAGGTAACACGAACGAAGGACAAACAAAAGAAAGAAACGCACCTGAATAAGCTGGAAGACCTGACAGCAATGGACAAGGAATATGGGAGTAAAAAGTGAAAACAGTAAAAATGAAGTAAAAATGACTTATAAAGGCAATTAGAAGACGCCCCAAATGTCCCATCGTGTCAGAAATCCACGCGGCTCCATCTAAACCGTTGTGAAGGACGCATGATGCCACGTGGCATGATCCCACAAATCTCGGTAATTTAAGTTTTAACCTATTTTACCCAATGGGCTTGGGCCTATTAACCATTGCATATCCCAATAAGGCGAAAGAAGCAGTAAACACCGAAAAGATAAATGTGACGACTAGGTAAGTATCACATCACTAGTCACAAACAAATAATATGATACTGAGGGGACATGAAGATGTACATGGCCGAACGACCCAACACCCGGAAGGCCAAGAGGCCGAAAGGTTAGCGAACCGAAAGGCCCAGGAACCGGAAGGATCGTTGAACTGACACCACGTTTGGCATTTAGCCTGGAAGCAGTTCGTCTTATTATCCCCTGGGTGTTAGAACAGGCGTAGAGTCAGAGACAGTGTTAGCAACAACGGTAGTGACAAAGTCAGAGATAGCGACCCAGACAGCGACCAGGTATAATCAGCCTACAGTATAAATACACATACAATAATTTGGTAAAAAGGTATCATTTTCAATACACACACATTTATTACATATACCCTTCGGTGAACCCTTATTTACTCTCACACCGGAGCTTGGTCCTAGGGTCACACCCGGGGCGAGGCTAACGCGTTGTTACATCCTCGCAGGTATTCGAAAGGCTTAGCTGAAAAAGACTGACGGATATTGGAGGACATCACTACCTCACGAAAAAAATACTTCAACACATGATCGATGTCTTCTAGTACATCTGAATCAGGTTTAAAAGACTACCCACAATTATGCATTCTCGTTATTTATTTATATTAACATTTAGTAAGTTGAACTTGAAATCTACCGTAGATGAACGGTACATTTTCAACATGTTAAACAAAGCCCTTCAACTTTACTCAAACAATCTAACCCTTACCCCTATGTAAGTTTTTACTTTTTACACCTTTCAATTTAAGTAGCCTCTAAACTATCTAAACGAGGTTGTCGATGACCCGCCGCATTGCAGCGGGGCGGGTTTTTTTTTGTTGTATGATGGAAAAATATACAACGCCCTTTCCCGCATAATATCCGAGGATAATACTTGATATCTTCAGCTTCCTGAAATCTAAGGAGTTGAATATGTAAATCAGATACACTTTATGGAGTTGGAAATTTGCTATTATGGTCATAGTGAACAAATGAAATCCTCAAGTGTACTTTAAAGGTGCCATCAAATATTGAATTATGTCCTCGTGAACTAATATTTGGGCCAGAACACCAAACAGGCTAACAGTTGGGCTGCAAAATAGTAACGTCAATTTGACGCAAGCAAAAACTTGACGCTCTGTTATATACTCCCTCCGTCTCAAAATTATTTTCATGAGAGAGAAATCACCAAGTTTAATAAAAATGAGGCCATTAAAAATCTCAACCACTCAAAAAAATATTCCCTTAATATATTCTCTAGTTTTTACTACAAATGGAAAGTGAACAATCTTTTTGAGACATCTCAAAATGGAAATATGGACAATTATATTGAGACGAAGGGAGTATATATTAATTCTAACTTTTTCCAAATCATTTTTTTTTCAGTTTTATCAAACAACATAGTATTATCTGTGGAAAACTGGAAGGGGGGGTTGAATAGTTTTACCGATTAAAACTTCGTTTTAAACTATTTAGATCGACTTATGTCAATCTATTTAAATGTGTGTGTTGGATGTTGATAGATGAGCGAGCATATAAATAAGTAAAGCAAAGATAAAGAGTAAGAAGCACAAAACCACAACGTGAGTATTTATAGTGGTTCGGCTACAAGGACACCTTCCTTGCCCTACTCCACTCCCCGAGTCACCTACTCGAGAGTTCATAATCACTACACAACACAAACTCCTTGTGGCGGAGAAGCCTTCACAACATCGCCTACTCTTTATCCGGTACAAGGCTAGACACTAGGTTCTTCCACGAGGTAGAACCAAACCTATCACAAAGTAGCCCCTACACTTTATCCGGTACAAGGCTAGATACCGAGTTCCATTACAAAGGAGGAACTACTACCCAACACTACACAACACCTATCCCAAAGGAGATCCACTCCTTATAACAACATCAACAAGGATATCAATATCCTTTGACCCAATACTAATCTATCTTGTACATCGACACACCATATCGAATGTACACCCTAGGCACCTTTCACTAATGACTTAGACACGACTCCTAGGCACCCTTCACTAATGCCTTCAACACAGACTTTTAGCACCCTTCACTAATGCCTTTTGACTTGGTTCTTCGGCACCTTTCACTAATGCCTTCGACTTGATCCTTTAGACATCTTTCATCTATGTCTTCAACACAACACTTCTAAGAAGAAAGAACTATCAACAAGATAACATCAGTAGTCTTGATGATGACAAAGCTTGGCAACCCATGGACTTGAGCTTGCTCGACTTCAAGAGGTGGTGATCTCGCCATTAAGAGGGACCTAGAGAATCACAAAGACAAAACTACATAGAAAGATCCTATGGATCTGAGGTTAGAGAGTTTACAATACTAAGAGAGAATGTGTGTGAAAGGGGTGAGTTACAATGAAGAAATGGCTCACTATTTATAGAGAAAAAATCACTACTATTCCACGGATCCCACGGATCCCTTACATGAGGGATCCGTCCAGTGTATTTCTGGGGATCTGTAGGACGCTCCCCCTAAATGGGTTATGGGTCATGGATCATGGGTTGTGGAATTTGGATCATGGGTATCCAAATAGATACAATGTATCTAGAAGATGCAATGTGTCTAGTCAATGGGTCATGGGTTAGCTCCATGGGTCATGGATAATACCCATTATGACTTATGCATGATGTCATGCAATGGGTCATGGGTTATGGATCATGCTCCATGGGTATGGGTCATGGACTTTGGGTTTTACCCAACTACATTTAATGTATTTAGTCAATGGGGTCAAATACTTAGACTTCTACCCATTCTATTACCCATTATAATGCATACTAAGTATGTATATATATACCCATTATGTAAACACTAGTTGTTATACATATGCATTACTATAACATGAAAACACTATTACTTGTTTAGTGTTTTATATGAAAATGTAAGTGTGTTAGTAAACTATTGGCTCAAACCATTTACGTATTTTTATTTGTTTCGTTAAAATGATTTTACGTTTGTTATCGACAAAACATTAGAAGATCGTAAAATATAAATAAACATTTTTACGGCTTATTTGTATTAACAATCTCCCCCTTTTTGTTGATGACAAAATATAAGATTATTTTAAGGAAAAAACTAAAATTCGTAAAAGTTTAAATTGGAGTTTTTACTCTCTTCTCCCCATTTTTGTCGAAACAAAAAGAGCGTCGAAAAGAAACTAACACATCGTTTTTTAAAAAAACCTGTGAAAAAGAAAAAATATGAAAAATAGAGTAAGAGGAAGAGAGTTTCGACTTAGCTCCCCCTTGACCGGTCCATCCCTTTGTGAGGGCATCAAGTAAGTAGGAATACTAAGCGAGTGCATTGCAATAATGTTTGCAAATGGTTTCCTCTTTTTGACGAACATACTCCCCCTTGACGAGTGCTCCTTTGCAAGGAGGACGTCATGTAGTTATGAAAACCTATGTGAAAGTATTGCAAATGGTTTTGCAATTGTTTTGCTTTGACAAGAAAACTCCCCCTTGTTGAGGGTGTCAAAGTCTTTAAGTGTATATTGAAAATCTACAAAACAAAGGTTAGAAAACAAGTATATGATGCATAATTTCCTGCAAATAAGACTTAAATTAGTAATAAAAAGTCTTACATGCTACGGATCCGGTTTCCTTCCTTGGAAGGGATCCGTCTAAGAGCTAAAATGGAGTTAAATTTTGCATACTTAAGACAACAATGGTGATGTAAATATTGTCATCAAAATGAGTTATGTATTAAGACACCAATCATATACACAAGATCATATGGCATATAACATGTAATTTCATTTAACAAAACTT
>OU343218.1:75026382-75109400 GCA_910596185.1 Chrysanthemum makinoi | reverse complement strand
TAGGAGATGATAATAAGTTTGGCCTAGGAGGTATGGTATGCTTCGGGCATAGGTAATTTTGTGGATACTATCCTTTAGGAATTGGTTTAATTGGTTGTAAGGATCCTTGCATTTGTTGGTTTGACCGGAGATGATTCGGTTGAGGAAATTTCGTGTACAACACGAGCAATTTTCTTGGGTGGTTCTTTGGTGGATAAGTTACTACTTGGAGTTTTCCTCATGATGAGATGATTTAGGAAAATGTTTGTAATTGCTGAGAATTGTGTTAAGTTTGATGACTAAGTTGTTCTAGCACTATGACTTATAAAAGGAAGAGTTTGGCAAATGCATTTAAGACTTAAGCCATTGAGATTTTTATAAATGTGATGATTAACATGCACAAGTTTGAAGTTCGTATTCAACCGATCTAGAGCTTAATAAAGATGAGGTGAAGTGTTTAAGTAAGCAAGATGAGCTTTGAAATGATTGTTTTGGCTAGATTTGACATAGTCTCACACCCGATCCTCGCTGGTTCCTCCTTTGAGGGATCCGCTAGGCTAATCCTAGGGATCCGCTTCTCAGAAGCTGAAAGGATAAAATGATGTTTCTAATGTCTAAGATCTATACCATCTTGAGGTTTCAAACCCTCCTGTGTTTTTAAATGAAGGGTGCTTGAGTACTTGAAGGTAATGAGTGATGTAGCCTGGTTGTAAAATCGTCCAGCCGATTAACTCTGATAATCACGACGCCTCACTAAGCGCCTTGATTTATCATAAACGGCCTATTTAATCGGTTTGGTCAAAGATCGCTAAAAAATGGGTCAACAAAACGATTAGTCGGACAAAACCAAACAAAATTAGTCTAATCGGATTAATCAAACAAAATTGCTTAAAAACTGGTCAACAAAATCGCTTAAAAATCGGTCAACAAACTGATTAATCACCAAAGACGCTTAAAATGGTCAACAAAACCGGTAATATCTATGTTTGACTTTGAACTTTGAAAATTATGTATTATGTTTATATCCTCAACACTTGAAATGTCTGAACTTTGATGCACTATGCTTATGTCATACATATAATATAATATAATATATAAAATTACAATTTTGTGCATAAAAATTTCAATCCGATTAATCCCCGCCTAACCGATTAATCGCTAGGTTCTTACCCGATCAGCTTCACGCGCCAGCGATTTTACAACGCTTGATGTAGCTAATGATTGCTTTTTATGGAAGAAATTGGAACCTTCATGAGTACCAATGAATGAACAAGGATGACACTAAATATTTTGAGAGTGTCAAGTAAGCTAAATGATCCCAGAGATCGAGAGTGACTTAGGATTAATGCTTTGGAGAATATCCTAAAGGCTTAAGATGGACAAACTAGAATTTGATCAATTTCAACCAATTTTGAGGTAAGGATGATTATGATCACTCTGCCATATCGAAAGATTTCTAAGTCTAGATGTAGGATCTTTGAGAAATGATGAGTGATCTAGTGAGCGGAAGAGTAATGGGTTTGAAGACACCATAGATCTACAAGCTTTGAGTATGATCTAGGTGAGTTATGTGTGAGTAGAAAATATTTACTTAACTTGATAAGGACTTAATTTTCCTTAAGACACTATTTCTAGCTTAGTGTGAGGTGTTCTAAGGACATGTTTGAAATACAATGATTGCAATTGTATTTCATTTGTTTGATCCCACGGTTCCTAAGAGTAGGGATCCGGCTTAGCACAAACTTTGGGATCCATCTCGCTAAGCAAAACCTTTACTAAAGGTATGCAATGATCTTGATAATGCATTATATTCCAAGATTAGTTTTAAAAGGGATTCTAACACCAAGATATCAAATGTTAGATGTTTTATTTCATGAAGGAAATTGGATTACATTGATAAAGCACGAGTACAAGATGATTGATCCTATTTGAAATACTACTAGGTTCCTTGAGCTGCTGCTAGAAGGATCATCAATGGTTGATGAGTGCTGGTGGAATCAAGAATGAAGAAAGTCTTCATGAGAGATATGTTTAGCGGTTCCATCATCTTATTCACAAGTACATACAAATTAACTTTGAAATGAGAATGAAAGTGCATAATCCATGATAGAGGCCAAGAACATTCCATAAGGGATGAGTTTATTCTTGAGCTTTGAAGATTTACACCCGCCTTGCAAAGAAGTAGGCTAGATTGTATGGTTGTTGTGTTAGCAAACAATACATTATGTGAGCACAACAAAGGAAGGATTTCTATTTCCCAAGACTCCAAACATTTTCACGAGGATTAAAAGGTAGGCTTGTACTTTCTGATATCCCGCAGTGAAGATAATGTTTGGATCGAGTAATATGGTCGCAGGTTTGCATATTATATGATGTAAATCTTCCTGAGGTATGTGTGAACAATATGGACTATTTTCACTCTAAAGGAAGAGAGAATCAAGAGACCAATCTTCTCAAGCGCACATTGTCCATGATTTGAATTCGAGGAAGTGAGCAAAATGCCCAAGGATTATAGAACTTTTGCTTGATATAAAACCAAAAGAGAGAGCGATCCTCGTAACGAAGTTCAACTTGACTAAGAATTCCATTATGAACCTTGGACATATCTTCGCTGATTTCAGCAGAAGACATTCTAGTCCTATGGCTCAAGGGAGGTGGTATTGATACCTTCAATTGTAGAGAGGTGTTCACAATACGCCTCTTCGTGGAAGTGACGGTTAGATTATTGAACCACGGAGATTTACTGATGTGTGTGTGTTGGGCTCAAAGGGAGATGTTCGAGGCGTACTACAGCGAGTGAAAAATCAAACTCATATTCATAGGCCATAGTTTGAACCTATAGAAATGATGAGTTAATAGAAAGTAATGTTTGTGGTCAACCAATGATTATCTAACATTTTTACTAGATTTTTATTAACAATGGTTTTTTAACAACAATGACACTTAACTCACTTATGATTTTGACATTCTAGTGGAGTATTACTTTTAGAAGAAAAGTGGTTTTTAATTTGCATGAAAAATGTTCTCCAAAGAGGGATCTGCATCCACTTCCTTTTTCAAAGGGATCCCGCTAGTACATTTGCCGGACCGCGGATCTCAGCTACGTAAACAGATTTATGATGAAAACATAATGCTTTTAGATCTCGTAGTTTTATACCAAGATAAGTGTTTTAGCCTACATTTTCTTTTAACATGCATACATGACTTCTAATGTATCAACAAAAATAAAAGAAAAATGATAAACACATTATGACAATAACCTAGATAAACTAGATTATTAGTAATATTTCATTTCAATGCTAAGGATGATACAAAGGATTGGGTACATAACCCCAATGTAGATTAACAACACAAAGTAAATGTCTCCGTATGTGAACTTCATCATAAACGAAAGGCATGAGTGTTAAGGCGATGAGCGACCAGGGCTTATGTAACCATGTTGAAGACTTATTTTCTTGGTTTCATGAGATGAAATGGAGGATATTTTGAGGGAGAGGAAATTTTGAAATTGGAAGATTTGAAAAAGTGGGATTTGATAAAGTGGGCTTACGGGAGTATTTATGGAGAAGAGGAATTTTTGATATTTGTGTTTTTGTTTTATTATTAGAAAGATATAATTTTTGGATTAGATGAAATAAAACACAAATTATATAATCCCCGACTTTGGACCTAAAAAAGGTACACGATAGAGAAAAAGCTTCCCATGAAGTCATGTAATACATGTATATGCACAAAAGATAATCATATAAGTACTTAATTATCAAGCAAATGTCATTTTAGAGATAGGTAAAGAATCATACCTCTAACGCACTTAGGAATGCCTTTTAAATGACACAACAAATGTCACTAGATTACCACTTCCTTTGTGCTTAAGATACCTCTTAGGAAGGTAATCTTTATTATCAAACAAATCCTATGGCTTGATAGATGTGAGCTTTGACTAATCAACATGACAAAAAGGATTAGTGCAATTAAATGAAAGAAGTGAATAAGAAAAATGTTGTTATCAAATCAACATCCAAACATATAATTTTTAAAAGACACGTGTTTGTTTTATGAAAAATTTTCAGTTTTCACTAACCATGGATCGACAAGTTTTTAAAATACAATATACTTCAAGAAACTTGGTAACGAAGCTGCACCACCTGTGGAAAACTAGAAGGGGTTAATAGTTTGCCAATTAAAATCCTCCTTTTAAACTATTTAGATCGACTTATGTCAATCTATTTGGATGTGTGTGTTGGATGTTGATAACAAACATATATAAGTATGTAATGAAAAGATAAGAGTAAGAAGCACAAAACCGCGAACACTAGTATTTATAGTGGTTCGCTACAGCACCTTTCCTGGTTCTACTCCACTCTCGAAGTCACCTACTCGAGTTCAGAACACTACACCAATCTCCTTATGGCGGAGGTGCCTTACAACGTCAGCCACTTTTTCCTCGTAAGAAACCGGTTCTTTCACCCAAGGTGAACCACACCTACACAACGTCATACCTTTATCGTAAGGCTTAAATACCTAGTTCTTTCTCACACCAAGGTGAACCATACCCCACACACAACGTCGCTTTACCCTTATCAGTACTGGGCTAAGCACCTAGTTCCATTGCAATGGAGGAACTACTACCCAACACCAACGACTAATCCCAAAGGAGATCAACTCCTTTTACAACATCATGATATTAATATCCTTGGATCTAGTACTTAATCTATCTTGTACATCGAAAACACCATATCGAATGTACATCTAAGGCACCTTTCACTAATGCCTTTAACTAGATCTTCAAGACACCCTTCACTAATGTCTTGTCTTTGACTTCTAAGCACCCTTCAATAATGCTTTTAGTCTTGACTTCTAAGCACCTATCACAAGTGCTTATCATATGGACGATAGATACCCTTCACTAATATCTTCGTCTTGACACTTGAGACACCTTTCACAAATGTCTTCAACACTTCTTAGAAAAGAAAACAATCATCAACAAGAAGACTTCTGCCATCCCATCACAAGTGTTTATCATATGGGATCTATGATACCCTTCACTAATATCTTCGTCTTGACACTTGAGACACCTTTCACAAATGTCTTCATGTAGGACCTTATATCTATCAACCTTATCACAAACCAATACCCACGTTTTGCTTAGAACACGTTAAACCAAAACACATATACGTGATAAGAAGATGAACTAAAGAAAGGAAGATGGTGACTTGAATGATATGAAATCCGTGTATGTGAGAGGATAAGATAAACACAATATGTTGTATTACTTCAAAGGAAAAACACACACACACACACACCTTCAAGCACACCCCTCAAATGACCATTTGAGGGGTATTTATAGTCCAAGGGACTTGATTCCCTAAAAGGCTTTGCTTGGCTTTTCAGGGATCGATTGGGTTTTTGATTTGACACGCTTTGCTTATAAACGGCTAGCAAGTCTCAAATCAGCCATTTAGCTTAGCCCAATCCACGAGCCCGATGACTATTATATCACGATATCTAACACACGTTACAAAGTTCCTAAACGTGAATGACCATCTCTTCTAATAAAACTATTATATAACAATCTCCGGGGTGGTCATTCAAACGATGTCCACTTGATTAGGTCTTTACTTTTCTCGCTTGAACTTTGTGCTTAGATATAGAATAGTCTTGATTCTTTGTTCCTTCATGCTTTGTGATCAGATAATGTGGTTGTTTGCCGTTGTCAACTTCGTTGGTTAGGTGTCTCTCCACTTTCTCCACCATGCTCACACTTCTATTTGACTTTGAGTTTCCAATGAAGTTCTCGAGTTCTTACACTTTGTAGATTCTTTGACATTGATAAGAATCATCTTTAACTTGAGTTGCCTTTGATTATGATGAGAACTTTCATGTGTTGTTGGTATGAGCATGTAGAGTCTCAGACGATCCATCCGCTCCAGAGCTTCCATAAGAAGAAAACATAAAAACAAGTTAGTAATAAGCGGATTCCGGCACTTACAAGTTTGAATTTCGAGGGTGTTAACAAGATAGTGTGAAAACACATCTCTAATTCTCACAAAGGCCGCTCAACCGGAGTCCCACAAGTGAGATAACACAATATACCGAAATACATCTACAGTTCAGATGAGTCGCTGAGGTAATCAAGCATCACCCCACGCATCAGACCGTTGAGACACACACTGCGTAATCCACTGGAGTTACAAGTGACCGCCGTGGCTGCTGATGTTGACCCGGCAGAGTTTCCATTCAATCTGAAGATCACGATGTGAAACTCTCATAATGTTCTCGCAGATTGCTAAGATCCGTAGGACTCTATAATATATCACTTGTGCCCTAATGATGAACAACAAGCGATGTCATGTCATGTGTTCCTATGAGATCTTTTGATGAATCTCGTGGCTATAGACTCAATTAGTGCATTTTGGTTTTCCCAGCGAGACTAGGGAGAGGGTCTCCTTCTTCAATACCAACGATCTCTAAGAGAAAGTCGATAGATTACGTAGGGTTCCCAATGAGAATGAAACAAATCCTTTTAAGAGGAATTGAGTGGTAGAAGGTTTAGCGAAGGCGCACTCGGGTCCATGACGCCTTTGTCTTCAATACCGCTGTCATCTAGTGACAACCAAGAGTATATGTATTGAACCCAAGCTTCTAAGGTTGAATATGGAGGGCTATTTCTTTTCACCCTTTCTTTACATTTCTTTTAATTCTTCAACCCCTTCTTTCTCCTTTCTCACATTACTCCTTTTTTCAATCATATCTAAGGACTTCTAATACTAAACTATTGGTGATGTCCTTGGGTAGATCCCTCCCGCTCAAGCGGATCATAGGACTAATTTCCTATCCATAGTCACCTTATAATGATCATCCTATTGTTGCCATAAAACCATTTTTTGAAAATCTCAAAGTGTTTATGATAGAAAACATGTTTGAAGCACTCGAGTTTTATATTTTCTAAACACTTCACATGTGCTTATAAGTTTTAACAAAAATCTGCACATCGAGGGTAGAGTTTGCACTTTTGAATTGATCGGCTCATGATAGACAATTCCCACGCACACGGTTACGCTGCCTAGTTAAAGAGTTCCATTGTCAGCTTTTAGGTGACAACTAGCTCTAATAACTAACTTGAAGTTGTAAACACTCCTTGAAAAGGAGGTTAGACCCATGAAGGTGCATATCTATCACAATTTTCTCGAGATGGTACTATATAACACTAGATTCCCGCCAATTCAGGTTCCGTCTCGAGTCGAGCTCATTTTGAGATTCAAACAACGATCATTAAACTTTTTGATCACATTTTAATCACGTCTCTTCCCCCTCAAAAATAGCATATTCGTGATATTTTGATATAACGCATTAAACAACATTTTAGAATCTTTTGGGGAGACAAACGGATTTGATTTAAGCATGAATTTGGAACATTTTAGTTTTATACTCCCCTTTAATAAAGCATAATCAATTAAAGGGTTTTAGAGGGAGTTATCTTGAGCACAAAGTATTTTGAAAGATTTTGAAAATCTTGAAAAGGTGCTCAAGATGATGATGATTTCTCACCATGTTTAAATGTAGTGCACTGAAGGCATACCTGATTTTCATTAAAAAGCACGAGTTTTGATTTGAAAAATAATCAAAAGTCATCATTTTAGTCCGGTTTCGCATCAAGTAGCAACGAAAGCCATTTTATGAAGAAATGAGAAAACAAATAAAGAACTCTCGCCAAGCATCTGCATACCCGTATCATTGTTGAATGACATTTCTAGAAACGCATGAATATCGATTATACGAGAGACATGTCGTGAGAAGAATATTTTTGATTTTTGATTTTATATTGTTTTTGTATTTTTGAAAGTTTTATATTTTTATATTTTGCTTTTGTTGGTTTTTCAAATTTTGTATTTTGTTTTTCAAAAAAATATTTACAAATAAGCTTTTGGAAAATCATTTTCAAGAAGAATCGAGAAGACGTTCTAACTCCTCAGGGGTTAGGCTTCGCATTCCAATTCGCCGAACTAAATAGTCAAACCTTTCTTTTGGAAGGGCTTTAGTTAATAGATCGGCGAATTGGTAATCTGTCTTCACGAATAACATTCAACAGCACCATTTTCGACGCATTTGATGAAGTGATAGCGACACGATATGCTTAGTTTGAGTGATGAACGGATTGCATGATATGGCTATGGCACTTTTCGAGTCACAATACATAGGTATTTTATTGAAAGTAAAGCCATAATCTGTGAGTTGTGTTCTCATCCATAGAACTTGAGCACAACACGCAGATAGAGACACATACTCGGCTTCAGCGGTTGAAAGTGCAGTGCAATCTTGTTTCTTTGAAGACCAAACTTACTAACTTTTCACCCAAAATTGTGCTCCTGATGTACTTTTGTCTGAACTTGATCACCGTGGTCCGCATCCGAAAAGGCAATTAGATCAAACCGATTCCTTCTGATACCAAAGTCCCATGTGAATGGATGTCTTCAGTACCGAAGATCCTTTTAACCTCTTTGAGGTGCAGTTCGTAGGCTTTGCCTCAAACCGCAGCTAATAAGCAAACAAAGAAATGAATATCCGGTCGACTAGCAAAGAAGATACATGAGAGAACCAATCATGTTCGATATTTCTTCTGGATCAATAGGTTTCCCAAACAAATCGGCTCCAATTTTTGGTGAAGTTACCATTGGTGTTCCGACCGAGTCACAATTATCCATACCATGATTTTTCAAAATCTCAGTTGTGTATTTAGCTTGATTTATAAAAATTCCACGAAGGGATTGATGTATTTGTAAACCAAGAAAGAATTTTAGTTCCCCATCATGGACATTTCAAATTTACTTTTCATGAGATTTTCAAAATGTTTTGAAAGATTCGGATTAGTGGACCCAAAGATGATGTCGCCCACATAAATCTGAACAATCAAAATGTCGCTTTTGCATTTTTGTGTAAACAAGGTAGGATCAACTGTTCCTTTGGTGAAATTGTTATAGATAAGGAAAGAGAGACATTGCATACCACGCCTCTGAGCTTGTTTCAATCCATAGATTTTTTGAGTTTGTAGACGAGTCGGATGTTCCATGTCTATGAAGCTCTCCGGGTCACTCCACGCATTCTCTCTTTCGAGTTCCATTCAAGAACGCGGTCTTAATGTCCATCCGATAAACCGTGATGTTTTGTGCCGGCATAGGCTAAGAAAATCCTGACCGCTTCTAGTCTAGCTACCGGCGCGAATGACTCTTCAAAGTCTATCCCTTCCTCTTGTCTGTATCCTTTGGCCACAAGACGAGCTTTGTTGCGAATTACAGTCATTTCTTCATCCCGTTTGTTCTTCCATAACCATTTGAGATCAATGACGCTAATGTCAATTGGTCTTGGAACCATTTCCCAAGAGTCATGTAGACGGTATTGGAGAAGTTCCTCCTGCATCGCTTCTATCCATGCGGGTTCCGCCATTGCCTCGCGAATGTTCTTTGGCTCTATATTGCTAATTGAGCAAAGGTAAATGCATAAGTCGTAATTGGTGGCAAGTTGGCGCTCGCTCAATTGGCCTTGAAGGTTCACCAATAACTTGTTCAATCGGATGGTCTTTAGTCCACTTCTGAGTAGAAGGATACCGTTGGTTAAACGTATGCGAAGTTATGGTTCTCGTAAGCTAGAAGATGATCACCTGATTCCCGTAGCAAACGGGTTTTCAAATAAGTCTTCATCTAACGTTGCATCGTTATGGTTTTAGTTTTGCTCATCAACCGCTAGTAGAACGGTGCAATAACTGTAGTAGATGTAGATGATGTAGATGGAATTGGTGCATTGGTTTCGCTGTAGTGATGCATCTTCTGTTGGTGGTGGAGGATGATTTTGAGCGCGGTGCAATGAATGATGGTTTGATGCATTTGTCGAAGTTCCACCATAGTATTCATCTAACATTAACTCAAAGAAATTCTCCCATTCTTGTTCTTTAGGATTGTCAATCGAAGTTGATTGAGCGCTTTGAGGTACGAGTCAACCGATGTGTCCGTAAGTCTGTCTGGTTTAGTGCGGGTTCTAGACAGTCTCGTAAGCCATATGTGAAAGTTCGCAAACTTCACATTCATCGCTCCATGATCCTCCTAGTTCTCCTGTTATACACTGAATGCCCTCGAAGTTATCTCATCCAATGAAGATTCCAATATCACCTTTAGCTTTCAATTTTCCAAGATCTTCTCTGTCATTTGTAGGATAGCACAAAAGCCAAACACGAAAGTAAGAGATATCCGTTTTCGTTGTTCACAAGCTCATATGGGGTTTTATTGAATCTTGGATGGATTAGGGATCGTTCGAGTGAAACAAGCAAATGGCAAATAAAGATCTCCCCATAGAAATAATCTGCACTAGAATAGATTAGCATTGTAAAGCAGCTTCCACAAGAGTTCGATTTCTTTTTTCAACTACCCCATTCTACTGTGGAGTTCTAACAACCGATGTCCGATGTGTGATTCCAACATCTTCAAAATAAGCTCTTAACTCCTCGATTAGTGAATTCTCAGGTTGTTCCGTTTTACAACCCCATCGAGTTTGAAGAAGTACTTGAATTCGCTTTAAAGGTGATGATGATGCTTTGGTTCTTTTTGATCTTAAACTTAACCCATGTATATCTTGAATAATCATCCACAATGACAAGAATATACTTTTTCCCATTAATGCTTTCAACTCTCATTGGGCCACATAAGTCCATGTGCAACATATGCAACTTTGCTTCCTAACTAGGTACGGTTTTGGGTTTATATGATGCTCTTTTGCTTTTTCCTTGTTCGCATGATGGACATAAGTGATCCTTGGTGTATTTGAACTTTGGAAGTCCCTTGACGATGTTGTCTTTGGCAATTTTGTTGATGGTGTCGAAATTGAGATGGGATAACCGTCTGCCACAACCGTGACCTGTGTTCCGTGATGCACGTGTCATAAGACATATTGGTGATGAAGAGGCCATTTGATTGATTTCGATAGCATACAAGTCATCACGATTCCCGTTAAGAGATCGCCATCCAAGTTTCTAACGAAGCAAACATTTTTCCTAAAAGCAACCTCTAAATCTGCATCACAAACCGCCTCGATGAAAACAAATTGTGTCCCAACCCTTCCACATAGTAAACCCGAGTAATCAAATAATTTCCAAAAGGTAGATCTCCATAACCCATGATAGCTGCCACATGATCATTTCCAAAACGATTTCCCATGAATTTCCGCATTGATCACAGCCTTCAGATTCATGTGCTTGGAGCAACCCGAGTCGACGATCCAAAGACATATTTCATAACCACACACAATGTAGAAGAAGATTTTGAAACCGCTTTTGATTTTGGTTCCGTTGGGTTAGAGGTAAAATCCGGATCACACTCAAAGAAGTTTTCAACTGGGTATTCTGGTTGGTCACTCATTGTACCATTCTCGAGTGTGAAAGTTCTACCTGTGGGTTTCCAAATGTCATCCCTAAAGTAAACATGCTCCCTATCAAGAGTAGTGTAAAGCCTAAGTCTCGCAACTAGTCTTCCTATTCGCTTAGCATAAGTTCTTTTGGGAACATTCTTCTTAACAAGCTTAACAATCTCATTCTTAGAAACACAATCATCATGAACATTAGATAAAGATTTCTTGCAAGTTAAACAAACAGATTCAACATGTTCATTAAACTTAGCAGATTTCATAGGTTCATTACATTCAGATGAAATGTCTTTCTTATTACAAAGCGTAAATTCCTAGGGTGTTCTTCTACTTTCTTCTCTTTATTCAAGCTACTACTCTTAGAGGCCAGCGAGACTCTATTGTTCCTTGTATTGCTCTTAGGCTTTAGTCTGCCGCTCCTAGAGGTGCTTCCTAGTCCTGTAGAAGGTAAGGCACACTCATTAGGATTCACAATCTTATCTAGAGAGGTGGTTTCAGTTTTAGTCTCTTTAGAGTGCTTTCTAAACTTATGACGCTTGTTCCGTGATGTTTTAGATGTGGAGGCGACGCATTAGTGGTACTCATCTTAAAAGGCCAGAGCTAAAATTGTTTTTCGATAACCGCTTTTCTTTATCAACATTTTGTTTAGGTAGTGCAGTGGAGTGGACTGGTTTTGATGAAACATTTTTCTCATTGACTTTTGGAGGAGGCATAGAAACAGACAATTTTGGTTTGGAAACCGGTTTGGGAACATTTGCTTTCTCCGCAGTCAATGGGTTTTTAATCACAGATCCACGCCTTTCCCTTTTGACTTTCCACTGAGCCCTCAAAAGATCATTTTTTTCTTTCATGTCATTGTAGGCACGCTCATACGACAATTTGTCATACTTGCATTCCTCACTTTTTCGATCAAGTTGTTTAAAATATGAGACATTTTCTTTTTCAAGTTTTTCAAGAGCTTTTTCTTTTTTGAAACAATTTCGAGGTCTCAGATCGAGTCTTTCATGATCTTCAAATGTAATATGTTTGCAAAATAATGGACATAATATCAGTAGTCTAACATCTTCAAGAGAGAGTCATTTAAAGTTTCCAAAACTTTGATTTGTTCAACACACAAGTAGCTTGCTTTACTGTGGATTTATGGTCCTTGACAGCTTCTTTTCTCAAAAACGCTTGTTCAAAATGAATTACCCTTGCATCTGATGGCATTCACGAGGGGCAATTTGAGTTTCAAAAACTTTTTGTTCGATGTCAAAACTAGAGAACCAGCTTGTTAGGTGTAATAGTGGTTTTAGTTTTAACGTTGTCTTGAAGATCCACAATTTAGTTTTCACATTGTCTAAAAATACTCGCATCACTTGAGTTAAAAGGATTGTTTGAAGACATTTGTTCAATGTTCGAAGAGAATTGAGACAACAATCGTTTTGAAACGATTTTGAAACGTGTTGACTCTTTGTTTGAAACACTTGGTGGTGAGAACTTTGACTTTTCTTTTGATTGACAAAAGTAATTCCGTTAATTTTGTTCCATTTGTTATAATCAATGGTTTGATTTCCCGATTCTTTTTGTTTCATTTTTGATCTACTCTCCTCAGATAGTTCTAACGCTTCAAGAGAATCACGAACAATAATGGGTTCATGTAAAGCATTTCCATTGTTTAACACATTCTGAGATTTCGAGCTTTGAGGAACTAAGAAGGTCGTTACCAAGTGCCATTCTATTGTTAGTATGAAAACGCGGATTTACTTGATTAGAAAGCATATTGATTGTTTGAGCAGTAATGACCCGCTTTTAAGAAGCAAATTTTCCAAAGTTTTCATCTTTTCATTCTTATCAAGAATTTCATCAAGAAGAGAATCTTCTCGTTTTGAAAAATCAGAATCAACCGCTTTTCTTTTCAAGATTAGAAAACATGTCTTTTTTTTTGGAAAGTTGGTTATTTAAATCAGAAATTTCCTTGTTTAAAGATTTAATTTTCAAGTTCAATTCACATCAAGTGTGTTATACTTGATTTGCAATTATTTTTCTTTAGAAACCAAATTTCGATAACCAATTTCTAATTCTGATTCTTTGTTTTTTTTAAATTCAAAAGCTTTTGCGTTCTCCTTGTAACTCTCAAGCTCGCGTCAATTTGGCATTCGCGCCTTAACATCGCTGACCTTTTTAACTTTCTCAATTTCAATGCCACAGTTATTGATTAATGATTCAAAATAAGCATGAAGCCTCATCACTCAAGATTGTGCCACACAAATTCCCAGGATCCCACATTTGAGTTTAGAGTTAGTATTGCTACAACTCGATTGTCCGTGTATGTATCATAAGTAGGTGCCTATGTCGCACGTCGTTCGCCATGAGTAAACACATCAAATATGACATTGTTATAGCATGGATCGTGATTGGTACCTGACATGACCGCTTGCCATAGAGACGGAGGTGCGCCAAAAATCGGTCGCACTTAGTCTCCTAAAGATTTGCCATGAAGATGCAGTTTGCATTGAGTTCCTCGAGGTCTTCCAAATCATCCATAATAGCCATGAAAGTCATGTTCCTCAAAGACTCAATTGAAGTCCGATTGTTCCTTTGTGCCAACAATAGCTTTCTCAAGATACGCAAGATCCTTCTTTTTCGGCTTTTGACAATTCCTTGCCATGTGACCCAATCCTGACAGTTATAACACTTAACCTCGATTACTCCGATTCACATTTCCATAATTCCTAACCGAGCCGCAACATTCCCATTCTCGATACCCACTACTCTATTTCCCAACATTCTCAACATCCGATACCCCGATTCGAACCGCCTGATTACCATGCGAAATCTAGTAGCATATCCTTGCTGATTCCCAATAACTCCAACCATTTGACCTTGATTGCCCATGTTCACACCCGGTTGTGCAATTTGCTTGTTGCGAGTGTTTGATGAAATCCTTTGGTTGTTGTTAGTTGGTGTGGAATAGCGACCTCTGAATGCTTTACTCAAGAATACAAATGCCACAAAGCTTCTTCTCGTTCCATTTCAAGATCGCGATTCCTTGTTCCCGTAATGTTGTTGTTCTTGTGGATAGTTTTGTTGTTGAGGGATGTATTGCTGCAAGTTGTTGTTAGTGGAAGATGATGAAGCTTGTTGTTGTGTATTCACCGAAGTTTGAGTCTTTGCAATGAGTGCCAATGGATCATGATTCTTTGCTAATCTTTCTTTTCCACTTCATTCACTTCATTTTGGTTTTGTTTCGTAAAATCGCTGAGTTGATCAAAGTTCACTTGATGTAAGTCCTTGTTTGTTGACAATAGTGACATATCGCCCCATTCTTCTGTAGATTGTTCAAGAACTTGATGTTGCTCGATAGTTCTCGGTGTCAACTTGTTTCATCACTCATTCATTAAAGTACAAAACCTTCCATAGTAGGATTCAATGGATTCTCCCGGAGTAGATGTAAACTTCTCCCATGCAGTTAGCAACTTGTTCTCTCAGGTCTTGTTGACCGATTTGCTCCATGACAAAGTCGCCTAACACGCTCCCACATGTCGAAAATCACAACCGCCTACAGCAGCAAGATGTCTCTTGGTAAACCCAGTTGTATAATATGAATTGCCATGTCATCTGTTTCGACTTGTTTCTGATCCCTTCGAGTATTCAGTCTTTTTGAAGACGAAAAATGGTGGGACGGAGGTGTTGCATCGATTTTGGTCTGGACTTGTCGAGGTATGAAGGGTCCATCCTGAATGGATTTGATCATCAATTTTCCATTAGGTTTTTTCTTGATGTAACGAAGACGACTTGTCCATTGAAGATAACCACCTTTTTCCAACATAGGAGGACGGTTTTCGCACCTACCATGAATATCTTGTTGAGTTGCCATTGATGAAGGTATGATCTGATAAAGTTGATGTAGAATCGATTCAACAATAAAGAGTTGTGTTGATGAAGATTAAGCTCAGTTGAGGTGTTCTAAAGTCGTACTCGAACCTTGGTTCTAAAAAATTTCTACCAAAATTTGAAATTCACTATAAAAATCAATTCTAAGGTCGTATGAAAAATTTGAGTTATGACAATTTTGACGCCAAATTTGACCTGAAAAATTTGAATTTAGGCCAAAAAATTTGAATTTTTTGACCAAAATTTTCACAGCTAAAACCAAAATTTGAATTTGAAAATTGAACGCTTAATCTCCCAAAATTTGAATTTTTAAACCTTTAGCAAGAAAGAGCTTTTTAATTTGAGAAACAGGCTGGCTTTAGGAAATGGTTACTTAGCAGTGGGATGGCTTTTAAAGTAGGATTTATGCCAGGAAGCTTAGGGCGTACAGATTCCCAGCGAGATCTTATGTAGGAGCCATGCAGGGATTCCTAGCGAGAAAGTATCTTACGCGTAACCTTATAAGCTTATGAGACAAAAACTTAGTCGTAAAACCCACGCTGGTGATCTTGGCGCGAGTTCTACTGTGCTTATGCTTATAAACTTAGGTTAAAACCAAAAATCCTTTACATCGTCACAAATAAGTAGGGATATCCATAAGTCGGCGGTTCCACACACTTATCCAAGTGGAAGCACCGAGTAACCTCAGCTTCTAAGATTCTTCACCAAAAAGTTATGAGTAGAAACTAGGTTTTGACTTTTTGACTTCTACTGTAAGAAATTTCCAATGATTCAAATGATGTTCCTTTGCACAGATATCCTTAAAACAATCAATAACCAAAAATGTTGACTTTTTTCACCCAAAGTGCTTAGAAAAGTTACGAGTAGAAATGACCAATGAACCAAAAACGAAGTTCAAAATGTAAAAACACGTGAAAGTTTCAACTTTTTGCAAAAACTAGAATCTTTAACACTATGTAAACCTTAGACCATAAGAATCTTGAAGATTTAGGTGCAAAAATTAAAGCTTTAAGCGTGACACTCGGTAAACTTAACTACAAGTAAATTCACAAAAAATTCAACCAAAACACTCCTAAACCATTGTTAGGCATTGATACCAATTGTAGGACCTATATCTATCAACCTTATCACTAACCAATACCCACGTTTTGCTTAGAACACGTTAAACCAAACAACATATACGATAAGAAGATGAAATAAAGAAGGAAGATGGTGACTTGAATGATATGAAACCTGTATGTGAGGATAAGATAAACACAATATGTTGTATTACTTCAAAGGAAAACACACACACACACACATTCAAGCACACCCCTCAAATGACCATTTGAGGGGTATTTATAGTCCAAGGTACTTGATGCCCTAAAGGCTTTGTTTGGGTTTTCGTGACTGGACATTGATTTGACACGCTTGGCTTATAAACGCTAAGCAAGTCTCAACTATTAGCCATTTAGCTTAGCCCAATCCACACCTTTGACTATTCTATCACTGATATCTAACACACGTTGCAAAGTTCCTAAATGTGAATGACCATCACTTCTAATAAAAACTATTAAGGCTAACACTTCAACACTTCTTAGGAAAAGAAAAACAATCATCAACAAGAAGACTTTAGTAGGCTTGATGATGAGGAAGCTTATGGTAAACTCTGACTCGAAGCCACGATTCTCCAAATGCATCCTTTAGAGGAACCTAGAAGATCACACATAAACAAACTACAAACATAGATCTTTCGATCTGAGGTTAGAGAGTTTGAACTCTGTGAAAAGTATGTTAGAAAGCGGGTGAGCAAATAATAAGAAATGGCTCACTATTTATGAGGAAAATTCTACTCCACCTCGATCCACTCATTCCTTCCACAAGGGATCCGGCTTGTGTAAAGCTAGAACTGAGGACGCCTCCTCTTACCCATGGGTATTTTTGGCAGGTCATGGTTGATCCATGGGTCTTTAGCTAGATACAATGTATCTCGAGTAATGCAATCAATGCAGGTATGGGTCAAAACCATGTAAGCGTGGATATTATCCATATAGATAAGCATGATGTCATGCTACATTATGGGTCAAGCTTCATGGGTCATGGGCTTTGGGTCAATTCCATCTATATTCAATGTATTGGTCAATGGGTTGTGATAATTTAAGTTTCTACCCATTTATATTACCCAATATACTACATATTAGTTATGTGTATATTTTACCCAAATATGTAAACACTAGTTGTTGTACATATGTATTATTAAATCATAAAAACACTTATACTTGTTTTTAGTGTTTTATGTGAAATGTGTTGGCTATTAGTTCAAACCATTTACTATTTTATTTGTTTCGTTAAAATGATTTTACGTTTGTTATCGACAAAATATTAGAAGATCGTAAAATATAAATAAACTTTTTTACGGCTTATTTGTATTAACAAACATCACCCAAAACCACAATAACACCATTTGCACTTTTCAACGTTTATAAATCTTATTAGAAATGAATCAAAGATTTACAAAGAATAATTTACGGTACACTGTTTCGATTGATGACAAATGAAGCACTCCTATTAGAACGACTAGAGGCAGCTAGCTTTGCTTAGTTCGTTCCTAGGAGAGTAAGATCTTATGAACTATAATACTAAGTATTACTTTATGTGTTTGTTTAAGATCCTTACTTATCCTGTTTTACAATCTTTAGTTTAAATAAGAGGGAAAATATTGTGGATACACATCGGTATAATAGCTTGTCAATTTGCACTAGATAGCATGTGCCTAGTTTTCTAGGTTAAGCGTACTTTTGTTTTACCAATTATTTGTACCCAAAATGTTACTTTCTTGTCTTTTGATAAGTCCTTATGCTTATCTTCCCAAGAAGTTTTTCGCCAATACTTTACAGACTAAGTTGCTCTTCAGAGATAAGTCTTCAGGATTATTGATACATTTGTCAGGTCTCAGTGACTCTAGTGTTGTTTGTAGCTCATTGTACTTTACTCCATGACACCACATCAATTTATAAAGTGTTTCTTCAGATGGTCTTCGACTTCCCTGAAGCATGACTGTTGATTGAGCTTTATACAACTCTCACTGATAAAGGAAATCAGTGAGTTACATTCACCGAAGAACTTTTCAAGCAGGTGCCGATAAACCATCGTGAGTAACCTCCGATAACCATCAGTGAATACGACCTCTGATTTCCATCAGAGGGTAACTTACTCTCTGATCCTTATCGAAGTGCTTTACTCTTTGATCCTTATCAGAGACTTTGAATAAATTAGGCTATTTTTTGTTTAAATACTTATCAGAGACAATCGAGTTGAAATTCAGACCCAACAATTAGTGAATGCTAATATTAAGCTGAAGTGGCAGTAATAAATATAGTAAACATTACATCCAATCTTATTTGGTTTTATTTTAAGGTATATGTTATAGTGAATCTCATAATAATTCTAAAGAGTAAAATACATTGTTCGTCCTTTTATTTGTATCAAAAATACACGTTGAGTCCTAAATTGAAAATTAATACATCCAAGGTTCCTACTGTGTATTTTTTGCATCTCACAATGTCCTTTACTAGACGTCATTAGTCAACGTCTGTTAAGTGCCCTATGTGCCTTGCACATGAGGGTATTTTGGTCATTTTACTATGTTATGTATTTTTTCAACCGTTATGTTAACTAATTTGGTAAGAGTTAGGGATGAACTGAGTAAATACTTCTAAAATTAACACCATCACTTCATGTACCATCCTTCTTCTTCATCTTCACTGATCACCACCAATCATTACCACCATCCATCACCACCCACCACCATTACAACCATCCGCCACCCACCAACTCACCACCACCAATCACATATATGTCGCCAATTTAAGTATGACTACATCGCCTATGTAGATAATTTGGTGGAATGACTTGTGGATAATTTGGGGGAAAAAGTGAATGACTACATCGCCTGTCTTTGTCATCTTTTAATTTTAACTTTATTTTTTTTCTCTTAAGGAAAAGTTAATAAACACCATGAACATTCAACAAAAGTCTTCACAATTAAACAAAAACCCAGATTTTACATATACCTTAAAGTCTTCAACTTATACTCCTACATTTCAATATAAAACCAACATTTCAAGAACATGAAAAACAACATATATTATGTTCTTTCAATATTATGCCGTTACATGAAACTAGAACCCTAACCCCCGTACAAGAACAAGCATAAACCCATAAAAGAACAAGCATAACCTACGTAAAGATTATGAAGTTACATGAAAAGAAAAATAAACCACATAACAAACATACACAAGCATAACCCCCGTACAAGAACACGTCGGGGATAGACCGCTATATCAGACGATGTATTCATGGTTAGGTCATTTTCGTTTAATTAGGCGGTGGAGGAACGTTTTTGGCGGTTGATAGTATGATATATTTACCTATCATTTATCCCACAATTATTGCTCAGTTACTATTTGTTTATATCTGAATTGATATTTAATAGCTTACTTTTGTCATTCTCCGTCCTTCTGCTACCTTGGATCAATGGTAGAGATAGGAAGTAAGTCAAAGGTAGATCAACAAAAGTCTTAGTATGGGAAGAGCTTTGTTAAAGAGATTAGAGAGGGGTTGTAACAATGAAAGAGAAAAGGTTTTCTTTTAAAGCTATGGAGTGAATTTAGAATATTGGAAAAGACACGGAAGATGGCATCATTTGGAGTTAAAATGAAGAAACAAGCAAACACTCTTTCTGGAGGAAGATACGTTGTATCTATGCTACTAAGGATATGCTGTATACATAACTAAGAAGATTTCAAGACCTGATCGTATTTAGAAGAATGCGACGTATCCATTTATGGAGATACGCCGTATCTTATACTTAGCCGATTGAAGAATGTTGGAAGATTGAAGAATACAGTGTATCAAGTTTATGGGATACGCCGTATAGAAGCCCTAGCCATAGAAGACCCAATCTAGGATTTGAAGACATATAGCGTATACAATCGTAAGATACGTCGTATACTTTTCCTAAAAGAAAACCAAGTGAATAGATGGATCCAAATTGTTGGGAAATTCACTTTAGGGAGTTAATACTTATAGTCTTAAAGTTAGTACTGATAGTAATGTTAGAAGAGTATTAAACTTAACTGAGAAGTGTTGAGTTTGTACGACCAGATTAAGAATGTCCAGTATGGTTTGAAAGATATCTTCTATTACAATAGAAGATATGATATACTTAATGCATAGTTATCTCTGTAAGGGATCTTCTTAGTGTATAAAAGGAGATCCTAGCTAGGTCAAGCAAAAACCAATACTCTAGCCATCTTAAGAAAAGCTTCAAGGTTGTAAACCCTAGTACTAGGAGAGTACTCGCATTATTAATCAATAATATTGTTGTTGTTGGCATTTCAGGTTTACTTAATCTTCTAAAGTACATTCAAGTAGATTCCGTATACTTGTGTGTATCTACAACAAAGTTTCTCATTGTTGTTTTGGAATCATCCAAGGCAACTACACATTTATAAGCTAAGTGTTCTAGATCCAAGGTTGACTTCACAAGTGGTATCAGCCAGGTCCTAAGCTTTGTTTTTAAGATCCTCGTGGACAAATCATGAAATGGATTTTGACTCAAGCAAATCTAGTGCGCTACTGTGAGTTCCAAATGAATAATATGAACTCTAGAGAATGCTAGAGCAAGTACTTCTTGGTACTTGATTTTAACTGTGGAACATTGTTATCAATGGAGACTCTACAAATCCATTGTCACCCAAAAAGTTGGTGGTGTGTGTTGTTATTAAAGACAAAGGTGAACCTATCACTAATGAAGAAATTGCTCTAAGTGGCAATGATCTCAAGGTCGTAAGTCTTTTACTTATGGCAATACCTAATGATCATCAACTCACCTTCAACAAACACAAAAATGCTCAGAGTTTGTTCAAAGCCATCGAGACCAGATTTGTAACTCTGTCACCAAGAAAACCTGAATCTTTTGAAGCAAGAGAGTTGAAAACCTTGCCATTGCAACTTGTCACTGACGAAGTTGACTTTTACAATAGGCTTCAAAAACTTGTTAGTCAACTGGCAAGATTGATGTGACATCCCCAAGAAGATGTCAATCAGTGTTTGTTAGAAGTCTTCCATCACCAAAATGGGACACTCATGTCATTGTTGGAAGAATGAATTTGAAACTATGAAGTTGGACAATTTGTTCAATAGCTTTAAGGTGATTGAACAAGATTTGAAAGAGAGCCTGCGAAGATCTTCCAAATTCTAGTGCACAAAACATAGCCTTTGTGGCTCACCCAATCACTAGTAATGATAAGGACAATATCAATGTTAGTAATCCTAGTACTAATATTAATACTGATTGTTTGGCCATCACTGCTACATGCATCAATGAAAGTACAATCTATGCTTTCATCTTAGCGCAACAACAGGGATCTCAGATTAATCATGATGACCTGAGACAGATCCATGAAGATGACATGGAAGAGATGGATATCAAGTGGAATATTGCCTTAATAAGTATGAGGGCAAGAAAGTTCATGAAGAGTGACCGAGGCGATTAAGATCAATGATGAGATACTGTCTGGTTTGACAAGTGAAAGGTAGAATGCTACAACCTGGTAAGCTTGGGCATTTCGCAGTGGAATGCGTAGTCCCTGTGAGCAAAGGAAAAAGTGGGCGGGTCAAAATTCTAAAGCAATGGTGGTCAGATGGGCCGGATACGATTGGAGCTTCATGGTCGATGAAGAAGAGAGTCCAATCAACATGGCTTTGGTATATGAGGTACTTACTAATCAAATTGCTCGCATGTGTCTCCATTCTCATGAATATGAGTCTCTTAAAACTCAATATGATAAACTGGCTGAAGAGTTTTCCAAAACCATCATGACCTCAAGAGCAGTTCTGGAAAACTCTTTTATGAGTCAAAGTTTACTAAAGCAACTGCTGTACTTAATAGGGAAATTTCTTTTAAAGACACCACCATAACTGTGTTAAAAGAAGAGCTAGAGAGAGTCACACAAATTAAAGACAACATAGAATTAAGTATTGATACTCTTCAAGACACACAGCATTATAACTCAAAGAGAATTCATAAATACCTTGAAAAGCACTACTCAAGTGTGCCAAATCGTATGGGTTATAAGATAGCACCACCACCATTTAGAGGTATTCCCTCACCACCTAGAATAGACCTTGAACACACTGGCTTAGAAGAGTTTAAGGCACCTATTTTTGTCCGTGAACCCATTGGGTGCAAGGCGTAAAAAGACAGATGAGACCTTTGAAAGTGCCAAGACACTTCCTTACCGAGGTATATGTGTTTGAAAAATAAAAAGACAATTGTAGATTCTCGTGAACTAAAGCAAGAACAGCCACTAAACTCGTAAGACCAACCGACAAACCTGTTAGAAACCGGCCAAATATGCCGAGATGTATAGAAAAAAGTCATCTAGTCCTAGAGGTAACAAAAGAAACTGAACTTAAATCAACAACTAGAGATGAATTTGTTATGTATAATAAATCTTGCTTTGTGTGTGGAAGTTTTTCTCATCTGCAGCTCAATGCATTACCCTATGAGACCTCAACCCATCATGACCTCAAGAGCGCTTCTTCTAAAACCGAATAAAATCTTTGAATACTACAAAGCCAGTTAACACTGCTAGACCACAACCCAGAGTATTTAGTGAAAGTCCCAAAAGAAACTTTTCAAAATCACCATTTACTTCACCAAGGCCCTTTAATACTAGAGTAGTACAAACCTTTAAATCTTATGATGAACAAATCAAGTTTTACAAGAAAAAGTTAATACTTTTAAGCCAAAAATGAAAACTGTTGGTTCTAAAGTGAATGCCGCTAGGGAATCAAGGGCAATGTCAAGTTAAGCCCTCGCCTTGTCAGGAAAGACCACTCAATCCAACAAGGCATCGCCACTCTCAAGAAATATGATTACATTGATGTACTTGGTATGATCCAAGTCAAGAATGGCTTGGGTCCCCAAAAAGAACTAATTTCCTTTATTTTGTGTTCAGGGACATTCCTACAATAATGATGATCTTGGCTATTCAAACACCGGGTGTTCCAGCACATGACTGAAATCTATCCTATCTTCAGACTTCACCCATTTAAATGGAGGATATGTTTCTTTTGGTGGTGGTATAGGTGGAAGAATTACAGGTAAAGGCACAATTAAACTGGTAATTTGACTTTGAAGATGTGTACTATGTGAAAGAACTCAAATACAATTGCTCAAATAAGTGGTCACAAATGTGTGACAAGAAGAATTTTGTTCTATTCATATTAATCGATTGCTTGGTTTTATCTCAAAATTTTTAAGTTGCCTAGTGAAGATGAGGTACTACTTCAGCTTCCTAGGAAAAGCAACTGCATCTATGTTAGTATGAAAACATAGTGCCCAAAGACAACCTTACATGTTTAGTTGCTACAGCTTCTTTGGATGAATCTATGTTATGGCATAGAAGGCTAGGTCATGTGAACTTTAAGGTAATAAATCTTTTAGCTAAAAATAACCTTGTAAGAGGTTTACCTTCAAAAATATTTGAAAATAAATAGCACTGTGATTGCATGCCTCAAAGGAAGCAAAAGATAGAGCCTCTTGTAAGCCCGTTTTAACTCTATCACCCAACCACTTCATATGCTGACATGGACTTATTTTGGCCCCACCTCTCTAGCAACCTCAATTTTAAGAAGTATTGTTTGGTTGTGACTCGATGATTTTAGCAGATTACTGGGTTTTCTTTAATACTAAGGATGAGACCAAAGGAATCCTTAAGTCTTACATAACTCAGAGAGAACCCTACCGATAAGAAAGTTAAAATCATTAGGTGTGATAATAGGACGTGATTTTAAAACCAAGTGATGAATGATTTCGCCACTTAAGTGGTATTAAAAGGAATAGTAGCTAGAACTCCTCGCCAGAATGGGGTTGTTGAAAGGAGAAATAGGACATTGATGAGTCGCTAGGACTATGTTAGCAGATTCAAGTTACCCACAATATTTTGGGCTAAGGCGCTAATACCGCTTGCTATGTTCGTAACAAGGTAACCGTAGTAAAGCCTCATGGCAAGACTCCCTGAGTCAAGTTTCTAGGTAGAAAGCCTACCCTAGACTTTCTTAAACCTTTTGGGTGTCATGTCTCTATTCTCAATACCATTGACCACTTAGGTAAGTTTGATGGAAAGTCTGATAGTGGATATCTCAAGTTACTACTCATTGAACAAGAAATCCTTTAGGGTTTATAATTCTAAAACTAGAAGGATAGAGGAGAATCATTACATAGAGTTTCTTGAGGATAAACCTAGTGTAGAGGGGCGGACCAAATGGCTTTTGATATTGATATGCTAACAGAATCTATGAACTATGTGCCTGTTTATGTGGATTCTAACATTATTGCAGGAGAAAAGCAAGGTCTTGATGCAGATTCTGATGATGATGATGATTGTGTCCTATTGCCCATTTGGAAGGACAACTCAGTTAGAAGCACTTCTTCAGGGGAGGCAAACAAAGATAATGATCAGCCTCAAAAGACCAATGATTCTAATGCTGAAGGATGTGTAACCAATATAGATGACACAAGATAGAACCTCAAGTAATCGCTACTAATGATTAATAATCGATAAGCCACATGTTAGTACTTATGAGCCGTAATTTAGCAATCGATGGTCCTCATTTTATTTCATCGCTAACACGAGGTTCCCATCCCTATGGTGAAGTGATGAGATTGATTTTACTAATATAGCTTCATCTTATGTCGCTCCTCGCTACACCAATACGTGTAAGAATCAATCGTGATCATCCCTTGAGAATGTTATGGGATGTTCATGCCGAAAGAGCTACAAGATCTAAATTTCAGATAGTGAGATCGACTTTTAGTGCCATCTATGAAGAAAGGATACACTTAGGACTCTAAAAATGTCTCTTTGCTTGCTTTGTTTCACGTGCGTAACCAAAGAAAGTCTACAAAGCTCTTGAAGATGAAGCATGGTAGAAACAATGCAAGAAGAGCTCCGGTTCAAACTTCGAATGTATGGGTTCTTGTGGATCTTCCTAATGGCAAGAGAGCTATTGGCACTAAATGGGTTTTCGTAAACAAGAAAGATGAAAGAGGTCAGTAATACTGAACAAGGCTGACTGGTGGCTCAAGGGTATACATAACAGAAGGAATCGATTATGAAGAGGTCTTTGCTCCAAAGGGGATTGAAGCTATCGATTATTCCTGGCTTCAGACATACAAAGACTTCACAAGATACCAGATGGATGTAGGTTCCTCTAATGGAGATTGAGGAGGAGGTTTATGTCTCCAAACCTCCGTGCTTTGAAGATCCCAATTTTCCCGACAAAGTATACAGTAGGTTCAAAAGGCACTCTATGTATCCAGATCAAGCCCCCAAGAGCTTGGTATGAAACATTGGCCGTGAGTATTGGGCAATAGGTTTAGAAGAGGAAGATTGATCAGACTCTATTCATCAATGTGAAGAATGATATTCTACCGGTTCGCATCTATGTTGATGACATTATTTTTAGCTCAACCAAGTAGGATCTATGCAGAGAGTTTGAAAAGTTGATGCATGATAGGTTTCAGATGAGTTATATGGGAGAACTCACCCTTTCTTGGGCTGGCCAGTGTCATGTAAGACATATGGCATATTTATCAGTCAGGATAAGTATGTCAAGGATATTTTGGTGAAGTTTGGCTATGATAATGCAAAGATTGTGATGAGTGCTTATTCACTCATCATTTTTACCCATCTAAGACCACAAAAACGTCTAAAAACACAGAAATATGACCAAATATATCCATAGATATCCTTGGAGTGTGTTTTATGTATTTCGTGTACAAAGGATCGAAAACAGTGGCAAAAACCACAAAAATGAGCTTGGAATGACAACGGTTTTTGGACGGAGCCGAAGGTGGATATTTTTACATTTTAGGATCCTTGATGTATATCCGAGGAGAATGGGGAAAACAAAATCTAAACCAACCCTAAACCCATAATTACCTTTCTACCTTCTACCCCAACCCAATTTACCATTTTCACCCTTTAAAATGTTTTTCACTAAAAACATTTATTTTTATTTTTAACCATTTTTATTTACAACAATTATTTTTATTAAAACCAATTTTATTAAAAATATTTTTCTCTAAAAAATAAATAAATAAAACCTATAACAAAACACAAAATACATTTACTTTAAAAACTTTTGCTAAAAACAAAATACTAACAAAACTTGAACCTTCCCATGAACCACCCAACACCAATTTTAACCCATAACCCTTTTTATCCCATCCTTTTACCCTAAAAATCTATAAACCCGGTAAACCTAATGGAACCCTTTGGCCAAAATTCCCCTCTCACTCCCCTCATTCTCGCACTCCTAAGAGTCCAAGCAAATGTCACATGATCTTCATTGCTGCGGCAATCCACAACACACAATTGAATGGATGGTCGCGGATGCCACCTTGGGCACCAGGAGAAATCCAATGTGAGATTGTGCAAACAAGCACAAGCTTCACATTTACTCATCTATCTCTCACAAAAAGAAACACAACAATGACAAGAGCAAGAGGATGTAATGAGGACCTGTGTTTAGCTTAGTATATAAATAGAGATATGTAATTGAAAACTTGTCTAGAATTTGAAGTTCTAGTTCCATTTTTAGTTTTCCTATCATTTACTTTCCTTGTACTTTACTTTTCAATGCAAATTTAATTTCAGTAATTTAAATTTCTAAGTTTTGCAAATTATTTTAAGAATCGCCATTTTTATTTGAATGCATTAGTGATCAAGTTTGTTAAAAGTGGGTTTCTAAGTTCATGTAAGTTTGTCTTTAGCTCAAAAGTTTGTTAGTAATTCTTTCACATATCTCACAGCCAAAAAGTGGTCCAATACAGTCCAAAGCGGTGTTCGATTGCTAGTTTCGGTCAAACCCAGCTTTGACCCATTTTGGTTATTGAGATAGTCCCAATCGCTTGAAGTGAGTGCAGTTCATCGTTTTAACGATATTCTATGTGTTCAAACAGTTTTACTAGTTTTTTACTCAATCGGGCCGCTTTTGGTCCCCTTCACTTTTACAGCAGTCTCTAGTGTTTCTTTTAGCTAGATTTTAGGTATTATATGTTAGAATTAAGGTTTGCTTTTTGTGATACGCTTAGTTTATACTTGGTAGTTGATTCAGTATATTTTTGGTCTTTATGGCTTATTTTAAGTCATAAGTCCCATTTGCTTCATTATGTCCTTCGCCTTCAACAATGTCAACCACTTACTAAGCTGTTGTATAGCTCCCTAGCTCATTAGGCTTAGCTCTAGTTAGATTTTTGGGGTCAAAAGCTTGCCCCCAAATTTTGCCTTCAAGTACCTATAAGCTCATAAGCTAATTCCATTATAGCCGATTTGAACTAGCCAATAAATCCCATTTGGCCCTGCTTTTCTATGACTACACACCACGTAAGTTTCTCACTTTTTTTCTTTGTTTATCGACTTTCTTTAGTGCTTATTCCGAAGTTTTAGGACCCCATAGGTTAATTTAGTTTAGGTTTAGGTTTAGCTTCCTTAGTGCTTATTGTAACTTTTTTAGTACTTATTTCCTTTTTTTTAGACTTAGGACTCCCTAGTATACATTTGCTTTCCAACTATTTTTCCCAACCTAACCGCTATTCCATATCTTTTAGTTTATCGCTAAATTTAGCTTATTTTAGTTTTGAGATCATGCTACGCCTTATTTCATCTTTAAAATGCTTATTCCATGCTTACTACGCTTTTAACGGGACAAAAGGGCATTCGCTTGATTTATGCTATCAGTTAGTAAAAGTCTCTCACACCTTATTTTGAAATTTTAAGAGTTTAGTTTTCGAAAAGTGTTTAATTTTAGCTTATAATTGCTTAAGTAAAAAGAAAAAGAAAAAATATCGCTCACCAATGGATTGAACTCGGTCGGGCTTCAACCAACAAAGAAAGCCCCAACATCAACACATTTTCCATCCTCACTAGACCTTTGTTGTGTTTTAATTCTCCACATTCAATTCATTTGCATAAAACCTTTTATAGCTTAGTTTCACCATTTTGCTTATTTAGTGTGTATCTCATATTGGTTTTTCCATCTTTATAATATTCCCAAATTTTCTTATTGCATTAAAGTAGTTTCACAAAAAATTTCATAATTTTTCATTAAGGTTTACTATTTTTAATAATTAAATTAGATTAAAATCGATTTAATCCATAATAAATAATTTAAAAGCTCTAAAAAATAACTTAACTTTTTTCTAAAATTATTTTTTAGTCGCTTAGAATGTAGGAAAATTGGTTTTGCACCCGTAGGCCTTAAATTTCATAATTTTCACTTTTTAGGCTCTGTGTTCTCGCCGTGTTTTTTAGTTTTAATGCCTTAGGACGTAAGTTAGCTTAGTTTTACCGTTTCTTATGCTTAGTAGTAGTTAATTTAGTTATTTACTTTGTTCCTGCGGCTCTATTTTCATTTCCGCTCTTGAATTTGTAGAATAGCATAACCAAAATCGTGAAATTCCTATCAATTCAAGCACTCTTTAATAACAAACCTCAAACGCGATCACAATTCACACCTCGCTGGGACACGACTCGGTAATCACTTGCCCGTATCACTTATCGAGTATTCGCGGTTTTGGCGTGGTCGGACCGCTTCCCAAACGTTGATTTGTAATTCTTTTCTCGCTTATTTCAGATTTGATATTTTTTATATTAAAAATCGACTATATCAATTTTACGCCGCCGGAGGTTGTGTTATGACAATATCAAGTACGGTTTGACGATTAGTGACTTGAAGAACCTTCCTCGTAGTTATTTGCTTCCAAAACCCAAAACCCAAAAAATATTTTCTTTTTCAAAATTTATTTTCCTTTATATTTTCTACAAAACCCCAAAATATTCTTCTTTTCTCTCATTCCTCTATTCTGGCTTTCTTACCCTTTTCACCTCTTTTGATTCTATTCTTCGTGATCCTCTCGATCACTTAATTCTATTTCTTTAACCCTCTGTTTATTTCTCATGACGACCATCGATTATCGCCGTTGTTTCCACGCAAAGCCGCATGGAAGAGGATCAACTTTATTGTCAAAATCAGGATTGTTTATGTAAGCGATGTGGAAGGATGGGTGCAAGCAAATATTGCTATTGGTGCGAATTATCCGATTAAAACTCTCTCGATGATTCTCCAAGTTTTTCCGACCATCCGCCACAACCCGATGTTTGTTCTATTGTTTCTGAGCCCAAACCATCTAGAATTGATCAAAATCTTTCGCGATTTACGGTTAAGGTTAAGAGAAAAGAGCAAGAACTGGAGACCAAAACGGAAGTGGTGGAAACCTGCTAGCCTCTGAGAGCACACCACTTGTCCCACCTCCGGAATCTTCAAGACGTTTTCAGAAGATTTCCTTAGGGACGGAATGAACATGATTGATAACTACTTTAATGAACTTCGTCTAAAGTTAACTTCGGGAAGTACCACTACAAATACCAATTGTGATGTTGTTGAGCCCTCGATTCCTACTCCCGTTACCGAGATATCTTCGTTCGATCACGATTATTGCTACAGTTGTGGAGACGTGTTACCAAAAGGATTTCGTTGCTACAAATGTATGTGTGAGTGGTGTGGAAACTATCTTACTAATGGATTTTGTTCGATTTGTGCCGAGAATTCATTCGCCTATGATTCTAATCCAAATCCTTTCAATTATCCTCAAAACGATTTCAACTACCCTCCACAGAATTCATACGAACCACAACCGTACTATCAAGATTTCAATGATGCTTCATTTCATAATTTCTCTCCTCAAATCCTTATTGTGAAATCAAACTGTGGGGGTCCTCATTATGATTACCAATGTCAATCATGGAATCAAAATTACCATGGACCTGATCCTTGTTATAACACTCCTTGTTTTGACAATTTCCAACCCCCACAATTTTCCGTCATTGAACAATTTCCCGTCATTGATCAACATCCTCGTGAGAAAAGTATGCTAGAAGAACTTGCCGAAGACCAAACGTCTCACAACGAAAAATCTATGCTAGAATTACTTGAAGAAGAGGAACGAGCCGCTAAGATAAATGTCTTGAAGAAATACGAATCGAAGAACGAGCACTTGCAAGACGTGCTCGATGGCTCGCGACTTACATTAACGACGAAGATGATGAGGATTCCATTCAAATGAAGGAATATTATGAAAGTTTGTCGGCCGAAATCACACCCGAAGAGCCCGTTAACTCTCTAAGTATGGGGGATGAGCATCTTAGCACTATTCCGGAAACGGAACCGTCTTGTGCTGAGAACCTTGTCCCAACCCCAAGTGAGTGCGAGGGTGTCTCCGATATGATGTGTGATGAGCCTGTTGATGATGATTCTTCTCCTCCCACCCCTAATGATTCTGTTGAGATGATCTCCGAATCTGAAAATGATTATACGTCGTTTGATGATTCTTTATCATGTGGAGACATCGAGTATGTTGAGGAAGATCCTTCTGAGCTCATCAGCTTAGAAGAAGTGAGAGATTTTGAACCTGAAGAACGAGAAATCGACACTGATTTTGATTCGGATGATGAAGATATTCTTGTTGTGTCCGAGGAACCTTTCACTATGGCATTCACTAATCCTCTGTTTGACTTAGATTCTGAATTTACCCTAGTTTCAGATAACCCAATCTTTGACATTCAGAATGAGGATAGTGACCTTTACTTGGAAAACCCCATTACCTCTTTACCCGAGCTCGAGGATTCTACTTCTGAAGAAAAGAATAGTGGCAATCCCACTTCGACTTTAGACCTTCTCGAGGAGTTCGCCGATGAACTCGCTCTTATTGATCATTCTCCACCGGGAGATGATAATGTGCACTTCGACTTTGAAGCCGACCTCACTGAATTGGAAAATCTTTTATACAATTCGCCTTCTGATTCGTCGAGTGACACTCTTATGGAAGAGGTCGACTCATTTCTTTCTCGGGATGACTCGATGCCTCCGAGTTTTGAGAGTGACGAGTATAGCTTAGATCCATCATCCACCCGTCCGCCTGCTAAACCGCCGGATGATGGAACCTCTTCTAAGCCCGATACGGATATTCTCACTGCTTCAGTGGTGGATAAGATTGTTGAACATTCGCTCAATGTTCCTCAATCTAATATTTTGCCCACCCAACCCACTCGTTGTCAATCCATTGTCACTCTTCTTTCTTATCCCATTTCTTCTCCATATCTTATCTCCTACGGGAGTGAAGATACCATCTTTGACCCCGGCATTTCTCTTTCTTCTAAGCCGGTAATATCTCATCGGAGTGGAACTTTCAGCACATTCAATGTTTATCCAAACCATTTGAATGAAAGTCCGATGGAGATTTTCTCTTCCACTTGCTCCCCCATGGACCAATGAATTCGGGGTCGAGTCAAGCTAGCGACTCGGTTAACAAAAACAGTAGCATTTCATGGGTGACAACCCATGTTTCTGACTTCTTTCTCTTTTCTAACACTAAGTGTGGGGGAAATTCCCCCACTGTTGTTTGCTTGTTGTGTGTTTGCTCTCTGTTTTCAGGATTCCCGTGATCGTGATGATTGATGCGCCTGTTTTCAATCCAGCCGCCCAATATCCGATCTTTTTGCTAACGATTATCTAGGGATATCTTTATAAATCCTTTTGTGAAAAAAGATTTTGCTTCCACACTTGGCTAGTAGTATTACCTTTTTCCGTTCTATAGTTTCGGCTACAGCCGGTACTTTGAATATTGAGGGCAATATTCAATTCTAAGTGTGGGGGGGAATTCTAGCGAATTTTGATCACATATGTACCTTCTAGTACCCTAGCACCCTCGTTTTGACCAAAAATTCTAAAAATTTTATCGTTTTAAGTCAAGTATTTACATTTTCAAGAAGTGCTTTGCACAAAAATAAGGCATTAATGCTTCGGTATTAGTGATAGTTTAGTCTTGATTCGGCTAGAACAAGGGGAATCCCGACTCTGCTAGAGTGTTGATCTAGCTGCTCTCTTAACATTAGGCTAAGGTTTTACGCGTTGTGCAAATGAAAATGCTAAGCGTGGAGTAGTTGGTTCTCTTTAGAGCTTATATAAGTAATCTATGGCTTTTTCTCCCAGAAGCTAACTAATCGGACTTAAATACGTGCTCGTTGTCAAACTTTTGAACATTCAAATCGTCTTGTTACAATAAAAGTTTTTAAGCAAAATTGATTTAGAGTCCGAGTTCAACTTTTTATTTAAATTTCCGAGAAAGCATACTTTCTTAAAATCTGAATAATGTTGCAAAATGAAAGTATCGAAAAATGCTTGAATGATGCAAAAGTTGCAAGTTTAAAGTTCAAAGTAAAAAAAAAAAAAAAAAAAAAAAAAAAAAAAAAAAAAAAAGTTGAAAAATGAAAAAAAGAAAAAGAAAAATATGAGTTGCATGAATAAAAGCATTATGTTGCTTATGAATAAATGTGCGAAACTTGCTTTTTCTTAAATTTAAATCGGAAGTTGAACTCGTATTCGTCAAGGTTGTCTAAAAGTTTGACGGTAATTTGGAAATCCTTGATTTCAAAGATCCAGAAAGCTCCGATACTATTTCGAGGGTGAAAAACCTAGCCTCCTTAAAAGGACAAGCTGAGAAGAAAGTCGCCACATGGAGTGATCTCACATTTGAATCTCGAATTTTTAAATTATCGTCGGTTGTAATCCAATTAGGTTTAGTTTTAACTTAACGGTAGCTTCGTAAATCTTTGGAATCGAATTCCGCTGATTCGGTACTATTCTCTGTGAGGTGTCAAAAGCCTGGTCACTTAAAACTTATGTTTTGGGATGTGCCGAGAAGAAAGCCGCTACATGGAAGAGGCCCTTTCGATCCTTAGACTTTCATCGGTTCCGGTGGGTTAGTACTTTAGTTAAGTGGATAACAACCATAACAAATGTCGATTTTAATGATCAAACTTTTGAAAATGAGCACAATCACTTAAATTTTATAAATTGCGGGAGTAAAAAGTTAAGTCTCGACTTACATAGATTATTTGTATGAGTAGTGTTAGGATTTTACAAAAACGTTTGCACAATAAGTTTAAGCTTGGTTTGAGAGTATCAAAAAGAGGATGACGATTACAATTCCCCGGAGACACCCATTTTGTGTGAATCCCGTTCCATGATGCCATGTTTTGATAATCAAGCATTTTATTTATTATCGTTCAGTTTTAAATTTCTCGTAGTGAATAAGAAGTCGAAACGGGGTATTCTTGGTATTTTTGATCCTTTCATTACTTTATATGATCGGATTGCTAGGGACTAGCAATTGATAGTGTGGGGGATTTGATGAGTGCTTATTCACTCATCATTTTTACCCATCTAAGACCACAAAAACGTCTAAAAACACGAAAATATGACCAAATATACTGCAGATATCCTTGGAGTGTGTTTTTATGTATTTCAGGTACAAAGGATCGAAAACAGGGCAAAAAACGGACAAAAATGAGCTTGGAATGACAAACGTGCTTTGCGGACGGAGCCGGAAGGTGGATATTTTTACATTTTAGGATCCCGGGACGCATATCTGGAGTGAGAATGGGGAAAACAAAATCTAAACCGAACCCTAAACCCATAATTACCTTTCTACCTTCTACCCGAACCCAATTTACCATTTCACCCTTAAAATGTTTTTCACTAAAAACATTTATTTTTATTTTTAACCATTTTTATTTACAACAATTATTTTTATTAAAACCAATTTTTATTAAAAATATTTTTCTCTCTAAAAAAATAAATAAATAAAAACCTATAACAAAAACACAAAAATACATTTACTTTAAAAACTTTTGCTAAAAACAAAATACTAAATAAAACTTGAACCTTCCCATGAACCACCCAACACCAATTTTAACCCATAACCTTTTTTATCCCATCCCTTTTACCCTGAAAATCTGATAAACCCAGAAACCTAATGGAACCCTTTGGCGCCAAAATTCCCTCTCTTACTCCTGTCATTCTCAGACCCAGAAGAGTCCAAGCAAATGTCACATGATCTTCATTGCCAGCGTGGCAATCCACAACACACAATTGAATGGATGGCTGTGATGCTCACCTTGGGCACCAAGGAGAAATCCAATGGGTGAGATTAAAGCAAACAAGCACAAGCTTCACATTTACTCATCTATCTCTCACAAAAGAAACACAACAATGACAGTAGCAAGAGGACAGAAATATGAGGACCCAGGTTTAGGCTTAGTATATAAATAGGAGATATGTAATCTTGGAAAACTTGTCTAGAATTTGAAGTTCTAGTTCCATTTTTAGTTTTCCTGTCATTTACTTTCCTTGTACTTTACTTTTCAATGCAAATTTAATTTCAGTAATTTAAATTTCTAAGTTTTGCAAATTATTTTAAGAATCTGCCATTTTTTTATTTGAATGCATTAGTGATCAAGTTTGTTAAAAGTGGGTTTCTAAGTTCATGTAAGCTTGTCTTTTAGCTCAAAAGTTTGTTAGTAATTCTTTCACATATCTCACAGTTTCAAAAAGGGTCCAATACAGCTCCAAAAGGGTGTTTGGATTAGTGTAGTTTCTGGGTCAAACTCCAGTTTTGACCCATTTTGGTTATTGAGATAGTCCTAATCAGTTGAAGTGAGTGTGTTCATCAAGTGTTTTAACGATATTCTATGTGTTCAAACAGTTTACTAGTTTTTTTTTTTTTTTTTTTTTTTTTACTCAATCAGTTTCTGTTTTGCTGTCCTTCAGCCTTTACAGCAGCCTGTAGTGTTTCTTTAGCTAGATTTTAGGTATTATATGTTAGAATTAAGGTTTGCTTTTTATGATACAGTTAGTTTATACTTGGTAGTTGATCTGTAGTATATTCTTTTGGTCTTTATGGCTTATTTTTAAGCTGTTAAGTCCCATTTGCTTGATGTCCTTTCTGCCTTCACAAGTCAACCACAGCCTACTAGGCTTGTTGCATAGCTCCCTAGCTCATTAGGCTTAGCTTCTAGTTAGGATTTTTTGGGGTCAAAAGCTTGCCCCCCAGCTTGCCTTCAAGTACCTATAAGCTCATAAGCTAATCTCCATTATAGCTGATTTAGAACTAGCCTTAATAAATCCCATTTGGCCTGTTTGGGACTACACACCACAGAAGCTTCTCACTTTTTTTCTTTGTGCTTATCAGACTTTCTTTAGTGCTTATTCTGAGTTTTAGGACCCCATAGGTTAATTTAGTTTAGGTTTAGGTTTAGCTTCCTTAGTGCTTATTGTAACTTTTTTAGTACTTATTTCCTTTTTTTTAGACTTAGGACTCCCCTAGTATACATTTGCTTTCCCAACTGTTTTTCCCAACCTAACTGCTTATTCCATATCTTTTTAGTTTACTTCCTGTTAAATTTAGCTTATTTTAGTTTTGAGATCATGCTACAGCTTATTTCATCTTTAAAATGCTTATTCCATGCTTACTACGCTTAAAAATCTGATTAAAGGGGCATTTGGCTTGATTTATGCTACTGTTGGGTAAAAGCTGTTCTCACAGCTTATTTTGAAATTCTTAAGAGTTTAGTTTTCATAAAAAGTGTTTAATTTGAGCTTATAATTAAGTTGCGAAAAAGAAAAAAAGAAAAAAATACGTTCACTAACAGGGATTGAACCCTGGTCAGTTCGAACCAACAGCAAAGCCCCAACATCAACACATTTTCCATCTGCTCTAGACCTTTGTTGTGTTTTAATTCTCCACATTCAATTCATTTAAGCAAGTTTTCCCTTTTATAGCTTAATTTCACCATTTTGCTTATTTAGTGCTTAACTCGTACTGATTTTTCCATTTTTATAATTTTCCCAGCTTCTTATTGCATTAAAGTAGTTTCACAAAAAATTTCATAATTTTTCATTAAGGTTTACTATTTTTAATAATTAAATTAGATTAAAATCGTATTTAATTCATAATAAATAATTTAAAAGTCGAAAAAATACCCGACTTTTTCCTAAAATTATTTTTAGTCGTTTAGAATGTAGGAAAATTGGTTATGCACCCGTAGGCCTTAAATTTCATAATTTTCACTTTTTAGGCTCGGTGTGTTCCCGGTTTTCGTGTTTTTTAGTTTTAATGCCTTAGGACGTAAGTTAGCTTAGTTTTACTGTTTCTTATGCTTAGTAGTAGTTAATTTAGTTATTTACTTTGTTCCCGTGCCTTATTTTCATTTCCGTTCTTTAATTTGTAGAATAGCATAACCAAAATCGTAAATTCCCGATCAATTCAAGCACTTTAATAACAAACCTCAAACGTGACCGTCAATTCACACCTCGTTGGGACACGACCCGGGTAATCACTTGCCCGGTATCACTTATCGAGTATTCGCGGGTTTTGCGTGTCGACCTGTTTCCTAAAACGGTTGATTTGTAATTCTTTCTCGCGCTTATTTCGTATTTGATATTTTTATATTAAAAATTGACTATATCAGATTGCAAGAACTCCTATGGAGCATAATAAGCCATTACTTCCAGATGCTGATGGTGAAGAAGTTGATCAGCACCTCTACAGATCAATGATTAGATCATTGATGTATTTGACTATCTCCAGACTAGATATTATGTTTGCAGTGTGTGCATGTGCAAGATTCCAAGTCTCTCCAAAGCTTTCTCACATGCATGCAGTTAAAAGAATCTTTAGATATCTGAAAGGCCACACTCAACTAGGCCTTTGGTATCCTAAGGACTCTCCCTTTGATCTGGTAGCTTACTCTGACAGTGACTATGCTGGGGCAAGTCTTGATAGGAAGTCAACCACAGGAGGATGTCAGTTTCTTGGTGATAGGTTGATTTCATGGCAGTGCAAGAAGCAGAGCATTGTGGCAAACTCTACAACTGAGGCTGAGTATGTAGCTGCTGCAAGTTGCTGTGGTCAAGTTCTCTAGATTCAGAATCAGATGCTTGATTATGGGTATAATTTCATGGGCACTGTCATTTATATTGATAACAACAGTACTATATGCATTATCAAAAATCTAGTTTTTCATTTTAAAACTAAACATATAGAGATAACACATCACTTTATAAGAGACTGTAATGAAAAGAAACTGATCCAGGTTGACAGGTTTGATACTGAGTTTAATGTTGCAGATCTTTTAACCAAAGATTTTGAATTTAGAAGATTTCAGTACTTGGTCACAAGTATTGGGATGCTTCATCCATAATATGTCTTATCTTTATCTATTTTGTAAAGTTGTGTGAACTGGTGATTAGTACTGATTGTTATCTAGTTAATACTGATTGTGTAATGTTAATACGGATTGGCAAGAAAATGTCTTGGATTGTGTTTTCTTGGTTTTGGACTAACTTTTCAGGCATAACACAAGCAGTATGGATATGGATTGGTGACTAAAATGTTACAGCACATGTGGTTCTCTTTCTTATGATCATACTGAAGCCACCACATGATGGAACTTGTTGCAACTCTGGATTTAGTGATGCCAAAGCATTATGTGGCATCTTGTGGTATTAATGAACATGAATTGATGGTTTCAGTTAGTCAGGTCATTCTGCACTAACCCACTCTTTTCCATTCTATCTGTTTACAGATAGTGTAACTAGCCCAAGGGCATCTGGCTTAGAGAACAATGATCAACTATGAATCCAACACTTGTGTTGGAGGCAACATCTGCCACAAAAGTTGGAAATCCTGTCAGGAAGGCCCTTTTATTGGGACTATCCATCACAAGCAGTGCTATGCACTGAAACCATTGGTTTTCACCAAACCAGAGGCCATGTATGGCCGACCATGATTAAGTGTCTATCCCCACACTTAATCCCTTCAAAATTGGGGTTTCAGTATTATAATTTCCAAACTATGGGATAATACTGATGGGTAAAGTTAATACTGATGGTTATAAGTTAGTACTGATAAGCATAGTTAGTACTGATGAACTAGCCGTTAGTACTTATTCCAAAAGTCTGTTATGCAATGATTACTTTTACAAATTGAGTTGTTACCGTCTGTTTCTTTATATAAGGGTTTCCTAATTGGTTTCTCACTTTTTACCATAAATATTTACAAGGCGGTTCAACCAAAATTTTCCAAATCTCTATATATTGCATAACTTTTCAATTGCTTTCACCACAATTCACTAAAGGCTTTTGCGATCAAATCCCACCTTACTAACCCTAATTCTTATTGCTCATGGCTCCTCTTGATTTTGTCGATAAGCACAACATGGTGGCGTGCTTGGACTTGCCAGAAGGCAATGAAGAATTCACTGAGATAGTAGCTTTCCTTAATAGAAGCAGCATCAGGTTTGCTTTACTTTTAAACCCTACTATCTTATGTACCCCTGTCAGGAAGTTTTGGCAAACCTGAGGAAGGGGTACAACAGTTAATTGGCATAGTGGATGGCACACAAATTGTTATTACTGAAGCCTCTCTAAGAGAACATCTACATCTTAGGGATGCTGAAGGTATTAGCACTTTGCCAGCCACTGACATAATTGAACAACTCTCATTGATGGGGTATAGACATGAGAACACTTTCAAATTTCACAAAAGTCAGTTTTTCCGACAATGGAGGTTTCTAATTCATACCCTCTTACATTGCTTGAGTCACAAAAGGACTGGCTGGGATGCTTTTCCCTCAAACATAGCCACAGCCTTGATCTGCCTTGCAACAGGCAGGGTGTTTAATTTTTCAAATTATATTTTGAGGGTATGCTTAAAAATGCAGTTAGCAAAACCAAGTTTCTGATGTATCCCAGGTTTATACAAATATTTTTGGATCTTCAGAAACAAAACTTGCAGCATCACAAAAATGTTTATCCATAAAAAATACTCACAGCCAAAGTATTTTCAAATATGTTAAGGGCTTTGGTAGGATATAGTGGGGTTGTAGTGCCATTGTTTCCTAATATGCTTATTGCAGAGGGTGAAGGACCATCAAGCACAGGTGGCTCCCAACACACACCCACATATGGTGAACACTCTCCCAATCAAAAACTTTCATCAACCAGTAGGCACTCCAGATAGGAGAGTGGGACAGCTCAGCCCCATTCTCCTTCTAACATTGTACCAGATGAGCCTATCTCAGATGATGTAGGAGATAGAATGGTAAGGGCTGCCACTACTCAACCAAGCTTAGAAGCTGGTGAGGATAGTGGTAACATAAATAAGACCCAAACCATGCCAACACCTAGTGAGCACTCCTCACAGTGTGGACCCAGGCAAAGGCTTAAAAGGGGGGGTGTATCTGCTCAGGCTAGGCTTGGGAGTGCATCTCAATTGCCTAATGACCCACCTCTCTCAGCAGGTCTCACAGCTAGAAGTGGTGAGGGCAGCTTATCACTTCAGGATATGACAGAATTGGACAGGTTCTTATGTAGAAAGGTGAATACTCTGGAGATTGCTTTGGAAGAACAAAAGAAAGCTACTACAAAAGTTCATACCAAGATGCTCCTGAAGATGAAAAAGTTAGAGCATCAGGTCAAGCTTCTCACTAAGTCTACAGCAATAGCATCTCTAGTCACTGCATCTCTCCAAAGAAAGGCCAAGTTCAGAGTCTCAAGTACCTCAACAGAGGATTCTACAAAACAGGGGAGGAGTTCTGATATTAAGGTAGAAGTGAATTTGGTCAATGGCAAGGTGGTGCAGCTTTTCAAAGTCCTTTTGCTGATGAAGAAGAAGTTCATGGCACCATTGATGCAGAAGAAGTACTTAGTACTCCTACATGCACTATCAGTACTATCCCAGTTAGTACTGTTAGTGTTGTAGTTAGTACTAGTAGTACTATGGTTAGTACTCCTGGAATTCTACAATCAGTATTAAGTCCAATCATTCAGATAGCTGCTGATCTACAACAAGCAACAACTACTGAGGCCACTACCATCACTACCACTCCTAATGAAGATAGTGATGAAGAGGAAAGAGAGAAACATGCTGTATTGGGACTTCAGAGCTTGAAGAAAACTGTCCCCATCTCTCCCACTTACAAGAAGCCTCCTGTGTTGTACCTAAGGAAGAAGACCAAGTCAGCAACACCCAAGCCTAAAGAAAAGGGAGTTGTTATCCAAGAAGGAGGTGCTCCAGCATCACCAACCTCTTCAGCTCCAAAGATTGATCCCAAAGATAAAGGCAAGGGCATCTTGGTGGAAGTACCAAAGAAGAAGAAAGAGATTGAAAGGTTGAATGAAGAGGCAACAAGGACGCTTGCAGCACAATGGGATGAGGAAGAGTTGCAGAAAGAAGCTGCAAAGAAAGAAAAGAAAAAGCTGGCTAAAATGGCTGAAGACTGGCAAACATGGGATGACATGAGAGCCAAAGTAGAAACAACCAAGGACGTACAACAGAAGCTGCAACAAGATCAGGGTACAAGTATCAATGAAGCAGCTCAGTTGTTTAGTGAGGTCTTGGCTAGAAGACAGAGTCAATTCAGACAGCAAAGAGAAATTGAAAAGGCCTCAAGACCTCCAAACAAGAGTCATTAAAAGATGTATCTCTGTAAGTACATCAGGTATCAAGGTGAAGATAGAAGAACATTGAAGCAGCTCAATCAATTGTCTTAGGAGAATCTTCAAAGACTTGCTGACACAATTCAAAAAAGACTTCTGGACTTCAGACCTATGCAAGCTGATGATATTGTTGAAAGGTCATAGCCTATTGGAAGCTACAAAAGACCATCTAAAAAAGGAGCTTCCTCAACTGAACCTAAAAGAATGAAAGCCTTTGATGAAGATGAAGGTAAACACACTGAAGAAGAGCTCAATAGGATGATGTTAATTGAAGCTCAGAAGAAGCATTGTACTCAGAGCCCATCAATACCAGATACCCAATCATCAACTGGGATATCTACACTAAAGATGGAAAGAGGCATTGAAGGATTCACAGAGCTGGTGGAAGGACAAGTGCTTATTTGTACTTGGTAGATCTGTTTGCAGTTATTGACAGGAAGGATCTACCTAAGCTATGGGAGTTAGTCAAAAACAGGTTCAAGAACAGAGATCCAGATAATGACAAGGATCTGGAGCTACTCTATGAACTACAGAACATATTTGAACCTGATCCAACAGGAGAACAATGGAAGTTTCAACCTGGTGATGAAGCCCTCAGTTGGACTTTGCTTGATTCCTGTGGACTGCACTTGGTCACTACATGCAATGGAACTGATATCTATATGTTGGTTGAAAGAACTTACCCACTTGCACTTGGAACCCTTCTACAAATGCTGGATGCAGGGCTAAGGATGGGAAATGCAATAGAAATGGCCAAAGAGTTGCTGCTGAAGATCTTTGACCAAGCTGGAAGACCTAGCAGAAGAAAGTGAAGTTTGGAAGAATCCTCTAAGTCTGAAGAAACTTGTGTTTCAGAAACCCAATCACAAGTTTAGGGGAGGATTGTTGGGAAATTCACTTTAGGGAGTTAATACTTATAGTCTTAAAGTTAGTACTGATAGTGATGTTAGAAGAGTATTAACTAGTTAGTACTGATAGTGCAAAAGTTAGTACTGATAGTGTTGAGTTTGTACTGATCTGTATTAAGAATGTCGTGTATGGTTTGTAACAGCATATCTTCTATTACAATAGAAGATATGATATACTTAATGCATAGTTATCTCTGTAAGGGATCTTCTTAGTGTATAAAAGGAGATCCTAGCTAGGTCAAGCAAAAACCAATACTCTAGCCATCTTAAGAAAAGCTTCAAGGTTGTAAACCCTAGTACTAGGAGAGTACTCGTATTATTAATCAATAATATTGAAGTTGTTGGTGTTACATTTGTGTTTACTTTAATCTTCTAAAGTACATTCAAGTAGATTCCGCATACTTGTGTGTATCTACAACAAAGTTTCTCATTGTTGTTTTGGAACCATCCAAGGCAACTACACGTTTACAAGCTAAGTGTTCTAGATCCAAGGTTGGGGACTTCACACAAATGAGATTTCAAGTTCATGTGATGGCCTTCGAGGATGCTTTAGTATTTTTGCCATTATGGAAAACTAGAAGGGTGGGTTGAATAGTTTTGCCGATTTTAAGTTTAGTTTCAAAAACTTTAGATTTGATCTTATGTGAATTCGTATGGATGGCTAGAAAGTATAAAGCAATAAGTAAAGTAAATAATGAAAGCAAGTAAAGTAAAGGATAGAGAGTAGTGACATAAGTGATTTATAGAGGTTCGGCTACAAGGACACCTTCCTTGCCCTATGATACGCATACAACGCGCGTTCGGGGTCAAAGGAAACTTCCTTTTCTTCGAGCAAGTTTTTCAACCACCTAGGCGGTGAACCTAATCGTTGTACTGTAGTATTAGGGTAAGCCTCGGGATTGATATCGTTCTCTAGGGGAATAGGAATGCTAGTGAGAAATTACTACGCTAAGGTTGGGGTTGAGGAAGATTATTTTTTATCTTTTTTATATTTTTTATAAAATTAAAGGTACGATCTCGGGGTTTGAATTTGGGGGGTGGTACTTCTACCGATTACTCTACTATTCTAATTATCTAATCTAAGGGGTAGTCTATGTCTATTGAAGTGTGCTCGTATGATGATTAAAGATGTGTCTACCTAGATACTATTACTCCCTAGTTATCTTTTATTGATGGTTGAATTGTCACGTCCTTATTCTTAACTCGTTGTGTTTTTTAAGGTCGTAGGGTGTTCTTTTATCCCTAACTCTTTAAAGCTACCTACGGTTAATGACTACGAAATCTCTAGGATTTATAAACTTAACACTAAGGTTTTCTTTGGTTTTTTAGCCTACAATTCCACTAGTAATTATAAAGTAATGTTCACAAAGATTAATCAAGCATTAAAAACACAACGATTGCTTTAGGTACTCCTAAGCCAATTACAATTAAGATAAGAGACAACCAATCAATATTCAATAACCAGGTTTCATAGATCTAAGCAAACACACAAGTAAATTAGCCGGACATGTTAAACATGCAAGCATACACACATTCAATTGAAGACATAATGAAATCAAGGGAATAAATAACTTATCTCGATGTAAAATAGGGTATTAGAACCCTAAAATACTGTCCAAGACGGACTACAATCGTTTTAGGTTTTTACTCCACAAGTCTACCTCTTTAAAAGTCTGAAAATCGAATTCTATATATAGAGTTACAACTGCGACGGCGTCACCTTTTAATTGTGACGCCGTCAGATTGCCGCCATTAGGGTTTCGTCTTGGCCAAGTCAACTTTGGGACGGCGTCACATTGTGGTTGTGACGCCGTCAGCCTTCAGCTCTGACGTCGTCTGAATCTGGATCTAGGCCGTCTGAGGAAAAAAGTCTTCGTGACGCCCTAGTCTTCAAAGCCTAACGCTGTCAGGTGTAAAATAGCAATTTCACTCCTGAGTCGTCACAAATATAGGGACGGCGTGGCCCTTTTTTTATGACGCCGTCGGGTTCACTTCCAGCAGCTTGAGTGTCTTGATCTTGACTTTAGCCATTTTCTTTACATTTTAACTCCTTTTCGTCCAAATAAGCCTCATTCTAGCATTTTGCCTTCAAGAGACCTAAAAAGTGAAAAGGAACGAAATTAAGCAGTAACGGATATAAAAGTGCAATTAAGGGCTTAAATGACCCCTTAAAAGTGTACGTTTTAAATCCTTATCAAATATCCCTACACTTGGTATTTGCTTGTCCTCAAGCAAATGTGCTTTTGGCCAATCAATTTATAAGTTAGGGGGCATAAAGCAATGGTTTAATATAATTCACAACAAGTATAAGCCCCGCAAAAGTCATAATAAGCACGGAAATTATATACTAGCACCTCAGAAGTGGTGTTTGGATACTCTCATCTCTTGGGTGTATATGAAATATATCAAATGGAAATGGAAGATAAACACTCATTAACCGGTCATAGTACATAGATTACCATAGGATTGAGACGAGATCAAACCTCCATCGCTTTGGCATAAGCACCTAGGAAAAACTATCTAAGAGGTCTTTTAAAGGGTTATAACGTTAGGCTTACGGTAGGGAAACAAAGGGTTTGGTTGGATAGGCGATTTAGTGGTGTCAAAAATCTTTTATTACAAGCATGAGAAGAATGGCGTTGCTAAGCCAAGACTCGACTCTCTAAACTCTAGATAACTTTGAAACAAACAAACATAAATATAAAGATAGATGTAGGATGGTAGCCCGTATGTTTTTTTCATTTTTTTAACACTTTTTTTTTGATTTTTTTTCATACACTTTTACTCTACCATCCTCTACGATAACATCAAAATATAAGGGATTTATAGGCACATCCCTACACTTGAATTTTTATTACTCTAGCACTAATTTGACCCGAATTGAACAGATCAAAACACTTGGAGTACATTATTATGTAGATAAAGGGAATTTGAATTTAACGTTCTTTCCCGTCACTCAATAAAATTTAACTTTACCCATGAGTCCCAATCGTCCCAAAACTGTATACAAAGGATATGATTCGACTTAGCAACCATGCAAGTAACTAGATAATTGAACTAAGGGTTTAGTATGATAACAATAATGCACTAAAAGTGAGTGCATACAAGGTAGGCTAAGGCGATTTGGGTGTACATTTGGGGGTGGATTGTAAACAATGTTGTTCATTGATATTCCGGAGAACCGAAACATCATGAGAACCGCGAAAAGGATAGGCTCTGAGGGGTTAACTAGGGGTATCGTGTACTAAAGATGAGTACAACGCAAGGGTGTGGGGGAATTACTCAACCGATGTGGAAGAAGTAATTATAATACGGGTATCAAACAAGGGTTATCCTAATGCCTCTTATCATTTAGTTATTCCTAACTACACAAGTGTAGTCTCACTAGCGATCTCGGGATGCATCACAAAAAACGTTCTAGAATCTATTATACTACCGGTACACTCTCGAAGCATTAAAGATGAATGCTTTAATTCCTATAAATCTAGGGGTGAACCTCACATTTTTGGGGTGGAATTTGAGTGGTAAAGGGTTTTTGTGCTAGTCATATAACTTCCTATCCATGAGACGCTTTATTAAGGCTAAACACCCACTCCTACATGTCATGAAAAATTTTAAATTTGGTGCTAAAATTACCCAAACCGATATTTCTCATGGTTTATTAAACAAATGAAATTGGACAAGATAAATAATCAAGGATAAGCATAGTTTCAAAGTTCCCATTTTATTCTCCCTCCGTACACTTAAACTGAACATTGTCCCCAATGTTCCCCGAATGTATCAAAGTTATGATAACGGAAGGTAATTAAAAGGGAAAGAAACTAATACTCCCCTGATTAGCTCGGTAGGATCCGTGTGAAGTAGTGGTTAAATTTTTTTCAAGAAGAATGTATGCGTGAAAAGCTCCATCAAATCTTATGTATCTTCTTCTTGATAAATTAAACCTGCACACTTTAAGAAAATAGACAAAACCTTCATGTAAAATAGGTGGTAAAACTATATATGACTCTACTAAACTAGGATATAATGCTTGTGGAATGGATGTTTGCAGATTTTCTATAAAATTAAGACCTGAGAAATTCCAAAAATTTATAAGTAGCACAGAAAACGAGAGAAAGTTAGATAAGTTGTTTCTGCTCCTCCTGATGCCGTCAGGTTATCCTGACAGAAACTGGTCTGCTGCGTTTTTCTGGAAAAATTCTGGAAAATTTACACCTTTAAAATCTAGAAAAAATTCCTGCAAAACATCCATTATGACTCGATACAAGCATTTGACTCTAACAAACACACATATATTTCTTTTCAATAATCATAATTCTCATGTTCACGTTCTTTTAAAAACGTTTGAAATCTTCCCTACACTTATCTTTTTTGTAAAATACCTTTATATGTAATTAAGACGAGGTTAAAGACAAAATAAAGCATTTTCACAAATTCAAACATGAGAATAAACAATCATTGAAAATATATATGACACACAAACAAGCAAACAATTAAGCATGGGTTGCCTCCCACGAAGCGCTTTTCTTTATTTATGAGTCTTGTAGCTAGACTCGAAGTCGTACCCCTACGTGGTCTCGTACATGCTCACGTGCCCATATCTCACTTTTCTTGTACTCATCTCCTAACTCTAGGCATTGTTTATAGTGCCGCTCATTTTTTTTCATAAGTATGCCTAAGTCCCCATTGGTTATCTCTTTCACTAAGTATCGGAATGGGAGCCATCCGATTGCATGCCTCTATATCCTTGTGCTTAAATCTAGGGTGCGTATGGGGCATTTGATAGACAAAATCTTCAACTCCATCAGAGAATGTGATTAGACCATCAATCATCCGTTCATTCAACCTAGTCATTCTCTTAAAGTTTGTTCCAAATATCACTTGAGTGAGGCTTCCATCAATGAATTCTCCTAAATCTTCTAAGACCATGAATTCAACCACACAGGCAAAACTTTCAACAAACACATCCAAGTAAGTGACCGCATCAACAACATTATCCCCTTGATAGGCTAATTCATCCACCTTAATTTTGTTATATAGATTTCTTGAGATCAAGTTTAAAGGTAAGAATGAGTGCAAGTTAGCATCAAAACTTTCAAATCCTATCTTACAAGGGAATTGCATCCGGCCTTTAACCTCAATCCTACACCTAGGGTCAAAAATTGGGAGAAGTCTACTTCCATTTCAAAATTAACTTCATCGATGACCTCCCCGTTATCAAGTGCTTCACCATAGTCAAACTCCTCATCGGAATCCGAGTCATAGAAAGGACTATGTTGTATGCCAATTTATTTAATTATGCCCTAGGTGATTTCCAAAGTGGTAAACGGGTGAAAGGTTTTGTGGGATTGCATTTTCTATTTCAGGATTGGGAGGAGGATTAGGGGCGGGATTTGGAGCGGGTAGTGCAAAGTTTCTACGGCGAAAGATGCGAATCATGGTAAGTGATGGGTTTTACGAACAAAGTCACAAAGACGGGGGATAGACTACGAGGAAGCTAAAAATGAGAAAAAATCTCACTTGATAGGAATCAAGCAAGGAAACCTAAATGAGATAGACTCCTAACTAGCTATTCTATTCCCCGGCAGTGGCGTCAAAAACTTGATACGCGTACAACGAGCATTCGGGGTCAAAGGAAACTTCCTTTTCTTCGAGCAAGTTTTTCAACCACCTAGGCAGTGAACCTAATCGTTGTAGTGTAGTATTAGGGTAAGCCTCGGGATTAATATCATTCTCTAGGGGAATAGGAATGCTAGTGAGAAATTACTGCGCTAAGGTTGGGGTTGAGGAAGATTATTATTTATCTTTTTTATATTTTTTAGAAAATTAAAGGTACGATCTCGGGGTTTGAATTTGGGGGTTGGTACTTCTACCGATTACTCTACTATTCTAATTATCTAATCTAAGGGGTAGTCTATGTCTATTGAAGTGTGCTCGTATGATGATTAAAGATGTGTCTACCTAGATACTATTACTCCCTAGTTATCTTTTATTGATGGTTGAGTTGTCACGTCCTTATTCTTAACGCGTTGTGTTTTCTAAGGTCGTAGGGTGTGCTTTTATCCCTAACTCTTTGAAGCTACCTAAGGTTAATGACTACGAAATCTCTAGGATTCATAAACTCAACACTAAGGTTTTCTTTGGGTTTTTAGCCTACAATTCCACTAGTAATTATAAACTAATGTTCACAAAGATTAATCAAGCATTAAAAACACAATGATGGCTTTAAGCACTCCTAAGCCAATTACAATTAAGATAAGAGACAACCAATCCATATTCAATAACAAGGTTTCATAGATCTAAGCAAACACACAAGTAAATTAGCCGGACATGTTAAACATGCAAGCATACACACTTCAATTGAAGAAAAATAGAAGTTTCAACCTGGTGATGAAGCCCTCAGTTGGACTTTGCTTGATTCCTGTGGACTGCACTTGGTCACTACATGCAATGGAACTGATATCTATATGTTGGTTGAAAGAACTTACCCACTTGCACTTGGAACCCATCTACAAATGCTGGATGCAGGGCTAAGGATGGGAAATGCAATAGAAATGGCCAAAGAGTTACTGCTGAAGATCTTTGACCAAGCTGGAAGACCTAGCAGAAGAAAGTGAAGTTTGGAAGAATCCTCTAAGTCTGAAGAAAATTGTGTTTCAGAAACCCAATCACAAGTTTAGGGGAGGATTGTTGGGAAATTCACTTTAGGGAGTTAATACTTATAGTCTTAAAGTTAGTACTGATAGTGATGTTTGAAGAGTATTAACTAGATAGTACTGATAGTGCAAAAGTTAGTACTGATAGTGTTGAGTTTGTACTAATCTATTTTAAGAATGTCGTGTATGGTTTGTAACAGCATATCTTCTATTCCAATAGAAGATATGATATACTTAATGCATAGTTATCTCTGTAAGGGATCTCCTTAGTGTATAAAAGGAGATCCTAGCTAGGTCAAGCAAAAACCAATACTCTAGCCGTCTTAAGAAAAGCTTCAAGGTTGTAAACCCTAGTACTAGGAGAGTACTCATATTATTAATCAATAATATTGAGGCTGTTGGTGTTACATTTGTGTTTAATTTAATCTTCTAAAGTACATTCAAGTAGATTCCGCATACTTGTGTGTATCTACAACAAAGTTTCTCATTGTTGTTTTGGAACCATCCAAGGAAACTACACGTTTACAAGCTAAGTGTTCTAGATCCAAGGTTGGGGACTTCACACAAATGAGATTTCAAGTTCATGTGATGGCCTTCGAGGATGCTTTAGTATTTTTGCCATTGTGGAAAACTAGAAGGGTGGGTTGAATAGTTTTACCGATTTTAAGTTTAGTTTCAAAAACTTTAGATTTGATCTTATGTGAATTCGTATGGATGGATAGAAAGTATAAAGCAATAAGTAAAGTAAATAATGAAATCAAGTAAAGTAAAGGATAGAGAGTAGTGACATAAGTGATTTATAGTGGTTCGGCTACAAGGATACCTTCCTTGCCCTATGATACGCGTACAACGCGCTTTCGAGGTCAAAGGAAACTTCCTTTTCTTCGAGCAAGTTTTTCAACCACCTAAGCAGTGAACCTAATCGTTGTAGTGTAGTATTAGGTTAAGCCTCGGGATTGATATCATTCTCTAGGGGAATAGGAATGCTAGTGAGAAATTACTACACTAAGTTTGGGGTTGAGGAAGATTATTTTTTATCTTTTTTATATTTTTTAGAAAATTAAAGGTACGATCTCGGGGTTTTAATTTGGGGGTGGTACTTCTACCGATTACTCTACTATTCTAATTATCTAAGCTAAGGGGTAGTCTATGTCTATTGAAGTGTGCTCGTATGATGATTAAAGATGTGTCTACCTAGATACTATTACTCCCTAGTTATCTTTTATTGATGGTTGACTTGTCACGTCCTTATTCTTAACTCGTTGTGTTTTCTAAGGTCGTAGGGTGTGCTTTTATCCCTAACTCTTTGAAGCTACCTACGGTTAATGACTACGAAATCTCTAGGATTCATAAACTTAACACTAAGGTTTTCTTTGGTTTTTTAGCCTACAATTCCACTAGTAATTATAAAGTAATGTTCACAAAGATTAATCAAGCATTAAAAACACAACGATTGCTTTAAGCACTCCTAAGCCAATTACAATTAAGATAAGAGACAACCAATCAATATTCAATAACTAGGTTTCATAGATCTAAGCAAACACACAAGTAAATTAACCGGACATGTTAAACATGCAAGCATACACACATTCAATTGAAGACATAATGAAATTAAGGGAATAAATAACTTATATCGATATAAAATAGGGTATTAGAACCCTAAAATACAGTCCAAGACGGACTACAATCGTTTTAGGTTTTTACTCCACAAGTCTACCTCTTTAAAAAGTCTGAAAATCGAATTCTATATATAGAGTTACAACTGCGATGGCGTCACCTTTTAATTGTGACGCCGTCAGATCGCCGACATTAGGGTTTCGTCTTGGCCAAGTCAACTTTGGGACGGCATCACGTTGTGGTTGTGACGCCGTCAGCCTTCAGCTCTGACGTCGTCTGAATCTGGATCTAGGCCGTCTGAGGAGAAAAGTCTTCGTGACGCCCTACTCTTCAAAGCCTGACGCCGTCAGGTGTAAAATAGCAATTTCACTCCTGAGTCGTCACAAATATAGGGACGGCGTCGCCCTTTGTTTTTGACGCCGTCGGGTGCACTTCCAGCTGCTTGAGTGTCTTGATCTTGACTTTAGCCATTTTCTTCACATATTCACTCCTTTTCATCCAAATAAGCATCATTCCAGCATTTTGCCTTCAAGAGACCTAAAAAGTAAAAAGGAACGAAATTAAGCAGTAATGGATATAAAAGTGGGCAATTAAGGGCTTAAATGACCCCTTAAAAGTGTATGTCTTAAATCCTTATCACCCTACTCCACTCCCTGAGTTCCCCACTCGAGAGTTCAAGCACTATGTCAACAAGCTCCTTCAACACGGCAGAGAAGCCTCACAACGTCGCTTACACTTTATCAGGTACAAAGCTAAATACTGAGTCCTTAACACGGCGGACCAAACCAACACAACTATAACACAACAACTATGTGAAATATGAAATACAAGATCTTGCTACAGAAATCTTGCGGAGGAACAAATCAATCAAGGACCCCTTGCTTGGATGACTTGTAGTATCTCGTGATCTTGCCTTTGAGAAGGACCTATATGAGAATCACAACAAAAGAAACAAGAACTACTAGATAGATCAAGATACATGAGATTAGAAGAGAGAAGTAATATATGAGAGAGTTTGTAAGAAGAGGGGTGAGTAACAATGAAGAAATGACTCACTATTTATAGGCAAAAATCTCTATTGTAGCCCGGTTCCTACGGATCCCTCATTTGGGGATCCGTCCAGTGCATTCTAGGGATCCAGCAATCTAGGTTGAACCAGTCCGGGTTTTGGGTTGCAAGCCGGGTCATGGGTCATTGGTATGAGCCTTGGGTACCCAACAAGGTACAATGTATCTAGACATTGGGTCATGGGTCTTGGGTTATGGGTTATGGATTTTCTCCATGGGAATGGGTCATGGGTCTTGGATAATATCCATCCTATTAAACTATTACAACAAATGAATTATTACAACATTTTATGTAAATGACCAAATGTATATACTTTACAAAAATAACATGTATCCTTATAATTTTACTTGTGATAACTTTATATTTGTTATCAACAAAACACAAAGAGATCGCTAAATATGAATAAACGTTTTTACGGTTTATTTGTATTAACAATCTCCCCTTTTTTGTTGATGACAAAATATAATGTTATGATGAGTAAAACTTAAGATTAGATGTATGTTTTGAAAGCATATGTAAGTTTTACTTCTTCTCCCCCTTTTTGTCGAAACAAAAAGCGAACCTAACGAAGAAATAAAGTGTGGAATAAAAATAAGTATGATCCACAAAGCACTAGCTCCCCCTTGATGGTAGCTCCCCCTAGAATTGGGTGTCAAGCGAGAGAATATAATACCTACAAAGAAAATGTTACTAGTAACATGTAATATAATATTGTATGGGACGAGAAACAAGATGAAGAGCCAAGGTATGTAAACAAAGCCTTGTAATAAAATATCAAAGTGTAGTGGTATATAGGCCACATACAAAATATAAAACTAAGAACAAGGTTTGTTCTTGAAAATGACTAAAAAAAAGATAAACTAGTAATATCATTCCTTCCATGCTTGCATATGGTTAGTTATGGAAGTTTTGGTGAGTAATGATGTTGATCCGATCAAGGATGTGGTTGAGTATGAATCGCATTTCGTCCCTTATTTCCATTGAAAGTTCCCTAGTGGATTGACAATGTTCGCAATGTAGGTGGTGAGTGTAGTGTTGGTGGATGGTTTTCGAGTAAGTTTGATTTGTGGAAGGTGGAATATGTGGTGTACATGTTGGAAAACATGGATCAAAATCCATGATGTTGGTTAGTGGTGGAATGTAAGAACCTAGATGTTCTTGTAAAATAATGGGAGCTAGGGGTGGTGAAGTTGCAAGATCTTTGTAAAATGTGTTTGGAGATGTTGGTGGTGTTAAAAAGACTAGTTCTTTTGGGTTTAAGTTGGAAGCTAGTTGGGTAGATTTGGATGGTTGAAATGGTGTGGATTGTGGACTAGACACAGGTAGTGGAATGGTTTTTAGAGTCTTAAGGAGTTCTGATAGGGTGATTTTAGGTAGAGACTCGGTAGGTGAGGGTGGTGATGAGCTTGTGGGAGATGATGGAGGTGCTATAATGGAATCATTTGGTGGTGAATAAGTATTTGGTGATGGACTTTTTGACAATGGTTTAGCTAAACAACAAGGCCGGATGCTAATCCGTGCGGTTCTTCTAGATTTGGGTGGTGGCACTACGGAAGGTGGTAGGATGAAGTTTTGGATTTATTGAAAGGGATTGTTTTCACTAGGTGGTTCATCAATGTTGGAAGATCTTTTGGATGACATGATGATGATTGTTTGTGAGGTTGAGAGTGATGGATATGCAAGCATTTTGGAACCTTATTTATAGAGAAAATAATGCATTGTAATGAATGCTAGAGCCAAAATGTGGACTAAATCTAATGATTAGATATGAATTTAAGGCATGTGATCATGAGAACACAAGCATTAAGTAACATACTCATTAGGGAAAGAGCTAAAATGATGAAAATATGAAGGTTTATAGCCAAAGTGAGAAAATAGAAGAAATTTTTTGCTTCTGTCCTACGGTTCCCACGGATCCGATCCTTTAGGGATTCGACTAGCGTAAAATCTGGGATCCGTGGTACTGGTGAGCTCAGGCAGCTCAAAATTTTCCTTTTGGAAACATTGGTGCCCAGTGTGTGCCTATATTCAAACCATTTGGAGTTGCGGTTATCTCGACTCCTAAAAAAAGAGAAAAATAAACGAAGAAAAAAATATATATTATTATGTGAGATAACCCGAGTGCTCCTTAATTTATTTTTGTTAAATGAATGTACCCGAAAACACATATTAGTTATGTGTTTCCTTTAGCATTCAAAAGACATGCGATGCAATGAAAACGGGTTTTTACTTTGTATTAATAATGAAAAGGTTTGTCCTAGACGTGAGAATGTTTTTAGGAAAGTGATACAGGGAGAAGTATCCTTTTAGAAAGCATTCCGAAAAGCTTCTTGTACAAAAAGAAAGTTTATCTTTAGTTTTGAAAATCCTCATAGTGTTTGTGAGTTGTGTGTGAAATAGAGATCCTAGACTCAGAAAAGAAGGTAAGGATAACCTTTACATACCTTGTAGAATTGAGAAACATATTACGACGATTGTTCCATGAGACCAAGACCAAGACGAAGCAAGTTGAATTGTTCCCTCTTCAACGGTTTGGTGAGGACGCCGGCTATGTTGTCTTCGGATGATACCTTCTCAATAGAAATGTTCCGCTTTTAAACATTGTCTCTTAAGAAGTGATGACGAATCTATATATGCTTGGTGCGAGAGTGTAACACCGGATTCTTTCTTAAGTCAATAGCACATTTTTTGTCGCATAAAATGGCTATGTCACTTAGATGAATGTCGTAGTCAACTAACGCTTGTTTCATCCATAGTGCTTGTTGGCATGCTTTGCCGGCGGAGACATATTCGGCTTCGGTTGTTGATATGGCCAATACCGTTTACTTCTTCGAGAACCAAGACGTTAAAAAAATTCCCATAAAAGTACATACACCACTTGTACTTTTTTGGTCAACATAATCACCTGCATGGTCAGAATCCGCATATACAATAGTTTCTACCCCCGTTCCCTTAGGATACCATAATCCCAATTGATTCGTACCCTTAATGTATCAAAATATTCTTTTGATGGCTTCTAGATGTGAATTTTTAGGGTCTTCTTGAAACCTAGCACATAGACAAACACTAAACATGATATCCGGCCGACTAGCCGTAAGGTAGAGAAGACTACAAATCATGCCACGTTATTTTGTGTTATCAACAGATTCACCGTGTTCATTTTTTGTAAGTTTAGTATCGGATGACATTGGTGTTCTTATGGGTTTTGACTCTTCTAAACCAAATTTCTTTAACATTTCTTTTATTTATTTGGATTGATTAAAGAAGATACCATCTTATAGTTGTTTGATTTGTAGACCAAGAAAGAAACTTAGTTCTCCCATCATACTCATTTCAAACTCATCATGCATTTTTTTTGAGAAATCATCACACATGTCTTGACAAGTTGATCCGAATATAATATCGTCCACGTATATTTTGAACAATAATTATATGTGATTCCTTTTTCTTTGTGAAAAGTGTATTATAAACCGTTGAAAACTAACAGACCTTAATAGATCTTGAGCTTCGTAGATCGTTAGTATTGCCTGTGTAATCACAAACAAACTAAAAGAAAATCTCTACAACTTGTATTCTGTAGCGGAATATAAACACAAGTATGAAACACTGATAACTAAGAACTTCTTTGATCCTCTATGGATCGTTATATTAAAAACTTGTTTAAGCACACGTACATAATTAATTCTATTGTGTTCCTTTTATAGACAAGGAACCCTAAACAAAACCCTAAACCGTTTCTCAAGAAACGTATAAACATAAAACTAAATAAGATATACACAATCACTTCCTAATAAAGCTCATGTATATCCAAACTAAATAAACTAAACACGGAATAATAACTTCCGCAGAAACAAACTAAACTTCAGCAGAACTATGTCTTCAGCAGAAACCATACCCTTCGGTAGAATCCATTCAGCAGAAACAAAACAATAACATAATTCGTACTTCACATAATTCCCAACAATCCTCCCCTAAACTGGAATTTGACTTGGTTAAGTTCTAGTTTCTTGATAGATCTTTAACCTTGCAGCACTAGAGGATTGTACTCGAACATCATCAGCAAAGAATCAAAACAAAATCATCTCTTTGATGACGAAACTCTGAAACTCCATATCTTTGCAGCAACAAATGACAACATGTACATCAAAACATTTTAGTTTCATACTATTCTCATCACATCCAGGTGTGTTAACTCCTGTGAGAGGTGAATCATTGAAAATAATGGATTTGATGTCTCTTTACCAATAGCCATCACTACTGGAGTAGCCATATGTTTAAGTTCGAAAACCATGGTACACTGATAACCATCTGATTTATTAGCAAACCAACAACCATGAACGGATTTGAAATGTCTTTACCTGTAGCCGTTTGCTCAGGACTAGTCAATTCTTAAAATTGGTGAACTGATTACCAAATATGGTATTCCACTGCCTTTACCACAAGCCATATACATGTGGGCTAGTCAATTCTTGGATTCCAAAAAGGAATAAATCATGGTGAATTGAGAACCATACAACACTCAGCAATTAAGCATGGGTGGTTGCAAACCCTATGATTTTGAGCAAACCATTACAGCTATCAACAGATTTGATGTGTCTTTACCAAAGCTGTACCCTTTGGACTAGCTAACTCTTTGACATACACAAGGTACATCTGGTGAGTTAATAACCAGCAATAAGATACAACAAACCTGCAATAAAAGTTAGTAAAAACAAAACATACACATATATTTTTTTTTATATTAAGAAGAAAACAAAGAAACAAAAATTACAAATCATACAAATTACAAAATACCAGAATCATGAGGAACTTCTATGTGCCATAAGCTGATTCTTAATAACACCGACACATTGTTCAGCATGCAAAAGATCATTGCCAACAGGATCTGGAGGAACTTCCAACTTCTGAAGAAGCATTCTTTCCATAAGTTTCACAGATAATGGATACGTTCTCTCAGCAAACATGCAGACAGTAATACCACCCTTCGTCTCAATCACATGCACACGAGGCAGAGGATAAAATCTCCAAGATGTAACCTGCCATAAGTGAGAGTTCTTCCAAATAAAGTATCCTTTACCATTGGGAGATGTTGAATCAAACAAAACATGAAGATCACCCAATAAATATAAACCAGAACCCTTAGGTGCAGTAGAATGGTAGTACTTATTTACAAGAGTATATAGGGTATCCAAGTCTGCCCTATCCGCCAGATGTAAGATCTCCTTCAAAAAATTAAATTCCATAGTCGTTTGATCCAATCGGTGAATCACATTCAGCTCATCCTTTTGCAATGACCATGACCAAAACATCATGAGACCCTTCAGGAAAAACATCAGAAGATCCCTCTTGAATAAATGTTGAATCAACAACATTGAGATCCAAAGAACTAACCCTTGAAGATTCCGTAACCTTAGATGTACGTGCCTCAGCAGATTTCACAGATCTCCAAAAAGAACCAGATCGTTTTCTAGCCATTCTTTTCTTCCTCCTACCTGGTAGATAAATGTCTGAAGATGGTATAGGTTCTTCAGTAACATCTTTAAGTTGTGTGGAAGAAATAGAATCATCCTGCTTTGAAACACCACCACATAAGGCATACATCTTCTCAGCTACTACTCTGGCCTTTTTAGATTTAGCTGCCTGTAATTCAGCTTGACAACCCAACTCTTGGCCAACTTTGTCTATAAGATCAACTTTAGGTACTGCAGCATAAGATGACATTCCATATGAAGCAACATAAGGTTCAGCTGATTGAACTTGAACAACTGAAGGAATAGCTTCATTAGATACAGAAGGAATAGCTTCAGCAGATACTTCAGAAGCAACAGAAGTACTTGACTTTGAAACAGGATCCTCAAAAGAGTCTACAATTTCAACTATCCTTGGTCTTTTGGATTTAGGAGCATCTGGAACATCAGCAATTCTTTTCAAAGTAGATGCAGAAGCAGGACGAGATGAAGTAAACTTCATAATCTTATTATAACAACTGATTAACTTAGCATCAGATAAAGCCTTAACCTGCTTCATAGTCATACCAGAGTTATAGAGAGAGCAACTCTGATATTTCACTACTTTCTGCATATAATCTTTTGTTGGAGCTGCAGATTGTGCTCTCATTTTCTTAGTCATGATCTTTTGAGTTTGCATAGCTTTCCTCTTTGCCATAGCTTCTTGCTTCTTTTGTAGTCCAAGAGCCATCATTTGAGCCACAAAATCATCACTATTAAAGTCTGCTCCCAAAATAATCTGAGCAATGGAAGGATTAGAAACAGCTTGCTGAGTATACACATCCCAGTGTTCAGCAGGCATCTGAGTAGCCAATGCATCTAATTCTTGTTGTCTCTCAGGAGTCAATTTAGAAATAGACTCAGCTTCAATCTGTTTAGCCAATTCAGCACTTTTCTTCAAATTGGCACATTCATCTAACATCCTCTTTTGGGCTAACCTTTCCTGTTCACTGACTAGATCTGGACCAAGCTCAGTATCAACCATTACTCCTTTCCCTTTATCAGTAGATTCAGAAATAGCATCAGCTGAAGGAGTATCCATAACAGGAACTTCAGAAGTTTCGTCCAGATGTGATTCAGAAGAAACATGTGTAGAGAAATCTTCAATAGGTGTAGAAAATACATCTACTTCTGGATTCAAATAAAACTTCCTTCCAGAAAGAAAAACTTCAGAAACAGATTCAGATAGCACATTTGAAGTTTGAACATCAGTACCAGCAATGTCCATCAAAGGAGTATCCGCAACAACATGTTCTTCAGTAGTTGAAACACTTTGAAATGTATCCTTATGCACAGGTTGCTTTCTCCTTCGTCTAGTAAACAAAATTGGTTCCTTTTGCGCAGATGTACCAACCTTTGAAATAGAGACATTAGATTCTTGAGCCACATTAGCCAACATATCAAGTGACTCAAACTGAGCATTCACATCCTCCTCATCAGAAGAAACCTCCAGTCTCCTTTTTCTTTTCTGACTCAGTTGTATTTCCAAGTCCTTAACCTTTTTTTCAAATCTACAATCTCACCACCAAGCTTAGATTTAGTCTCTGCCAGATCCTTTTTGAGATCAGTGATCTCAGCTCCATACCTATTCACTAAAGCATATAAAGATGTATGTGTAATAGGGTCCTCAGCTCCACCAGCAGATTGCTCTGTGGGAATGGGAGCATCATTGGGCCTTTCAGAAGAAACATCAACATGCTCTATGAATGAAACATTATCATCAACAGGATCTCTAATAGGACTAGGAGTAGGCAATCTATTAAAGTCAGTCTCCACCTCATCATGAGGAACCTGTGTAGATGGTGGACTAGGTCTAGGTGTAGGAGTGGACAAATATTGTTCAGGAGCAACAAAATGGGTTTCAGCAGTATTAGAAGGGCCTTCATCTATTGGCACTAATGGATTCCCATCAGCAGCAACAATAGTAGAAGGTGGAGAACCAACAACATTTCCTTCTTCAGCAGATGCATTTCCCTGAAGCAACATAGCCGCTAGCAAAGGATGATGTGCCCCCTCATACTTAGTTCTCATTGAAGCAAATAGTTTAGCAGTTAAAGCTCCTATGTCACAATATACTCTGTTCCGTCAACAATAGCTACAATCTCTGTATCATTCCTCTTTTCAGCAGTTGCCCAAAATTGTTTGACCAACGATTCATAAATCACTTCAGGAGAATGCGTTAAAGCATAATGAATCTTGGACCTCTGTAAGAATTCTACCATTGGTCTATACAACTCATCACCCTTCGCTGTTCCCAGAAAGGCGACTTTATTATGATCATGCTTGAATTGAAGCGCCATGAGAAAAATTGAAAGTTAGGGTTAAGAGTCACACAATTGGAAGTGTTTTGAATGTGAGTAATGAGGGAAACTTTTAATGAGACGAAGATATGCAAACCGAGAATAAGTAGTATTTTCCCAATTTTGGTCAAATGTTGACCAGAGCTGACGTGTATTACTACTTTTCCCCAAATTAACTTTCAACTTCGGCAGAAACATAAATCAATCTGCTGAAGAATACTAATCAGCAGAAACAGATCACGTATTTAGGAAGCTTCAGTAAATATCTTTTTACTGTTTCACGTATACGCATTAACTCTCATTAAGTCTTGAAACTGTCTATAAAACAATCCCAATGCACACATAACTCTTCATCAAAAACACCAAATAACATCACAAACCCTAATTGCATCAATGCTCCAAAATTAACCACAATCAACCATTCGAAGATCCTCCCCAATCACCCTTTCATCAGATGACAATACATCCTCCATAAGCAGTCTCGAAAGGTGTAAGAAGAACTATTTGTCAAGCAATCCAGGCAATGATGAAGACAACTCATCCATAAGTTCTTATGTATCACCTTATGAAGACTCAGATGAAGAAGCAACTTCAAAGAGAGTGAAAGAGCCTGTTCTCGCAATTGTGAATGTGTCTTCCATTGCCGTTGATGATTCTGATGACTCCTGTAAGGAGAGAACATCTTACTCCCAACCTCCAGCACCTCAGCCTCAACGAAGGCCACGTGCTAGAAATCCGCCACTCCTTAAGGATAGAGAGGTGGTTCTAGCACTTCCTGCTTCATATCATGGCGCATCATCACATATCGTATAAAGGAAGGAGTCAAGGAAGGTGGAAGAATTGCTTTTTGGTGAAATCAGTAGATGAAGCACAAAGGACATATGTGGTCATCTTCATCATCATCGTTTTCATCAATCCATCCTTCCCATTTTGATCCTTAGCTTCTTCGTCGTACTGGTCATGCATATCCAGTCATCGAGATAGAATGAATGGGTGGTTATGCAAGACTTCACAAACGCATATCCCGCATCTAGTGTGAAAGATGTGAGCGATCATGCATATCCAACAGCCTGTTAGATGTTGGAATAGATGATATCAACTAGGTTAGGATTAGTAGTTCATGTAAAGCACTTTCCTTGTAGTTGCATTTGATGTTGATTGTACTCTGTAAGCTGTAAACTGTTTCTCGAATGAATGAATGAACAATTTGCTTCAGTACTTTTCTTGAATGAACATTGTAACTTCAGTACTTTGTCTTCAGTAGAAACAAATAACTCACTTCAGCACTTTGAATTCAGTAGAAACAAGCTTTAGAGCTTTCTTGACCATATTCCAACATAACAATCATGGTAAATTCCAACTGGATAAGCAATCTGCAAATCATAACAAACACAGAGAAACACACAAACCAAACAAAGAAAAACAAACTATCATTACATTAGCTGGTTAGTGTTAGAGAACATAATCATAAACCAAAAATCAAACAAATTTACATAAAACAATGCAAAGTATACACAAATCCTCCCTTGAGGCATATGCCTCCCGAGGCTATGCCTCCCTTAAACTTTGCAGTTAAGGGTTAAGCATACCAATATGGACCACAAGGTGTTGAAACCTTGGTCCATCAAAAGCCTTTGTTAACAAATCTGCCACATTATCATCAGTGTGAATTTTAACCACTTTTATCAAATGTTTGTCATATGCATCTCTTATAAAGTGGTGCCTGATTTCAATATGTTTTGTTCGATTGTGAAAAACTGGATTTTTAACAATGCATATGGTACTTTGATTATCAATAAAAATTGTTGTGTTCATGAAGTTATACCCATAATCCAACAATTGATTCTGAATCCAAAGAACCTGTCCACAGCAATTGGCAGCAGCAACGTACTCTGCTTCAGTAGATGAGGTAGCCACAATAGTCTGTTTTTTGCATTGCCAAGAAATCAATCTCTTTCCAAGGAATTGGCAACCTCCAGTAGTGGATCTCCTATCCAAATTTGCACCAGCATAGTCACTATCACTATATGCTTCCAGCTTAAATGGAGATTCTTTTGGGTACCAAAGGCCTAAATGAGGTTGGCCTTTGAGGTACTTAAAGATCTTCTTAACCGCATTGAGATGGGAAGTAAGTGGAGTAACTTGATGTCGAGAACAAACACTCACAGCAAAAGTAATATCAGGCCGTGAAGCTGTTAAATACATCAAAGAACCAATCATAGATCTGTAAAGATGTACATTCACTGGTGGATCTATTTCATTGTTGATCTTTGACTTTGGAGCTTCATAAGGTGTAGTGGCAGTCCTCACACTTTCCATTCCAAACTTCTTTAATATGTCCCTAACATATTTGTCCTGACTTATAAAGATACCATCAGGTTTCTACTGAACTTGAAGACCCAAAAAGAAAGTCATTTCTCCCATGGCACTCATCTGAAATTCTCCCTTCATAAGCTCCTCAAAGTCCCTGCACCAAGCTTCCTTTGTGGATCCAAAAATAATGTCATCCACATACACTTGCACAAGAATAATGTCTGTGGAATTCTTCTTCAGGAAAAGTGTTTTATCTATGGCACCTCTTCGATATCCATGCTTCAGCAGAAACGATGAAAGCCTAGCATACCAAGCTCGTGGTGCCTGATGTAAACATGAGTAGGATGATCAGGATCTTCAAATCCTTTAGGTTGAGTGACATAAACCTCTTCTTCTATTTCACCATACAGGAAGGCGCCTTTAACATCCATTTGATATACCATAAATCCCATGTAGGATGCATAAGCCAAGAAAATCCGTATGGCCTCAACTCTAGCCACAGGTGCAAACACTTCATCATAATCAATCCCCTCTTCTTGTCTATAACCCTGAGCAACCAATCTTGCTTTGTTTTTCATGACAACACCTCTTGCATCTCTCTTATTCTTCAAAATCCATTTAGTACCAATTGCATACTTGCCATCAGGTAGTGGTACCAATATCCAAACTTGCTAATTTTGAAATTGTTGCATCTCTTCCTGCATTGCCTCAAGCCAACTTGAATCTTCAAGAGCCTGAGTAACACTGGTTGGTTCCACTTGAGAAAGAAAACAAGCAAACAGACAATGTTCATAGTCTATGTGATTGTCTCTTTGCTGATCTGAGACATAAGAGAGAAAAGCCACTTGACCATATTTAGAACTTGCCACAGTACCCCTTGTTCTAACAGGTGCATTAGGATCACCAATAATATTTGACTGTGGATGAGTGTTGTGAATCCTTTTAGTAGTAGTGGTGTTGACTTCAATGAAAGAATCAAGATTAGTCATAGTAGGTTCAAAATCAGTGTCATAAGAAGGTGAGGTGAAGATTCCAGCTTTGGGTTGATTATTACCAAGATCTGAGGGTCTTGGAAAACGAGTATAAGGATCTCCAAAGTCTGTGGACACTCGAGTAGAAATGGGAGTAGAAACAGCATAGCCTTCAGCAGAAATGATAGGAGAAACCGGATCATGTTTAGTAGAATTGAGGTTTCCACTTATTGTTTCACTTGCACTCTCCTCAGCATTCCTTTTAGCATCTAGATTAGCTGCATACTCTTGTTTCTTCACCCTAGCAAGATCCTCTGCATAATTGGACTCGTCTTCACTCTCAGCTGAAGTAACTTTAGAAGTGTCACCTGAAAAATTGTTAGGGGAGAAAGAAGGCACTACAATGGGTTGTTTATCATCTTCAAACTCATGTCGAGAATCAGCATCCAGGGAATCTGCACTGTTAGTTGGAGACTCTTGAGTATCTGTTTGTTGGTTAGCCATATGTCTAGAATAACCCAAATAATCGGTTAAGTAATCAAGGTCAAAAGACCAAACATGACCTTGTCCTTGAACATTAGGCTTGTCTTCTAAAAACCTCAGATTCAATGTCTCCTCAATCTTTTTAGCAGATAAATTGTAAACTCTGTACGCCTTACTATGAGCTGAATATCCCATAATGTAACCATCATCAGTCTTTTCATCAAATTTGCCCAATGGGTCACTTGTAATCAGAATAGTCACTTGACACCCAAAAGGTTTAAGGTAATGAATAGTAGGAACTTTCCCATAGAGAAGTTCATATGGTGTTTTGAAGTGTGGTCGAGTAATGGACACTCTATTCAATACATAACAAGTCTGTGCCAACAACGCTTAGGTCCAAAACATGGTGGGTAGCTTAGAGTCTGCCAGCATTGATTTTGCAGCCTCTATCAAGGTCCTATTTTCCTTTCGCCACCCCATTTTGTTGTGGGGTTCTTGGAGTGCTATAGTCCCTTTTGATTCCTTTAGACCTACAGAGTTCTATAAGTATAGCATTCTTGAACTCTGTCCCATTATCACACCGAATTCCTTTAACCTTTTTGTTCAACTGATTCTCAATAAGGGTAATGAACTCTTTCATCACTGGAGATGTTTCATCTTTGGTCCTTAGAAAGAATACCCAACAAAATTTGCTATAACCATCAATGATCACTAGACAAAAATACTTTTGATCAATGCTTCGAACTTGAGTTGGACCAAACAGATCCATATGAAGCAACTGAAGAGGTTCAGAAATAATGCTCACAGCAGTCACAGCTTTGTATGAGGCTCTATGTTGCTTTCCTTTATTGCAGGCAACACAGTTATGATCATTAGTAAATACTTTGGAAGGAAGACCTTCAACAAGACCCAGTTTAGAGAGCTTGTTTATGGTCTTGAAGTTGACATGGGCCATCCTCCTATGCCATTTGGTAGACTCATCCAAAGATGCTTTAGCCACCAAACAAGTTAAGTCACCTTCTGGCTTAACATCAGTTAAGTTGAATGTATAGAGATTGTGATTCCGAGGAACTTTCAGTAGAATTGAAGTGTCTTCTGGGAGATTGTAGTCTTTAGATAGCACAAGACATTCATCCTCTGTGAAGAGTACTTTGTTCTTGGTATCACAGATTTGTGAGACTGAGAACAAATTGAAGTGGTGGAGTTCCTTTACATAGTATACATTCTCAAAGTCCAGTTGAGGTGTTTTGATGGTCCCTTTCCCAGTAATTCTTCCATCACTTCCTCCAAAGGTTACATTGCCTCCTCCTTCAATTGATACAAAATTATGCATCTGTCACACCCCCAATTTACCTGTTTTGCAGCGGAATGGAATTCCTGGGGGATTGACTGTCATAGCACCACATCACAGTTATATTGAACGACCTAAAGTGCCGTTTTAAAAACACATCGTTGGATATTATAATAAAAACATTCAGAGTACAACATCGGTCCCAAAAGGTTTACAAAGTTTGCGGAAATACAAATATAATACAAATCCAAACGATGTTTTGAAATAAAGTGCCATAATGTACATAATGTAAGTCGACGCCGCGACTCAAAAATGTAGGTCCCTAAACCATGTCATGATGATAATGCCTCTCCAATTCTGAAAATACATTGCTAAAACGGTCAACAAAAATGTTGGTGAGAAATCATAGGTTTATGTAAATGTTTTATACGACTACACAAGTATCTATCATGCATGACCATCAAGTCACGTAAAAATAATGTTACAATTGCTCTAAGCCCATGACCCCAAAACTAGACTGTTCAATCATGTATGCCCTCGCAGAGTGTTTGCCGTGACAACTCGTAATGTTATCAAATGAAATGCATCCGTTTTCCCTGGTTGATTCACCAACCCGATGGAGCGCCACCCTCGATAGATCTATCCACTCATCCTCGCTCTAAAGATTAACGGTTCATGTTCAAGTAATGGGGACTTTCAAATTGGCAAATGCCGTAACTTAAGCAATGTAATGAATTTAACATACTTGGTATCGTACAAAGAAATATGTAGTGCAATGTATGGTCTCCCCGGTTTGAAAATAATCGAAAGCATGTAAACCGGGGCTATGAAAACTCACTTGGTAAACTGGAATAATGGCAAAGTGAGTACACCGAGGTTTAATGTGATGCGCTAACCGGACCTATTATCAATGATATGATATGTCATGAGTTGCAATGTAATGTTATGCATGCACTTGATATGTTATTTATACCATTTACGAGTTTTGAAAATATTACACATCGTCGAAAAATACTCTTTTGACGTCTTGACCAATCAAAAATCACTTTACATGTTTTTACGCCAAAATGTCATCCTACAATGGTTTTATAATGATTTTTAGAGAAATTTTTCACTTTTCGTCGAAAACAATGTCGCTTCGCCGGAATTTTTATGAAAATAACAAAATGGCTCTGAAAAACAAAGTCGAAAACGTAACGTCGACCGTTAGAGAACGAACTCGACGGTTTTGGAAAGTTTGTATCGATATCTAAAAGTTTCAGTTCAGGAGTTTTCATTCAAAAGGTCTCGAACATAAAGATATTAAGGGTTAAAGTTGGTGGTTTTTGGCTAATTGAGTGCAGAAAATTAGTTACGGCAAGTTTATGAAAAAGTGCATATCTTTGTCGCTTCAAATCCGCTTTCTACGCTTTTTATACGCCTTAGCTTCGATCAAAGTAAACTAATATATTTTTGACAAGTCGAAATAATTTGTGAAGCTTAAGGCTCGTTTTTGACTCGGACAAAATAAAAACATGTTGCTGAAATTTCTGAAAATAATATATTTCGTCGTCAAACTTGTAAAATCCATAACTTTCTCGTTATAACTCCGTTTTATTCCGTTCAAGCGGCCACGGATTCGTTTTAAAGTATATTTTCTAAATATCATGGCCAAAAAGTCGTACCAACTGTCGGTTTTTCCAGAAATTCGAATTAAGGACAGAACATAAATATATAGTTATCGAAAATAGTTTTTCTCGGACAAAACCTATTCTAATCCCTTCAAATCAACTCCAAAACTAATCTAATCCTACCATACACCTTCTTAGGGTGTCATGGGTTCCTAATCACCATCAAGACCAACCAATACCAAGGGGATAATTATAGGATGACCATATATATATATATATACTCTAAAATCATAAAATAAAATGGTATAAATCACATATCATGCATAATATCTCCAAAAATGAAAAGAAACATATGAAAATGAAAAGGAAATATGAAAATGATAAAAACATGCTTACTAGTGATTATGATGAGGTGTAGGTAACAAGGTTTATCTTAAATACTCTTGGTTTTTATTTCAAAACCATATAAAGAGTATATACTAGATTGTTTATAACACTTGGACTTGAAAAGTTTTTGATCCCTTGTACTCCTTGATGTGGCCGGTTTTGATGAAGAACCCAAGAGAGAAGAAATGTTTTTGCTAACACTTGAGAATTATTTTGAGGTGTATGAAATGAGATAGTAATTCAAGTAGGACTTTATGTAGTGGATCATTCAATGAAATCAAGAAAACCATACTCAACATTTAATGACACCCTCCCCCTTGGTCGGCCAAGGGGGGAGGAATGTGTCTAATATATATATATTTTTTTTTTAAAATGTATATATATATATATTGTATAATTTGTGTAATTGTTAAAATGTAGTGAAATGTATAAGTAAAGGTAAATGGTAATACTTGGTGCAAGTAAGTTTTTATTAGGCCAAAATAGAATGTAATGAGATGATAAAAATTATAAAAATACATTCCTTGTGAAATTTGAGTGATAAAATAATTATCGAGTAGTTTTTAAGAAAAGCGACGTAATAATTAAACTTTTACGATTTATTTACCAAATAAATTTGAAACATTAGGAAAACTAAAAATATAGTTTTTACAACTAAATGTAAGTTTAAAAATACATCGGGATCATTTTTGAAAGTAACGGGTTAAATATTTAAAATAATAACTCACGCGATAAAGATTATTAAATATAAAAATTACACGTTGAAGGTGAAATGAAATGTCGTGAATGTACTAATGAGATGCACATGATGTCAATGAAATGTAGACTAATCTTAGTCCATATGAAATATACGTGATGTCATGATCATGAATTCGCCGCTAAACCTCCAAGGTTACGCGAATTTGAAACAAGTAAACCAAGTTTACTATAAATGTTGAAATAATGAGACATGAATTGTGTCGAGAAATGACCTGAAAGTACGGATTGTCACAGCATCATATCCCTGTTTCCTGACATACTTCTTGAACAACCACTATCAACAATGCCAACATCTTTATGCTTAAGAGGATGATTCTACAACAACAAAAAGTAATACAAAATATTAGTACACTAAGGAGGCTCAAGTCATTGCCGACTTGAACACCCTTGTAATGGATCATATGAGTTATGCCATGCAGATGTATAAGATCCACTATTGTTCTTGGGTTTCCATTGAAATTTTGGTCCCCTTTGATTCCAAGAACAACTCGTGACGACTTGACAAGTATCCCAGCACTCTTTCCCATCAGTCATTGAGTCAACATATCCATGCCAATTACCATTCTTAAAATATGAACTTGTTGGTTGTACATATGGTCTTGCAACTGGTCTTCTCCAAGGAAAATGAGAGTTAGTAAAAGTTGCTTGTGGAACATAAGGTGGTATAGCATTAACATTGGTCCACATTGGTCTAGATGTCCTAGAATCATCACACCTACCCATCCTTTGCTCATGAAAGTTACAATCCTTAATTAAATGAAATTTACTTCTACACACCAAACATGTCTTCTGTTTAGAAGATTTATTCAAACCAAAAGATGTTCTATTACAAGCGGAAGTATTCAAACCAAAACCATGAAGAGAATTGTTTTAACAAGATATTATGCAAAGAATTAAAAGCAAGTCTTCGAGGCAACTGTCTTGGAAGAGGATTCTGCGCAACTCGACATGCTTATTGGTAGTCTTGGGTGCGTGCGTGGGTGAAGACTTGGAAAGGTCAGACTTGGGAAGGTCGACTTGTCATTTGAATCACACTCTGACCCTGACTTGCTGGAAGACTTGTCAACGTTAACACAAGAGACAAAGTCATTAGAAGAAGTGTCGAGTGCAAGTCAACACTTTTGCCATAGAGATGATGATCCATCAAAGTCAATGTCGGTAAGGTCAACAGCATATATTCCTCTAATAGATCCACGACAAAGCATGTGGTGGGTCACCTCTTTAACATAATTAGCTAAGCTTGCCGGTGTGGATTTACGTGTGTCATCTCTAGCTTCTAATCCTACATATTTCTTAAAGCCTAAACCTATCCCAGAATTAGGAGCTTGACTACTATATAAATGACTAGCTAACTTTGTTCCATTTAATAACCATTCGTTATGCCTTGCAATTTCAAAGATCTAGTTTCTCTTTAAGTTCTAGATTTTCTCGACACTACATGCTCTCAACTTCTCGAATATTTCAACTCATTCTTAGCACATTCAAGATCCCTTCCAACACACTTATTTTCTCAAAGATAAGCTATTTGATTCTTCCGAAACCAAACCTTTTGTCTTTCTAGTGTTTTTAAAGCCTGTTTATAAGCTTCAACTTCTACAAAGTATTCATTATATTTAGGTTTCAAAATATCATAAGCTTCTTTTAGTTCATTATAACGCTCACTACAACCAAACAAACAATTTTGTACCCAGAGATGCCTATCAGGCCTGTCTGATCATGCCTATCCTCAAGTACAAATTTTGCAATCAAACCAACATTATCGGGACCATCATTATCCCGCTCATGATGCTTCCCATCCACATTGCGCCAAGAGTGACCAAAGTCTGCGATCCCTTTGAAGTTCCAGACTCTCTCGATTCTCGGCGATAAGTAGAGTATCTCGCTCTCATCACCGACTTTCCTGTTTTGCACTCTCGGAGAAGTGACCCATCTGTTGACAAATGAAGCACTTGACCTTCCTTTTGTCAAACCTCGCTGGATCTCTTCCTTGGAATCAACCTTACGCCGCCTTTGCGCCAAAATTCTTGATATCCATGGACAACATAGCCACCGCCACTTCACTTCATCTCTTCCATCTCTAGTAGATCCACCCGATCTAAATCCTCATATGCCGCCCTCGCCGAGGATCATAATCAACAAAGAAGGATCCAAGCACATCTTCCATGATACCTCCGGATTGAGAACTGATGGAGTGGTAGTAAGATGATGATGAGTAAGTTAGATTTGGACCATGACTCATCTCTGGGGTAGAAGCTCCAACGAATCCGTGTGTGGACCGGGTAGATGATGATGATCTATAAGGACTTCTTACATCATGTTCAAGAGCTTTAAGTTTGTTATACGTATTTCATCAAAAGTAAGCATATCCAATCCACCTTTTGCTTTTAAAGCAATGCTCACTTGTTTCCAGGATTGAGGTAAAGACCTCAAGAACTTAGAATTACAATCATCATTATCGGCTTTGCCTGCACCACGGTGATTTAATGACTTAAAATCTTGTGAAACTTGTCATAGCCCTTATGAATTCCTTCCTCTTTAGTGATTTGAATGTCTTGAAACGCGTTGTCTAAGCATGGACTTTCTCATTCTCCTAGACTCCTCATTCCCACCGAACTTAGCCTTAATAGCTAACCATATGTCCTTTGCATCTTCCACAAAGTGAAAATCACTTAAGTGATCCTCAGGAATAGCTTGAAGAAGAATGGTTCTAACCTTGGTCTCTCTCTGAACTGCCAAGAACTCTTCCAGCTTTGGGAGGAACATGAGTCATCTTACCGTTAAAGCATGGTAGTTTTCTTCAAACTATTTCCCTTCAGCACTATCTCCCATAGATTCCAATCAATGTTGGAGATCCATTCCATTTTCACCCAAAGGTCATACTCCTCCCTCTTAGGTAAGGAAACTTAGCATTGTGTTGGAGAGACTAAGATGTTGCATGGGTGGTGTTATGGTTGTTGGTGATTTCAAAGATCAACGCTTTGATCCAGCATAGTGAGTTATGTATTGGATGTAATGGTGTTTAGAAAAACTCGTCCTTAGTATCGAGAGACTCTCACAGGCTCGATACCACTTGTTGAAAACTAACAGACCTTAATAGATCTGCTTGAAGCCAGATCGTTAGTATTGCCCTGTAATCACAAACAAACTAAAAGAAAATCTCTACAACTTGTATTCTCAGTAGGAATATAAACACAAGTATGAAACACCGATAACTAAGAACTTCTTTGATCCTCTATGGATCGTTATATTAAAAACTTGTTTAAGCACACGTACATAATTCATTCTATTGTGTTCATTTTATAGACAAGGAACCCTAAACAAAACCCTAAAACCGCTTCTCAAGAAACGTATAAACATAAAACTAAATAAGATATACACAATCACTTCCTAATAAAGCTCATGTATATCCAAACTAAATAAACTAAACACGGAATAATAACTTCCACAGAAACAAACTAAACGTCAGCAGAACTATGTCTTCGCTAGAAACCATACCCTTCTAAGAATCCATTCAGCAGAAACAATAACATAATTCGTACTTCACATAATTCCCAACATAAACTAACCCCATGGTATAGTTGTTTTTAATTAAAAATGATTTGAGTCTATCATACCAAGCCTTTGGGGCTTGTTAAAGACCGTAAAGAGCTTTCTTTAGTTTGAACACGTGTTTAGGTTTTTCAAAATCGATAAAGCCCAGAGGTTGAGCTACATAGACTTCTTCATTAATAAAACCATTTAGAAAAGCACTCTTAACAACCATTTGAAAAAGCTTAAGATCATGAGCACAAGCATAAGCAAGAAGTATTCTTATAGACTCTAATCTAGCCACGGGTGCATAGGTCTCATAAAAGTCTATGCCTTCTTGTTGATTATACCCTTGGGCAACAAGTCTAGCTTTATTTCTAGACACTACACCATTTGCATCTAACTTGTTTTTATATACCCATTTAGTTCCGATTATGGTTTGGTTATTAGGTAGAGGGACAAGTGTCCAAACATTGTTAGAAACAAATTTATTTAACTCTTCTTGAATAGCCATTACCAAACTTTCATCTTTTATGGCTTCTTATGATTTTAGGTTCTATGGTTGAGATAAAACAAAATAAACTACTTTGGTTTTGGATTTGAGATCTTAAGGTTCTTACATTTAACTTTCCTATAACTTTTTCTACGGGATGATCTTTAGACTCTTTAATATTGATGATTTTATTGTTTAATGGTTCATCTTTTTACTTATATTTTCCTTGATTTCCATAGCTTCACTTTCGATTAACTCGTCATCGACAAGAGGTAGGGTAGGTTTGGGTGGATTTTCATCAAATCTTACATTTAAAGATTCTTCAACCTTCATGGTTTTTTTATTTAGTATAACATAAGCTTTAATATTAGGAGAGTAACCTAAGAAGATACCTTCGGTTGATTTAGGATCAAATTTGGTTAAGTAATCTTTAGTGTTAAGCAAGAAACATTTACTACCAAAGACTCTAAAGTGTTCTAGCGTAGGCTTTTTGCCTCGAAGTAACTCGTATGGAGTTTTACCTAAGAATGGTCTAATTAGGACACGGTTAAGTATATAGGTTGATGTGTCGACGGCATTGCACCAAAATTTTTGAGGAATAGATTGCTCATTAATCATGGTATGACTCATTTCTTGTAGGGTTCTATTTTTCCTCTCAGCTACCTCATTTGATTGTAGAGTGCGAGGAGCCGAGAAATTGTGAGTAATACCATTAGCATCACAAAAAGCTCCAAATTGCACTTCATTATCAAATTCCCTACCATGATCCGTTCTAATTGACACTATAGGACTTCCTAGTTGTCTTTGGATTTTCTTACTCAATATTTCAAAGTGATCGAACGTTTCAATTTTATTCTTTAGAAATTTAGTCCATATGTACCTAGAGTAATCATCCACTATAACCAAAGTATAGAAGTAACCTCCATAACTCTGAATAGCTGATGGACAAAAAAAATCCATATGAAGTAGTTCTAGACACTTAGTAGTAGAAACCATATTTTTAGCTTTATGACTAGCATGGTGTGACAACCCGCACTTTTCCAGATATTCGTTTTTCGAGAAAATTCGTCTGTTTTTCATTTACGAACTTTTCTAAGCTCGCTTGACGAGAAAACAGAGGTTATCTTGCAACACATGAAAGTTAGACCCAACGCGTATGCACGCAAGACAACGTAACCTCGTTAAACCATTCAAATTGAACATTACTACTATTTGCGAGAAAGTAGTCAAATAAATACTCATTTTACTGGAAAAAATTATTCAACGCGATGGCATAAGTCTCGTAATTTTATCGGCGCTTACTCTTCCGAATGTTACCCGAATCTAATATTTATAAAGTTTACTGAATTACAAGAATGGTCCCTCGTAATATTTTCATTCTCTTTCTCTCAACTTTGGCAAATGGCAAGAATGGTCCTCTAGGAGTATAAATACCCTAACTCACTCATCTCTCTATTTTACACACAAAATTTTCTCACTCTTAAATTTACTCTCTCTCTCTCTCCTTTGCCGTTCATCACACCACCACCACCGCCGCCACCCACCACTTAATCTGTGCACCCTCTCAAATGATATATCGACCATGTTGGTTCTATTTTTGTACCATAATGCGTGCTAGAACTAAATGACGCTCTCTAGATCTTGATTTCAAGATTCGGATTTCTAGGGTTTCACTTGTTCTTTACAAACCCTAAAAACATTTGCAGCCTCCTTCCAAATTTCCTGCAGCCGCCACCCTCTTCTGGCCGGCCACCACATAGCGTCACTCACGTGAAACAACCGCAGCTCTCGCCTCTATTTTTTCTTTCTTCTCGTCATTTCCTGTGGTATGTCAAATATGTGTTGATTCTTATTATTGTTTTGTTCCATTCGTTTAAAACGATTTCAATATACTGTTATTAGTTTAATGGAATACAAAACTCATATACAAAATATTTTCTTACAGATTTCGTGTGGTTAAAATGATGGTGTTAAAATTTCTAAACATCAACATGGGTCAAAACTTGATAAATACATTGCTCAAATGATTTCGTGTGGTAAACTTTGGTTAAAAATGGTGTTTGTTGGTTCTGGTTTTGGCGCGACGGGTCGAGTATGGGATTGTCGGTTTGAGGCCGCCCACAATCCGTGTCCTTGTTCATAGTGTTGTTCTTCTTGTTGTCGTGGGATGAATCAGACTTGTATGGTTGCGGCGTGTTTATTTTTGTCTTTACGATCATTGAGATAGTTATGATCGGGTGTTGGTAAATAAAACCGGATAGGGTGTGTTGTTTGTAGTTTCAGTCACCATTGGGTGCATTTGTAATCTTATCAACTTAGGGCGCATTGGTTTTGCTTGCTTGGCCCCGGGTTCAATTAGAAACCGAGAGGTGTGTTTGTCGGTTTCGGTTATGTCGCGGCACCACAAGGTTGTTGGGTTTGTTGTGTCCGGATCGTTTTTAGTCATTGGGATGTGTTAAAAATGGTTTGCAAAATGTGTGTTTGTTTGTCCGGAATAGCAAAAATACCACAAATGTGGTCTTATTTCATGTGGTCTTAACTGACGCCACCCAGGAGGTGTAATGCGTTAGTTATGGTCTCGGTGTCGCGACCCAAGGAGGTATTTGTGTTTGGTTAGGCACGGTCTAAGCGGTTTCACTTTACATGTGCGTTTGGATTGGGTTTAATTTAAATATAGCTTGTACTAATATTCTTTGTTCTAATTATTGAAATAATGTGATCTAATGGTTTTGACATATGAGTTGTGGTACATTTCGTGATACTCATGGATTATTATTTGGACAAAATGAATACTTAACGGGCTTTGATAAACGGGTTATAACTGGATATTGGACTTATACAGATTGATACCATTGGATATTTATTGAACGTTGGACAAATTGGACGTATTGGACAAAACGAATACAGTATATTAGACTCACTATGAATTTAATATATTTGTGATAACATCAAATTATCTTGAATATTAAGTGTCAATTTCCCCGATAATGCTTGTAATTTATATCATTTATATGGATTTACGCTTGTTTTCAATTATATTTCACTTTCGTAAATTACTTAACATTGAGCTAAAGAGACGGAATTGGAGAATTATTAAAGATTTATCATAGTATGCTCACTTTGAAGATGTTACGGCGTAACTCATCTCTCACATTACATCGTAACTAAAGCGTGACCGTAAAGCCAACTCATCTAGATTACTGCAATCCTCCCAAGATACGACGTAACTATATTAGGTCAAATGAGGTTCAGGCCGCTTCATAACTACCGTAACTCGTGCATAAACCACGGCGTAACCAAGAATTAAGATACGGGCAGAACCACTTCTAAGGTTTTCACGCCATAACCGCAGATCTAGTGCAATTTACGAAGAAATAGATGGTTACCACGCTGAACTATTTTATTAGTTACGCCGAACCCGGATCTCGCCTATGAATACCCTCGATTTCAAAGATTTCACATCCCATTTCACACACCACAACCAAAAAACGTGGGAAGTAGCCAAAGTTAGGTCTAGAGGAGCATACGGGGCTATCTCCAAGAGAGAAATCACTCCCCTAAGATAAGCATTAGCATTTTATCTTTTCTTTACTTTCGATTCATGTATTTCGCAACATTAAATATTGAATTGATTTGTATGGTTAATATGAGCGGCTAAGCACCTCTTGGGCCGCCTAGTTATGATTCCTAATTGTTTTGTTTCATGTTTATATTACTGTATAATTATTTCTAAGTGTATGCATGCATTGTTTATTGGTAGCTACCCTTGTTTTGGTAGTTTTGAATGGCGGTAGAGGCTATTTTGCTTAGAGATATGACCAAATCATCCTAAGTGAGTAGACTGAGACATGAAGGGTAAGATATGACCAACTGACGACCCTTTCTACTTGTGCGATTTACCACGATCACCTACCATTGGATGAACTTAAGAATTTGGGGGAGTGTTTAAGTAACAACGCGGGCACTCATTATTATAAGTCTAGCATGTAGCGGAACTTAATGACTCCGGCTTGGGACTAGGAACAACTCGACTTATGAGGGGACACCTAACTTCCGTGGTGGCATCTTTGTCGATAGGTTGGCGAATTGACCAAATGTTGTCCCTCTCGACTTTGACCCCAACTCAAGTAATTGGAAGTAATTAGACGTTGACATTACTAGCTAGGATGAATAACTAGGTTAGCACCACTCTCCTCTATTGATTAAACCTTTGCCTTTATTTGCCTTATTAGTTAATTAATCAAATCATATTAAAATCTATGACACCTAGAATTAGTATTAATCAAACACACATAGCTCTTGGGACGACTCTCGATTTTTAATGAATACTACACACCACACGACCGTACACCGCCCGTTAGTGCATTAGGGTAGACCATAGGTATAACGAGACTATATAAATATTAAAACCCCGGTCAAGAAAACCCGCATCAAGTATTTAGCCGCTGCCGGAGTTTATATTAGATTACTATTAAGTTTTCATTTTGTTTTGTTTTAAAATCTCAAATTCTCACGATCTCCTTTCAAGTTTTCGGTACCATGGAAGTCGTAACATTGATAACCTCACTCTCGGTTTGGCGTTAACAAGAGATGAACAAGGACCTGGATCATAGCCTACCATCACGTAAGATGCCCAATTTGAAATCAAACCTCATTAATGAGGGAATTGCGCAAATCCTCTCGAAGCATTACCGATGATGCTCATGAGCATATAGACAACATGGAATACATTGTCAGCCTATTCAAAATTCCTAGAGTCTCAAACAATGTTGTCATGTTACGGTGTCCCTATTTCTCTCACTAGATCAAGTGGGTTGATGGATTACCCGCCGAACAGTCAACACCGCCTATCCTAAAAAGTATTTCATTCCGAGATACCGCCCTCCATCCAAAACTGCTAAGCAATTAGAAGAAATCCATAACTTCAAGCAAGAGGGTGATGAAACGTAAAACCAAGCATGAGAAAGGTATAACCTAATTATTATACAAATGCCTTACTAATGACCTCAATGTACCAACAAAGGTGAACGATTTTTACAAAGGTCTCCAACATCTCCTCAAGACAAATGCTTGATTCTCAAGGCCACCTGGATGACTCCAACATTGGCTTTGGAAACTATTCAAAAGATGGTCAATTCACCTCACAAATGGCACAATGGAGAAGCAAACCAAGTAAGAATGGAATATGGAAGGCCTTAAAAGAATAAACAACAAATTAAAAAGTCTCGGAAGAGGTATGAAGAAGCTCAAGGAAATGTGCATTCCATACAAGTGGAACGAAATGGAGCTCCCTCTACTAAGGAATGTTCCTCCAACGAGGAAGTGAAAAGGATCAAGAAGTAAAAATATAGAAGGGGAGCCCTTTGCAACGGATACAATGGTAATGGGCCCAGATAATGAGAAAAGTCCCCATGGTTCTACACAAGAGTCAACAACAATCCTCCTAGACCTAGCCTTGAAGAAATAATGCATAGGCACATCGAGGAATCTAAAAAAAAGGGAGATAGACTCAAAGAATGGATGGTCAAGGTAAAATAATATACCAAACATGAACTTGCTAAACCAAGATGCCGCATTAAAACCTCAAACACACCAAGTGCTAGCTAAAACCTTGAACGAAAGTAATGCCAAAGCCATTCCCCGCAAAGCCATATTTAAGCAAGATAAGCCAAAGAAAGAGCAGTGGACCTCCTCTATCACCAATGATCTGTCCGGGATTAACTACCTAAAAGTAGATGAAAAATGGGAAGACAACAAGGACCTCCAAGCCAACCTCGGAAGCGCAATACCAGACAGTTTCTTCCATGCACTATCGGGTAATCTTAAAATTACAAGATTAGTCGAATTCGGGGCTAGGGTAAACCTTATTTCTACCACTTTGTTTGATGAATAAAACTTACCAATTTAACGTAAACAACAATGATGATAGAAATGTATGATTCTTCAAGGTCGCACTACCTGGGAGAATAATGTGCTCCTTAAAATTGGAAAATTCTTTTTCCACTGATTTTTGTGGTTATTGACATGGGGAAAACGGGAGACTTACAAATTGATTGTTGAAGACCTTCTAGCCAATTTGTCGGCTCAAATTAAGGTTTTTGAAAAAAAAAATTCTTTTTGGGAACCGAAATGAACGAATAACTTTCAGTATGAAAGAGCATTTAAACCCAAAATTAGAAATTTCCAATAAATTTGATGTTGTTAATGTTCAATCACCGATCTACCTTATGTTATGATCCTAGTACTAATAATAATAGGTGAGAAAATGTTGATAGTTGCAAAGCGTGAACAGAAAAGACTGTCAAGGTCCAAGGTGTTAAGGAAGTTCATTCTAAACAAACATTATCTACCCGATATTAACCAAGGATAACGAGTCAAGGACAAAGATGGCCCCTCATGTAATCCTTTTCGAGAATTTTGTGGAAAAAGTGATGAATGGATATGCCCTCAATGAGGTGAACGACATGATATTAAATTTGGGAAATTAGCATTTAAAGAGTGGTACAAGATAAGATTGGAGACTCAAATCAATAAGGATTGGTAAAACGACTAAAAGCAATAACGATAACTATCGCCTTACGATACAATGACTAATGATGAAAGATCAAACATGAGTACAAACAAGTAGTCCTATTGTCAATATGATGACTGGGAAAGTCATGCATATCATTTAATGAGTGGCTCTATCAAATATTTAAACATGTAGCACTAACGCCGCAGTTAAATTTTTTGTCAAATGGATGAATGATTGCCGCCAACGTAGTGTAAGAAGTTGGCCAAGTCCAAAGGCCACCATAAAGCCCTCGGAAATTACAAGTCTAACTTAAAGACTCATAAATAAAGAAAGTGCTCTTCTGGGAGACAACCCAATTATTCCCTTTCTTTTTATTTTTACTTCCATTTCTCGTTGGTTTTGTGTTTTAACCATTTTTGCAGAAATCGATGAAAGGATTGCCGCCGCAAAGATGTACCTTCGACTATAGTTATGGCGTAACTCATCTCTCTGGTTACCATAACCAACCCCTCTAGTTGTAATTTCTGATGTATCACCATTACTTGCGTATTCCATCTTTGTTACGCCAGTAGTTACACTCTTGCAACAGATAAGCTAGGTTTTTGCCCTACACTCGGCTATGAATCTTTAAGATTACGACGTAACTATCCTTCATAGTAATTTTCTTATTTTAAAACATAACCTTGTATTAGTATTTTAAATGAACTTTGTAGGTGTGTTCTTTGTAAACCCTCAATGGTGACTTCACTCCGCCCACTGGGACACCAAGTGGTTTAAAAGGTTTGTTTCATATGATAAATGCAACCTTGATTCGCATCGAAAGTGAGTTAGGTTTGTTTTCATTTTTTTATTTTAGAATTATGCTTGCCTGGGTAGTGTGATTTCGTGATTGAAGTTTGCTCATGGATGCTTACAAGGCACTCTTTTCGTGAGCCTTCTTTCTTTTGAAGCAAATTTTAGGGAAGCTTCTAATTCTACTTTTCTATTCACCTTTATTTAACGCTTTTATGATGTGTTTCGTAGTGCAAGTTTTAAAATTTATAAACACGCATTTAACCGTCTAAATCTATTAACACATATGAGCAAGTATACCGTCCGCGTGATAGCAAAGTTGGGTAAGTCGAGATCGTCCCAAAGGATTTTGTGTTTGAAATTGTTTTGATGAAAAGATTCCAACAAGAAAGCTTGTCAAGGCTTCCTCAAATAGTGATGTTATAGTGAAATTCAATAATAAGAAATATATATACTTGTGTGTAGTCTATAATCAATCACAAATAGTATTCATGAAGGTTTGGTGTAAACTCTTGATGTGATGCACAAATCATAAGCAAATGATCCCCAACCATGGTATATGTTTGTAAAAATCATTCTAAGAACAAAAACATATAGGTAATCCTTTCGGTCCTTATCCTAATGATTATTCTTTAGAAAATCCATTTGTTTGCAACATGTTCGTATTAAACTTGTTCTTAATTAATCTTCGACCCTTTCGTGATGAAAATGTTCCTAGTCTTGTTTTAATAAGCAAACATGGTGGTTGTCAATCACCATATCCCCATACTAGTTTGTCACTCAAATTTTTGGAATAAAACACAAGAGAAATCCTTTCGGTCCTTTTTCTTAAAACATGTTTTATCAACAAATCAAACCAAGACTAATATTTTTCTAACAAACTTATTTAAACAAGATCATATATACATGCATCACATATGAGAACACTAGTATGATTAACTACATCCCAACACACAAGTATATCCCAAAAACTACCTTATGATAATAATAACTAAACACAAATCATAACAAAGTAATTCCAATAATTCAAGAGAATAGAAATCCATAACAAAGTTCATAGAATACCTAAACTTTTTTTATTACAAGAATTAGAATTCGTGGATTGTAGCAACCACGCGCCTCCAATCACCTAGATTCACCGTATAACTCCAAATTACCAAAACTATGGATGAGAATTGTTCCTCCTTGCTCCTCGGACGCTTTTTCAGTAAGAACTATGCTTTGGGCCTAATAAATTGTTGGTATTAGTTTTGATGTAAACTAATACACTTTTTGGTTGTGTCACACCTAGTAAACTGACTAGGTTAATTATAGCCAAATAAACTTGCTCAACTCGACCAAAACGCTCCCAACAAGTTAATATCAAGAAATGATCGCCTCCAATGATTATGGGGAGTTAAGGCAACAATAAATGCAACTTTTGTAACCGCAGCCTCATGCAACCGATCGCCGGCAACCCGATCGGTTGCGATTTGACCATTTGCCCAACCAGATCGTTACTTCGTTCCACCGACCGTTTGTGCCGATTTGACTTTTGTTGACTTTCTTGTTTATACGCCATCTTTTGCTCACGATGATTCCTAAGGCAAAACTTGATCTTTCCTTGCTGTAGATACTTAGAAATCATTGTGTTTCCCAATCATTGAATCCAAAAGCTTCCTTGCTCGACTTCCTTCCTCGAGAAGCTTCCAAATGTGCATAAAAACTTCATTTCCTCATCATTCGTGATACCTGGCTACACATACATACACACAATAACGCATCTTTTGCACTTTTGCAACAGTTATGAGTAAATATAGCCAATTATCATGCACAAAACCAACAATACGCTACTAAAAATATATTCATTTTGTATATCAAACCCCCACACTTAAGTTCTACTCGCCCTCGAGTAGGTCTAACATTTGCAAAGATTGATTTCAATGGTCTTGACACCATGGTTCCAAAAATGTAACAATCATCCCAAAAGAGATAATCATTATTTTGCTTTTAATATGTGAAAACTTTCAAAAATGAACCAAACACTTTAGATAACATAACTAGAACACCTCACTAATGATTTTAAGAATTCACTCAACACTCATATATTGGTGGGTATATGTAAATCACTCAATGCCTAGTCATGATCAATGCTTTTACCATAAGCTTGTACAAGTATAAAAAAAAAAAATAAATTCATCAAAGAGGGCTTTTATTCGGGTTATATCGTTAAGGCTAAGGGTTCATTAAGGGTATGGATAAGGCATGGGATGGTTTATGAAATTGGTGTTAAAAGAAAATAAAGTCAAGTCTAACCCTCCATGTTGCTAGCCATCATACAAACCACAACTCAGAATAATTATTTCACCTCTTCAAATATCGATCTCCAAGAAATATGTAACTCAATTTAGCTCATTGGCTAATCAATATCCTTCATATAGCTCATTGGCTATAACATTTTTTTTTCAACATAACAAAGTTCCCCCACACTTAGTGTAAGCATACACCACAAAAAAAAAATGGAGAAAGACGCCTTTCATCTATGATGGAGAATGGTACACACTATAAACAAAGTAGCTTCTTCATATCATCAAAAACAATCTAACATTTCAAACAACTAGCAACAAACCAATAGACATGACAAGGGTTGGCTAAAGTTTAAAGTGTAAGATTTTTTTTGTATTTTTCCGATTTAACAAATGAAAAGATTGCCAGAGGGTGTAACTAGGGTACCTAGTGCTAAAGATGAGCACTAACAAATGGGTCCATATAAGGGTGGTTAACTAACCGATGTGGCTAGCTAATATATCATTAGATGTAAGATGGAAGGCCATTTGGTTAAATCCCTACGAGCCTCTTATCACTTGAAGAATTTTTATCACCAGAGTGATTTTAACCGTAATGCATAACTAGTACAAGTTCTAGAATCGACATAATCACCGGCACACTAATAGCAAATATAAAACAAAAGATGTGTTTTATACAAAAAGAAACCTCACAATTGCCTTGGAAAAAAGGCTATATGCGTGCTAGAAAATGCTATCGAATCCAAAATGAATTACTTTCGTAATTTGGTTCAAATCCAAAAATTTTCAAAAACCTCATTTTACCATTGAAATACCCAAGTTATTTTTTAATATTTATCAATAATAAGCGTGAAAACAACTAGACCATCAAGGGCTTAATCCGAATTCTAATTACTGCATCCAAAAGTTATCTAAAAAAAATTAAAAATGCGTATCATTTTTCCTATTTTCTTCCCTCCCCATACTTAAGTTTTGCATTGTCCTCAATGTAATAAAATGAACTTCAAAGTAAAGAAAATGGGAAAAAAATAGTTAAAAGATACCACGGGATAGAATATGCAATACGCATATTTGGTCATAAGAAAGCATGTGAGTTATCCAACTCCAAATTTTGACCATCAATAAGCTTCCGACACATCCATCCTCGCAAAACAAAACCCGCACACACAATACACAAAACAAAACAAAACAATCCAAAACAAATGCTACTAAAAACAAAATAAAATGAAGCAAAATATGTTAATCATCCTAAAGAAATAGTTAAAAAGATAGAAATAATATGGTTTAACACATCATAACCACTGTCTTTGAAACCACAAATCACGAATGATCCACGATCACTCGTCGTCCTCGCTCATCGTCGCCACCTTCTTCATCATCATACTCATCATCATCATCACTCTCGGTTACATAGTTTTCGATCCACAATTCTAAGCCAACTCTCCTCTTCTTCTTCTTCCTCCATTACTGCGATGTGATCCTCCAACATCATAACTTGCTCCACCAACCTCGGGTAATCAACCATATGCACCTGGATCAGAAATGGTGCATATCCGATATGGATACGGATAGGTCCAGGATAAGAAGTGTGGGGAAAGGATATGGTGGAACATCATGGATTGTAGGGTGGTAACTCATAATTGCTTCCGAGCCATGTGTTGAAAGATAGGCATTGAATAATCACTGATGTAATTGTTTCTCAACATCATCGTAGTCTCCACACATCCCTACATTGAATCTCATCTAAATGTTGGTTCCACTCTCCCCTACCTGAATCAAAACTACCGATGTACCCGCTTGCACGTTCCCCATTGGTATACTTTCCCTAGCTGGCTGTGGTGGTTGTTGTTGTTATTGAGGTTCAACCCATAACCCCAAGGTTTTCAATTTCCTATTCAAAGCATTCCCAAAACCATTTGCACTCCATATCTCACTATACGTGGCTCTCACACTTATCCAATTCCTCATCAACATAATACCCAAGATTCTTCGCCAACCTTGTCACAAAATGTCCTCCACAAATGTTGCTATTGCTCTTGATTCCCGAGGCCTCCTAATTGACAAATACTCAAATCATTGCTCTCCAAATCGCATTACCGCCCATAGTTTCCAGTAACATCATAACCCATAAGTCCGACATTTGTCCCCTTTCCATACCTATTAAACGGCCAGTCACTATCAATTTGTGAAGTATCATCATTAATGGATTCCTCGATGGTCGAGGCATTCCTCCTCGGAGTTAAGGATCTCCCACGATTCCAATAGGTGGGTACACTAGGAAAGTCTTTTCAAACCTCCAACCTCGAAAAATGAGTCAAATAATCGATGAGTTAACCTCATGTGCTCATACAAACCAAGAGCCACGCTAAAGCCGCAAGTAGTGTAAGCATGACCCTTCCACAAAGCCTAAACCAAACACAAACTTCCTCCATCAAATTCCGAACATTCACCTTTCTTTCAAAATACATGGTTGAAAAGAACTCCATACAACACTCTCGATAAACCTCTTCATTGATGCTAAATGCTCTTTCCTATGACAAATCATCGAACGAATCCCCATCCGCCTGGATACACTGAAGATGTCCGATCATTCTTCTCAACTCCTTTCACATTCATACTCCGCAAACAATCCCAATCAATCACCCTCGAACCAAACATGTCCTATTTTACAATTTTGATAACCTTCCTGAGCATGCTTCTCCCCGCTCTGTGAGATCTTTGAACTTTAAGTTGGCATTTGCTTCCGCCTTCAAGCTATACTTGACTTTCTTCCTCTCGTTCCTTTGACAAAAATTCGTAACAATCGAGTTAATTGGAATCGGC
>OU343218.1:74982611-75026282 GCA_910596185.1 Chrysanthemum makinoi | reverse complement strand
GATCAGCCTCTAAAGACCAATGATTCTAATGCTGAAGAAGGTGTGACCAATACAGATGACACAGTGATAGAACCTCAAGTGATCAGTACTAATGTGGTTAATACTGATAAGCCACATGTTAGTACTGATGAGCCAGAATTTAGTACTGATGGTTCTCATTCCATTCCATCAGTAAATACAGAGGTTCCTGATCCCTATGGTGAAGCTAATGAGATTGATCTTATTAATATAGCTTCATCTTATGCTGTTCCTGCAACACCACACAGAAGAATCAATCAAGAACATCCCTTGGAAAATGTTATTGGGGATGTTCATGCTGAAAGAGCTACAAGATCTAGATTTTAGCATAGTGAGACTGGATTCTTTAGTGCCATCTATGAAGAAAGGTTACATGGGGACACTCAAACATGTCTCTTTGCTTGCTTTGTTTCACAGGCAGAACCAAAGAAAGTCTACAAAGCCCTTGAAGATGAAGCATGGGTAGAAACGAATGCAAGAAGAGCTTCTCCAGGTTCAAACTTCAAATGTATGGGTTCTTGTGGATCTTCCCCGATGGAAAGAGAGCTATTGGCACTAAATGGGTTTTCAGAAACAAGAAAGATGAAAGAGGTGTAGTAATACAACAAGGCTAGACGTGGCTCAGGATATACACAACAGGAAGGAATCGACTATGAAGAGGTCTTTGCTCCAGTGGCAAGGATTGAAGCTATCAGATTATTCATGGCCTTTACATCATACAAAGACTTCCGCATTAAGTATACTAGATGGATGTGAAGTTCCTCTATGGAAAGATTGAGGAGGAAGTTTATGTCTGTCAACCTCCAGGCTTTGAAGATCCCAATTTTCCTGACAAAGTATACAGGGTTCAAAAGGTACTCTATGGTCTGCATCAAGCCCCAAGAGCTTGGTATGAAACATTGGCCAAGTATATTTTGGGCAATGGGTTTAGAAGAGGGAAGATTGATCAGACTCTATTCATCAAGAATGTGAAGAATGATATTCTACTGGTTCAGATCTATGTTGATGACATTATTTTAGGCTCAACCAAGTAGGATCTATGCAGAGAGTTTGAAAAGTTGATGCATGATAGGTTTCAGATGAGTTCTGATGCGTGCCAAACAGTCAAGCTAAATCACTCAAGTCTGCCACTTGTGAATGGCAGACCGTAACCAACTTAAAACTGCTTAAGCACGAATGCAATGAAGATCTGGGGAGTATAGTGTTTCCCCGGGTCGTTATGTCCCAACGAGCTGTGCAATGGATCACCCAACGTATAGTGATCGAGAGATTTGAACGGAAAAGGAGATTGTGAATTATTATAACTACAGAAAAAGGACATAAACTACAAGGGCTTAAATGCAAATTAAAGGAAATTAAAAAGATAAAAAAATATTAAATAAACGCTATCACTATTTTTAAAATTGATGAACGTTTAAAACTTAAAACTTAAAACTTACGTCTAAAAAAATAAAATTACGTAAACGTACAAAATAAAAAGTGAGATCTAAGAAATAAAAATCCTAAAAATATGAAAATGACATTTTTACAAACCTAATGATAAAAGAAAATTTATAGAAAAAGAAAATTATTTTTACAACTATTTAATTAATTATTATTAATTAAAAACTATTTTTAACTATTTAATATTAACCTAAAATACAAGAAATTAGGAAATTAAGCTAGAAAAATAAAATTAAGACTTAGAAAAATCTAAAATATCAAAAGAGAATTTTCAAAACTATTTTTATATTTTTCTGACTATTTTTCTATTTTCTAGGAATTTTAAACTATTAAAAACTAATTAAATGTCTTAAAAATACAAATTTAACTAAGAAAAATTCAGAAAAATATTTTTTTGTCTTTTTATATTTATCTAAACTTAAGAAAAATGAAAAATTATTTTTTTGAAGCTTTTCTTAATTTTTTGTATTAAATGCTAATTAAAAATGCTTAAAAACTACTTAAAATAGGGAAAAATACCAAACTGACCTATAAAAATCTAAAAAATTCAAGATAAGCTTAAAATAATGCACTGAATCTAGGAAAAATATAAAAAACAGGGGTTGTGTACAAGAAAATGGGACTGCAAGGCCAAGTGCTTATAAAGAAGCACTTAAAATAAGCCAACCACCACAAATAAGCACTAAACTGATTTAAGTTCTAATATGCTAAAATTATCCAATTGCAACTAAAAACAACTAGCCTTAAACTCTGGAATGCAAGTTACAAAGATTTGGCTAATATGGCTCAAGTGCTTAAAATCAATTGAGGGTGCTAAGTTTAGACTTAAGCACAGGCTTCAAAATAAGCTGGAAATGAAAAGCAAAAGTTGGAACTCAATCAAGACCTGGCTAAGAACACATAAACCAAAAACTAGACCTAGGTGAGCTCTAATGAGCTCTGTGCAAAGCTAGCAAATCACCTGTGCACACTCAGTCAATGCTGAGCTTGTGCACAGGGGATTTGAGACCCAATCCACAAGCTCATTTGAAGCTTTTAAAAAAATTGCAAAATTATACAAAAATGGCTATAAGAAAATAGACCAAGGGAAGTTTTTAAAACAACAATTTTCACTGAAATTGGCTTAAAAATGAAGCCAAGAAAATTCACCCCAGTTGGATGAAAAATTGGTTTTTTGACAATTTGACTTTTATGACAGATTTGAAAAGCTGACTTTTTTGAACTTTGAATCCAATGTAAGGACTGATAATGATGTAAAATGATGAAATGAAGATACTGCAAGCTATGTTTATGACTTTTAAACACAAAACAAGAATTTGCTTTGCAAAGATCACAACAATTAATGAGTTTGAGACAGATAAAAGGTAATTTTGACTTGAGTGGTTTGCAGGCATAAAACTAAGACAGGTATGAGTTTATTAGAGCTAAGCAAACTTAAAACAACAAGAGTTAAACACTGCACACACCTCTAATATAGATATGACAGCAAAACCAAACACTCCTTAATTCAACTGTTTTGCAAATTTAATGAGACAAACACTGACCAAACTTGTATCAATGATCAAGCTAAGTCTATATATCCTAAATATAGCTTAATAACATTAGAACCAGTTTTAACTACAAATGAAGATAATGCAAAGAAATCCTTGGCAATCACTTACAAACAGTCCTTAGCCACTATGGCTTGAAACAACACCCAATGAACACTAGCCTAATCCAAACCCTATCCTAGCTCAATATCAACCCAATTCCATGGCTGCTTCAACCCATTTCCATTTGCAAGTCCAAAAGAACCCTGTTTGACTTTCTTTAACCAATATCCCAAGTTGATTGAAACTTAAACTTAAGCTTATAAAAAGCTATGAGAAGCTCATATAAGCTTATTGGAGCAGAGAATCAAGCTATTTGAAGCTTTTGTATTAGAATTTGAAATGGAAAATTTCAACAGTAACCTTAAAATTCGAATTCTTAATGCAAACTTGAATTTATAATTGGAAATGGTTTATAATGATACACTAAGCTTAGTTTGATACAAAGGAACAAGAAATTACAGATATTACACTAAATTAAGAGCTTTTAGTTAAAAACGACATTTATGATAAATAAAAAACTACTTTTTTTTCTATCTTGCTCCCTCTTTGCTTCTTTTATAATCCAATCTTTTTCTCTTTCCACTCTGAATGTTTCCCACTTGAAATGATAGCCATTGGATGGCTAAAAGTGATCCTGGCCTTTGAATGGATTTTGGCGCCAAATCTGTTTTTATTAGTTGGAGAGTTGAGTGAAATGGGGGAGAGGCATTAATTGCATTTGGAGTTTGGTGGAGGTGGGGGGAACAAGGAGAGGTGATAGGGTGAGCTGGTGGTTGGAATGGTGGCTGGATATGGGAGTAGCAGACAGTGGGAGGGAAAACGGGGAAAGGGGAAAGGTTTGACCGGGTTTGAATGGGTTTAATAATACAAAGGGGGTCCAAATTTCATAATGACAGGGGGTCACTTGGGTTGGCAGGGTCATATGGGTTTGTGATAGGGTCAAAATGGGTGTAAAGGGTTTAAATCACAAGGACCTTTGTTGTAATTTCTGAAAATGCAAGGACCAATGCTGCCAATTTGCAAATTTGTTTCAAGGGACCACAATTGACAAGTTTCCATAGTACAAGGACTAAACTTGACATTTTCCAATTATCCAAGGGCCATTTTTGCCAAATTTCAAACTTGAAGGACTAATTTTGTAATTTCTCAAAACTTTTGATATTTTTCACCAAAGGACTAATTTTGACAACTTTTGATTTTAAAAGGACCTTTGGTGATTTTACTTTTGAAATTATGGCTCAGGGACTATTTTTAACAACTTTTGAAACTTGGGGGACTGAAACTGCCAAATATGCAACTAGCTCATTTTTTCATTTGATTTGAACATTTTGATTGAAACATATAAAATGCTTTTTTGGAATATTTTCAGTATTTTGATGCATTTCTGAGCATTTTTAAACGTTTTGCAGTTCAGATTTGACTAAAAAATGATGAGTATTTACACACTCATCAATCCCCCACACTAAACTATTGCTAGTCCCTAGCAATCTTTTGAGAAAAACTTAATGGATTTGAATCTCTTTACCAAAAGCCATTACTTCTGGAGTAGCCAAATGTTTTAGTTCAAGTAAGAACCATGGTACACCGATAACCATGTGATTTTGAGCAAACCACCAGCTTCCAACGGATTTGATTTGTCTTTACCAGAAGCCGTTTGCTCTGGACTAGCCAACTCTTAGATAAATTATCAATATTATCTTTGGTGAGTCGATTACCAATTATGGTTTTTCCACTGCCTTTACCACAAGCCATAAACTTGCGGGCTAGCCAACTCTTCACTTTTTAGGATATGGTGAGCTGAATACCATACAATTTTGGGCAAATTGCAAGCGGTCAACGGATTTGAGATATCTTTACCAAGAGCCGGTTGCTCCTGGATTAGCCAATCCTTTAGTTTATTAGACAAGGCGGACTGATAACCATAAGATGAGTCAGTGTAAAACACTTACTCCAAAAAAAAATTTGGCCAAAAACGGGGGAATTAGGTGGTATAATACATGATAAATTCGTGAGAATTCCCCCCCACACTTAGAAATGAATATTGCCCTCAATATTCAAGTACCGGCGGTTATGCCGAAACTGAGAACGTAAAAGGGAAATATTACGGCCATTATTTGAAAGATTTTTTTTTTTTTTTTTTTTTTTTTTTAGAAAACATGTGGGGCAACCCCCCCACACTAGGGTGGTAGAAAATAGAAAGAAGTCAGAAATATGGGTGAAAACCCATATGGCGTGCTACTGTTTTTGATTACCGAGTCGCTAGCTTGACTCGACCCCGAATTCATTGGTTCATGGGGAAGTAAGTGGAAGAGACAATCTCCATCGGACTTTCATTCAAATTGTTTGGACAAACATTTGAAGCACGTGAAAGTTCCACACCGATGAGATATACATAGAACCGGCTCAAAAATGATAAATGAAAATGCCGGGGTCAAAGATAGTGTCCTCACTCCCGAACGAGTGAAGATGGAGAGAAATCACAAGATATTTGAGGAAAGGAAGAAAGATTCTGATAACAATCAAGATCCATTCTTCATCCTCAAATGTAGACGTATCAGGAGGAAGGGTGAGGGTAGTATCATTAATAAGCAAACTCGTATGATAGAGTACACCTTCCTCCGAGCTAATATCATCCTCAAGATCAAAATAGAAATGATCATGTTCCGGAGGAGATATATCATGAGAGAGTTCACCGGAGAACTCTTTATGAAGAGAATCATTCACATGAGGTGAAATTGTGAACTCTTGTTCCATTGTGGGCTCATCACTATCCTCAATCTGAGTATCAAAGAGTGGATTCTCAGAATTTGAAGTGAATTCAGAGTCGAATTCAAATAGAGGATAGGTGAAAGTAGCTTTGAATGTTTCGGGAACAAAGTGATCAACATTCTCTATTGGACTGTTAGGGGTAAGAAGTGAGTGATCGATCATTGTCAACGAGACTTTCAGTCTCTCCCAGATCGGCTTCGAAATCAAAGAGTGGATTGATGTGAGTGAGTTCACCGGAGAACTCCTCAGAAGGGGATCAGACTGTGGAAGTGATGCCTCAACATACTCGATGTTTCCATAGGAAGCACAATCGTCGCTAAAATCGGAGAAAGTTTCCAAATGATCATTTGAACACTCAAGAGGGGAAAGAGAATCACACACATGATCAGAAGTTCCCTGTGACTCTCTCGGGATTGGGACAAGGCTCTCAACACTAGACTTTATGAAGTCGTCCGATTCCTTTTCAGGAACAGTGTCAAGATGCTCATCCCCCATGTTTAGAGAGTGAGTGGGAATATCGGGTGTGATAACAACAGACTGAGGGAGTTTAGAAGGACTAGCATACATATGTTTTATACTTTCCATTTGTTCTTCTGCTAGTAATTCCATCATAGTCATTTCTCCCTGAGTTTTCATGGAATGAGTTTCAACTGATGAACTTGATGAACCGTTATAAAATTGTAGGAGATCAAGGATATCTTCATCATCATCGTCATCAGGAATGAAGCGGAATCGAGAGCTAGATCTGGCTGCTTTTTCTTTTGCAATTGATTCCCTAATAGATTTTTCAAACGCAATTTGGGAATTTATTTTAGCAGCCTGCTCTTCAGCTAACAATTCTTCCATGGATTTTTGATTTGGATTATCTTGGGAGTGTTTAGATTCCTTCAAATCTTTCACTAAATCCAAAAGATCAAGGAGAAGATTTTGAGGAAGTGGCTCAGGCTGAGGTGGTGCCTGATTCATTTGGTACTGCAGAGGTTGGTCATGATACGAAGAGTCGTAATTGTTACAAGGAAATGGATTCCTTGTTTGACAATCAGAGCTAAAGTGAGGACCTCCACAATACTCACAACAGTAAAACTGATGTGGCTGTGAGTCGTATGTGTTGTAGTCATAATTGTTATCAGGAACCTGCTCATAGACAAGCGTGTTTCCCGATTGACAATCAGAACTGGAGTGTGAACCACCACAGTACTCACAACAGTAAAACTGCTGAGTCTCACAGTGTGGTAGCTGATGGAATAAATCAGTTGTGTTATGGTAGGAATAGGGATCCTGGTTATAGACAGACCCGTTTCCTGATTCCACCATGCTACAACTGGGGCAATTGCCACCATTATAAGGACCACCACACCATTGACAACCAAGAGGGTGAGGATAAGACATAGAAAGAATCAAAGGTTTTCAGAGGGGTAGGGATGAAGAATCAAAGATGTGAGAGGGTAAAGAGGAATATTTTTGGTATTTTTGAAAAACATTTTGTAAAAACAAAGAATGAAAATCTTTTTGGGTTTTTTTGATTTTTTAAAAGAGAATATAAACACATACAGATGGTATAAACAAGGATTGAATATCCAAATCACTAATCTGCTAGACGTAAGATTATCAGCACAGCTCCCCGGCAGCGGCGCCAAAAATTTGATGCGTGCCAAACAGTCAAGCTAAATCACTCAAGTCTGCCACTTGTGAATGGCAGACCGTAACCAACTTAAAACTGCTTAAGCACGAATGCAATGAAGATCTGAGGAGTATAGGGTCTCCCCGGGTCGTTATGTCCCAACGAGCTGTGCAATGGATCACCCAACGTATAGTGATCGAGAGATTTGAACGGAAAAGGAGATTGTGAATTATTATAACTACAGAAAAAGGACATAAACTACAAGGGCTTAAATGCAAATTAAAGGAAATTAAAAAGATAAAAAATATTAAATAAACGCTATCACTATTTTTAAAATTGATGAACGTTTAAAACTTAAAACTTAAAACTTACGTCTAAAAAAATAAAATTACGTAAACGTACAAAATAAAAAGTGAGATCTAAGAAATAAAAATCCTAAAAATATGAAAATGACATTTTTACAAACCTAATGATAAAAGAAAATTTATAGAAAAAGAAAATTATTTTTACAACTATTTAATTAATTATTATTAATTAAAAACTATTTTTAACTATTTAATATTAACCTAAAATACAAGAAATTAGGAAATTAAGCTAGAAAAATAAAATTAAGACTTAGAAAAATCTAAAATATCAAAATAGAATTTTCAAAACTTTTTATATTTTTTCTGACTATTTTCTATTTTCTAGGAATTTTAAACTATTAAAACTAATTAAATGTCTTAAAATACAAATTTAACTAAGAAAAATCAGAAAATATTTTTTGTCTTTTAATATCTAAACTTAAGAAAAATGAAAAAAAATTATTTTTGAAGCTTTTCTTAATTTTTGTATTAAATGCTAATTAAAAATGCTTAAAAACTACTTCAAATAGGGAAAAATACCAAACTGACCTATAAAAATCTAAAAAAATCAAGATAAGCTTAAAATAATGCACTGAATCTAGGAAAAATATAAAAAACAGGGGTTGTGTACAAGAAAATGGGACTGCAAAGCCAAGTGCTTATAAAGAAGCACTTAAAATAAGCCAACCACCACAAATAAGCACTAAACTGATTCAGAAGTTCTAATATGCTAAAATTATCCAATTGCAACTAAAAACAACTAGCCTTAAACTCTGGAATGCAAGTTACAAAGATTTGGCTAATATGGCTCAAGTGCTTAAAATCAATTGAGGGTGCTAAGTTTAGACTTAAGCACAGGCTTCAAAATAAGCTGGAAATGAAAAGCAAAAGTTGGAACTCAATCAAGACCTGGCTAAGAACACATAAACCAAAAACTAGACCTAGGTGAGCTCTAATGAGCTCTGTGCAAAGCTAGCAAATCACCTGTGCACACTCAGTCAATGCTGAGCTTGTGCACAGGGGATTTGAGACCCAATCCACAAGCTCATTTGAAGCTTTTAAAAAATTTGCAAAATTATACAAAAATGGCTATAAGAAAATAGACCAAGGGAGGTTTTTAAAACAACAATTTTCACTGAAATTGGCTTAAAAATGAAGCCAAGAAAATTCACCCCAGTTGGATGAAAAATTGGTTTTTTGACAATTTGACTTTTATGACAGATTTGAAAAGCTGACTTTTTTGAACTTTGAATCCAATGTAAGGACGGATAATGATGTAAAATGATGAAATGAAGATACTGCAAGCTATGTTTATGACTTTTAAACACAAAACAAGAATTTGCTTTGCAAAGATCACAACAGTTAATGAGTTTGAGACAGATAAAAGGTAATTTTGACTTGAGTGGTTTGCAGGCATAAAACTAAGACAGGTATGAGTTTATTAGAGCTAAGCAAACTTAAAACAACAAGAGTTAAACACTGCACACACCTCTAATATAGATATGACAGCAAAACCAAACACTCCTTAATTCAACTGTTTTGCAAATTTAATGAGACAAACACTGACCAAACTTGTATCAATGATCAAGCTAAGTCTATATATCCTAAATATAGCTTAATAAACAGATTAGAACCAGTTTTAACTACAAATGAAGATAATGCAAAGAAATCCTTGGAAATCACTTACAAACAGTCCTTAGCCACTATGGCTTGAAACAACACCCAATGAACACTAGCCTAATCCAAACCCTATCCTAGCTCAATATCAACCCAATTCCATTTCTTGCCAACCCATTTCCATTTGCAAGTCCAAAAGAACCCTGTTTGACTTTCTTTAACCAATATCCCAAGTTGATTGAAACTTAAACTTAAGCTTATAAAAAGCTATGAGAAGCTCATATAAGCTTATTGGAGCTGAGAATCAAGCTATTTGAAGCTTTTGTATGAGAATTTGAAATGGAAAATTTCAACAGTAACCTTAAAATTCGAATTCTTAATGCAAACTTGAATTTATAATTGGAAATGGTTTATAATGATACACTAAGCTTAGTTTGATACAAAGGAACAAGAAATTACAGATATTACACTAAATTAAGAGCTTTTAGTTAAAAACGACATTTATGATAAATAAAAAACTACTTTTTTTTCTATCTTGCTCCCTCTTTGCTTCTTTTATAATCCAATCTTTTTCTCTTTCCCTCGAATGTTTCCCACTTGAAATGATAGCCATTGGATGGCTAAAAGTGATCCTGGCCTTTGAATGGATTTTGGCGCCAAATCTGTTTTTATCAGTTGGAGAGTTGAGTGAAATGGGGGAGAGGCATTAATTGCATTTGGAGTTTGGGGTGGGGGGGGAACAAGGAGAGGTGATAGGGTGAGCTGGTGGTTGGAATGGTGGCTGGATATGGGAGTAGCAGACAGTGGGAGGGAAAACGGGGAAAGGGGAAAGGTTTGACCGGGTTTGACTGGGTTTAATAATACAAAGGGGGTCCAAATTTCATAATGACAGGGGGTCACTTGGGTTGGCAGGGTCATATGGGTTTGTGATAGGGTCAAAATGGGTGTAAAGGGTTTAAATCACAAGGACCTTTGTTGTAATTTCTGAAAATGCAAGGACCAATGCTGCCAATTTGCAAATTTGTTTCAAGGGACCACAATTGACAAGTTTCCATAGTACAAGGACTAAACTTGACATTTTCCAATTTTCCAAGGGCCATTTTTTCCAAATTTCAAACTTGAAGGACTAATTTTGTAATTTCTCAAAACTTTTGATATTTTTCACCAAAGGACTAATTTTGACAACTTTTGATTTTAAAAGGACCTTTGGTGATTTTTCTTTTGAAATTATGGCTCAGGGACTATTTTTAACAACTTTTGAAACTTGGGGGACTGAAACTGCCAAATATGCAAACTTAGCTCATTTTTCATCTGATTTTGAACATTTTGCATCTGAAACATATAAAATGCAATTTTGGAATATTTTCAGTGTTTTGATGTATTTCTGAGCATTTTTAGACGTTTTGCAGTTCAGATTTGACTAAAAAATGATGAGTATTTACACACTCATCAAGTTCTATGGGAGAACTCACCTTCTTTCTTAGGCTACAGGTCAAGCAGAAGACATATGGCATATTTATCAGTCAGGATAAGTATGTCAAGGATATTTTGGTGAAGTTTGGCTATGATAATGCAAAGATTGCAAGCACTCCTATGGAGCATAATAAGCCATTACTTCTAGATGCTGATGGTGAAGAAGTTGATCAGCACCTCTACAGATCAATGATTAGATCATTGATGTATTTGACTATCTCCAGACTAGATATTATGTTTGCAGTGTGTGCATGTGCAAGATTCCAAGTCTCTCCAAAGCTTTCTCACATGCATGCAGTTAAAAGAATCTTTAGATATATGAAAGGCCACGCTCAACTAGGCCTTTGGTATCCTAAGGACTCTCCCTTTGATCTGGTAGCTTACTCTCACAGTGACTATGCTGGGGCAAGTCTTGATAGGAAGTCAACCACAGGAGGATGTCAGTTTCTTGGTGATAGGTTGATTCATGGCAGTTCAAGAAGCAGAGCATTGTGGCAAACTCTACAACTAAGGCTGAATATGTAGCTGCTGCAAGTTGCTATGGTTAAGTTCTCTAGATTCAGAATCAGATGCTTGATTATGGGTATAATTTCATGGGCACTGTCATTTATATTGATAACAACAGTACTATATGCATTATCAAAAATCTAGTTTTTCATTCTAAAACTAAACATATAGAGATAACACATCACTTTATAAGAGACTGTAATGAAAAGAAACTGATCCAGGTTGACAGGATTGATACTGAGTTTAATGTTGCAGATCTTTTAACAAAAGATTTTGAATTTAGAAGATTCAGTATGGTCACAAGTATTGGAATGCTTCATCCATAATATGTCTTATCTCTATCTATTTTGTAAAGTTTTGTAAACTGGTGATTAGTACTGATTGTTATCTAGTTAATACTGATTGTGTAATGTTAATACGGATTGGCAAGAAAATGTCTTGGATTGTGTTTTCTTGGTTTTGGACTAACTTTTCAGGCATAACACAAGCAGTATGGATATGGATTGGTGACTAAAATGTTACAACACATGTGGTTCTCTTTCTTATGATCATACTGAAGCCACCACATGATGGAACTTGTTGTAACTCTGGATTTAGTGATGCCAAAGCATTATGTGGCATCTTGTGGTATTAATGAACATGAATTGATGGTTTCAGTTAGTCAGGTCATTCTGCACTAACCCACTCTTTTCCATTCTATCTGTTTACAGATAGTGTGACTAGCCCAAGGGCATCTGGCTTAGAGAACAGTGAGCAACCGTGAATCCAACACTTGTGTTGGAGGCAACAGCTGCCACAAGTTGGAAATCCTGTCAGGAAGGCCCTTTTATTGGGACTATCCATCACAAGCAGTCCTATGCACTGAAACCATTGGTTTTCACCAAACCAGAGGCCATGTAAGGCCGACCATGATTAAGTGTCTATCCCCACACTTAATCCCTCCAAAATTGGGGTTTCAGTATTATAATTTCCAAACTATGGGATAGTACTGATGGGTAAAGTTAATACTGATGGTTATAAGTTAGTACTGATAAGCATAGTTAGTACTGATGAACTAGACGTTAGTACTTATTCCAAAAGTCTGTTATGCAATGATTACTTTTACAAATTGAGTTGTTACCGTCTGTTTCTTTATATAAGGGTTTCCTAATTGGTTTCTCACTTTTTACCATAAATATTTACAAGGCGGTTCAACCAAAATTTTCCAAATCTCTATATATTGCATAACTTTTCAATTGATTTCACCACGATTCACTAAAGGCTTTTGCGATCAAATCCCACCTTACTAACCCTTATTCTTATTGCTCATGGCTCCTCTTGATTTTGTCGATAAGCACAACATGGTGGCGTGCTTGGACTTGCCAGAAGGCAATGAAGAATTCACTGAGATAGTAGCTTTCCTTAATAGAAGCAGCATCAGGTTTGCTTTACTTTTAAACCCTACTATCTTATGTACCCCTGTCAGGAAGTTTTGGCAAACTGCTATTGCCTCAACAACTGAGGAAGGGGTACAACAGTTAATTGGCACAGTGGATGGCACACAAATTGTTATTACTGAAGCCTCTCTAAGAGAACATCTTCATCTTAGGGATGCTGAAGGTATTAGCACTTTGCCAGCCACTGACATAATTGAACAACTCTCATTGATGGGGTATAGACATGAGAACACTTTCAAATTTCACAAAAGTCAGTTTTTCCGACAATGGAGGTTTCTAATTCATACCCTCTTACATTGTTTGAGTCACAAAAGGACTGGCTGGGATGCTTTTCCCTCAAACATAGCCACAACCTTGATCTGCCTTGCAACAGGCAGGGTGTTCAACTTTTCAAATTATATTTTTGAGGGTATGCTTAAAAATGCAGTTAGCAAAACCAAGTTTCTGATGTATCCCAGGTTTATACAAATATTTTTGGATCTTCAGAAACAAAACTTGCAGCCTCACAAAAATGTTTATCCATAAAAAATACTCACAGCCAAAGTATTTTCAAATATGTTAAGGGCTATGGTAGGATATAGTGGGGTTGTAGTGCCATTGTTTCCTAATATGCTTATTGCAGAGGGTGAAGGACCATCAAGCACAGGTGGCTCCCAACACACACCCACAGATGGTGAACACTCTCCCAATCAAAAACTTTCATCAACCAGTAGGCACTCCAGATAAGAGAGTGGGACAGCTCAGCCCCATTCTCCTTCTAACATTGTACCAGATGAGCCTATCTCAGATGATGTAGGAGATAGAATGGTAAGGGCTGCCACTACTCAACCAAGCTTAGAAGCTGGTGAGGATAGTGGTAACATAAATAAGACCCAAACCATGCCAACACCTAGTGAGCACTCCTCACAGTGTGGACCCATGCAAAGGCTTAAAAGGGGGGGGGGTGTATCTGCTCAGGCTAGGCTTGGGAGTGCATCTCAATTGCCTAATGACCCACCTCTCTCAGCAGGTCTCACAGCTGGAAGTGGTGAGGGCAGCTTATCACTTCAGGATATGACAGAATTGGACAGGTTTCTATGTAGAAAGGTGAATACTCTGGAGATTGCTTTGGAAGAACAAAAGAAAGCTACTGCAAAAGTTCATACCAAGATGCTCCTGAAGATGAAAAAGTTAGAGCATCAGGTCAAGCTTCTCACTAAGTCTACAGCAGTAGCATCTCTAGTCACTGCATCTCTCCAAAGAAAGGCCAAGTTCAGAGTCTCAAGTACCTCAACAGAGGATTCTACAAAACAGGGGAGGAGTTCTGATATTAAGGTAGAAGTGAATTTGGTCAATAGCAAGGTGGTGCAGCTTTTCAAAGTCCTTTTGCTGATGAAGAAGAAGTTCAGGTCACCATTGATGCAGAAGAAGTACTTAGTACTCCTACATGCACTATCAGTACTATCCCAGTTAGTACTGTTAGTGTTGTAGTTAGTACTGATAGTACTATGGTTAGTACTCCTGGAATTCTACAATCAGTATTAAGTCCAATCGTTCAGATAGCTGCTGATCTACAACAAGCAACAACTACTGAGGCCACTACCATCACTACCACTCCTAATGAAGATAGTGATGAAGAGGAAAGAGAGAAACATGCTGTATTGGGACTTCAGAGCTTGAAGAAAACTGTCCCCATCTCTCCCACTTACAAGAAGCCTTATGTGTTGTACCTAAGGAAGAAGACCAAGTCAGCAGAACCCAAGCCTAAAGAAAAGGGAGTTGTTATCCAAGAAGGAGGTGCTCCAGCATCACCAACCTCTTCAGCTCCAAAGATTAATCCCAAAGACAAAGGCAAGGGCATCTTGGTGGAAGTACCAAAGAAGAAGAAAGAGATTGAAAGGTTGAATGAAGAGGCAGCAAGGAAGCTTGCAGCACAATGGGATGAGGAAGAGTTGCAGAAAGAAGCTGCAAAGAAAGAAAAGAAAAAGCTGGCTAAAATGGCTGAAGACTGGCAAACATGGGATGACATGAGAGCCAAAGTAGAAGCAACCAAGGAGGTACAACAGAAGCTGCAACAAGATCAGGGTACAAGTATCAATGAAGCAGCTCAGTTGTTTAGTGAGATCTTGGCTAGAAGACAGAGTCAGTTCAGACAGCAAAGAGAAATTGAAAAGGCCTCAAGACCTCCAAACAAGAGTCATTAAAAGATGTATCTCTGTAAGTACATCATGTATCAAGGTGAAGATAGAAGAACATTGAAGCAACTTAATCAATTGTCTTGGGAGACTCTTCAAAGACTTGCTGACACAATTCAAAAAAGACTTCTGGACTTCAGACCTATGCAAGCTGATGATATTGTTGAAAGGTCATAGCCTATTGGAAGCTACATAAGACCATCTGAAAAAGGAGCTTCCTCAACTGAACCTAAAAGACTGAAAGCCTTTGATGAAGATAAAGGTAGACACACTGAAGAAGAGCTCAATAGGATGATGTTAATTGAAGCTCAGAAGAAGCATTGTACTCAGAGCCCATCAATACCAGATACCCAATCATCAACTGGGATATCTACACTAAAGATGGAAAAAGGCATTGAAGGATTCACAGAGCTGGTGGAAGGACAAGTGCTTATTTGTACTTGGTAGATCTGTTTGCAGTTATTGACAGGAAGGATCTACCTAAGCTGTGGGAGTTAGTCAAAAACAGGTTCAAGAACAGAGATCCAGATAATGACAAGGATCTGGAGCTACTCTATGAACTACAGAACATATTTGAACCTGATCCAACAGGAGAACAATGGAAGTTTCAACCTGGTGATGAAGTCCTCAGTTGGACTTTGCTTGATTCCTGTGGACTGCACTTGGTCACTACATGCAATGGAACTGATATCTATATGTTGGTTGAAAGAACTTACCCACTTGCACTTGGAACCCTTCTACAAATGCTGGATGCAGGGCTAAGGATGGGAAATGTAATAGAAATGGCCAAAGAGTTGCTGCTGAAGATCTTTGACCAATCTAGAAGACCTAGCAGAAGAAAGTGAAGTTTGGAAGAATCCTCTAAGTCTGAAGAAACTTGTGTTTCAGAAACCCAATCACAAGTTTAGGGGAGGATTGTTGGGAAATTCACTTTAGGGAGTTAATACTTATAGTCTTAAAGTTAATACTAATAGTGATGTTAGAAGAGTATTAACTAGTTAGTACTGATAGTGCAAAAGTTAGTACTGATAGTGTTGAGTTTGTACTGATCTATATTAAGAATGTCGTGTATGGTTTGTAACAGCATATCTTCTATTCCAATAGAAGATATGATATACTTAATGCATAGTTATCTCTGTAAGGGATCTCCTTTGTGTAGAAAAGGAGATCCTAGCTAGGTCAAGCAAAAACCAATACTCTAGCCGTCTTAAGAAAAGCTTCAAGGTTGTAAACCCTAGTACTAGGAGAGTACTCGTATTATTAATCAATAATATTGAAGCTGTTGGTGTTACATTTGTATTTACTTTAATCTTCTAAAGTACATTCAAGTAGATTCCGCATACTTGTGTGTATCTACAACAAAGTTTCTCATTGTTGTTTTGGAACCATCCAAGGCAACTACACGTTTACAAGCTAAGTGTTCTACATCCAAGGTTGGGGACTTCACACAAATGAGATTTCAAGTTCATGTGATGGCCTTCGAGGATGCTTTAGTATTTTTGCCATTATGGAAAACTAGAAGGGTGGGTTGAATAGTTTTGCCGATTTTAAGTTTAGTTTCAAAAACTTTAGATTTGATCTTATGTGAATTCGTATGGATGGCTAGAAAGTATAAAGCAATAAGTAAAGTAAATAATGAAAGCAAGTAAAGTAAAGGATAGAGAGTAGTGACATAAGTGATTTATAGAGGTTCGGCTACAAGGACACCTTCCTTGCCCTATGATACGCGTACAACGCGCGTTCGGGTCAAAGGAAACTTCCTTTTCTTCGAGCAAGTTTTTCAACCACCTAGGCAGTGAACCTAATCATTGTAGTGTAGTATTAGGGTAAGCCTCGGGATTGATATCGTTCTCTAGGGGAATAGGAATGCTAGTGAGAAATTACTACGCTAAGGTAAAGGTACAATCTCGGGGTTTGAATTTGGGGGGTGGTACTTCTACCGATTACTCTACTATTCTAATTATCTAATCTAAGGGGTAGTCTATGTCTATTGAAGTGTGCTCGTATGATGATTAAAGATGTGTCTACCTAGATACTATTACTCCATAGTTATCTTTTATTGATGGTTGAATTGTCACGTCCTTATTCTTAACTCGTTGTGTTTTTTAAGGTCGTAGGGTGTGCTTTTATGCCTAACTCTTTAAAGCTACCTACGGTTAATGACTACGAAATCTCTAGGATTTATAAACTTAACACTAAGGTTTTCTTTGGTTTTTTAGCCTACAATTCCACTAGTAATTATAAAGTAATGTTTACAAAGATTAATCAAGCATTAAAAATACAACGATTGCTTTAGGTACTCCTATGCCAATTACAATTAAGATAAGAGACAATCAATCAATATTCAATAATCAGGTTTCATAGATCTAAGCAAACACACAAGTAAATTAGCCGGACATGTTAAACATGCAAGCATACACACATTCAATTGAAGACATAATGAAATCAAGGGAATAAATAACTTATCTCGATGTAAAATAGGGTATTAGAACCCTAAAATACTGTCCAAGACGGACTACAATCGTTTTAGGTTTTTACTCCACAAGTCTACCTCTTTAAAAGTCTGAAAATCGAATTCTATATATAGAGTTACAACTGCGACGACGTCACCTTTTAATTGTGACGCCGTCAGATCGCCGCCATTAGGGTTTCATCTTGGCCAAGTCAACTTTGGGACGGCGTCACGTTGTGGTTGTGACGCCGTCAGCCTTCAGCTCTGACGTCGTCTGAATCTGGATCTAGGCCATCTGAGGAAAAAAGTCTTCGTGACGCCCTAGTCTTCAAAGCCTAACGCCGTCAGGTGTAAAATAGCAATTTCACTCCTGAGTCGTCACAAATATAGGGACGGCGTGGCCCTTTTTTTATGACGCCGTCGGGTTCACTTCCAGCAGCTTGAGTGTCTTGATCTTGACTTTAGCCATTTTCTTTACATTTTAACTCCTTTTCGTCCAAATAAGCCTCATTCTAGCATTTTGCCTTCAAGAGACCTAAAAAGTGAAAAGGAACGAAATTAAGCAGTAACGGATATAAAAGTGCAATTAAGGGCTTAAATGACCTCTTAAAAGTGTACGTTTTAAATCCTTATCAAATATCCCTACACTTGGTATTTGCTTGTCCTCAAGCAAATGTGCTTTTGGCCAATCAATTTATAAGTTAGGGGGCATAAAGCAATGGTTTAATATAATTCACAACAAGTATAAGCCCCGCAAAAGTCATAACAAGCACATAAATTATATACTAGCACCTCAGAAGTGGTGTTTGGATACTCTCATCTCTCGGGTGTATATGAAATATATCAAATGGAAATGGAAGATAAACACTCATTAACCGGTCATAGTACATAGATTACCATAGGATTGAGAGGAGATCAAACCTCCATCGCTTTGGCATAAGCACCTAGGAAAAACTATCTAAGAGGTCTTTTAAAGGGTTATAACGTTAGGCTTACGGTAGGGAAACAAAGGGTTTGGTTGGATAGGCGATTTAGTGGTGGCAAGTCAAAAATCTTTTATTACAAGCATGAGAAGAATGGCGTTGCTAAGCCAAGACTCGACTCTCTAAACTCTAGATAACTTTGAAACAAACAAACATAAATATAAAGATAGATGTAGGATGGTAGCCCGTATGTTTTTTTCATTTTTTTAACACTTTTTTTTTGATTTTTTTTCATACACTTTTACTCTACCATCCTCTACGATAACATCAAAATATAAGGGATTTATAGGCACATCCCTACACTTGAATTTTTATTACTCTAGCACTAATTTGACCCGAATTGAACAGATCAAAACACTTGGAGTACATTATTATGTAGATAAAGGGAATTTGAATTTAACGTTCTTTCCCGTCACTCAATAAAATTTAACTTTACCCAATCGTCCCAATCGTCCCAAAACTGTATACAAAGGATATGATTCGACTTAGCAACCATGCAAGTAACTAGATAATTGAACTAAGGGTTTAGTATGATAACAATAATGCACTAAAAGTGAGTGCATACAAGGTAGGCTAAGGCTATTTGGGTGTACATTTGAGGGTGGATTGTAAACAATGTTGTTCATTGATATTCCGGAAAACCGAAACATCACGAGAACCGCGAAAAGGATAGGCTCTGAGGGGTTAACTAGGGGTATCGTGTACTAAAGATGAGTACAACGCAAGGGTGTGGGGGAATTACTCAACCGATGTGGAAGAAGTAATTATAATACGGGTATCAAACAAGGGTTATCCTAATGCCTCTTATCATTTAGTTATTCCTAACTACACAAGTGTAGTCTCACTAGCGATCTCGGGATGCATCACAAAAAAAGTTCTAGAATCTATTATACTACCGGTACACTCTCGAAGCATTAAAGATGAATGCTTTAATTCCTATAAATCTAGGGGTGAACCTCACATTTTTGGGGTGGAATTTGAGTGGTAAAGGGTTTTTGTGCTAGTCATATAACTTCCTATCCATGAGACGCTTTATTAAGGCTAAACACCCACTCCTACATGTCATGAAAAATTTTAAATTTGGTGCTAAAATTACCCAAACCGATATTTCTCATGGTTTATTAAACAAATGAAATTGGACAAGACAAATAATCAAGGATAAGCATAGTTTCAAAGTTCCCATTTTATTCTCCCTCCGTACACTTAAACTGAACATTGTCCCCAATGTTCCCCGAAAGTATCAAAGTTATGATAACGGAAGGTAATTAAAAGGGAAAGAAACTAATACTCCCCTGATTAGCTCGGTAGGATCCGTGTGAAGTAGTGGTTAAATTCTTTTTCAAGAAGAATGTATGCGTGAAAAGCTCCATCAAATCTTATGTATCTTCTTCTTGATAAATAAAACCTGCACACTTTAAGAAAATAGACAAAACCTTCATGTAAAATAGGTGGTAAAACTATATATGACTCTACTAAACTAGGATATAATGCTTGTGGAATGGATGTTTGCAGATTTTCTATAAAATTAAGACCTGAGAAATTCCAAAAATTTATAAGTAGCACAGAAAACGAGAGAAAGTTAGATAAGTTGTTTCTGCTCCTCCTGATGCCGTCAGGTAGCGAGTCTGACGCCGTCAGGTTATCCTGACAGAAACTGGTCTGCTGCGTTTTTCTGGAAAAATTCTGGAAAAATTACACCTTTAAAATCTAGAAAACATTCCTGCAAAACATCAATTATGACTCGATACAAGCATTTGACTCTAACAAACACACATATATTTCTTTTCAATAATCATAATTCTCATGTTCACGTTCTTTTAAAAACGTTTGAAATCTTCCCTACACTTATCTTTTTTGTAAAATACCTTTATATGTAATTAAGACGAGGTTAAAGACAAAATAAAACATTTTCACAAATTCAAACATGAGAATAAACAATCATTGAAAATATATATGACACACAAACAAGCAAACAATTAAGCATGGGTTGCCTCCCACGAAGCGCTTTTCTTTATTTATGAGTCTTGTAGCTAGACTCGAAGTCGTACCCCTACGTGGTCTCGTACATGCTCACGTGCCCATATCTCACTTTTCTTGTACTCATCTCCTAACTCTAGGAATTTTTTATAGTGCCGCTCATTTTTTTTCATAAGTATGCCTAAGTCCCCATTGGTTATCTCTTTCACTAAGTATCAGAATGGGAGCCATCCAATTGCATGCCTCTATATCCTTGTGCTTAAATCTAGGGTGCGTATGGGGCATTTGATAGACAAAATCTTCAACTCCATCAGAGAATGTGATTAGACCATCAATCATCCGTTCATTCAACCTAGTCATTCTCTTAAAGTTTGTTCCAAATATCACTTGAGTGAGGCTTCCATCAATGAATTCTCCTAAATCTTCTAAGACCATGAATTCAACCACATAGGCAAAACTTTCAACAAACACATCCAAGTAAGTGACCGCATCAACAACATTATCCCCTTGATAGGCTAATTCATCCACCTTAATTTTGTTATATAGATTTCTTGAGATCAAGTTTAAAGGTAAGAATGAGTGAAAGTTAGCATCAAAACTTTCAAATCCTATCTTACAAGGGAATTGCATCCGGCCATTAACCTCAATCCTACACCTAGGGTCAAAAATTGGGAGAAGTCTTCTTCCATTTCAAAATTAACTTCATCGATGACCTCCCCGTTATCAAGTGCTTCACCATAGTCAAACTCCTCATCGGAATCCGAGTCATAGAAAGGACTATGTTGTATGCCAATTTATTTCATTATGCCCTAGGTGATTTCCAAAGTGGTAAACGGGTGAAAGGTTTTGTGGGATTGCGTTTTCTATTTCAGGATTGGGAGGAGGATTAGGGGCGGGATTTGGAGCGGGTAGTGCAAAGTTTCTACGACGAAAGATGCGAATCATGGTGAGTGATGGGTTTTACGAACAAAGTCACAAAGACGGGGGATAGACTACGAGGAAGCTAAAAATGAGAAAAAATCTCATTGATAGGAATCAAGCAAGGAAACCTAAATGAGATAGACTCCTAACTAGCTATTCTATTCCCCGGCAGTGGCGCCAAAAACTTGATACGCGTACAACGAGCATTCGGGGTCAAAGGAAACTTCCTTTTCTTCGAGCAAGTTTTTCAACCACCTAGGCAGTGAACCTAATCGTTGTAGTGTAGTATTAGGGTAAGCCTCGGGATTAATATCATTCTCTAGGGGAATAGGAATGCTAGTGAGAAATTACTGCGCTAAGGTTGGGGTTGAGGAAGATTATTTTTTATCTTTTTTATATTTTTTAGAAACTTAAAGGTACGATCTCGGGGTTTGAATTTGGGGGTTGGTACTTCTACCGATTACTCTAATATTCTAATTATCTAATCTAAGGGGTAGTCTATGTCTATTGAAGTGTGCTCGTATGATGATTAAAGATGTGTCTACCTAGATACTATTACTCCCTAGTTATCTTTTATTGATGGTTGAGTTGTCACGTCCTTATTCTTAACGAGTTATGTTTTCTAAGGTCGTAGGGTGTGCTTTTATCCCTAACTCTTTGAAGCTACCTAAGGTTAATGACTACGAAATCTCTAGGATTCATAAACTCAACACTAAGGTTTTCTTTGGGTTTTTAGCCTACAATTCCACTAGTAATTATAAACTAATGTTCACAAAGATTAATCAAGCATTAAAAACACAACGATGGCTTTAAGCACTCCTAAGCCAATTACAATTAAGATAAGAGACAACCAATCAATATTCAATAACTAGGTTTCATAGATCTAAGTAAACACACAAGTAAATTAGCCGGACATGTTAAACATGCAAGCATACACACTTCAATTGAAGAACAATAGAAGTTTCAACCTGGTGATGAAGCCCTCAGTTGGACTTTGCTTGATTCCTGTGGACTGCACTTGGTCACTACATGCAATGGAACTGATATCTATATGTTGGTTGAAAGAACTTACCCACTTGCACTTGGAACCCTTCTACAAATGCTGGATGCAGGGCTAAGGATGGGAAATGCAATAGAAATGGCCAAAGAGTTGCTGCTGAAGATCTTTGACCAAGCTGGAAGACCTAGCAGAAGAAAGTGAAGTTTGGAAGAATCCTCTAAGTCTGAAGAAACTTGTGTTTCAGAAACCCAATCACAAGTTTAGGGGAGGATTGTTGGGAAATTCACTTTTGGGAGTTAATACTTATAGTCTTAAAGTTAGTACTGATAGTGATGTTAGAAGAGTATTAACTAGATAGTACTGATAGTGCAAAAGTTAGTACTGATAGTGTTGAGTTTGTACTGATCTATTTTAAGAATGTCGTGTATGGTTTGTAACAGCATATCTTCTATTCCATTAGAAGATATGATATACTTAATGCATAGTTATCTCTGTAAGGGATCTCCTTAGTGTATAAAAGGAGATCCTAGCTAGGTCAAGCAAAAACCAATACTCTAGCCGTCTTAAGAAAAGCTTCAATGTTGTAAACCCTAGTACTAGGAGAGTACTCATATTATTAATCAATAATATTGAAGCTGTTGGTATTACATTTGTGTTTACTTTAATCTTCTAAAGTACATTCAAGTAGATTCCGCATACTTGTGTGTATCTACAACAAAGTTTCTCATTGTTTTTTGGAACCATCCAAGGAAACTACACGTTTACAAGCTAAGTGTTCTAGATCCAAGGTTGGGGACTTCACACAAATGAGATTTCAAGTTCATGTGATGGCCTTCGAGGATGCTTTAGTATTTTTGCCATTGTGGAAAACTAGAAGGGTGGGTTGAATAGTTTTGCCGATTTTAAGTTTAGTTTCAAAAACTTTAGATTTGATCTTATGTGAATTCGTATGGATGGATAGAAAGTATAAAGCAATAAGTAAAGTAAATAATGAAATCAAGTAAAGTAAAGGATAGAGAGTAGTGACATAAGTGATTTATAGTGGTTCGGCTACAAGGATACCTTCCTTGCCCTATGATACGCGTACAACGCGCGTTCGAGGTCAAAGGAAACTTCCTTTTCTTCGAGCAAGTTTTTCAACCACCTAGGCAGTGAACCTAATCGTTGTAGTGTAGTATTAGGGTAAGCCTCGGGATTGATATCATTCTCTAGGGGAATAGAAATGCTAGTGAGAAATTACTACACTAAGGTTGGGGTTGAGGAAGATTATTTTTTATCTTTTTTATATTTTTTAGAAAATTAAAGGTACGATCTCGGGGTTTGAATTTGGGGGTGGTACTTCTACCGATTACTCTACTATTCTAATTATCTAATCTAAGGGGTAGTCTATGTCTATTGAAGTGTGCTCGTATGATGATTAAAGATGTGTCTACCTAGATACTATTACTCCCTAGTTATCTTTTATTGATGGTTGACTTGTCACGTCCTTATTCTTAACTCGTTGTGTTTTCTAAGGTCGTAGGGTGTGCTTTTATCCCTAACTCTTTGAAGCTACCTACGGTTAATGACTACGAAATCTCTAGGATTCATAAACTTAACACTAATGTTTTCTTTGGTTTTTTAGCCTACAATTCCACTAGTAATTATAAAGTAATGTTCACAAAGATTAATCAAGCATTAAAAACACAACGATTGCTTTAAGCACTCCTAAGCCAATTACAATTAAGATAAGAGACAACCAATAAATATTCAATAACTAGGTTTCATAGATCTAAGCAAACACACAAGTAAATTAACCAGACATGTTAAACATGCAAGCATACACACATTCAATTGAAGACATAATGAAATTAAGGGAATAAATAACTTATATCGATATAAAATTGGGTATTAGAACCCTAAAATACAGTCCAAGATGGACTACAATTGTTTTAGGTTTTTACTCCACAAGTCTACCTCTTTAAAAAGTCTGAAAATCGAATTCTATATATAGAGTTACAACTGCGATGGCGTCACCTTTTAATTGTGACGCCGTCAGATCGCCGCCATTAGGGTTTCGTCTTGGCCAAGTCAACTTTGGGACGGCGTCACGTTGTGGTTGTGACGCCGTCAGCCTTCAGCTCTGACGTCGTCTGAATCTGGATCTAGGCCGTTTGAGGAGAAAAGTCTTCGTGACGCCCTACTCTTCAAAGCCTGACGCCGTCAGGTGTAAAATAGCAATTTCACTCCTGAGTCGTCACAAATATAGGGACGGCGTCGCCATTTTTTTATGACGCCGTCGGGTTCACTTCCAGCTGCTTGAGTGTCTTGATCTTGACTTTAGCCATTTTCTTCACATATTCTCTCCTTTTCATCCAAATAAGCATCATTCCAGCATTTTGCCTTCAAGAGACTTAAAAAGTAAAAAGGAACGAAATTAAGCAGTAATGGATATAAAAGTGGGCAATTAAGGGCTTAAATGACCCCTTAAAAGTGTACGTCTTAAATCCTTATCACCCTACTCCACTCCCCGAGTTCCCCACTCGAGAGTTCAAGCACTATGTCAACAAGCTCCTTCAACACGGCAGAGAAGCCTCACAATGTCGCTTACACTTTATCAGGTACAAAGCTAAATACCGAGTCCTTAACACGGCGGACCAAACCAACACAACTATAACACAACAACTATGTGAAATATGAAATACAAGATCTTGCTACAGAAATCTTGCGGAGGAACAAATCAATCAAGGACCCCTTGCTTGGATGACTTGTAGTATCTCGTGATCTCGCCTTTGAGAAGGACCTATATGAGAATCACAACAATAGAAACAAGAACTACTAGATAGATCAAGATACATGAGATTAGAAGAGAGAAGTAATATATGAGAGAGTTTGTAAGAAGAGGGGTGAGTAACAATGAAGAAATGACTCACTATTTATAGGCAAAAATCTCTATTGTAGCCCGGTTCCTACGGATTCCTCATTTGGGGGATCCGTCCAGTGCAATCCTAGGGATCCGGCAATCTAGGTTGAACCAGTCCGGGTTTTGTGTTGCAAGCCGGGTCATGGGTCATTGGTATGAGCCTTGGGTACCCAACAAGGTACAATGTATCTAGACATTGAGTCATGGGTCTTGGGTTATGGGTTATGGATTTTCTCCATGGGAATGGGTCATGGGTCTTGGATAATATCCATCCTATTAAACTATTACAACAAATGAATTATTACAACATTTTATGTAAATGACCAAATGTATATACTTTACAAAAATAACATGTATCCTTATAATTTTACTTATGATAACTTTATATTTGTTATCAACAAAACACAAAGAGATCGCTAAATATGAATAAACGTTTTTACGGTTTATTTGTATTAACAATCTCCCCCTTTTTGTTGATGACAAAATATAATGTTATGATGAGTAAAACTTAAGATTAGATGTATGTTTTGAAAGCATATGTAAGTTTTACTTCTTCTCTCCCTTTTTGTCGAAACAAAAAGCGAACCTAACGAAGAAATAAAGTGTGGAATAAAAATAAGTATGATCCACAAAGCACTAGCTCCCCCTTGACGGTAGCTCCCCCTAGAATTGGGCGTCAAGCGAGAGAATATAATACCTACAAAGAAAATGTTACTAGTAACATGTAATATAATCTTGTATGGGACGAGAAACAAGATGAAGAGCCAAGGTATGTAAACAAAGCCTTTTAATAAAATATCAAAGTGTAGTGGTATATAGGCCACATACAAAATGTAAAACTAAGAACAAGGTTTGTTCTTGAAAATGACTAAAAAAAAGATAAACTAGTAATATCATTCCTTCCATGCTTGCATATGGTTAGTTATGGAAGTTTTGGTGAGTAATGATGTTGATCCGATCAAGGATGTGGTTGAGTATGAATCGCATTTCGTCCCTTATTTCCATTGCAAGTTCCCTAGTGGATTGACAATGTTCGCAATGTAGGTGGTGAGTGTAGTGTTGGTGGATGGTTTCCGAGTAAGTTTGATTTGTGGAAGGTGGAATATGTGGTGTACATGTTGGAAAACATGGATCAAAATCCATGATGTTGGTTAGTGGTGGAATGTAAGAACCTAGATGTTCTTGTAAAATAATGGGAGCTAGGGGTGGTGAAGTTGCAAGATCTTTGTAAAATGTGTTTAGAGATGTTGGTGGTGTTAAAAAGACTAGTTCTTTTGGGTTTAAGTTGGAAGCTAGTTGGGTAGATTTGGATGGTTGAAATGGTGTGGATTGTGGACTAGACACAGGTAGTGGAATTGTTTTTAGAGTCTTAAGGAGTTCTGATAGGGTGATTTTAGGTAGAGACTCGGTAGGTGAGGGTGGTGATGAGCTTGTGGGAGATGATGGAGGTGCTATAATGGAATCATTTGGTGGTGAATAAGTAGTTGGTGATGGACTTTTTGACAATGGTTTAGCTAAACAACAAGGCCGGATGCTAATCCGTGCGGTTCTTCTAGATTTGGGTGGTGGCACTACGGAAGGTGGTAGGATGAAGTTTTGGATTTATTGAAAGGGATTGTTTTCACTAGGTGGTTCATCAATGTTGGAAGATCTTTTGGATGACATGATGATGATTGTTTGTGAGGTTGAGAGTGATGGATATGCAAGCATTTTAGAACCTTATTTATAGAGAAAATAATGCATTGTAATGAATGCTAGAGCCAAAATGTGGACTAAATCTAATGATTAGATATGAATTTAAGGCATGTGATCATGAGAACACAAGCATTAAGTAACATACTCATTAGGGAAAGAGCTAAAATGATGAAAATATGAAGGTTTATAGCCAAAGTGAGAAAATAGAAGAAATTCTTTGCTTCTGTCCTACGGTTCCCACGGATCCGATCCTTTAGGGATTCGACTAGCGTAAAAGCTGGGATCCGTGGTACTGGTGAGCTCAGGCAGCTCAAAATTTTCCTTTTGGAAACATTGGTGCCCAGTGTGTGCCTATATTCAAACCATTTGGAGTTGCGGTTATCTCGACTCCTAAAAAAAGAGAAAAATAAACGAAGAAAAAAAAATATATTATTATGTGAGATAACCCGAGTGCTCCTTAATTTATTTTTGTTAAATGAATGTACCCGAAAACACATATTAGTTATGTGTTTCCTTTAGCATTCAAAAGACATGCGATGCAATGAAAACGGGTTTTTACTTTGTATTAATAATGAAAAGGTTTGTCCTAGACGTGAGAATGTTTTTAGGAAAGTGATACAGGGAGAAGTATCCTTTTAGAAAGCATTCCGAAAAGCTTCTTGTACAAAAAGAAAGTTTATCTTTAGTTTTGAAAATCCTCATAGTGTTTGTGAGTTGTGTGTGAAATAGAGATCCTAGACTCAGAAAAGAAGGTAAGGCTAACGTTTACATACCTTGTAGAATTGAGAAACATATTACGACGATTGTTCCACGAGACCAAGACCAAGACGAAGCAAGTTGAATTGTTCCCTCTTCAACGGTTTGGTGAGGACGCCGGCTATGTTGTCTTCGGATGATACCTTCTCAATAAAAATGTTCCGCTTTTAAACATTGTCTCTTAAGAAGTGATGACGAATCTATATATGCTTGGTGCGAGAGTGTAACACCGGATTCTTTCTTAAGTCAATAGCACATTTTTTGTCGCATAAAATGGCTATGTCACTTAGATGAATGTCGTAGTCAACTAACGCTTGTTTCATCCATAGTGCTTGTTGGCATGCTTTGCCGGCGGAGACATATTCGGCTTCGGTTGTTGATATGGCCAATACCGTTTACTTCTTCGAGAACCAAGACGTTAAAAAACTTCCCATAAAAGTACATACACCACTTGTACTTTTTCGGTCAACATAATCACCTGCATGGTCAGAATCCGCATATACAATAGTTTCTACCCCCGTTCCCTTAGGATACCATAATCCCAATTGAGTCGTACCCTTAATGTATCCAAATATTCTTTTGATGGCTTCTAGATGTGAATTTTTAGGGTCTTCTTGAAACCTAGCACATAGACAAACACTAAACATGATATCCGGCCGACTAGCCGTAAGGTAGAGAAGACTACAAATCATGCCACGTTATTTTGTGTTATCAACAGATTCACCGTGTTCATTTTTTGTAAGTTTAGTATCGGATGACATTGGTGTTCTTATGGGTTTTGACTCTTCTAAACCAAATTTCTTTAACATTTCTTTTATTTATTTGGATTGATTAAAGAAGATACCATCTTATAGTTATTTGATTTGTAGACCAAGAAAGAAACTTAGTTCTCCCATCATACTCATTTCAAACTCATCATGCATTTTTTTTGAGAAATCATCACACATGTCTTGACAAGTTGATCCGAATATAATATCGTCCACGTATATTTTGAACAATAATTATATGTGATTCCTTTTTCTTTGTGAAAAGTGTATCATAAACTAACCCCATGGTATAGTTGTTTTTAATTAAAAATGATTTGAGTCTATCATACCAAGCCCTTGGGGCTTGTTAAAGACCGTAAAGAGCTTTCTTTAGTTTGAACACGTGTTTAGGTTTTTCAAAATCGATAAAGCCTAGAGGTTGAGCTACATAGACTTCTTCATTAATAAAACCATTTAGAAAAGCACTCTTAACAACCATTTGAAAAAGCTTAAGATCATGAGCACAAGCATAAGCAAGAAGTATTCTTATAGACTCTAATCTAGCCACGGGTGCATAGGTCTCATAAAAGTCTATGCCTTCTTGTTGATTATACCCTTGGGCAACAAGTCTAGCTTTATTTCTAGACACTACACCATTTGCATCTAACTTGTTTTTATATACCTATTTAGTTCCAATTATGGTTTGTTTATTAGGTGGAGGGACAAGTGTCCAAACATTGTTAGAAACAAATTGATTTAACTCTTCTTGCATAGCCATTACCCAACTTTCATCTTTTATGGCTTCTTGCGTATTTTTAGGTTCTATGGTTGAGATAAAACAAAATAAACTACTTTGGTTTTGGATTTGAGATCTTAAGGTTCTTACATTTAACTTTCCTATAACTTTTTCTACGGGATGATCTTTAGACTCTTTAATATTGATGATTTTATTGTTTAATGGTTCATCTTTTTACTTATATTTTCCTTGATTTCCATAGCTTCACTTTCGATTAACTCGTCATCGACAAGAGGTAGGGTAGGTTTGGGTGGATTTTCATCAAATCTTACATTTAAAGATTCTTCAACCTTCATGGTTTTTTTATTTAGTATAACATAAGCTTTAATATTAGGAGAGTAACCTAAGAAGATACCTTCGGTTGATTTAGGATCAAATTTGGTTAAGTAATCTTTAGTGTTAAGCAAGAAACATTTACTACCAAAGACTCTAAAGTGTTCTAGCGTAGGATTTTTGCCTCGAAGTAACTCGTATGGAGTTTTACCTAAGAATGGTCTAATTAGGACACGGTTAAGTATATAGGTTGATGTGTCGACGGCATTGCACCAAATTTTTTGAGGAATAGATTGCTCATTAATCATGGTATGACTCATTTCTTGTAGGGTTCTATTTTTCCTCTCAGCTACCTCATTTGATTGTAGAGTGCGAGGAGCCGAGAAATTGTGAGTAATACCATTAGCATCACCAAAAGCTCCAAATTGCACTTCATTATCAAATTCCCTACCATGATCCGTTCTAATTGACACTATAGGACTTCCTAGTTGTCTTTGGATTTTCTTACTCAATATTTCAAAGTGATCGAATGTTTCAGTTTTATTCTTTAAAAATTTAGTCCATATGTACCTAGAGTAATCATCCACTATAACCAAAGTATAGAAGTAACCTCCATAACTCTGAATAGCTGATGGACAAAAAAAATCCATATGAAGTAGTTCTAGACACTTAGTAGTAGAAACCATATTTTTAGCTTTATGACTAGCATGGTGTGACAACCCGCACTTTTCCAGATATTCGTTATTCGAGAAAATTCGTCTGTTTTTCATTTACGAACTTTTCTAAGCTCGTTTGACGAGAAAACGAGAGGTTATCTTGCAACACATGAAAGTTAGACCCAACGCGTACCGGCACAACCGTAACCTCGTTAAACCATTCAAATTGAACATTACTACTATTTGCGAGAAAGTAGTCAAATAAATACTCATTTTTACTGGAAAAATTATTCTGAACGCGATGGCATAAGTCTCGTAATTTTTATTGAGCGTTTACTCTTCCGAATGTTACCCGAATCTAATATTTATAAAAGTTTACTGGAATTACAAGAATGGTCCCTGTAATATTTTCATTCTCTTTTCTCTCAACTTTGGCAAATGGCAAGAATGGTCCCTCTAGGAGTATAAATACCCCTAACTCACTCATCTCTCTCATTTTTACACACAAAATTTTCTCACTCTTAAATTTACTCTCTCTCTCTCTTCTCTCCTTTGCCGGTCACCGCCGACCACCACCGGCTGCCGCCACCACGCGCCGCCGTGCATCGACGGAAAAATACACCGACCCTCTCAAATGATATATCGGACCATGTTGGTTCTATTTTTGTACCATACGTGCCCTAGAACTAAATGACGCTCTCTAGATCTTGATTTCAAGATTCGGATTTCTAGGGTTTCACTTGTTCTTTACAAACCCTAAAAACATTTGCAGCCTCCTTCCAAATTTCCTGCAGCCGCCACCCTCTTCTGGCCGGCCACCACATAGCGTCACTCACGTGCAACAACCGCAGCTCTCGCCTCTATTTTTTCTTTCTTCTCGTCGTTTCTTGTGGTATGTCAAACATGTATTGATTCTTATTATTGTTTTGTTCCATTCGTTTAAAACGATTTCAATATATTGTTATTAGTTTAATGGAATACAAAACTCATATACAAAATATTTTCTTACAGATTTCGTGTGGTTAAAATGATGGTGTTAAAATTTGTAAACATCAACATGGGTCAAAACTTGATAAATACATTGCTCAAATGATTTCGTGTGGTAAACTTTGGTTAAAAATGGTGTTTGTTGGTTCTGGTTTTGCGTACGGGTCGAGTATGGGATTGTCTGGTTTAGAGTTATGTTGGCCCCGAATCCGTGTCCTTGTTCATAGTGTTGTTCTTCTTGTTGTCGTGGGATGAATCAGACTTGTATGGTTGCGGCGTGTTTATTTTTGTCTTTACGATCATTGAGATAGTTATGATCGGGTGTTGGTAAATAAAACCGGATAGGGTGTGTTGTTTGTAGTTTCAGTCACCATTGGGGTGCGTTTGTAATCTTATCAACTTAGGGCGCATTGGTTTTGCTTGCTTGGCCTCGGGTTCAATTAGAAACCGAGAGGTGTGTTTGTCGGTTACGGTTATGTCGCGGCACCACAAGGTTGTTGGGTTTGTTGTGTCCGGATCGTTTTTAGTCATTAGGATGTGTTAAAAATGGTTTGCAAAATGTGTGTTTGTTTGTCCGGGATAGCAAAAATACCACAAATGTGGTCTTATGTCATGTGGTCTTAACTTGACGCCACCCACGGAGGGTGTACGTTAGTTATGGTCTCGGTAGCAAGCGACCCAAGGAGGTATTTGCGTTTGGTTAGGCACGGGTCTAAGGCGGTTTCACTTCTTTACATGTGCGTTTGGATTGGGTTTAATTTAAATATAGCTTGTACTAATACTTTTCGGTTCCTGAATTATTGAAATAATGTGATCTAATGGTTTTGACATATGAGTTGTGGTACATTTCAAATACTCATGGATTATTATTTGGACAAAATGAATACTTAACGGGCTTTGATAAACGGGTTATAACTGGATATTAGACTTATACAGATTGATACCATTGGATATTTATTGAACGTTGGACAAATTGGACGTATTGGACAAAACGAATACATTATATTAGACTCACTATGAATTTAATATATTTGTGATAACATCAAATTATCTTGAATATTAAGTGTCAATTTCCCCCGATAATGCTTGTAATTTATATCATTTATATGGATTTACGCTTGTTTTCCATTATATTTCACTTTCAGGTAAATTACGAGCATTGGAGCTAAAGAGACGTGGAATTGGAGAATTATTAAAGATTTATCATAGTATGCTCACTTTTAAGAAGTTACGGCGTAACTCATCTCTCACATTACATCGTAACTAAAGCGTGACTCAGAAAGCCAGCTCATCAGAAGATTACGGCGTAACTCTCCCAAAGATTACGACGTAACTATATTAGGTCAAATGAGGTTCCGCGCCGCTGATAACTACGCCGTAACTGGTGCATAAACTACGGCGTAACCAAGAATTATTGAAGATACGGCGTAACCACTTCTAAGGTTACGCCATAACCAGCAGATCTAGTGCAATTTACGAAGAAATAGATGGTTACGGCGGAACTATTTTATTAGTTACGCCGTAACCCATATCTGGCCTATGAATACCCCTCAATTTCCAGCATTTCAAATCCCATTTCACACACCACAACCAAAAAACGTGGGAAGTAGCCAAAGTTAGGTCTAGAGGAGCATACGGGGCTATCTCCAAGGGAGAAATCACTCCCCTAAGATAAGCATTAGCATTTATCTTTTCTTTACTTTCGATTCATGTATTTCGTAACATTAAATATTGAATTGATTTGTATGGTTAATATGAGCGGCTAAGCACCTCTTGGTGCTGGCCTAGTTATGATTCCTTAATTGTTTTGTTTGCGTTTATATTACTTCTGTATAATTATTTCTAAGTGTATGCATGCATAGTTTATTGGTAGCTACCCTTGTTTCGGTAGTTTTGAATGGCGGTAGAGGCTAGTTGCTTAGGAGATATGACCAACTGATCCTAAGTGAGTAGACTGAGACATGAAGGGTAAGATATGACCAACTGACGACCCTTTCTACTTGTGCGATTTGACCAACTGATCACCTACCATTTGGATGAACTTAAGAATTTGGGGGTGAGTGTTTAAGTTGCTAACGCCCGGGCACTCATTATTATAAGTCTAGCATGTAGCGGAACTTAATGACTCGGCTTAGGGGACTAGGAACAACTGGACTTATGAGGGGACACCTGACTTCTCCAGTGGTGGCATCTTTGCTGATAGGTTAGGGCGAATTGACCAAATGTTGTCCTCTCGACTTTGACCCCACCTGAAGTAATTGGAAGTAATTAGACGTAGACATTACTAACTAGGATGAATAACTAGGTTAGCACCACTCTCCTCTATTGATTAAACCTTTGCCTTTATTTGCCTTATTAGTTAATTAATCAAATCATATTAAAATCTATGACACCTAGAATTAGTATTAATCAAACACACATAGCTCTTGGGACGACCTCGGTTTTACCGAATACTACACTACACACGACCGGGTACACTGCCAGTTAGTGCATTAGGGTAGACCATAGGTATAACGAGACATTATAAATATTAAAACCTGGTCAGTAAAACCTGCATCAAGTATTTGGCGCCGCTGCCGGGGAGTTATATTAGGATTACTATTAAGTCTTTCATTTTTGTTTTGTTTTAAAATTTCTCAAATTCTCACGATCTCCTTTCAAGTTTTCAGGTACCATGGAAGTTGTTAACATTGATAACCTCACTCTCGAGGAATATTTGGCGTTAACAAGAGATGAACAAGGACCGGGGATTGTTAGGCCGGCCATCACAGAAGATGCCCAATTTGAAATCAAACCTCAATTAATGAGGGAATTGCGTGCAAATCCTTTCTCTGGAAGCATTACCGATGATGCTCATGAGCATATAGACAACATGGAATACATTGTCAGCCTATTCAAAATTCCTAGAGTCTCAAACGATGTTGTCATGTTACGGGTGTCCCCTATTTCTCTCACTAGATCTGCTAAAAGGTGGGTTGATCGATTACCTGCCGGAACAGTCAACACCTGGCCTATCCTAAAAAAGTATTTCATTCCGAGATACTGTCCTCCATCCAAAACTGCTAAGCAATTAGAAGAAATCCATAACTTCAAGCAAGAGGGTGATGAAACGTTGTACCAAGCATGAGAAAGGTATAACCAATTATTATACAAATGCCTTAACCTCAACAGCCAACAAAAGGTGAACGTCTTTTACAAAGGTCTGAACATCTCCTCAAGACAAATGATCGATTCTCAAGGGCCAATTCCTGGGATGACTCCAACATTGGCTTTGGAAACTATTCAAAAGATGGCTGACCACTCTCACAAATGGCACAATGGGGGAAGCAACCGAAGTAAGAATGGAAATATGGAAGGCCTTGCAGCAATAAACAACAAATTAAAAAGTCTCGGAAGAGGCATGAAGAAGCTCAAGGAAAATGTGCATTCCATACAAGTGGAACGAAATGGAGCTCCCCCTACTAAGGAATGTTCCTCCAACGAGGAAGTTAAAAGGATCGAAGAAGTAAAATATAGAAGTGGGAGCCCTTTCAACGGATACAATGGTAATGGGCCCAGATACCGAGAAAAGTCCCCATGGTTCTACACAAGAGTCAACAACAATCCTCCTAGACCTAGCCTTGAAGAAATAATGCATAGGCACATCGAGGAATCTAAAAAAAAAGGGAGATAGACTCAAAGAATGGATGGTCAAGGTAAAAGAAGACACCAACATGAACTTGCGAAACCAAGATGCTGCAATTAAAAACCTCGAAACACAAATTGGGCAGTTAGCTAAAAACCTTGAAACGAGTAATGCCAAAGCCATTCCCTGCAAAGCCATATTTGCGCAAGTAAGCCAAAGAAAGAGCAGTGGACCTCCTCTATCACCAATGATCTGTCCGGGATTAACTACCTAAAAGTAGATGAAAAATGGGAAGACAACAAGGACCTTCCAAGCCAACTTCCTGAGAAGCAGCAATACCAGGAAAGTTTTCTTCTTCCATGCACTATCGGTAATCTTAAAATTCGCGCATTAGCTGATTTGGGGGCTGGGGTAAACCTTATTTCTACCACTTTGTTTGATGAATAAAAACTTACCAATTTAACAGAAACAACAATGATGATAGAAATGGCTGATTCCTTCAAGGCTGTACCACGGGGAGTAGTAAATAATGTGCTCCTTAAAATTGGAAAATTCTTTTTTCCACTGATTTTGTGGTTATTGACATGGGAAAACGGGAGACTTACAGCTTGATTGTTGGAAGACCTTTTCTAGCCACTTGTCGGGCTCAAATTAAGGTTTTTGAAAAAAAAAATTCTTTGGGAACTGAAAATGAACGAATAACTTTCAGTATGAAAGAGCATTTAAACCCAAAATTAGAAATTTCCAATAAAGTTGATGTTGTTAATGTTCAATCACTCGATCTACCTTTATGTTATGATCCTAGTACTAATAATAGTGGAGAAAATGTTGATAGTTGCAAGCAGGAACAGGAAAAGACTGTCAAGGTCCAAGGTGTTAAGGAAGCTCCGATTCTAAACAAACATTACTGCTACCCGATATTAACCAAGGATAACGAGTCAGTGACAGCATGGCCCTCATGTAATCCTTTTCGAGAATTTTGTGAGGGAAAGGCGGATGAATGGATATGCCCTCACGAGGCTGAACGACATGATATTAAATTTGGGAAATTAGCATTTGAAGAGTGGTACAAGATAAGATTTGGAGACTCAGAAATCAATAAGGGATTGGTAAAACGACTAAAAAGCAATTACGATAACTATCGTCTTACTGATACAATGACTAATGATGAAAGATCAAACATGAGTACAACAAGTAGTCCTATTGCTGAATATGATGACTGGGGAAAGTCATGCATATCATTTAATGAGTGGCTCTCTCAAAAATTTGGAACATGTAGCATCGGTAACGCTGCAAGAATTTTTTTTTTGTCAAATGGATGAATGATTGCCGCCAACGTGTCCAAAGGCCACCATAAAGCCCTGAGGCTCTGAGTCTAACTTAAAGACTCGTAAATAAAGAAAAGTACTCTTTCGGGAGACAACCCGAATTATTCCTTTCTTTTATTTTACTTCCATTTCTGTTGGGTTTTGTGTTTTTAACCATTTTTGCAGGAAACGATGAGTGATTGCTGCTGCAGCATGCTGATCTGACTATAGTTATGGCGTAACTCATCTCAGTGGTTACGCCATAACCAACCCCTTGCAGCAGAATTTCGGATGTATCACCAATTCGGATGTTATAGTGAAATTCAATAATAAGAAATATATATACTAGTGTGTAGTCTATAATCAATCACAAATAGTATTCATGAAGGTTTGGTGTAAACTCTTGATGTGATGCACAAATCATAAGCAAATGATCCCCAACCATGGTATATGTTTGTAAAAATCATTCTAAGAACAAAAACATATAGGTAATCCTTTCGGTCCTTATCCTAATGATTATTCTTTAGAAAATCCATTTGTTTGCAACATGTTCTTATTAAACTTGTTCTTACGAATCTTTCGACCCTTTCGTGATGAAAATGTTCCTAGTCTTGTTTTAATAAGCAAACATGGTGGTTGTCAATCACCATATTCCCATACTAGTTTGTCACTCAAATTTTTGGAATAAAACACAAGAGAAATCCTTTCGGTCCTTTTTCTTAAAACATGTTTTATCAACAAATCAAACCAAGACTAATATTTTTCTAACAAACTTATTTAAACAAGATCATATATACATGCATCACATATGAGAACACTAGTATGATTAACTACATCCCAACACACAAGTATATCCCAAAACTACTCCATGAAAATAATAACTAAACACAATTCATAACAAAGTAATTCCAATAATTCAAGAGAATAGAAATCCATAACAAGGTTCATAGAATACCTAAACTTTTGCGATTACAAGAATTAGAATTCGTGGATTGTAGCAACCACGCGCCTCCAATCACCTAGATTCACCGTATAACTCCAAATTACCAAAACTATGGATGAGAATTGTTCCCTCCTTGCTCCTGGACGTTTTTCAGTAAGAACTAAGCTTTTGGGCTGAATAAAAATGGTTGGTATTAGTTTTGATGTAAACTAATACACTTTTGGTTGTGTCACACCTAGTAAACTAGGACTAGGTTAATTATATAGCCAAATAAACTTGCTCAACTGACCAAAAACGTTCCCAACAAGTTAATATCAAGAAATGATCGGCCTCCAATGATTATGGGGAGTTAAGGCAACAATAAATGCAACTTTGTGTAACTGCAGCTCATGCAACCGGATCGGTTTCGCTGGCAACCGGATCGGTTGCGATTTGACCATTTGCCCAACCAGTTCGGTTACGGGTTACGACCGACCAGCTGGTTTGTGCTGATTTGACTTTTGTTGACTTTCTTGTTTATACGCTTCATTCTTTGCTCTCGCTGATGATTCCTAAGGCAAAACTTGATCTTTCCTTGCTGTAGATACTTAGAAATCATTGTGTTTCCCAATCATTGAATCCAAAAGCTTCCTTGCTCGACTTCCTTCCTCGAGAAGCTTCCAAATGTGCATAAAAACTTCATTTCCTCATCATTCGTGATACCTGGCTACACATACATACACAATACGCATCTTTTGCACTTTTGCAACAGTTATGAGTAAATATAGCCAATTATCATGCACAAAACCAACAATACGCTACTAAAAATATATTCATTTTAGGCGTTATCAAATTCCCCCACACTTAAGTTCTACTCGCCCTCGAGCTTGAGCTACCTACAACAATTCTCTGTAGAAATCATAAATATAAGACAATATAAGAGTGTTAGAACAAACGGGAAGGCTCATGGAACCCTCTAAGGTCCACTTCAAAATTTCAAAAGTTTTCAACACAGAACCTGGAACCGGATTCGGTTTCAGAGCAGCCGAATCGGTTACTCCTTTTGGCCAAATCTAACCGGTCGGTTGCGCAAGATCGGTTATACAATCTGCATAAGGCTTTTGCCTTCTAAACCATTACCCACTCGAATTTTCTAAGTCCAATCCACTCCTAAACTGCATTCTAACATCCTCAACGATTTCTACATCCTTGAATTACTCTAGATTCGCTTTTCAAACCTCAAATCATCACACATTCATCATCTTAGAACTCAACTAATAAGACCTATATTCTTCAATTACTAGTTCTAATCAACAATGTGGCATCTATTACTCACAAAAACACATCATCCACCATTAGGAATCACCAATTGCAACTTAACTTGATTCATTGGCACAACCTAATTAAATCCGAAAATTCAATCATCTAATATTCATTCCATGTTGAATCAATCACTACAATTATTTTTGCAATGCATTCCTATATCAATTACCCACTTAATCCAAAAATATAACAACTTAATTCGAATTATAACAAAAACCCCCAAATTAGTGACCTAATATGCAATTCGAATCAAATGCTCTAATTAAACCTCAATTCAATTAGCTTCTCTTGGACGAATTTTTGCAAAACCCAGCTGGAGAATTAGTGTGTGTGTGTGTTTTTCTGGAAAAGTGAATTTTTGGTATATATACTTGTATGCAACCGGTTCAGTCATGGACACAACCGTTTCGGTATGCATTTTGCCAAACTTTGCATTTTTTCATGTTACTTAGGCATTTACCTTCCAAGCAACAATTTTTTTACTCAAAAATCCTGTTAAAGATGCACACAACATTCATCCACCATTTGGAAATTTCAACAATCATCCAATCTTAAAAACTCAAATCATCATACTAATGAACTAAACCAAATCTCAACTAAAACTCATAGTCATAATGCATTAAACAAATAACCTCAATCATAAAAATAAAAAGGTAAAACTGAAAACAAAAATCCTAAATGCATAATATTAAAAATAAATAGTTCATGAAATTCAAGCAAACAATTGCTTGTTTATTATGGTCCCTTGTCTTCTCCTTAGAATTCCTCGAAATACTCTTGTCTTAGGATATCCTCACTTTGAAATTTCCCGGTCAACTCACGGTATGTTTCAAAAGTTTTGAACTTCCTCATGAATCTTCTTCCGTCCGGACATAGTATATCGAACTTAACATGCCATTCTCCATCTCCATTTTGTCTCTTGTAAATGCCCGACCCTTCGGGTCTCCATTCCAAATTCTTAAGTTGCACCGGTAAAGAACCTAAAAAGTCGGTCAACTTCTTGTAGACTAGTATGTTTTTGAATGGGTTATAGAATGCTTCCACCGCTAATGCACGTTCCATTTCATCCTCTATATCAAAATAAGGCGGAGCTAACGGTCCATACATTGGGTTTCCTTCGGTATCACGTCCCACTTCAAAACAAGTCAAATCATCATTCGCTTCCATCCATTCTAACTCCTTCATAAATTCCAAAGTTGGTCCTCTTGGTTTCGGATAGTATGTTTGCTTTGAAATCCCATCATCAATAGTCATTGTGCCTCTTCCCATGTCTATAATTGCACCACAAGTTCGTAGAATGGTCTCCCAATAGTAGTGGTAAACTCTTGTCCACCGGAATATCTAGGACAAGAAAATCGGCTAAATATGGTTGATAGCCAATTTGCACTCTCACATTCTTCACCTCTCCCATTGCTTTGGCTTGAGAATTATCTGCCATAGTAAGCTTCGAAGGATTTGGTTGCGGATTACTTAGACCTAAAGTCATAAACAATGGGTAGGGCATCACATTAACACTTGACCTCGTATCGGCTAAGGCATAAACTGGTGTAGTCCCATTCACTTTTATTGGCAACACAAAATTACCCGGATCCTTCTCCTGCCGTGGCATGCCTCTAAACAAAATTCTATCTCTTTCTTCCTCCGTTAGATTCTTATCTTCCAACCTAGCCCTTGCTAGGATCACCGCATCCAATTTCTTACGGTAGAGCACGTAATCTTGAAGTACCTCTATACCGGTTTCTTCCATTAAGCTCAAGAAAATTTTGTTCTAGGTTTTCTAAAATAGCTTCTTTTTGTTTGTCGGTTAAAGGCTTGAAAGTATTTGTAGTGGGAGGTGATGATAGTGTGTAATCATTTTTGTTGGTGGTTGTGGTTGGGGTTAGTTTGTTTGATGAAGTTTTCTTCCGATTTGCTTTCCCCATTTTAACTACTTCCACATATTTCTCTTCCATATTGGCACACAATTCCACTAACATCTCGTTCACTCCTTTTCCTTCTTCCAAATCAGTTATATTAATCCTCATTTCACCCATTGCAAAATCAACTTGATACTTGGTCGTGACAAGAAAGTCTCGACCAAAACATACATTGGGTTCATCCGCATTCCCTTCTTCTAACACAACAAAATCTGTTTCAAAAATGTGTCCATGAATATTGACCTTAAGATTTTTAACCATCCTTCTTCCATATGCTTCATAGTCCAAACGTACATGACCAATTTCGTCAAGAACCTTCTCCAAAATGTAATTTTTTCCATAAGCCATATTAAGTTTCGCGTCCCAAGCACTTACTCCTTCTATGCTACAAGGCGTACCAAACCTCATTAGTGGCGAATCATACACCGTTAAAGGTGCTTGTGTGAATACTACAACTCTTCCCTTCTTGGGAAGTTGAACTTTGTTTTCACCCGTTTCCTCCATATTAATGGTATCAATCCCCAAATCTTTCTTACTCTCTTCCAAGATACCTCCAATCTTTTCCAGTGAACTTCCGGTGTCCTTGAACATTTCATCCAAAGTACGAAGCTATTCCGAGATTCCACTCAAACTATCCATACTAACTAGCTAAACTAGACAAAACCAAACAAAACAAAATCCGAATCATAAGCGTTAGAGTTAGTAAAAACAAGAACAAACTATAGAAACATATACTAAATAAGCAAAGATACTTAACAAAACTAAAAACATAAGTTAAAACTCAAAATCTAAAAATTATAAAAAATTTACCGAGAGCTCCAACCGGATCGGTTGGTGGTAATAACTAGACCAAGTAATCGAACCGGATCCGGTTGCGGGTTGCAACCGATCGGTTAGATCGACACAGATTTTTTTTAACTGAATATTAATTGAAATTAAAAAATCATTAAGTCTACTAAAACTCTGAATTAATTAAGACTCTACATAGACCAATAATAAATGACTTAATAATTAAACCATTAAACTAAAAACTATATTAACTACTCTATTAAAAACTACCATAAAGATAATTAAACCATATAACTGAAAAATTACTATCTAATCATTAAGATCAAAACCAGAATTAATCTAGAATTAATTAACTAATAATAACAAATATAAAGAAAATATTAATAAATCTAAGAAATCATTAAACTACAAGACATAATCTGTAAATAAAATCTAAAATGACAAGAATTACTCTAGGAACTATAACACAAATCACTAAGTAAACTAGAATCATGAAATCAAAAATAAAAAATAACTCCGTAGCTCTAACCGGATTCGGTTGCAGAGCAACCGAATCGGTTAGTTTTTAACCAAAACTTTTTTTTTACTTTTTACCAAATTCAATTCCAATACTACCAATCTTACTGAAAATCAAAGTTGAAATAAAATCCCCGGCAGCGGCGCCAAAAACCTGATGTGTTACGTGTAGTGCAAGTTTTAAAAATATATAAACACGATTTAACAGTCTAAATCTATTAACACATACGAGCAAGTATACTCGTCCGTGATAGCAAAGTTGGGTAAGTCGAGATCGTCCCAAGGGATTTTGTGTTTGAAATTGTTTTGATGAAAAGATTCCAACAAGAAACCTTGTCAAAGCTTCCTCAAATAGTGATGTTATAGTGAAATTCAATAATAAGAAATATATATACTTGTGTGTAATCTATAATCAATCACAAATAGTATTCATGAAGGTTTGGTGTAAACTCTTGATGTGATGCACAAATCATAAGAAATGATCCCCAACCATGGTATATGTTTGTAAAAATCATTCTAAGAACAAAAACATATAGGTAATCCTTTCAGTCCTTATCCTAATGATTATTCTTTAGAAAATCCATTTGTTTGCAACATGTTCTTATTAAACTTGTTCTTACGAATCTTTCGACCCTTTCGTGATGAAAATGTTCCTAGTCTTGTTTTAATAGGCAAACATGGTGTTTGTCAATCACCATATCCCCATACTAGTTTGTCACTCAACTTTTTGGAATAAAACACAAGAGAATCCTTTCGGTCCTTTTTCTTAAAACATGTTTTATCAACAAATCAAACCAAGACTATATTTTCTAACAAACTTATTTAAACAAGATCATATATACATGCATCACATATGAGAACACTAGTATGATTAACTACATCCCAACACACAAGTATATCCCAAAACTACTCCATGATAATAGTAACTAAACACAAATCATAACAAAGTAATTCCAATAATTCAAGAGAATAGAAATCCATAACAAAGTTCATAGAATACCTAAACTTTTGCGATTACAAGAATTAGAATTCGTGGATTGTAGCAACCACGCGCCTCCAATCACCTAGATTCACCGTATAACTCCAAATTACCAAAACTATGGATGAGAATTGTTCCCTCCTTGCTCCTGGACGTTTTTCAGTAAGAACTAAGCTTTTGGGCTGAATAAAAATGGTTGGTATTAGTTTTGATGTAAACTAATACACTTTTGGTTGTGTCACACCTAGTAAACTAGGACTAGGTTCATTATATAGCCAAATAAACTTGCTCAACTGACCAAAAACGTTCCCAACAAGTTAATATCAAGAAATGATCAACCTCCAATGATTATGGGGAGTTAAGGAAACAATAAATGCAACTTTGTGTAACTGCAGCTCATGCAACCGGATCGGTTTCGCTGGCAACCGGATCGGTTGCGATTTGACCATTTGCCCAAAGAATCGGTTACGGGTTACGACCGCCACTTTTTGTGGCTGATTTGACTTTGTTGACTTTCTTGTTTATACGCTTCATTCTTTGCTCTCGCTGATGATTCCTAAGGCAAAACTTGATCTTTCCTTGCTGTAGATACTTAGAAATCATTGTGCTTCCCAATCATTGAATCCAAAAGCTTCCTTGCTCGACTTCCTTCCTCGAGAATCTTCCAAATGTGCATAAAAACTTCATTTCTTTATCATTCGTGATACCTGGCTACACATACATACACAATACGCATCTTTTGCACTTTTGCAACAGTTATGAGTAAATATAGCCAATTATCATGCACAAAACCAACAATACGCTACTAAAAACATGTTCATTTTAGGCGTTATCAGCTTAGTATAAAAGGGACTTTGTACATTTCAAGTGGGGGGATGGGAGTAGAATTGTCTCTTAAACTTTATTTTTCCCTCGTTTTTTCTAGTTTATTTTGAAAAATTATGCCATTTTTAAAATTTTGATATGTTTTTCTCAACCTAACTAGATTAGACCTTAGCCGAGCACAATACAACCCTTTGATATTATATGGTGAGATTAGCCTTATCCGTTTCCAATATTTACCCCAAATCCACCAAATTATGAGTGTCCCGGTAGCTTGTAAACTTTAGAACTTGGCCTTTGCATCATTTGAAGACGAGACCATGTCGAGGTCTGT
>OU343218.1:74923083-74982511 GCA_910596185.1 Chrysanthemum makinoi | reverse complement strand
CTCGAGCTTGAGCTACCTACAACAATTCTCTGTAGAAATCATAAATATAAGACAATATAAGAGTGTTAGAACAAACGGGAAGGCTCATGGAACCCTCTAAGGTCCACTTCAAAATTTCAAAAGTTTTCAACACAGAACCTGGAACCGGATTCGCTTCAGAGCACCAATCGGTTACTCCTTTTGGCCAAATCTAACCGGTCGGTCGCTAAAGATCGGATTATACAATCGCATAAGGCTTTTGCCTTCTAAACCATTACCCACTCGAATTTTCTAAGTCCAATCCACTCTAAACCGCATTCTAACATCCTCAACGATTTCTACATCCTTGAATTACTCTAGATTCGCTTTTCAAACCTCAAATCATCACACATTCATCATCTTAGAACTCAACTAATAAGACCTATATTCTTCAATTACTAGTTCTAATCAACAATGTGGCATCTATTACTCACAAAAACACATCATCCACCATTAGGAATCACCAATTGCAACTTAACTTGATTCATTGGCACAACCTAATTAAATCCGAAAATTCAATCATCTAATATTCATTCCATGTTGAATCAATCACTACAATTATTTTTGCAATGCATTCCTATATCAATTACCCACTTAATCCAAAAATATAACACTTAATTCGAATTATAAAACCCCAAATTAGTGACCTAATATGCATTCAATCAAATGCTCTAATAAACCTCAATTGAGTTAATGAATGTAGATGCTACTTGTTTGGGTGCCATGATGTTCTCCTACAACTTAAACAATCTTCAATTAGCTTCTCTTGGATGAATTTTTGCAAAACCCACCGAGAATTAGTGTGTGTGTGTGTTTTTCTCGAAAAGTGAATTTTGGTATATATACTTGTATGCAACCGTTCAGCCATGGACACAACCGCTTCGTATGCATTTTGCCAAATTTTGCATTTTTTCATGTTACTTAGGCATTTACCTTCCAAGCAACAAATTTTTTACTCAAAAATTCTGTTAAAGATGCACACAACATTCATCCACCATTTGGAAATTTCAACAATCATCCAATCTTAAAAACTCAAATCATCATACTAATGAACTAAACCAAATCTCAACTAAAACTCATAGTCATAATGCATTAAACAAATAACCTCAATCATAAAAATAAAAAGGTAAAACCGAAAACAAAATCCTAAATGCATAATATTAAAAATAAATAGTTCATGAAATTCAAGCAAACAATTGCTTGTTTATTATGGTCCCTTGTCTTCTTCTTAGAATTCCTCGAAATACTCTTGTCTTAGGATGTCCTCACTTTGAAATTTCCCACAACTCGCCACCTGGTATGTTTCAAAAGTTTTGAACTTCCTCATGAATCTTCTTCCGTCCGGACATAGTATATCGAACTTAACATGCCATTCTCCATCTCCATTTTGTCTCTTGTAAATGCCCGACCTTCGGTCTCCATTCCAAATTCTTAAGTTGCACCGTAAAGAACAAAAGTCGGTCAACTTCTTGTAGACTAGTATGTTTTTGAATGGGTTATAGAATGCTTCCACCGCTAATGCACGTTCCATTTCATCCTCTATATCAAAATAAGGCGGAGCTAACGGTCCATACATTGGGTTTCCTTCGGTATCACGTCCCACTTCAAAACAAGTCAAATCATCATTCGCTTCCATCCATTCTAACTCCTCCATAAATTCCAAAGTTGGTCCTCTTGGTTTTGGATAGTATGTTTGCTTTGAAATCCCATCATCAATAGTCATTGTGCCTCTTCCCATGTCTATAATTGCACCACAAGTTCGTAGGAATGGTCTCCCCAATAGTAGTGGTAAACTCTTGTCCACCGGAATATCTAGGACAAGAAAATCGGCCAAATATGGTTGATAGCCAATTTGCACTCTCACATTCTTCACCTCTCCCATTCCTTTGGCTTGAGAATTATCCGCCATAGTAAGCCGAATGATTTGGTTCGGATTACTTAGACCTAAAGTCATAAACAATGGGTAGGGCATCACATTAACACTTGACCTCGTGATCGCAAGGCATAAACCGGTGTAGTCCCATTCACTTTTATTGGCAACACAAAATTACCCGGATCCTTCTCCTGCCGTGGCATGCCTCTAAACAAAATTCTATCTCTTTCTTCCTCCGTTAGATTCTTATCTTCCAACCTAGCCCTTGCTAGCATCACCGCATCCAATTTCTTACGGTAAAGCACATAATCTTGAAGTACCTGTATAACCGGTTTCTTCTCATTAAGCTCAAGAAAATTTTGTTCTAGGTTTTCTAAAATAGCTTCTTTTTGTTTGTCGGTTAAAGGCTTGAAAGTATTTGTAGTGGGAGGTGATGATAGTGTGTAATCATTTTTGTTGGTGGTTGTGGTTGGGGTTAGTTTGTTTGATGAAGTTTTCTTCCCGATTTGCTTTCCCATTTTAACTACTTCCACATATTTCTCTTCCATATTGGCACACAATTCCACTAACATCTCGTTCACTCCTTTTCCTTCTTCCAAATCAGTTATATTAATCCTCATTTCACCCATTGCAAAATCAACTTGATACTTGGTCGTGACAAGAAAGTCTCGACCAAAACATACATTGGGTTCATCCGCATTCCCTTCTTCTAACACAACAAAATCTGTTTCAAAAATGTGTCCATGAATATTGACCTTAAGATTTTTAACCATCCTTCTTCCATATGCTTCATAGTCCAAACGTACATGACCAATTTCGTCAAGAACCTTCTCCAAAATGTAATTTTTTCCATAAGCCATATTAAGTTTCGCGTCCCAAGCACTTACTCCTTCTATGCTACAAGGCGTACCAAACCTCATTAGTGGCGAATCATACACCGTTAAAGGTGCTTGTGTGAATACTACAACTCTTCCCTTCTTGGGAAGTTGAACTTTGTTTTCACCCGTTTCCTCCATATTAATGGTATCAATCCCCAAATTTTCTTACTCTTCCAAGATACCTCCAATCCGTGAACTTCCGTGTCCTTGAACATTTCATCCAAAGTACGAAGGTATTCCGAGATTCCACTCAAACTATCCATACTAACTAGCTAAACTAGACAAAACCAAACAAAACAAAATCCGAATCATAAGCGTTAGAGTTAGTAAAAACAAGAACAAACTATAGAAACATATACTAAATAAGCAAAGATACTTAACAAAACTAAAAACATAAGTTAAAACTCAAAATCTAAAAATTATAAAAAATTTACCGAGAGCTCCAACCGGATCGGTTGGTGGTAATAACTAGACCAAGTAATCGAACCGGATCCGGTTGCGGGTTGCAACCGATCGGTTAGATCGACACAGATTTTTTAACTGATTATTAATTGAAATTAAAAAATCATTAAGTCTACTAAAACTCTGAATTAATTAAGACTCTACATAGACCAATAATAAATGACTTAATAATTAAACCATTAAACTAAAAACTATATTAACTACTCTATTAAAAACTACCATAAAGATAATTAAACCATATAACTGAAAAATTACTATCTAATCATTAAGATCAAAACCAGAATTAATCTAGAATTAATTAACTAATAATAACAAATATAAAGAAAATATTAATAAATCTAAGAAATCATTAAACTACAAGACATAATTTGTAAATAAAATCTAAAATGACAAGAATTACTCTAGGAACTATAACACAAATCACTAAGTAAACTAGAATCATGAAATAAAAAATAAAAAATAACTCCGTAGCTCTAACCGATTCGGCTTGAGCAACCGAATCGGTTAGTTTTAACCAAAACTTTTTTACTTTTACCAAATTCAATTCCAATACTACCAATCTTACTGAAAATCAAAGTTGAAATAAAATCCCCGGCAGCGGCGCCAAAAACCTGATGTGTTACGTGTAGTGCAAGTTTTAAAAATATATAAACACGATTTAACAGTCTAAATCTATTAACACATACGAGCAAGTATACTCGTCCGTGATAGCAAAGTTGGGTAAGTCGAGATCGTCCCAAGGGATTTTGTGTTTGAAATTGTTTTGATGAAAAGATTCCAACAAGAAACCTTGTCAAAGCTTCCTCAAATAGTGATGTTATAGTGAAATTCAATAATAAGAAATATATATACTTGTGTGTAATCTATAATCAATCACAAATAGTATTCATGAAGGTTTGGTGTAAACTCTTGATGTGATGCACAAATCATAAGCAAATGATCCCCAACCATGGGATATGTTTGTAAAAATCATTCTAAGAACAAAAACATATAGGTAATCCTTTCAGTCCTTATCCTAATGATTATTCTTTAGAAAATCCATTTGTTTGCAACATGTTCTTATTAAACTTGTTCTTACAAATCTTTCGACCCTTTCGTGATGAAAATGTTCCTAGTCTTGTTTTAATAAGCAAACATGGTGGTTGTCAATCACCATATCCCCATACTAGTTTGTCACTCAACTTTTTGGAATAAAACACAACAGAAATCCTTTCGGTCCTTTTTCTTAAAACATGTTTTATCAACAAATCAAACCAAGACTAATATTTTTCTAACAAACTTATTTAAACAAGATCATATATACATGCATCACATATGAGAACACTAGTATGATTAACTACATCCCAACACACAAGTATATCCCAAAACTACTCCATGATAATAGTAACTAAACACAAATCATAACAAAGTAATTCCAATAATTCAAGAGAATAGAAATCCATAACAAGGTTCATAGAATACCTAAACTTTTGCTTGACACAAGAATTAGAATTCGTGGATTGTAGCAACCCCGCGCCTCCAATCACCTAGATTCACCGTATAACTCCAAATTACCAAAACTATGGATGAGAATTGTTTCCTCCTTGCTCCTCGGATGTTTTTCAAGAAGAACTAAGCTTTTGGGTTGAATAAAATGGTTGGTATTAGTTTTGATGTAAACTAATACACTTTTGGTTGTGTCACTCCTAGTAAACTAGGACTAGGTTCATTATATAGCCAAATAAACTTGCTCAACTGACCAAAAACGTTCCCAACAAGTTAATATCAAGAAATGATCAACCTCCAATGATTATGGGGAGTTAAGGAAACAATAAATGCAACTTTGTGTAACTGCAGCTCATGCAACCGGATCGGTTTCGCTGGCAACCGGATCGGTTGCGATTTGACCATTTGCCCAACCAGATCGGTTCGTTTGTTACGAACCGACCACCTGGTTTGTGCTGATTTGACTTTTGTTGACTTTCTTGTTTATACGCTTCATTCTTTGCTCTCGCTGATGATTCCTAAGGCAAAACTTGATCTTTCCTTGCTGTAGATACTTAGAAATCATTGTGCTTCCCAATCATTGAATCCAAAAGCTTCCTTGCTCGACTTCCTTCCTCGAGAATCTTCCAAATGTGCATAAAAACTTCATTTCTTCATCATTCGTGATACCTGGCTACACATACATACACAATACGCATCTTTTGCACTTTTGCAACATTTGTGAGTAAATATAGCCAATTATCATGCACAAAACCAACAATACGCTACTAAAAACATGTTCATTTTAGGCGTTATCAGCTTAGTATAAAAGGGACTTTGTACATTTCAAGTGGGGGGATGGGAGTAGAATTGTCTCTTAAACTTTATTTTTCCCTCGTTTTTTCTAGTTTATTTTGAAAAATTATGCCATTTTTAAAATTTTGATATGTTTTTCTCAACCTAACTAGATTAGACCTTAGCCGAGCACATACAACCCTTGATATTATATGGTGAGATTAGCCTTATCCGTTTCCAATATTTTACCCCAAATCCACCAAAATTATGAGTGTGCCGGTAGCTTGTAAACTTTAGAACTTGGCCTTTGCATCATTTCGAGACCATAGACGAGGTATGTTGAGTTAGCTCAATGTATTTGGACTTTTCAGTTTAAGAAGGCAGTATTATAGGATTATCACCCAAATAGCTTACCATTGTGTGTCTATCGATTAGTCACCTTGACTTCTCGACCCCCATGTGAAACCCTTTGTTGCACCCACCTTTAGTTTAAGATACCCCTAGATACACCCTGCTGAGCCATTCCTTTCATTTTGTTAACCCAATATATTGTTTCGATACACCTATACACCTTAGCCTACCCTGTAATCTTTATTTGTGATTGGGAAGTCATCATTTGCCTAAGTTCAAGGTTCAAGTGGAAAGGTTCGGGAATCACGCTTTCGTCGATGACATATTCTTAAAGATCATTGAAGACCCCCCAAATTCCTATTGTTCATCTCAAGTGGGGGATGTTATGTTTAGTTGTTATATTTATGTTGAAAAAAAAGTTATGTTATTTAGTTTATTGTAAAGTGCAATGTTATAAGCACTATGATATGAGCTTTATATAGATTTAGTATCGAGGAGGCCACCTCGGTCACATTTGAAGATTGGAGTTGGGTAGTGATAACGCTCAGATTGTACATGTTTTCAGTAGCGTTATGAGTGCTTTTTTGTATGTTATTTGGTTATATTTGTATGATTTCAGTGCTTAATCGCATCAATAGATGTTTGTCAAGTGTTTATAACCAAGTGCAGGGAAACGGAAGGAAAAGTAAAATAATGTTCAACATATGGAAGATTCCCGTTTAAGTGAAGCATGTCAGGCACAAATCAGTATTTAAAGTACCATAGAAGACCAAGATGATTGAAGAACCAAGCTCTACAAGTCAGAATAAAGTAAAGGTCGATTTTTCGTAACTCAGGAAGACCAAACAAATCTGTTGCAACTGCAACCGGATCGGTTGGGTGAAGAGCAAAGAATTGCCTATGACGTCAGTCCAACCGTTCAGTTGCCACCCGCAACCGAAGCGGTTGGAATACTTGTAGAAGACCAACCGGATCGGTTGGTCATGTGACCGATCCGGTTGGAGGGCCTGTTTCTGCCAAATCTTCATCATTAAGTTTTCCCTTTGTATCCAAATGATTCTAGGTCCTTCCCTTGGTGTATTCTAGTCCCTTCCTAACTCTTTGGAGGCCAAGTTCAGCAATTAATACCCTAGGCCTTGGAACTAGTATAAATATAGACCTCTTGTGAGCATATGAGTCACACACTTCAATACAACTCTCTCTACTCATAAAACAAAGCTCTTAAGCTCTCAAATTCGTCCTTAGAAGTCCAGGAAAGTTTGGAGTTCCAGAAGTACCACATTTGGAGGCCAAAACCACAAGGAGTCTACCCCAATACTTTGGGAATCATTACTTTATGTCAGATGCATATTTTACAAGAGAGTCACAAGTTGCTGATCCCATTACAAGTTTTAAAAGACCATCTGAAGAAGGAGGTTCTTCATCTGCACCCAAAAGACTGAAAGCAACTGAAGATGAGGGTGGACTTACAGAAGAGGAGCTGAATCAGATGATGATAATTGAATCCCCAGAAGATGCACTATATTCAGAACCTATCAACACTAGGTATCCAATACTTGGCTGGGATATCTACACTGAAGATGGAAAAAGACATTGGCAGATTCACAGAGTAGGTGGAAGGACAAGTGCTTACTTGTATCTGGTAGATCTGTTTGCATCTATTGATAGGGATGATTTGCAGTAGCTATGGGAATTGGTCAAAAACAGATTCAAGAATAGAGATCCAGATAATGAAAAGGATCTGGAATTACTGTTTGAGTTGTAGAATATATTTGAACCTGACCCAGCTGGAGAACAATGGAAGTATCAAACTGGTGAGGAAGCACTATCTTGGACATTGTTGGATTCATGTGGACTACATTTGGTTACTACACGCAATGGGACAGACATCTACATGCTGGTTGAAAGAATTACCCTCTTGCTCTTGGAACACTTTTGGAAATGCTTACAGCAGGGTTAAGGATGGGTAATGCAGTTGATATGGCTAAGGAGTTGCTGTTGAAGATATATGACCAGGCTGGAAGACCTAGCAAAAAGTAAAGTTTGGAAGAATCCTCAAAGTCTGAAGAAAACTTGTGATTCTGAAACCCAATCACAAGTTTAGGGGAGGATTGTTGGGAAATAAGCTTATTGGAGTTAATACTTACTTCAGTAAGAAGTTAGTACTGATAGTGTTAAAGGATAAGTACTAACTAGTTAGTACTGATAGTGAGAAAGTTAGTACTGATAGCGTTAAGTTTGTACTGATGTAAGTATGGAATGTCGTGTATGAGTTGTAATAGCATATCTTCTATTCTAATAGAAGATATGATATACTTAGTCTATAGTTATCTCTGTAAGAGATCTTCTTAGTGTATAAAAGGAGATCTCAGCTAGGTTAAATATATATATACATTCTAGCCGTCTAAAAGTAGAGCTTTAAGGTTGTAAACCCTAGTACTAGGAGAGTACTCGTATTATTCATCAATAATATTGAAGCGTTTGGTGTTATACTGTTTTGCATTATTCTTCTAAAGTACATTCAAGTAGATTCCGTATACTTGTGTGTATTCATAACAAAGTTTCTCATTGTTACTTTGGATCCATCCAAGGTAACCAACACGTATACAAGATAAGTGTTCTAGATTCAAGGTTTGGGACTCCACAAGTGGTATCAGAGCTTGTGTCCTGAAGCCTTGTTTTTAGAAGATCCTATGTTGACAAATCTGAAGAAATGAATTTCGAATCAATGAATTCCAACGCTGTTAACAGAGTTCCTAAGTTGCAGCCACATGAATATGAACTCTGGAGAATGCGCATAGAGCAGTACTTCTTGGTACTTGATTTCAAGCTGTGGAACATTGTGCTCTATGGAGACTCTTGCAAACGTACTGTCACTGAAGAAGTTGCTGGTAAGACTGTTACTACAGTAAAAGGTGATCCGATCACTAATGAAGAATTGGCTATGGTAGGCAATGATCTCAAAGCCAGAAGTCTTTTACTTATAGCAATACCTGATGATCATCAACTCACCTTCAACAAACACAAGGATGCTCAGAGTTTGTTAAAAGCCATTGAAACCAGATTTGGTGGAGATTCTGTCACCAAGAAAACTCAGAAGACTCCTTTGAAGCAAGAATTCGAAAACTTCACTGCTGGTGCAACTGAGTCCATTGACTCAGTTTATAATAGGCTTCAAAAACTTGTTAGTCAACTGGCAGTATTGGATGTGGAGTACTCCAAGGAAGATGTGAACCTCAGGTTTGTTAGAAGTCTTCCATCACCTAAATGGGACACTCATGTCATTGTGTGGAAGAACAAGCCAGATTTTGAAACCATGAAGCTGGACAATCTGTTCAATAACTTTAAGGTGATTGAACAAGACATGAAAAGAAGAGCAGCTGCATCTTCTAGTTCTGGGTCTCATAACATTGCTTTTGTGGCTCATCCTGTCACTAGCAATGATTCTGATAGTATTGACTTTAGTACTCCTAGTACCAATGTTAGTACTGATGGCCCTGTAACCACTGCAGCAGGCATTAATGAAGGCACAATCTATGCTTTCATAGCTGAACAGAGTCATGGATCCCATATCACTCATGATGATCTGAGACAAATCCATGAAGATGACATTGAGGAGATGGACATCAAATGGAACATTGCCCTAATCAGCATGAGGGCAAAAAGGTTCATGAAGAAAACGGGAAGGCAGATTAAGATCAATGATGCAGATGTTGCTGGGTTTGATAAAGGAAAGGTTGAATGCTACAACTGTGGCAAACTTGGGCATTTTGCGAGGGAATGCAGGAGCCCTAGGAACAACAAGAAGAATGGTGATGCTGACCACTCATCCTCAAAAGCAATGGTGGCTGTTGATGGTGCTGGATATGATTGGAGCTTCATGGCTGATGAAGAAGAAAGCCCTATCAGCATGGCTTTGGTATCTGAGGTACTTACTGAAACAAATTGTTCAGATACATGTATTCCTTTAAGCAAATATTTTGAGCTAAAAGACAGGTTTGATAATGTGTCTAAAGAACTTGCTGAAACCAACTATAACTTAGCAAATCATAAGAGAGGTTGAGCAGTCTTAGAAAAACAAGTTAAGCACTATAAGGAAAATGAGTCTTTGTATAATGATGCAACTGCTATGGTTAATAGGGAAATCTCTTTTAAAAATACTACCATAAGTGTGTTAAAAGAGGAATTAGAGAAAGTCACTCAAATCAAAGACAATATTGAACTAAGTGTTGAGCAACTTCAAGACACACACCACTATAACTCTGAAAGAGTTGACAAATATCTTGAAAAAGCTATTATTGGTAAAGCCACATCTGGTATGGGTTATAAGTCATCACCACCTAATTATAAGAAAGCCCAACCACCATTCAGGGGTATTCCTTCACCACCTGGTTTAGACCTTGCACACACTGGATTAAAAGAGTTTCAAGAACCCACATTTGTCCCAGGCCCCATAATCAAAAGTATGTTTTCTAAAAAGTCTGATGAAGTGTTTGAAAGTGCCAGTGACACCTCCTTACTTGAGGTATCTATATCTGAAAATACAAAGGCAAATGTAGGGTCTAGTGAACAAAAGCAAGAACATGCCTCTAAACCTGTAAGACCAATTGACAAACTAGTAAGGAAGCCTATAAAATATGCTGAGATGTATAAAAACAGGCTATCCACTCCTAGAGGAAATCAAAGAAACTGGAATCAATTAAAATCTAAGCAACTAGGAGATGAATTTATCATGTATAATAAGTCTTGCTTTGTGTGTGGAAGTTTTTCTCATCTGCAGGATAAATGCAGAACCCAACCCTTCATGACCCCAAGAGCAGTTCTTCTTAAAACTGGCATAAAATCTTTGAATAATTCAAAGCCAGTTAATACTGCTAGACCTCAACCAAGAGTATTTGGTGAAAGACCCAAAAGAAACTTTTCAAAGTCACCATCTACTTCACCAAGGCCCTTTAATGCTAAAGCAGCACAAACCTTGAAATCCTATGATGAACAGATCAAGTTTTACAGGAAAAAGGTTAATACTTTTGTACCAAAAGTTAATACTGATAGGCCAAAAGTTAATACTTATAAGCCTAAAATGAAAAATAATGGTTCAAAGGTGAATGCTGCTGTGGGAAACAAGAGTCATGCTATTAAGCCCTCAGCTTGTTGGGTAAGAAAGGCCACTCAACCCAATAGTGCATCAGTTACTCTTTAAAAATATAACTACATTGATGCACGAGGCAGATCCAAGTCAGTAATGGCTTGGGTCCCCAAAAGGAACTAATTTCCATTATTTTGTGTGCAGGAACATTCCAACAATAAAAATGATGATCTTGGCTATTCAGACAGTGGGTGTTCCAGGCACATGACTGGAAATCTATCTTACCTTTCAGACTTCACTGATTTGAATGGAGGATATGTTTCTTTTTGAGGTGGAATTGGTGGAAGAATTACTGGTAAAGGCACAATCAAGACTAGTAATTTGGACTTTGAAGATGTATACTATGTGAAAGAACTCAAATATAATCTGTTTAGTGTGTCACAAATGTGTGACAAGAAGAATTTTGTTCTGTTCACAGATACTGATTGCTTGGTTTTATCTCCTAAGTTTAAGTTGCCCAGTGATGATCAGGTTTTACTTAAGTTTTGTAGGAAAAGCAATCTTTACAGTGTCGATATGAAAAACATAGTGCCCAAAGATAATCTTACATGTTTAGTTGCTACAACTTCTTTGGATGAATCCATGTTATGGCATAGAAGGCTAGGTCATGTGAACTTTAAGGTTATAAATCTTTTAGCTAAAAACAACCTTGTAAGAGGTTTACCATAAAAAAGATTTGAAAATAAACAGACCTGTAGTGCCTGCCTCAAAGGGAAGCAGCATAGAGCCTCTTGTAAGCCCAAGGTTTTTAACTCTATCACCCAACCACTTCACATGCTGCATATGGACTTATTTGGCCCCACTAATGTTAGCAGCCTGAACTTTAAGAAGTATTGTTTGGTTGTGACTGATGATTTTAGCAGATTTACTTGAGTTTTCTTCTTGAACACTAAGGATGAGACCTGTGAGATCCTTAAGACATACATAATTGCAGTAGAAAACCTAGCTGATAAGAAAGTTAAAATTATTAGGTGTGATAATGGTACAAAGTTTAAAAACCAAGTGATGAATGAGTTCTGTCAACTTAAGGGTATTAAAAGAGAATACAGTGTAGCTAGAACTCCTCAGCAAAATGGGGTTGCTGAAAGGAGAAATAGGACATTGATTGAGGCTGCTAGGACAATGTTAGTAGATTCCAAGCTACCCACAACATTTTGGGCTGAGGTAGTTAATACTACTTGCTATGTTCAGAACAGGGTACTGATTGTGAAGCCTCATGGCAAGACTCCTTATGAGCTGTTTTTAGGTAGAAAGCCCACACTTGACTTTCTTAAACCTTTTGGGTGTCATGTATCTATTCTCAATACCATTGACCAGTTAGGTAAGTTTGATGGAAAATCTCATAGTGGATATCTGGTTGGGTACTTATTGAATAGTAAAGCCTTTAGGGTTTATAACTCTAGAACCAGAAGGATAGAGGAGAATCTGCACATAGAGTTTCTTGAGGATAAACCTAGTGAAGAGGGGCAAGGACCAAAATGGCTTTTTGATATTAACATGCTAACAGAATCAATGAATTATGTGCCTGTTTCTGTGGATTCTAACAATGTTGCAGGAGAAAAGCAAGGTTCGGATGCAGATTCTGATGATGAAGATGACCGTATCCTGTTGCCCATTTGGAAAGATAGTTTTGCTGGAAGCACTTCTTCAGGGGAGGCAAACAAAGAAGATGATAAACCTTTAAATACCACTGAAGGAGGGGTAACAAATGATGATGATACAGTGATAGAACCTCAAGTAATCAGTACAAATGTGGTTAATACTGACAAGCCACAAGTTAGTATTGATGAGCCAGAATTTAGTACTGATGGTTCCAATTCCATTCCATCAGTCAATACAGAGGTTCCTGATCCCCATGGTGAAGCTGATGAGATTGATTTGACAAATATAGCTTCATCTTATGCTGTTCCTGCTACACCACACAGAAGAATCAATCAGGATCATCCCTTGGAAAATGTCATTGGGGATGTCAATGCTGAAAGAGCTACATGAACTAAAGTTCAGCATAGTCAGACTGGATTCTTCAGTGCCATCTATGAAGAAAGAAATCATGGTGCCTCACAGTCATGTCTATTTGCCCGCTTTGTTTCTCAAAAAGAACCAAAGAAAGTCTACAAAGCTCTTGAAGATGAATCCTGGGTAGAATCAATGCAAGAGGAGCTTCTTCAGTTCAAGCTTCAAAATGTATGGGTTCTGGTGGATCTTCCTAATGGCAAGAGAGCAATTGGCACTAAATGGGTTTTTAGAAACAAAAAGGATGAAAGGGGTGTGGTAATAAGGAACAAGGCTAGACTGGTGGCTCAAGGGTATACACAACAGGAAGAAATTGACTATGATGAGGTCTTTGCTCCAGTAGCAAGGATTGAAGCTATCCGAGTATTCCTGGCCTATGCATCATATAAAGACTTCACAGTATACCAGATGGATGTAAAGAGTGCTTTCCTTTATGGAAAGATTGAAGAGGAGGTATATGTCTATCAACCTCCTGGCTTTGACGATTCCAAATTTCCTGACAAAGTTTACAAAGTTCAAAAGGCACTCTATGGTCTGCATCAGGCCCCAAGAGCTTGGTATGAAACCTTAGCCAAGTATCTTTTGGGAAATGGCTTCAGAAGAGGGAAGATTGATCAGACTCTATTCATCAAGAATGTGAGGAATGATATCATTTTGGTGCAGATTTATGTTGATGACATTATTTTTGGCTCAACCAAGCAGGATTTGTGCAGAGAGTTTGAAAAATTGATGCATGATAGGTTTCAGATGAGTTCCGTGGGTGAACTCACCTTCTTTCTTGGGCTACAGGTCAAGCAGAAGTCCGATGGCATATTTATTAGTCAGGATAAATATGTTAAGGAGATTTTGGTGAAGTTTGGCTATGAACATACAAAGATTGCATCTCTACAGATCCATGATTGGATCTTTGATGTATTTGAGTGCCTCCTGACCAGATATTATGTTTGCTGTGTGTGCATGTGCAAGGTTTCAAGTCTCTCCAAAGCTCTCTCACTTGCATGCAGTTAAAAGAATCTTTAGATATCTGAAAGGCCATGCTCAATTAGGTCTTTGGTATCCTAAGGACTCTCCCTTTGATCTGATAGCTTACTCAGATAGTGACTATGCTGGGGCAAGTCTTGATAGGAAGTCAACCACTGGAGGATGTCAGTTCCTTGGTGATAGGTTGATTTCATGGCAGTGCAAGAAGCAGAGTATTGTGGCAAACTCTACAACTGAGGTTGAGTATGTAGCTGCTGCAAGTTGCTGTGGTCAAGGTCTATGGATTCAGAATCAGATGCTTGATTATGGGTATAATTTCATGAGCACTGTCATCTATGTTGATAACAACAGTACTATATGCTTTATAAAAAATCCTGTTTTTCATTCTAAAACTAAACACATTGAGATAAGACATCACTTTATAAGAGACTGTAATGAAAAGAAATTAATTCAGGTTGAAAGGATTGATACTGAGTTTAATGTTGCAGATCTTTTAACAAAAGCTTTTGATTTGGGAAGATTTCAGTACTTGGTGACAAGTATTGGAATGCTTCATCCATAAATATGTTTTATCTCTCTCCATTTTGTAGAGTTTTGTAAACTGGTGGTTAGTACTGATTGTTATCAAGTTAATACTGATTGTGTAAAGTTAATACGGATTGGCAAGAAAATGTCTTAGATTGTGTTTTCTTGGTTTTGGACTGACTTTTTAGGTATTACACAAGAAGTATGGATATGATTTGTTGACTGACTGTTACAGCAAGTGTGATTTCCTCTATTATGCTCATTCTAATGCAATCACATGTTGAAACTTGCTATAACACTGGATTCTTTGATGCCAAAGCAATATGTGGCATCCTGTGGTATAAAAGAACATGAATTGATGGTTTCGGTTAGTCAGATTTATTTTGTACTAACTCACCCTTTGCCATTCTATCTGTTTATAGATAGTGGGACAAGCCTAAGGGCGTCTGGCTTAGAGAACAGCGAGCAACCGTGAATCCAACACTTGTGTTGGAGGCAACACCTGCCACGAGCTGGAAAACCTATCAGGACGAACCTTTTAATGGGTCTATCCATCACAGGCAGTGCTATGCATTGAAATCATTGGTTTTCATCAAACTAGAGGTCATGTTAGGCCGACCTTGATTAAATGCCTGTCATCACATTTAATCCCTTCAAAATTGGGGTTCAGTATTATATTTTCCAAATTATGAGATAATACTGATGGGTACAAGTTAATACTGATGGTTATAAGTTAGTACTGATAATCATTGTTAGTACTGATGAACTAGCCATTAGTACTTATTCCCAAAGTCTGTTATGCAATGATTACTTTTGCAAATAGCGTTGTTACTGCCTGTTTCCTTATAAAAGGGTTTTCTAATTGGTTTCTCTTCACTTATTACCATAAATCTTTATAAGGCGGTTCAACACATATTCTCTAAATCTCTATAAATTGCATAACTTTCTAATTTTTTTCACCACATAACAATACAGGCTTTTGCGACTAAATCCTACTTTTATAACCTTAACTATATTCATCAATGGCTCCTTTTGATTTTGTCGACAAACATAATATGGTGGCATGCTTGGAATTGGCAGAAGGACATGATGAATTTGCAGAGATTGTAGCTTTCCTAAACCATAACACCATCAGGTTTGCTCTTCTTTTAAACCCTACAATCTTATGTACCCCTTTCAGGAAGTTTTGGCAAACTGCTATTGCCTCAACAACTGAGGAAGGGGTACAACAGTTAACTGGTACAGTGGATGGCACTAGAATTGTTATTACTGAAGCATCTCTAAGAGAACATCTTCATCTTAGAGATGCTGAAGGTATTAGCACTTTGCCAGTCACTGAAATCATTCAACAACTCTCATTGATGGGGTACAGGCATGACAATACTATAAATTTTCACAAAAGCCAGTTTTCCCCACAATGGAGGTTTCTTATTCATACCCTCTTACACTGCTTGAGTCACAAAAGGACTGGCTGGGATGCTTTTCCTACCAGCATAGCCACAGCCTTGATTTGCCTTGCAACAGGCAGAGTGTTCAATTTTTCAAATTATATCTTTGAGGGTATGCTTAAAAATGCTATTAGTAAAACCAAGTTTCTGATGTATCCCAGGTTTATTCAAATGTTTTTGGATCTTCAGAAACAAAACCTACAACCTCATAAAAACATTTATCCATCAAAAGTACTCACAGCCAAAGTGTTTTCCAATATGTTAAGGGCTGTGGTAGGGTACAATGGGGTTGTAGTGCCATTATTTCCTAACATGCTTATTGCAGAGGGTGAAGGGCCATCAAGCACAGGTGGCTCCCAACACACACCCACAGGTTCTGAACATTCACCATCTCAACAAACTTCATCAACCACTAGGCACACCAGACAGGAGGGTGGGACAGCTCAGCCCCATTCTTCTCCTAACCTTGTATCAGATGAGCCTATCCCAGGTGATGAAGGGGATAGAGTGGTGAGGGCTGCCACTACTCACACAGGCTTAGCAGCTGGTGAGGAAAGTGGTAACATAAATAAGACCCAATCCATGCCAACACCTAGTGAGCAATCACAGGGTGGACCCAGGCACAGGCTAAAAGGGGGTGTATCTGCTCAGGCTAGGCCTGGGAGTGCATCTCAAATGCCCAATGACCCACCTCTCTCAGTAGGTCACACAGCTGGAAGTGGTGAGGGCAGTTTGACACTTGAGAATATGACGGCTTTGTATAGGTTCTTATGTAGAAAAGTGAACACACTGGAGCTGGCACTGGATGAACACAAGAAAGCTGCATCAAAAGTTCATACCAGAATGCTACTAAAGATGAAAAGGCTAGAGCATCAAGTTAAACTGCTTTCCAAACCAACTGCAAAAGCTTCTCCAGTCACTACTTCAATCACAAGGAAGGCCAAGTTCATTATCTCTAGTACATCTTCAGAGAATTCTTCCAAACAGGGGAGGAGTTCTGACATTCAGAGTAGAAGGGAATTTGGTCAATGGCAGGGTGGTCAAGACTTTCAAAGTCCATTCCTTGATGATGAAGAAGATGTTCAGACAACCAAACATGCAGAAGAAGTGCTCAGTACTCCTACATGCACTATAAGTACTATCCCAGTTAATACTTATAGTGTTGTAGTTAGTACTGATAGCACTAGAGTTAGTACTCCTGGTGTTCTGCAATCAGAACTATCTCCTATCCTTCAAGTTGCTGCTGAAATACAACAAACAACAACAGAGGCTACTATCATCACCACTACACCACAAGAAGACACTGATGAAGAGAATAGGGAAAAACATGTAGTTCTAGGACTTCAAAGCTTGAAGAAGTCAGTTATGATCTCTCCAACTTACAAGAAGCCTCCTGTCTTGTATCTCAGAAAGAAGAAAAAACCAGCAGCATCCAAACCTAAAGAAAAAGGAGTCACCATCAGAGAAGGAAGTGCTCTACCATCTCCAACCTCCTCTGCTCCAAAGATTGATCCTAAAGACAAGGGCAAAGGCATCTTGGTTGAGGTACCAAAGAAGAAGAAGGAACTTGAAAGGATGAATGAAGAGGCAGCACAGAAAATTAAAGCAGATTGGGATAAGGAAGAACTGCAGAAAGAAGCTGCAGAAAAATAGAAGAAAAAGATGGATAAAATTGAAGAAGATTGGCATACTTGGGATGAAATGATAGCTAGAGTTGAAGCTGCTCAAGAGGTGCTCTAGAAGCTGCAACAGGATCAAGGAAAAAGTGTTAATGAAGCAACTCTGATGTTCAGTGAAATATTGGCTAGAAGACAGAGCCAATTCAGACAGCAAAGGGAAGTGGAAAAGGCTTCAAAACCTCCCAACAAGAGTCAACAAAAGATGTACCTTTGCAAATACATTAAGTATCAAGGTGAAGATAAGAGAACACTGAAGCAACTTAATCAACTGCCCTGGGAGACTCTTCAAAAGCTTGCTGACAGAACCCAAAGAAGATTTCTGGATTTTATACCTATGTCAGATGCAGATATTACTAGAGAGTCACAAGTTGTTGATCCCATTACAAGTTTTAAAAGACCATCTAAAGAAGGAGGTTCTTCATCTGCACCCAAAAGACTAAAAGCAACTGAAGATGAGGGTGGACTTACAGAAGAGGAGCTTAATCAGATGATGATAATTGAATCCCTAGAAGATGCACTATATTTAGAACCTATCAAAACTAGGTATCCAATACTTGGCTGGGATATCTACACTGAAGATGGAAAAAGACATTGGCAGATTCACAGAGCAGGTGGAAGGACAAGTGCTTACTTGTATATGGTAGATCTGTTTGCATCTATTGATAGGGATGATTTGCTGAAGCTATGGGAATTGGTCAAAAACAGATTCAAGAATAGAGATCCAGATAATGACAAGGAACTGGAATTACTGTTTGAGTTGCAAAATATATTTGAACCTGACCCAGCTGGAGAACAATGGAAGTATCAAACTGGTGAGGAAGCACTATCTTGGACATTGCTGGATTCATGTGGACTACACTTGGTTACTACACGTAATGGGACAGACATCTACATGCTGGTTGAAAGAACTTACCCTCTTCCTCTTGGAAAACTTTTGGAAATGCTTACAGCAGGGTTAAGGATGGGTAATGCAGTTGATATGGCTAAGGAGTTGCTGTTGAAGATCTATGACCAGGCTGGAAGACCTAGCAAAAAGTAAAGTTTGGAAGAATCCTCAAAGTCTGACGAAAACTTGTGATTCTGAAACCCAATCACAAGTTTAGGGGAGGATTGTTGGGAAATAAGCTTATTGGAGTTAATACTTATTTCTGTAAGAAGTTAGTACTGATGGTGTTAAATGATAAGTACTAACTAGTTAGTACTGATAGTGAGAAAGTTAGTACTGATAGCGTTAAGTTTGTACTGATGTAAGTATGGAATGTCGTGTATGAGTTGTAACAACATATCTTCTATTCTAATAGAAGATATGATATACTTAGTCTATAGTTATCTCTGTAAGAGATCTTCTTAGTGTATAAAAGGAGATCTCAGCAAGGTTAAATATATATATACATTCTAGCCGTCTAAAAGTAGAGCTTCAAGGTTGTAAACCCTAGTACTAGGAGAGTACTCGTATTATTCATCAATAATATTGAAGCATTTGGTGTTATACTGTTTTGCATTATTCTTCTAAAGTAAATTCAAGTAGATTCCGCATACTTGTGTGTATTCATAACAAAGTTTCTCATTGTTACTTTGGATCCATCCAAGGTAACCAACACGTATACAAGCTAGGTGTTCTAGATTCAAGGTTTGGGACTCCACAAGTGGTATCAAAGCTTGTGTCCTGAAGCTTTGTTTTTAGAAGATCTCGTGTTGACAAATCTGAAGAAATGGATTTCGAATCAATGAATTCCAACGCTGTTAACAGAGTTCCTAAGTTGCAGCCACATGAATATGAACTCTGGAGAATGCGCATAGAGCAGTACTTCTTGGTACATGATTTCAAGCTGTGGAACATTGTGCTCTATGGAGACTCTTATAAACGTACTGTCACTGAAGAAGTTACTGGTAAGACTGTTACTATAGTAAAAGGTAATCCGATCACTAATGAAGAATTGGCTATGGTAGGCAATGATCTCAAAGCCAGCAGTCTTTTACTTATGGCAATACCTGATGATCATCAACTCACCTTCAACAAACACAAGGATGCTCAGAGTTTGTTAAAAGCCATTGAAACCAAATTTGGTGGAGATTCTGTCACAAAGAAAACTCAAACCAGATTTGGTGGAGATTCTGTCACAAAGAAAACTCCGAAGACTCTTTTGAAGCAAGAATTTGAAAACTTCACTGCTGGTGCAACTGAGCCCATTGACTCATTTTATAATAGGCTTCAAAAACTTGTTAGTCAACTGGCAGTATTGGATGTGGAGTACTCCAAGGAAGATGTGAACCTAAGGTTTGTTAGAAGTCTTCCATCACCTAAATGGGACACTCATGTCATTGTGTGGAAGAACAAGCCAGATTTTGAAACAATGAAGCTGGACAATCTGTTCAATAACTTTAAGGTGATTGAACAAGACATGAAAAGCAGAGCAGCTGGATCTTCCAGTTCTGGGTCTCATAACATTGCTTTTGTGGCTCATCCTGTCACTAGCAATGATTCTGATAGTTTTGACTTTAGTACTCCTAGTACCAATGTTAGTACTGATGGCCCTGTAACCACTGCAGCAAGCATTAATGAAGGCACAATCTATGCTTTCATAGCTGAACAGAGTCATGGATCCCAGATCACTCATGATGATCTGAGACAAATCCATGAAGATGACATGGAGGAGATGGACATCAAATGGAACATTGCCATAATCAGCATGAGGGCAAAAAGGTTCATTAAGAAAACGGGCAGGCAGATTAAGATCAATCAAATGGATGTTTTTGTGTTTAAGTTTGTGAAAATAAACTTATGAAACTTGAATTGATCTTGAATTGATTGGTTAAACTTAATGCTTGTTTTTATGAACTAAAATCTTGACGAAGGTTTAACTTGTAAGAACAATAGATTAGTACAACCCCTAATTATCATAACCAACATGTTAAGAGGTTAACACAATCATACTAATCAAGGATAAGAAACTAGTTTAAGCAAGTGTAGTTTTTAATCACCTGAATTTCATTATATCTATTTTTGTTGTTATATGCTTATTGGATTGCCTTAGTTGATTTAAACTTGTTAATCAGATTCACTCAAATCCCTGCGAACGATCCCGACTTACCTTCATAATCTTGCTATAACGGACGAGTGCACTTGCTCGTATGTGTTATTGGTAAAATTGGTAAATCGTGTTTTATAAATTTAAAACTTGTACACACGTAGCACATCAAGTTTTTGGCGCCGCTGCCGGGGATTTGATTGTGTTTCAGCAAGTTTTGAATCCACGTCAGTCGATTCATTCCAATTTTTTTTTCAGAAAGCTTCAACCGATCGGTCGTCTCACAACCGATCCGGTTGCTCCTACACCATACCCAAATTGATCTAACCGATCGGCCGCTCCTTGCAACCGATCAGGTTACTTGTTTCTGTCCAGAAAACTGTTTTCTTTGTTTGTCTGTGTGTTTAGATATTGCCTGGATTCTCTAGGACATTGTATGAACACTCGTGCAGCGGGAATAGAACCAATCTCACCTCTTACCAACCCCGAACGTTTGATTCGAAGAAGAAGAAGAACACCTTTCATACCCTTAGCCGATCGTGTACCTAGAGTACCAAACCCACCATTTGATAACCTTGTGGAAGCCAAAGTCGTTTACAACCCTTTCACCAATTTACCTTTTCCCATGGCGGACGATCAACCCATGTGGGGAACCAACCGAGCCGTAGCACCAACCCTTGGGAGTGCTATTTTTGCTGTCAACCTTGGTGACAACTTCACCGTGAAGGGTCATCATCTTTCCATGATCAAAGACCGTCAATTCGATGGCCGTGCGCGGGCCGATCCGCATAAGCACATTGCCGAATTCATCGAAATTGGTGGCATGTTCCGTTATGGCCACACCGATGTCAATGCCATCAAACTCAAACTTTTTCCATAATCATTCGCTGGAGATGCTAAAGTATGGTACAATGAATTGACCCCGGGAATTATCAACACTTGGGAGGAGATGAGGCAAGCCTTTGTAAGACGATTCTTTCCACCTTCCATGTTTGATCGATTAATGGGAGAAATTCATGCTTTCACACAAAATCCCAACGAATCACTTGTCGAAGCTTGGCTTCGAATGAAAGATTTGCTTCGTAGTTGTCATGGACATGGATTATCTAAAGGAACCATTATCCAAATCTTTTACCATGGACTAGATGAAATCTCTCAAGGCATCCTTGATTCTGGAGGAATTTTTCTCTATAAGACTCCTAACGATGCACACCAATTACTCAAAGATCGAGTACTTCTCAAACTCGATTGGTCTAAAGATTCCAAAATCGAACCTCTTCGAAAAACCATTGCTTTTTTATAAGGATTTAAAAGGTACCTTTTTGAGGAGTCATTTAAGCCCTTAATTGATCACTTTTGTATCCGTTACTACTTAATTTCGTTCCTTTTCACTTTTTAGGTCTCTTGAAGGCAAATTGCTGGAATGACACTTATTCAGACGAAAAGGCGCGAATATACGAAGAAAATGGCCAAAGTCAAGAATCGAGACACTCAAGCTACTAGAACTGAAGGGGACGGCGTCAGGTTCTATTTGTGACGCTGTCAAAACATGTTTTGTGACGACTCAGAGAGCAAATTGACATTTTTCAAGTGACGGCATCAGGTTTTAAAAGAGTAGGGCATAAGGTGACGCCGTCACAATGATAACGTGGCCAAGACGAAAACCTAATAACGACGACCCGACGACGTCACAATTAAAGAGTGACGCCGTCGCAGTTTGTAACACTATATATAGAATCTGAATTTTTCAGTTTTTAGAGAGGTAGTTTTGTGGAGTAAAAACCTAAACCGAACCAAGGCTGTCTTGTACAGTATTTTAGGGTTCCATACCCTATCTTACATCATGATAAGTGTTTTACTTCATTAATTCAATTATGTCTTCAATTGATTGTGTGTATGCTTGCATGTTCTCCATGTCCGGCTAATTTACTTGTGTGTTTGCTTAGGTAATATGAAACCTAGTTATTGAATATTTATTTGTTGTCTCTTATCTTAATTGTGATTGACCTAGTATTGCGATAGGTCATTCGTTGTGTTATTAATGCTTGATTAATCTTTGTTGAACCTTAGTTTATAATCACCTAGAGTTATTGTAGGCTAAACATCCAAAGAATACCTTAGTGTTAAGTTTATGAATCCTAGAGATTTTGTAGTCATTAACCTTTGGTAGCTTCAAAGAGTTAGGGATAAACGCATACCCTATGACCTTAGAAACACAACGCGTTAAGAATAAGGACGTGACAATTCAACCATCAATAGGAGATAACTAGGGAGTAATAAAATCTAAGTAAACACATTTTTAATCATCATACGAGCACACAACAATAGACATAGACTACCCCTACCTTAGTTAATTAGATAATTAGATAAGTAGAGTAATCGGTAGAAATACCAACCCCCAAATCCAAACCCCGAGATTCGTACCTTTCCATTTCCTAAAAAATACAAAAAAGATAAAAAATAATCTTCCTCAACCTCAACCTTAGCGTAGTAACTTCTCACTAGCATTCCTATTCCCCTAGAGAACGATATCAATACCCGTGGCTTACCCTAATACTACACTACAACGATTAGGTTCACTGCCTAGGGTGTTGAAAAACTTGCTCGACGAAAAGGAATTTCCTTTGACCCTGAACGTGCTGTGTAAGCGTATCAAGTTTTTGGCGCCGCTGTCGAGGAATAGAATAGCTAGTTAGGAGTCCACCTCGTTTCGGTTTCCTTGCTTGATTCCTATCAAGTAAGATTTTTTTTCCCATTTTTAGCTTCCTCGTAGTCTATCCCCCTTCTTCGTAACCTTTGTTCGTAACCCCATCACTTTTCATCATGGAAGGTGATAACCAACCACCACTCATCAACCCACAACCAAATGACTCACCAAGAGGCCGTACTCTTGGTGAATACTCAAGACAAAGCCACCTTGGCTATAGAAACACTATTGAGCTTCCTAACCAAGCCCAAACTACGGCCCTGCGATCCGACACCATCCGGTTGGTGCAAAATGGATGTGCATTCCATGGACTTCGTTCCGAAGATCCTAATCAGCATCTTAAGGATTTCCTTAAAATTATCGATTCCATCGACCTCGATGCTACTACTCAGGAGACCACGCGTCTGCGTCTCTTCCAATTCTCACTACAGGACCAAGCTAGTAATTGGCTTGAGCGACTTCCCGCCGGCTCCATCTCAAGTTGGGATGATCTCACCTCTCGTTTCCATGCTCAATTTTTCCCACTAGGGAGAACTACTAAGCTTAGGAATGATATCTTGATGTTCCAACAATGTCAAGGTGAATCTCTCTACGAAGCATGGACTCGATTCAAGGACTTACTCCATAGAGACCCTCATCACGGCATTGATCTTTGGCTTCAAGTCCAACTCTTCTACGATCATGTCAACTTCCCCACTAAGCGATCCATTAACCAAGCGGCCGGTGGAAAACTTAGTGGTCTCACCACGGAAGAATCATGGGGTATAATAGAGGACCTTGCTCTCTATGACAACGAAATTTGGAATGACCCCCGTGAGTTGCCCAAAACCGTAAAGGCAATCTCCTTGCCTCCCATTGACTCACAATCTTCCGACCGTAGGATGCTCGAGCTTGAAGATCAAGTTAAATTCCTAATGAGTTCCTACGAAAATCCTAAGTCTTCACGCCAAGTGAATAAAGTTTCTTCCTTGTGTGAGTCATGTAGTGGTCCTCATAACACATGCACTTGCACAAGACTCCACGAACAAGCTTCTGTTGACTACGCATCCTCGCATACTAATGGATCGGGAGGAAGATTCCCTACAACACCCGGACCTAGGACTTTTAATGACGCCCGAGAAGCATGGAAGGGCAAGCCCGACTTTTATTGGGGACAAACCAAAGAAATCACATCTAATGATTTCTCACGGCCCTAACCAACAAAACATAGAGGGGATGTTGCAACACCTAGTCGCATCCCAAGAAGCTCAAATAGCTAAGCTCTCGGACCATTTTAACCAACAACAAGCCGAGATGGATAGGAAGATAGATAACCTTTTGAAAGCCATGACCAATAGTGATAGGAAGGTTAATGCTATCTCAAATCCCGAAGCTTCCGGTGTGGAGATTAAGGACCCAAGTAAGTTAGCTAAGCACGTTCAATTCGTCAATACCATTACCTTAGTGAAACCTAATAGAACAAATGACGAAGCGAACCATGAAACGGTACTTGCGGTTAGTGAAACACCTAGGAATGAAACAACCGTGGAAGTAGATGAAGTAGGCAATGACTATTTTAATAAGTTTCCTACGGAAGAAGAACTCTCTCGCCACCCACACTTAGTACGTGACCTCCGTCACATGTATGTTAGGAGAAGCCCTAGGATCAAGTTTGGGAACCATTGGAATCTTAACATACCATGTTGCATAGGACACCTTTTCGTGGCAAAGGCCTACATTGATCGCAAGTCCCCGATAAATATCATGACTAGCACCTACTATAATTGGGTAATGAAGAAGCCTATCCCAACTAGGCAAGATCCCGATAATCCTAAGGTTAGTTGCAACTTTCTTGGTAGAGTTAAGGGATTGCCCGTTTATGTAGGTAGTTTCACGTTTCCTACGGATTTCATAATTGTGGATGATATTAGTACGGCCATAGATCCTAGCTTATCCCATGTTATTCTAGGAAAGCCTTTCATAGAAAACACCGAGATGACTTATGATCCATCGTTAGGAATAGTGAGATTCAAGGATGAGACCGATGATGTAGCTTACCAAATGTCGTTTAAGATTGAGAAGTTTTCATCACTCTCCAATGATGAAAAGGAACTTAAACTATCGGTCTACTATAGGAATGAGGAGGATAAAGAGAAGGGAGTAGATTATGTTATGGCCAAGATTCTCGGTTTCTATAAGGATTGCTTGAAACTAGGACCGGAATATAGAACCGATTGAGGAGAGGACGACCTCTTAGAAAGGTGCATCATAGGGCACTTCTACAACATGGAATCCCCAAATAGAGACCGTCATGAGGAAGAAGGTGACGGTGATGACGTTACGTAGGGGCACGACTTCGAGTCTAGCTACAAGACTCATAAATAAAGAAAAGCGCTTCGTGGGAGGCAACCCATGCTTAATTGTTTGATTGTTTGTTTGTCGTGTATATTTTATTAGTTGTTTATTCTCATGTTTAAACTTGTAAAAATGCTTTATTTTTTCTTTAACCTCGTCTTAATTACATATAAAGGTATTTTACATAAGGGATAAGTGTAGGGAGGATTACACACATTTTCAACAGAAACGTGAACATGAGAATTTCAATTGATTAAAAGATATACATGTGTGTTTGTTCGAGTCAAATTCTTGTATCGAGTCATAATGGATGTTTTGCAGGAAATTTTTCCAGATTTTAAAGATAAAAATGTTCCAGAAAATCGCAGACCAGTTTCTGTCTGGATAACCTGACGGCGTCAGGATCGCAACCTGACGGCTTCAGGAGGAGCAGAAACAGCTTATTACTTTTTCTCGTTTTCTGAGCTACTTATAAATTTTTGGAATTTTCCAGGTCTTAATTTTCCAGAAAATCTGTAAATATCCATTCCACAAGCATTATATCCTAGTTTAGTAGAATCATATATATATATTGTTACCACCGATTTTACGCGAAGGTTTCGTTTCTTTTCTTCAAGTGTGCAGGTTTAATTTATCAAGAAGAAGATACATAAGATGAGAAGGAGCTTTTCACGCAAACATTCTTCTTGAAGAAAGATGTAACCACCACTTCACACGGATCCTACCGAGCTAATCAGGGGAGTACTAGTTTCTTTCGTTTTCAATTACCTTCCATTATCATAACTTTGATACTTTCGGGGAACATTGGGGACAATGTTCAGTTTAAGTGTAGGGAGGGAAAATAAAATGGGAACTTTGAAACTATGCTTATCCTTGACTATTTGCTTTGTCTAATTTCATTTGTGTAATAAACCAAATTTAAAATTTTTCATGACATATAGGAGTGGGCCATTAGTCTTAATAAAGCATCTCATGGATAGGAAGTTATATGACTAGCACAAAAAGCCCTTTACCACTTAAATTCCACCCAAAATGTGAGGATCACTCTTAGATTTGTAGGAATTAAAGCATTCATCTTTAATGCTTAGAGTGTAAACCGGTAGTATAATAGATTCTAGAACTTGTTTTATGATGCATTCCAAGATCGCTAGTAAGACTACACTTGTGTAGTTAGGAATAACTAAATGAAAAGAGGCATTAGGATAACCCTTGTTTGATACCTGTAATATAATTACTTCTTCCACATCGGTTGAGTAATTCCCCCACACCTTTGCGTTGTACTCATCTTTAGTACACGATACCCCTAGTTAACCCCTTAGAGCCTATCCTTTTCACGGTTCTCGTGATGTTTCAGTTTTCCGGAATATCAATGAAGAGCATTGTTTACAATCCACCCCCCAAATGTACACCCAAATCGCCTTAGCCTACCTTGTATGCACTCACTTTTAGTGCATTATTGTTATCACACTAAAGCCTTAGTTCAATTATCTAGTTGCTTGCATAAGTTGCTAAGTCGAGTCATATCCTTTGTATACAGTTTTGGGACGATTGGGACGCATGGGAAAAGTTAAATTTTATGAAATGACGGGAAGGGAACGTTAAATTCAAATTCCCTTTATTCGCGTAATAATGTACTCCAAGTATTTTGATATTTTCAATTCGGGTCAAAATAGTGTTAGAGTAATAAAAACTCAAGTGTAGGGATGTGCCTATAAATCCCTATCATTTTGATGTTATCGTAGAGGATGGTAGAATAAAAGTGTATGAAAAAAAAAATCGAAAAAAAAGAAAAAAAGGGAAAAAAATAGAGTGTTGAAAAAAAAAAAAAAAAAAACATACGGGCTACCATCCTACATCTATCTTTAAATTTATGTTTGTTTATTTCAGTTATCTAGAGTTTAGAGTGTCGAGTCTTGGCTTAGCAACGCCATTCTTTGAGTGCTTGTAACATAAAGATTTTTTACTTGCCACCACTAAATCCCCTATCCCACCAAACCCTTTGTTTCCCTACCGTAAGCCTAACATTACAACCCTTTAAAAGACCTCTTGGATAGTCTTTCCTAGGTGCTTACGCCAAAGCGATGGAGGTTTGATCTAGTCTCAAGCCTATGGTAATCTATGTACTAGGACCGGTTAATGAGTGTTTATCTTCCATGTGAGGTGCTAGTATGTAATTTCCGTGCTTGTTATGACTTTTGCGGGGCTTATATGTTTTGTGGATCGTTCTAAACTAATGCTTCATGACCCCTAATTTATAATTCAATAGGCTAAAAGCACATTTGCTTGAGGACAAGCAAATACCAAGTGTAGGGATTTTTTATTAGGATTTAAAAGGTACCTTTTTGAGGTGTCATTTAAGCCCTTAATTGATCACTTTTGTATCTGTTACTACTTAATTTCGTTCCTTTTCACTTGTTAGGTCTCTTGAAAAAAAATTGCTGGAATGACACTTATTCAGACGAAAAGGCGCGAATATACGAAGAAAATGGCCAAAGTCAAGAATCGAGACACTCAAGCTGCTGGAACTGAAGGGGACGGCGTCAGGTTCTATTTGTGACGCTGTCGGAACATGTTTTGTGACGACTCAGAGAGCAAATTGACATTTTTCAAGTGACAGCATCAGGTTTTAAAAGAGTAGGGCATCGCAGCTCAGACGGCCTAGATTTGATCCAGACGGCGTCAGGGACTAAAGGCGACGGCGTCACGAGCATAAGGTGACGCCATCACAATGATAACGTGGCCAAGACGAAAACCTAATAACGGCGACCCGACGGCGTCACAATTAAAGAGTGACGCCGTCGCAGTTTGTAACACTATATATAGAATTCGAATTTTTTAGTTTTTAGAGAGGTAGTTTTGTGGAGTAAAAACCTAAACCGAACCAAGGCTGTCTTGTACAGTATTTTAGGGTTCCATACCCTATCTTACATCAAGATAAGTGTTTTACTTCATTAATTCAATTATGTCTTCAATTGATTGTGTGTATGCTTGCATGTTCTCCATGTCCGACTAATTTACTTGTGTGTTTGCTTAGGTAATATGAAACCTAGTTATTGAATATTGATTGGTTGTCTCTTATCTTAATTGTGATTGACCTAGTATTGCGATAGGTCATTCGTTGTGTTATTAATGCTTGATTAATCTTTGTTGAACCTTAGTTTATAATCACCTAGAGTTATTGTAGGCTAAACATCCAAAGAATACCTTAGTTTTAAGTTTATGAATCCTAGAGATTTTGTAGTCATTAACCTTTGGTAGCTTCAAAGAGTTAGGGATAAACGCATACCCTACGACCTTAGAAACACAACGCGTTAAGAATAAGGACGTGACAATTCAACCATCAATAGGAGATAACTAGGGAGTAATAAAATATAAGTAAACCCATTTTTAATCATCATACGAGCACACAACAATAGACATAGACTACCCCTAGCTTAGTTAATTATATAATTAGATAAGTAGAGTAATCGGTAGAAATACCAACCCCCAAATCCAAACCCCGAGATTCGTACCTTTCCATTTCCTAAAAAATATAAAAAAGATAAAAAATAATATTCCTCAACCTCAACCTTAGCGTAGTAACTTCTCACTAGCATTCCTATTCCCCTAGAGAATGATATCAATACCCGTGGTTTACCCTAATACTATACTACAACGATTAGGTTCACTGCCTAGGGTGTTGAAAAACTTGCTCGACGAAAAGGAAGTTCCTTTGACCCCGAATGCGCTGTGTAAGCGTATCACTTTTGTCGAAAACACCGTTACCTCAAAACTCATAGAGAAAATGGAAGCCTTAACCTCATAAATAGACTCGCAATACAAAGATATCAAAGAAGAAATCAAGGAAATGCGAGACGGATGCAACAATTGTGGAGAAAATCACCCATCGTCTGAGTGCGACGATAAGCCCACGGGTGGACCTAACAAAGGAGAAGCGAATTATGTCCAAGGAGGATATCATGGAGGAGGATATCGTAGTAATTATTACGGTCGAAATTCTGGAAATTGGCAAGACCGCCGACCAAGGGATGACAACCGTGATTCTCAACCTCGAACTGACAATCCGCCCCCACAAAACTCCGAGAAAAAGATGGAAGAATCCGAATTTGAAAAAACCATGAGAGAATTCGTGGCTGCTCAAAAATCTACAAATGATTTAATCTAAAATCAATTTTTCAATCTCAAAGCCAAAGTTGAGAAGGGACAGAAAAATCATCAAGCATCTATCCAAGATCTTGAAAACAAATTTGGCAGATTCTCTGACCAACATTCCTCTCGACCATCTGGTTCGTTACCAAGTAACACCCAATCCAACCCAAAACCATCAAATGATAAAACGTACCGACCACCACAAACACGAAATGAGCATATCAATGCTGTCTTCACAAGAAGTGGTCTCTCGTACGAACCACCACCAAATCCTAATGAAAATACTCCTATCACCCAAGATAGTGAGGATGAAGCTGAAGAAACCAACACAACTCAAACCACCAAAAAGAAAACCACCCAATCTGTCAAGGCGTACACACCAAAAATTCCATATCCTCAACGCCTTAAGAAAGAAAAAATGGAAGAGCGTTATAAGAAGTTCATTGAAATAATCAAAGAGGTTAGACTCAATGTTCCTCTCGTTGATGTCTTAGCCGGAATGCCCAATTACGGGAAATTCTTGAAAGAACTTCTTAATAACAAAAGCAAGCTAGAGCAAATATCAGCTACTTTCCTTAACAAAGAATGCTCAGCCATCGTTCAAAAAAAAATCCGCTAAAGCTCGGAGATCCTGGGAGCTTTCTTATTCCATGTACTTTCGGGAATAATATTCAATGCGATGCTTTAGCCGACCTTGGTGCAAGTATCAATTTGATGCCTTATTCGTTGTATTCCAAATTATGCAACAACAGCCTTAAACCAACAAAAATGAGCATTCGATTAGCAAATCATTTTTATCAATATCCTGTTGGTATTACCGAGAATATGCTTGTTCAAGTCGGTAAATTCATTTTTCCCGTGGACTTTGTAATCTTAGAAATGGAAGAAGATAGTAAAGTCCCACTCATCTTAGGAAGACCTTTCCTAAATACCGCTGATGCAATCATCAAAGTGAAAGGAAAAGAACTCAACCTTGGAGTTGGAGAAGATCGAATCACCTTTCTAATCGATAAAGCAATGCGCTATCCACGTTCCAGTGATGACACTTATTTCAACATCGATGTTATCGATGAAGTCACTGACGAAGAATTGAATGCATTACTTAACGAATCTGATCCATTCATGACTACTTCTGAGAAAATCAATGAAACAGACTTTGACAAAGAGTTTGATGATTTCATGAAAGTAGAGTTCGAAGGAGATAACATGGAGGAGGAAGAAATGGAGGAAGCAAATTTTGAAGAAATAACATTCGATGACGAGATGAGAATAAAGTCCTCTCTCGAAGAACCACCAACAGATCCCGTGCTCAAATATCTCCCTGATCATCTTGAATATGCTTACCCGGAGGAAAACTCAATTCTTCCAGTAGTCATATCTTCATTACTCGAGGCCAATGAGAAATAAAGTTTAGTTTCTGTCCTCAAAAATCATAAACAAGCTTTTGCTTGGAAAACATCTGATATCCCAGGAATTAGTCCCAATTTCTGAAAACACAAAATCAATTTCGAAGATGGGATCAAACCCGTTTTGGAACGTCAACGTCGACTATATCCCAACATGAAAGAAGTTGTCAAAAAGGAAATCATAAAACTTCTCGATGCTGGTATAATTTACCCAATCGAAGATAGTCCTTGGGTGAGTCCCATTCACTGTGTTCCCAAGAAAGGAGGAATGACGGTTGTGACTAATGAACGGAATGAACTAGTCCCTACTAGAACTGTCACTGGTTGGCGCGTTTGTATTGACTATCGGAAATTAAACAAAGCCACCAGAAAAGATCACTTTCCACTCCAGTTCATGGATCAAATGCTTGAAAGACTAGCAGGAAAAAATTCTTTTGTTTCCTCGATGGATTTTCAGGATACTTTCAAATTCCAATCGATCCTAATGACCAAGAAAAGACGACTTTCACTTGTAGTACCGTTGTGCCGATGTAGTACCGTTGTCCTTGTACTCCTTGGATATCGATGTGCTTTTCTTCGTAATTTTGGTCGTGCTTGCTCCTTGATGTCAGTCGTGTCATTTGTGATTCTTGCGTTACTTCGTATCGAGGTGAGTTTCATAGCCCCACTTTTATTCTTACTTTTGCTTTACAAAATCTTGGGGTGAGAAAACATGCAAAACATTTTGATTGGACCACTTATGAAATTGCTTTCTTTTGAGCTTATTACGTAGTCAAGGCTAGGGTATAGCCTCTCTTAAACTTGCTACTATTAGGTCATTGCTTCATGTTATAGATAGATCTATCGCGGTTGACCACCCCGTCTGGACTTGGTTGCCCAACTTGCCAGGGTGGCACCTGGATTTGTGGAAGCAATCACTTGCCATGATGTATAACATCTTGGTTTTGGAATGAGATTTGAGTGTGATGGAATACTTATGTTGTGACTTATGTTGCGTAATAAGTGGTTTTACTATTTGGTCCAAATGCTTCATATTTCATTTAAACCTATGAACTCACCAGCTTTTTGCTGACTTTTTAGCATGTTTTTCTCAGGTAATTGATAAGTATGGCTTTGATAACTAAATTGGGAGGCGCTTGGCAGTGATGGCATGGCATGGTCGTAGACGACTCTGATATTTGTATTTGGGGACAGCTTATTTATTTCGGGCCTATTTCCGCATTAAATTTAATTGTAAACTTTGATTTTATTAAATAAAAGAGTTTTCTTAAGAAAAACTCATTATTCTATACTTGTGTTGTGATACCGATTAGTAGCACCCAAGACTTGTATGCTTCCGCTAAACCCAAATTTTGGGGGTGTTACACATGGACTTGCTTTCCTACGTTACAAGCATCACAAAAATGATGTTCGTATTTTAATTTTGGTAGATCTCTTACTAGTTCTTTAGATGATAGCAATTGAAGAAGTCTCATATTTGTGTGACCCAATCTATAAAGTCGAAGTATCATCCATAGAAGTAAGACAAAGTTTGTATTTTGGTTCATTACCGATTTTAATGACATAGACTCCATGTTTTCTAATGCCTCTTCCTATAGTAATACCATTTTTCAATATTTTACTACCGGTTTCACTAAAAGTACGTTGCACTTTTTATCACATATTTGTCCTATACTTAGAAGATTGAAGTTTAGGTTTTCTACGTGACAAACATCATTAATGGTTAAGGATTTGTGAGAAATTGTACCTTTACTGATGATTTTGCTCTTGCTATTACCAAACACCGCATTTCCTCCATTGAAAGATTCGTATGTGGAAAACAAGTCTTTGTTACCGGTCATGTGCCTCGTGCACCCACTATCCTTGATCCATTCATCCGGATCTAGGTCAACCTTTAAGCACACCTAAGAAAATAATTAACTCAAAATTTTGGTCCCCATTTGTTCATGGGTCCATTAATGTTATACATTTCATTCATGTTAGGCATATATGGAAAAGGTGAGAAAGTATTCCACGGTGTAAAGTTTTGAAATGGAAAACCGTTTTGTACATTAGGATTCCATCCCATTTGATGGTGGTTACTTCTCGGATAAACATTATTTGGTCTTCTTATAAATGTGTTTGGCTTAGAAAATGATAGACCTTTGTTTATGTTGGAATCACTCCTAAACCTAAATCAAGTGTTAGTGATTCATATGTAATAGTTAGCTTATTCATGGCCTTTATGTTTGTTATTAGCTTAAGCTTATGTAGAAGGCCCATGAGCTTAGGCCCATGTCCATTAAGGAAAGGAAGGGAGTAGGAGTGTTGCCCTAGCTCCCCTTCCTATAAATACCTTGTAATAACCCTCACTTGAGGGTTGGTTGTTCAATTTATCTCTTTCACATACTCCACGCTTAACCTTTCTTAGTTACATACGCGTATGTGTGCGTGATAGTTGTTCATCCGATCTCACCTCTTCTCTATTTCTTCTATTGTTACTTGTGTTGCATATTTGGGAACCTAACAGTGGTATCAATCGCCTACTAGTTGGGTGAATCGTATTGTTTTTGAAGTAGGTTTTGGTCCTACGCGTAAAGCATACGTGATACTTTGGTTCGCTTCAAAACACGTTTTTTACACTTTTTAATCCAAGATTCTTGTACTTTCAATGTTTTAAGGTGTTAAAATAACTGTTTTTGGCAAAAAGTTTCAACCTTTACGTGTGGATCGTTGTTTTTGAGCTTGGTTTTTGACGAGGTACTCGTTCTACGCATAACAGTTTTAGACACTTTGGATCATCAAGTTTCACACTTTTGTGTTATCTTGGTGATATTGAAGCTATTTCATCACAAAAACCTGGTTTAGAAACATCTTTGGGCAACAATCATTTTTATGAGTAGTTCTACGCGTTGTTAAACCCTAAAACTACGCGTAACGTGCTCCTTGGTTTGATCTTCAGTTTCGTGGTTTATTCCGTGGTTTCTTGCTTGGATAAGCCTGCAAACACGTCGACTTGGGATATCTTTTGCACTGTGATAGTGTAAAAGATCACTTGGACTAAAAACCCTAAACTTACGCATAAGCTTAAGCTTACGCGTAGAATATCCTACGCATAAGATTCATGTTACGCCTAAGCCTAGTCTTACGCATAAGGTAATCCTACGCATAAGTTTTCTACGCCTAACTTACTGTTTACGCATAACTTTAGTGTTTTTCTCCTACTTACGCGTAAGCTAAACCTACGCGTAACTCTTGCTGTTACGCGTAACTTTGGTGTTATTACGCATAAGTGCTACTTAGCTATTGTGATTTCTACGCCTAAGGATACTTCATCAACAAAGGTTCATTCGACTACAAAGATCCATTTTACCAACACAAGTTTTCAACATGTCACAACCACCATACTCCAACTATTTTCCTTACACTTATAATCAACAACAACAACAACAACTAAGTCCCCAACATCAACAATGGAATCAACAACAAGCAGTTTATCAACAACAATTTAATCAACAACATACTCCACTACTTGCAGCAATTCCACAACCTCAAATGATTCAACCACCACCTAGTCTTCAAGTACAACCTTACACAAACTTCTACAATCAACATCCATCCAGGAATACTATGAAGGAACCGGCATGGTTTGGCAAGATGTGTGAAGCCTTGAGTAGCCAACAATCAATTCATGAAGCTTGCTCACTTGATAGACCTCCAATGCTCACTCCCGGTAATTATGATCAATGGGTGATTCGGTTCTTTAGGTTTTGTGATCTAAAGAAGCCACATGGAAAGTTTTTAAAGAAGGTCATTATGGAAGGTCCATTTCAGATGCCTATTGTCGTTACACCCGGAGATCCTAATGCTGTTCCACCAAGAGATGATGTCACCAATATTGCAACTGTTGCAGACCTCACGGGTGATCAACTTCTGCACTTTGAAGCCGACGAACTTGCAATGCAATACATCCTTTTAGGATTACCCAATCCAATCCTTCGAAGTGTTGATGCTCAAAAGACTGCAAAAGCAATGTGGGAACAGATTCATCTTCTTATACAAGGCACAACACTCAATCAGGAAGACATGGAATCCAAAATCTACTTGGCTTATGAACACTTCATGATTGAACCAGGAGAGACATTAGAATCTTATCATCATCACTTTTCAGACATCATTAATGATTTGGACAAACACAACATCATCATGCCACGCATTGCTGTCAACACTAAGTTCCTAAGTTGTCTTGGGCCGGATTGGGAGAAGTATGTCATTTTTCTCCGTCAAGCTAAGAATCTTCATCAAGATACATACGGATTGTTGTACGACTATCTGAAGCCTCACCAAAAAGAAGTTGATAAGGAAAGGATTCTCCGTGGTCAAACTGTTTCACCATCACTTCCGGACAATCAACAACTTGCTTTGTGGGCTCAAACTAACATTCCTCCTCAAAAAGCTTCACAACCCGCTCCTCAACAAACTGCAACCATCACACCTTATGATCCGTCACAGCAACAACCTCAACAAAGTCAATTGGTTCCATATAACAACAACACTGCTCAAGCTCTTTACCGTGAAGCTGATGAGGACTGATGAGTGTGTAAATACTCATCATTTTTGTACAATATAAACTGCAAAATCATCTGAAAACACTCAGAAACACATCAAAATGATGAAAATATCACAAATCAGTGTTTTATGTGTTTTAAATGCAAAAATATCAAAATCAGATGAAAAACATATCAAATTTGCAAAAATTGCAGTTTTAGTCCCCCAAGTTTTAAAAGTTGTCAAAAACAGTCCCTGAGCACATAATTTCAAAAGTAAAGTCACCAAAGGTCCTTTTAAAATCAAAACTTGTCAAATTTAGTCCTTTGGTAAAAAATGTCAAAAGTTTGAGAAAATTACAAGTTTAGTCCTTCAACTTTGAAATTTGGAAGAATTGGCCCCTGAAAAATTGGAAAATGGCAACATTGGTCCTTGTACTATTGATACTTGTCAAATTCAGCCCTTGGATCAACTTTGAGATGTTGGCAGCTTAGGTCCCTACATTTTCAGAACTTACAACATTAGTCCTTGAAGTTTTAAACCCTTTCACTTGATTTTGGACCCCTGCCCAACCTTTGGCCCCCTGTCAAAATACATTGTGAACCCCCCTTGGATTATTATATCTGGTCAAAATCCTCAAACGCGCCAAAGTCCACCATCTCACACCTGCTTCTGCAAATTCACCAGGCTCCCATCCCCCCTCCTCAATCTCCACTCAAACCTGTTCCCCCACCTCCAACTAACATCCAAACTGCATTAAATGTGTCTTCCCCCCCCTTACTCAACCCCAATTGTCAACACCAAAAATTGGCGCCAAAATCCCATTTAAACGGTTGAGATGATTTCAAGCCATCCAATGGCTAAGAAATGGTGGGATCAAATCAGAAGAAAGATTGAAAGACATTGGGTATAAAAGGAAGGAAAGAGAAGGAGCAAAGTAGTAGATGTTTTAGTTTTATTTTACTCTTATGTCGTTTTTTATAATAATGTCTTAGTTTACTTCAAAAGCTGTAATCTTTTGTTTTTAAGTATTAAACTCAAGTTATATTGTCAGTTTGATCAAGTTTTAAACATTAATTCTAAGTTTCATTTCATTTCATCTTTATATGCTTACTGTTGAAAATAGAAGTTTCCATCTCATAGTTTTAAGCTTCATATTGCTTCTTTTTAAGTTTGTATAAGCTTATATAAGCTAGTGATAGCTTTTTATAAGCTTTAAGTCAAGTTTCAAGTCCTTTTGTATTCTGGTCAACAAAAGTCAAACAAGGGTAAAAATTGGAAATGGAGTTTCAAATGGGTTGATGCAGTTGGAAATGGGTTGATTTGGATTCATTTGGGTTGATAATTAGGTTAGTGGGTCTTGGTTCACAGTTTGCAAGTTATGGCAGCTTTGGACCCTTTGTAAGTGAAATTTCAAGTTTCTTTGTATTACCTTAAATTATAGTTAAATCTGGTTCAAACCTGTTCAAATAGCTGTAATTAAGATAATTATACTTGGTTTGTTCATTAATATCAGTTGGATAAGTGATTTGATCAGTTTTTATTGCATATTAGTAGTGTAAAGGGGTGTTTGGTACTGCTGTTTAATCTGTTGTAGGGGCTTGTTCATTGTATAAGTCTGGTAGCTTTAAGTTTACTTAGCTCATATATGCTCATTTGAGTCTTAGGTTGGGTCTGCAACATCACAGAAAGTCTAAATCCTTTAAATCTGTCTCTACTGATCCACTGTTGTGGAATTAGATTTGCAAAATCTCATTTTGTGTTCAAAAATCATTAACACTGCTTTCAGTATACTTATTACATCATATAACATCAATCTCAGTGGTAAAAATGGAATCAAAGTTCATCTAAGTCAAAGTTCTTCAATATCATCAAAAAGTCAAATATGAAAATCATGTTTTTGACCAACTGAAAGGGATTTTTCTTGGGTTCATTTTTAAGCCTGAATCAATGAAATTTATTGTTTTAGAAACTTCATCTGGTACTATTACTTATCTGCATTTTTGAGGATTTTAGTCAATTTTCTACAAGCTTCAAACAAGCTTGTGAACTTGGGACTAGTTCCCCTGCTCACTGTCTCAGCATTCACTGAGATTTTCTCAGTTTTTGCAGCTAGTGCACAGGGCTCAAAAGAGCTTTCCATGGTCTGCTTTTTGGTACAATCAATCTCAGCCAGGTCTACTTTAGGTTGCAATTTATAGTTTTCAGTTTGAGCTTGTTGTTAAGCTTGTGCTTGTGCTTAAAGTTGCTACTCAGAAACTGTTTGTAGCTTAAACTCATAATCATCAAATCTGTTGTATCTTGCATATCAGTGGTATTAGCTTGTTGGAACTCATTGCATTTTGGTTAATTTAGCTTATTAGAGCTTCATTATAAGTTTGGTAGCCTTTGGATTCCATTTGCTTAATCAAGTGCTTATTTCAATAAGCACTTCAACATCAGTTCTATATTTCTCCATATAAGCACTTGTTTTTCCATTTTTCTCAGATTCCTAATATAAATTTAGAGTTTTCCTGAAATTTTCAGATTTTTCCTAGCTGTTTTGCTATTTTTCTTGATTTTAATTAGTTTTTAGCACTTTTTAATTAGCCTTTAATACAAAAAATTCAGAAAAGGTTCAAAAAAATAAGTTTTCATTTTTCTTAGGCTTAGATAAATATAAAAAGTAAAAAAAGTAATTTTCCATATTTTTCATAGTTCATTTTGCAATTTTTAGTAATTTAATTAGTTTTTAATAGTTTAAAATTCCTAGAAAATAGAAAAATAATCAGAAAATTACAAAAATAGTTTTGAAAATTCTCTTTTGATATTTTAGATTTTTCTAAGTCTTAATTTTATTTTTCTAGCTTTATTTCACATTTTCTTGTATTTTAGGTAATTAATTAATAGTTAAAAATAGTTTTTAATTAGATAATTAGTTTCAAAAATAATTTTCTTTTTCTATAAATTTTCTTAAATCATTAGGATTGTAAAAACTTCATTTTCATATTTTTAGGGTTAATATTGATTTAGTTTCACGTTTTTAGTTGTACGTCACGTAGATTTTGATTTCAGTTTTATAAAATCATAAAAACAAAAACATCATTTTAATTATAGTGATAGCGTTTATTTAATAGATTTTATCTTTTTAATTTCCTTTAATTTGTATTTTAGCCCTTGTAGTTTGTATACTTTTTCCTTAGTTATAATCATATTCATAATTCCTTTTTCGTTCAAACTTCTCGATCACTATACGTTGATTGATCCATTGCATAGCTCGCTGGGACATAACGACCCGGGGAGACCCTATACTCCTCAGATCTTCATTGATTTCATGCTTAAGCAGTTTTAAGCTGGTTACGGTCCGCCATTCACAAGTGGCGGGCTTGTGTGATTTAGCTTGACTGTTTGGCACGCATCAAATTTTTGGCGCCGCTGCCGGGGAGCTGTGCTATTTGTCTTCTGTTTAGCAGATTAGTTGTTTGAATCCTCACACATTTGTTCATATCATCCATCTATCTATATATATATCCATATTTTTATTTAAAAAAATCCAAAAACCCAAAAACAAGCAAAAACGTATAAAACACAAAAATATTTTTCCTTTTGTTTCTATATATGTATCAAAAATAAAAATACAAAAAGATTCGTCGTTTTCTTTAATAATAACAACTTAAAAGATTACCACCGCAAACCAAGGCAGTGCACTACCTAACTGGGGGTGCGACCATAATAAGTTCCCGAACTAAAGATTTAAAACTTGCCTTTGTGTCCTTGTGATTGGTGTACCTTTTTCAAAGAAGCCATTCATATTGTGATTATTGGTTAAGTTCACTGTTGTTTTGCCTCGATTTTGTGTTAATTGATTTTGTTGTGATATCGACGTTTCAGAACCAGAAAACCCAGAAAGATTCTCCTCACCCCATTTTTATAAAACGTCTTCATAATTCTCATTCTCATCTGAAATATCTTCATAATTCCATTTCTCTCCTTAACTCTGAGAATCCTTAGAGTTAACTCTAGTGCATGCGCACTCGTTCTTCTAGATCATTGAGTCCTTTGCGTGATCTAGCAGAAATTCCTAGAAGACGTTCTCGTAGGCGTGCTGCCCAAATAGTCGAACCCGAGATTCGTACTATTTCAAGCAACAACATGGCAGACGAACGTACCATGGCGGAAATGCTCCAGGCACCCACCGAGGGTTATGGAGATGCCATCGTTTTACCAGTAATCAGTTCTGATCACTTCGAATTGAAGACACATTTGATCACACTTGTGTCTACAAATCAATTCCGCGGGTCTGATCGAGAAGACCCGTATGCACACATCCGTTGGTTTAACAAATTGACCTCAACTATCAATTTCAAGGATGTGCCACAAAAAGTCATCAAGTTGATGCTTTTTCCATTCTCTCTTGAGGGGACAGCCCGGATTTGGCTGGAAAAAGAACCCCCTCGATCCATCGAAACTTGGGAGGATCTTGTTCAAAAGTTTGTTAATTACTTCTTCCCTCCATCAAAGACGACTAATCTAAAAAATGAAATTTCTGGATTTCGTCAAAATTTCGATGAAAACTTTGGAGAGGCATGGGAGAGATTCAAAGATCTCCTCAGGAAATGCCCCCATCATGAATTCACGGAGCTTCAACAAGTCAATATCTTTTATAATGGGTTGAACTGTAACGATCAAGATTCTTTGAACGCATCCGCGGGTGGCAATATCTTGAATCGTAGACCTAAAGATGTGCTTGAAATTTGCGAGAGTAAATCAAAAGTTCCTATTTCTCGAAACAAAGTCAATGTTCCGAACACTCCTGCCTCTTCATCCGGTAACTCTTCCGAGTTAGCCGCTCCGTTAGCCGCTCTAACGGACATCATCCATTGTATGATAAAAGAGGTAAAGGAAATCAAAAGCGAAATTCATAAGCCGGAACCAATCAAAGCCATAAACAAGGTGTGTGAAATTTGTAGTGGTCCACACGCGTATTATGATTGTCAAGCAACCGATGCTTCCTTTTACCAAGCTCCCGTAGCTGCGGTAAACCACAATCAATACCGACCACAGGCTGATCCTCACTACCGTGCACCTAGCGGTATGACACCACCTGGTTTTCCCCTGTGCAAAACCATGGCAATCAAAATCGCTTTGTTCCGAATCAAGGACAAAATTTCAATAACTCTCAAAATTTCAATCAAAACCGGAACAATTTCAACCAACCTTATCAAGCTCCAAATCATCAAAGTTATCAACAACCTCCCCAAGCTCCTAATCATCAAAGTTATCAACAACCTTATCAAGCTCCGAATCATCAAAGTTATCAACAACCTCCTCAAGCTCCCATGCCAAATGACTTCATGAAAATGACTGAGTCAAACATGCGTTCAATGCAAACTCAGATCAATAACATGAGAGGTGAGCTAAAAAGGGAAATTGATACCACATTATCTCGGCAGACAAATGAGTTAAAGAATATGATGAGCAGTTTTATGAACATGAATATGAACAAAGCTTCATCATCTTCTGGAGGACTCCCAGGCAATACAATTCCTAATCCCAATGCCGAGTTGAAAGCCGTCACCACTCGTAGTGGTAAGACGCACAATGGACCTAAGACTCCTATGCCCCCTCCTCCTGTAGCATTGAGTCAAGTTACCAAGGAGACAACGGACAAGGTGCATTATTCAAGCCCACGAAGTACCGCACACGTCCCACCTTCGGTAGTCCAAGTTTCAAATCCGGAACCCGAAGTTCCAAAGAAAAATCCTGAGCCAGAAAACACTTCCATCCCGGCTCAAAGTCTAGTCACTTCCTTACCCATCAAGAATGAATGATGAGAAGCTCAAAGACAAAAACAAAGAGCAAATGGAAAAATTTTTCCAAATCTTCAATGAGCTTCACTTTGATATAAGCTTCGTTGATGCTCTCGTTCTAATGCCTAAATTTGCATCCACGCTTAAAGGCTTACTCACCAACAAAGACAAGCTATCTGAGATGGCGAAAACCCCTCTAAATGAGCAATGCTCAGCGACCATTCTTAATAAGCTTCCCGAAAAGCTTGAAGACCCGGCCGGTTTTAATCCCGTGTGATTTCTTGGGGATGTTTCAATGCTCGCCTTGGCGATCTTGGCGCTAGCATTAACCTCATGCCACTCTCAGTATGGAAGAAACTGTCTCTTCCTGAACTTTCATCCACTCGTATGACACTCGAGCTAGCGGACCGTACCGTAACTCGTCCACTTGGGATAGCCGAGGATGTCGTGATGAAAGTGGGAAAGTTTCACTTTCATGCCGACTTTGTTGTAGTAGACTTCGATGCAGATCCTAGAGTTCCCCTTATCTTAGGGAGAGCTTTCTTAAGAACGAGTCGTGCTCTGATTGATGTGTTTGCTGAAGAGTTGACCATACGGGTTGACAACGAAGAGCTCACATTGAATGTCAACCAGAACTCCAAACCTCTATACAAACAGAGTGTTGCCACAATTGATCAAAAATCTGAAAGAATCAATGCAACACTCTCAAATTTCACGATTAAGAGTGTTCACCAAAAACGTGCTGAGCTCAAAGCTTTGAAAATTACCTGGTTCAAACAAATGGTTTGAAAGCTGTACCAGGGAAGTCAAGAGTGTTCTTGATGATGATGACGATGATCTAGAATCGGAGACTTCATCGGAAGTGGTGGAAACTGCTAGATCTAAGAGCACACCACTTGTCCCACCTCCGGCATCAGTTTGTCGCATCGAGATTGTTAAGTCTGTGGATGAAACCAAACTCTCTTCAGTTTCATCTGAGTTGGATGATGATGTTTGTGATCCAATGGGAGACATTCTTCCCATGGATGATTTGCTCAAAAAGAATCCATCATCTTCTAGTCTTATTTCCGACTCTTCCATCCCTTCTCTCACTCCCGATGAGGAAGATGACAACTTTTGGAATGAAGTCGATGCATTTCTTAGTGATGAGTCAATTCCAACGGGAATTGATAACACTTACCTTGATCCGGAGGGAGACATCCTTTTTCTGGAAAGTCTATTGATTGAAGAACCATTTCCCACCCTCCCTCCCGGACACCTTCTTGACAATCACCATCTAAGCTTCAAGTTTAAGCTTAAAGATGTCAAAACTGGTGATTTGCTTCTCTCTGCTGAGGAATGGACTTGCATTCTCATGTACGTCTTCATTCCAATCTTCACAGATGGTGTGGTTGCTCTTTCCCTTTTCTCTTTCGGGAATGAGGACACCATCTTTGACCCCGGTATCATCCTTTATAGTTTCTACTATTAACAATACCGAGGTTATATCTCGTCGGTGTGGAACTTTCTAATGTTCATATGTTCATTAACATTGTGAACGAAAGTCCGATCGAGATTGGTTTTCCACGTTACTTTCCCCATGAACAAATGAATTCGGGGTCGAGTCAAGCTAGCGACTCGGGAATCAAAAACAGTAGCATGCCATATGGGTTTTCACCCATATTTCTGTCTTCTCACCTCTTTCTACCACCCTAGTGTGGGGGGGTTGCCCACATGTTGTGTATATAAGAAAATGTTCCAAAAAAAAAATCTTCTTTCTAAATAATGGCCGTAATATTTCCTTTTTACGTTCTTTGTTTCGGCATAACAGCCGGTACTTTGAATATTGAGGGCAATATTCATTTCTAAGTGTGGGGGGGAATTCTCACGAATTTTATCATATAATTATACCAATTCCCCCGTTTTTGGCCAAAAATTTTTTGGAGCAAGTGTTTTTCACTTACTCAATTGGTTATCAGTCCGCCTTGTCTAATAGACAAAAGGATTGGCTAATCCAGGAGCAAACGGCTCTTGGTAAAGATTTCTCAAATCCGTTTATATGGCTTGCAATTTGCCCAAAATTGTATGGTTCTCAACTCACCATATCCTAAAAAGTGAAGAGTTGGCTAGCCCGCAAGATTATGGCTTGTGGTAAAGGCAGTGGAAAATCCATAATTGGTATTCAGCTCACCAAAGATAATTCTGATAATTTATCTAAGAGTTGGCTAGTCCAGAAGGGTACGGCTTCCGGTAAAGACACATCAAATCCGTTATATGGTTTATGATTTGCCAATAAATCAGATGGTTATCGGTGTACCATGGTTCTTACTTGAACTGAAACATTTGGCTACTCCAGAAGTAATGGCTTTTGGTAAAGAGATGAAATCCATTAAATTTTCTCAAAAGATTGCTAGGGACTAGCAATATCTCAGTGTGGGGGATTGATGAGTGTGTAAATACTCATCATTTTTGTACAATATAAACTACAAAATCATCTGAAAACACTCAGAAACACATCAAAATGATGAAAATATCACAAATCAGTGTTTTATGTGTTTTAAATGCAAAAATATCAAAATCAGATGAAAAACATATCAAATTTGCAAAAATTGCAGTTTTAGTCCCCCAAGTTTTAAAAGTTGTCAAAAACAGTCCCTGAGCACATAATTTCAAAAGTAAAGTCACCAAAGGTCCTTTTAAAATCAAAACTTGTCAAATTTAGTCCTTTGGTGAAAAATGTCAAAAGTTTGAGAAAATTACAAGTTTAGTCCTTCAACTTTGAAATTTGGCAGAATTGGCCCCTGAAAAATTGGAAAATGGCAACATTGGTCCTTGTACTATTGATACTTGTCAAATTCAGCCCTTGGATCAACTTTGAGATGTTGGCAGCTTAGGTCCCTACATTTTCAGAACTTACAACATTAGTCCTTGAAGTTTTAAACCCTTTCACTTGATTTTGGACCCCTGCCCAACCTTTGGCCCCCTGTCAAAATACATTGTGAACCCCCCTTGGATTATTATATCTGGTCAAAATCCTCAAACGCGCCAAAGTCCACCATCTCACACCTGCTTCTGCAAATTCACCAGGCTCCCATCCCCCCTCCTCAATCTCCACTCAAACCTGTTCCCCCACCTCCAACTAACATCCAAACTGCATTAAATGTGTCTTCCCCCCCCTTACTCAACCCCAATTGTCAACACCAAAAATTGGTGCCAAAATCCCATTTAAACGGTTGAGATGATTTCAAGCCATCCAATGGCTAGGAAATGGTGGGATCAAATCCGAAGAAAGATTGAAAGACATTGGGTATAAAAGGAAGGAAAGAGAAGGAGCAAAGGAGTAGATGTTTTATTTTTATTTTACTCTTATGTCGTTTTTTATAATAATGTCTTAGTTTACTTCAAAAGCTGTAATCTTTTGTTTTTAAGTATTAAACTCAAGTTATATTGTCAGTTTGATCAAGTTTTAAACATTAATTCTAAGTTTCATTTCATTTCATCTTTATATGCTTCTTTGTTGAAAATAGAAGTTTCCATCTCATAGTTTTAAGCTTCATATTGCTTCTTTTTAAGTTTGTATAAGCTTATATAAGCTAGTGATAGCTTTTTATAAGCTTTAAGTCAAGTTTCAAGTCCTTTTGTATTCTGGTCAACAAAAGTCAAACAAGGGTAAAAATTGGAAATGAAGTTTCAAATGGGTTGATGCAGTTGGAAATGGGTTGATTTGGATTCATTTGGGTTGATAATTAGGTTAGTGGGTCTTGGTTCACAGTTTGCAAGTTATGGCAGCTTTGGACCCTTTGTAAGTGAAATTTCAAGTTTCTTTGTATTACCTTAAATTATAGTTAAATCTGGTTCAAACCTGTTCAAATAGCTGTAATTAAGATAATCATACTTGGTTTGATCATTAATATCAGTTGGATTAGTGATTTGATCAGTTTTTATTGCATATTAGTAGTGTAAAGGGGTGTTTGGTACTACTGTTTAATCTGTTGTAGGGGCTTGTTCATTGTATAAGTCCGTAGCTTTAAGTTTACTTAGCTCATATATGCTCATTTGAGTCTTAGGTTGGGTCTGCAACATCACAGAAAGTCTAAATCCTTTAAATCTGTCTCTGATCCATGTTGTGGAATTAGATTTGCAAAATCTCATTTTGTGTTCAAAAATCATTAACACTGCTTTCAGTATACTTTTTACATCACATAACATCAATCTCAGTGGTAAAAATGGAATCAAAGTTCATCTAAGTCAAAGTTCTTCAATATCATCAAAAAGTCAAATATGAAAATCATGTTTTGGACCAACTGAAAGGGATTTTTCTTGGGTTCATTTTAAGCTGAATCAATGAAATTTATTGTTTTAGAAACTTCATCTGGTACTATTACTTATCTGCATTTTTGAGGATTTTAGTCAATTTTCTACAAGCTTCAAACAAGCTTGTGAACTTGGGACTAGTTCCCCTGCCATGTCTCATTCACTGAGATTTTCTCGGTTTGTGCAGTTGTGCACAGGGCTCAAAAGAGCTTTCCATGGTGCTTTTGGTACAATCAATCTCAGCCAGGTCTACTTTAGGTTGCAATTTATAGTTTTCAGTTTGAGCTTGTTGTTAAGCTTGTGCTTGTGCTTAAAGTTGCTACCCAAACGCTTTTGTAGCTTAAACTCATAATCATCAAATCTGTTGTATCTTGCATATCAGTGGTATTAGCTTGTTGGAACTCATTGCATTTTGGTTAATTTAGCTTATTAGAGCTTCATTATAAGTTTGGTAGCCTTTGGATTCCATTTGCTTAATCAAGTGCTTATTTCAATAAGCACTTCAACATCAGTTCTATATTTCTCCATATAAGCACTTGTTTTTCCATTTTTCTCAGATTTCTAATATAAATTTAGAGTTTTCCTGAAATTTTCAGATTTTTCCTAGCTGTTTTGCTATTTTTCTTGATTTTAATTAGTTTTTAGCACTTTTTAATTAGCCTTTAATACAAAAAATTCAGAAAAGGTTCAAAAAAATAATTTTTCATTTTTCTTAGGCTTAGATAAATATAAAAAGTAAAAAAAGTAATTTTCCATATTTTTCATAGTTCATTTTTAATTTTTAGTAATTTAATTAGTTTTTAATAGTTTAAAATTCCTAGAAAATAGAAAAATAATCAGAAAATTACAAAAATAGTTTTGCAAAATTCTCTTTTGATATTTTAGATTTTTCTAAGTCTTAATTTTATTTTTCTAGCTTTATTTCACATTTTCTTGTATTTTAGGTAATTAATTAATAGTTAAAAATAGTTTTTAATTAGATAATTAGTTTCAAAAATAATTTTCTTTTTCTATAAATTTTATTATATCATTAGGATTTTAAAAACTTCATTTTCATATTTTTAGGGTTAATATTGATTTAGTTTCACGTTTTTAGTTGTACGTCACGTAGATTTTGATTTCAGTTTTATAAAATCATAAAAACAAAAACATCATTTTAATTATAGTGATAGCGTTTATTTAATATATTTTATCTTTTTAATTTCCTCTAATTTGTATTTTAGCCCTTGTAGTTTGTATACTTTTTCCTTAGTTATAATCATATTCATAATTCCTTTTTCGTTCAAACTTCTCGATCACTATACGTTGATTGATCCATTGCATAGCTCGCTGGGACATAACGACCCGGGGAGACCCTATACTCCTCAGATCTTCATTGATTTCGTGCTTAAGCAGTTTTAAGCTGGTTACGGTCCGCCATTCACAAGTGGCGGGCTTGTGTGATTTAGCTTGACTGTTTGGCACGCATCAAGGACTCAGATGCCTTCGATGAATTGCAACAAGGATTTTTTATGATTGCTAAAGCATTTGGCCGGTATACAAACAAATCCAACAATCGCATTCGTTCCTCATCAAATACAAGAAATCAGGCTGTTGTGAACAATGGACGAGTTGAAGTTCAGAATCGTGGTTATGGTCGTCAGATGGGAGGTGGTCAAGGGTAAAATGCTATGGGAAGGAATAACATGGTTGCTCCGCAACAGCAAAGGGCTCAAGTGGTTGAACAGGGGAATACTCAGAATGGGGTTAATGGTCTTCGTTGCTATAACTGTAATGAAAAGGGTCATCTGGCTAATGCATGTCCTAAACCGAGGACAAGAGGCAGTGTTTATTTCAAAGAGGCTTTTATCTTGGCTCTTAAGGATGAAGCTGGTGGAACTCTTACCAACAAGGAACAGAGCTTTATGGCAGATGCAGATTCTGACGATGATACGGAGGACTTGTAGGCTAATGCATCAGTGATGTTAATGGCACAAATGCAAGCTCTACACATGAGTGACACAGGCCCAGTGTATGACACTGATGGCTTGTCTCAGGTACCTGAACAAACCATTATCATTAATGAACTGATATCTCCGCCAACATCTGCATCTGACATGAATCAGAGTGTTCAAAATGAGCCATCTACATCTCATTCCGATGATCCTCAACTAGACCCTGTAGTTACATTTGATGATCCAGATGGCCTCATGGTTACCTTTGATAATCAAGTTGACTCCGTGGTTATACTTGAAGATCTAAATAATGAACATGTTGAGACTCACGTTGAACAAAATGATTCTATGTTTGATCCAGATTTTGAGCTCCGGACCTTAGTTAAAGACCAACAATCCCGAGTGGAACATTACCATAATCTCAATACCAAATTAACAGAGAAAAATGCACTGTTAACCAGGGATAATGAATGCTTAATTCGACAACTCAATTTTTTCAAAACTCAAGAAAACCGTGAAAAAGGTTTTGAAGCCGCTTTTGCCAAATCTCACCAAAATGAAAAATATTTGGAACGACAGATTTGTGATCTAGCAGCTTCGAAGAATGCTTTGTTGTCTCAAATAGAACAAATGAAACATGAACATAAACAACAACTTAACGCTCTTACTTTGGAAACTCAAAAAGCCAAGGTTGAGTTGTTAACTTGTCAAAAATAGTTCTCTGAGTACAAAAAGCATTCAACGAAACGAATAGATGACTATCTTGAGGAAATTGTCGACTTACAAAACAAAATCAAAGAGTTTAAAACTGTTGTTTATAAACATGGTGAATCAATCACAACGATTCAAAAGTTTTCTTTCAAACCAAATCCAAATGGATATGGACCGAATCTTGCCGATTATAAACCTAAGTTTTCACACAGAGCATTCAAACCAAATCCTGATGTTTACAGTGCAGAACATAGAATTGATGATTCAATTATGACTGTTGTTGAATATAATCGGATGGAGGAGTTAGATGCTGATGACGAGAGTCGGTCAAAAATGGAAAATGTTGTTTACAACAAACCATTTAACTATTCAAAAGTCGTAACTTTTCTCACACAACAAGATACTTCTAACAACCCTTTGGTTATCACACCAGTTTCTAAGTCAGTCCTCAACCAAAAGGTGCACAAATTAATGGTCCTTTACCTTCACTTAGTGAAGTAAAAACTAATGCCGAAAGTTGTCGCGTTATCAAATACTTTGACACTTTCTTATCTGACCTCAAAATTTTGGAACGTGAGATTGAATTTCATTCTGAAATAAAAGTTCAACATTTTACCTCGCCAATGGCGCGAGAACATAGAGATATTCTTTAGAAAAGAATTTTACCCCATGTCAAAAATTTGAAAAATTATGCACTATATTGGGAAAAGGATTTTCACAAGGAATTTGGTCTCATGAAAACAATTTTCGAGAAAACAGAAACATCGATTTCAAACACTAAACGTAAAAAGAAATTGTTGAGAAAAGATGTTGATCGACTCTTGGAAGATGTTATTACGTTCTTTGCCATATGCATCTGATCATATCTCTGCTGATTCTGTTGATATTGTTGTGAATACTGATACGGTGCATCAGATCGAGTCTTTAAAAGTTGAAAACGAACGACTGTTAAACGAGCTTTCAAATTCAAAACGTCGTCTTCAATGGTGTCAAAAAGATTGTCAAAATCGTGAACTTGCTTTGCAAAACAAAATCAATCAGTTGCAATCCAAAGCGTTTAATCCAAAACTTGAGCAACTGGATGATCAAAATGTGTCTTTGAAATGTCAAATCTCAAAATATGAACAAGAACTTGTAAAAGTCAAAAACGAATATGGTGTCATATTTGATTTACTCAAACAGACTCGTGATGAAGCATCAAACGAACTTGATCATTATCTTGCACACACTAAAGAAGTCATGAATTTTGCTGGAAATCTTTGTTCTGAAAATCAAGATTTAGTGCACACTATCATTAAGTTAAGGGAAATGTTAGGTAAGTATGAACAAGTTCAGCCTAGCATCATTAAGAGAATTGCACCAGTAACACTTAGCAAACATGAACCCAGAATGCGTACTGACAAAACTCAAGTTACTGATGTGCTTCCCTCTACTAAAACAGGACTAGTTGCCTCTTTTCCAAACGTCCGCACTTCACAGCCTAGGAGCAATACAAAGAAGAATAGGAAGTTGCGACCTAAGAAAAGACAAATAAAGAATGTTGAAGTAGAAGAACACCATAGGACTTTGAATAAGACTCCAGTTGCACCCACTTTAGATATTGCGTCTGGAAAATGTAATGGAAAAAGTGTTGTAACAAATGCTGAACCTTTAAGTTCTTTTGATATTCAGTCTGATGCATCTTGTGTTATTTGTCGTAAAAGTATGCGTTCTGATTGTCATGATAAATGTGTTGCTAAGGCTATCTTGTCTCGTTTACGGAATCCTAAGACCCGAAATACCTCTAGGCCCACTACTGCTTCTAAGTCTGTGCTTGGTAGACCGCCCTCTTTAGATTCTAAGAACCACATTGATGTCCCTGTAGTTCCAGTATCACCTCCAAGGATTGTTGTACCACCTAGTACATTCACTAAGACTAAAGCTAAGACTAGTTGGAGATGGCAGAAATGGATACATAATACACTAGGATTTAAATGGATACCTAAAGTTATTGATGTGTGTATTTCTACTATAACTGCTTTGGAACCCTCTAACACTTCGGGTTCCACATCTACTTCTATTCCATCTGTGTCGGCTGTGTCTAATGCAGGTGATACAGATCATCCTTTGGATTGTTGATAGCGGATGTTCCCGACACATGACAGGCAATCTTAAACTGTTATCAAACTTTGTTTCAAAGTTCATTGGCACTTTCAGATTCGGGAATGATCACTTCGCAGCTATCACGGGCTACGGAGATTACATTAATGGAAACATCGAAATTAGCAGGGTTTATTATGTGGAAGGCCTCGGTCACAATCTCTTTTCTGTTGGTCAATTCTGTGATGGAGATTTGGAAGTTGCATTTCGAGAAAAAACTTTTTTCATTTGTGATCTACAAGGAAATGATCTTATGTCAGGCCAACGCTCATCTAGTCTCTACACAATCTCAATGCAAGACAGGGTTGCTTCATCTCCCATATGTCTACTCTCAAAGGCTACATCTACAAAATCTTGGCTATGGCACCGTCGTCTCTCACATCTAAACTTTCAAACCATAACCATCCTTGCTCGACACAAACTTGTTGAAGGTCTCCCGAGATTCCGGTATTCTAAAGAGCACCTCTGCTCAGCGTGTGAACAAGGGAAAAGCACTCGTGCTCATTTTCCTTCAAAGGTGGAACACAGCTCTCAGCATGTGCTTCATCTTCTTCACATGGATTTGTGTGGTCCGATGCGCGTGTAGACAATTAACGGCAAATGCTACATCTTGGTAATTGTTGATGACTATTCAAGATGGACTTGGGTTTATTTTCTTCGAAGTAAAGACCAAGCTCCACAGATGATCATCACCTTTCTCACGAAAATTCAAATTCAGCTCCGGAACACCATCCAACAAATTCGAACAGACAAAGGAACTGAATTTGTGAATCTAAATCTTCGAGAATATTATGAGAAAGTGGGAATTGAGCATCAAACATCTATTGCCCGCACACCAGAACAAAACGGAGTTGTTGAAAGATGAAACCGTACGTTAGTGGAAGCTGCCAAAACGATGTTAATCAATGCTAAACTTCCAGATTACTTGTGGGCTGAAGCTGTCTCAACTGCATGCTACACTCAGAAACGTTCAATAATTACAAAACGCCACAACAAAACACCATTTGAGCTTCTCCACAATCGTAAACCGAATCTCAAACACTTTCATGTCTTTGGATCTCTTTGCTATCCAAATAATGATCGTGATGACTTTGGAAAGCTCAAAGCTAAAGCTGACATTGGAGTCTTTATTGGATATTGTGAGAATTCTAAAGGTTACCGAATCTGGAATCGTCAGACAAAGCAGGTTATGGAAACAATTCATGCTAATTTTGATGAACTCACTGAAATGGCTTCTGAGTATAACAACTTAGAACCCGGTCACAACCGCTTAAACTTTCCCCAAACCCCATCATCAGCTGAAACAAGCCCTCAGCCTACTCGTCAACAAATGGAAAAACTATTTGCTCCTCTGTTCAGTGACGATATTGATGAACGTGCTCCAGGTGTATCCACTATTTCCGCTGCTCAACCTGATAATACTCTAATACCTGATACACCTGCTACAACAACTACTGTTGACGATGCACCACCAGTTGACTCTACTACAACAGTTGAACAAACCGCTTCCAACAATGATGAACCGGCTGATGATGTTCTGAATGAAGTACCCCCACCTGCAGATTTTGATCCAAATGCATTCTTTAACCCGTTTGCTAATGAAACTGCTGCATCTGATGTCGCGGAATCATCAACAAGCCATTTGAATCCTCAAAATATGCACAACGTATACCAACATCAACCCTTTACACATAGATGGATAAAAGACCATCCTATGGAAAATATTATTGGCAACCCGAATCAACCAGTCGTTACGAGAGAGAACGTTTCACGCACAGGTGAACATTGCATTTATGCACTCAGGTCTGCTAAACTGGAACCCAAAAACATTAAGGATGCAATGACAAAAGATAACTGGATCGAATCCATGCAAGAAGAACTCAACCAATTCAAACGTCTTGAAGTATGGGAACTGGTTGAAAGACCAACAAGGGTCTACGTCATTGGTCTCAAATGGATTTGGAAAAACAAATTGGATGCTGAAGGGAACGTTATCAGAAACAAGTCACGTCCGGTTGCTCGTCTTGAGGCTGTTCGGATATTTCTGGCATTCGCAGCTCATATAAACATAACGGTCTTTCAGATGGACGTCAAAACTTTAGAGACAATCCTAATGGTCAACTAAAAGAAACAGTTTATGTCAGCCAGCCAGAAGGATTCGTTGATCCCGCGCTTCCGAACCATGTCTACAAACTGAACAAAGCTCTGTATGGTCTCAAACAAGCTCCTCGGGCATGGTATGATAAGCTATCATCTTTCCTCATTGCCAATAATTTTACCAAAGGTTCGGTCGACCCAACTCTTTTCATACAATATCACGGGGAACATATTTTAATTGTTCAAATTTATGTGGATGACATCATTTTTGGGTCAACTCATAAAAAGTACTCAATCGCTTTTGCAAAACTAATTAAGAAACATTTTGAAATGTCCATGATGGGTGAACTTACGTTCTTTCTAGGACTGCAAGTTCATCAATCACCCCGTGGTATTTTCTTAAGTCAGTCCAAATATGCCCTTGAAATTCTGAACAAATTCGGAATGAATACTTGTGATACTTATGCCACACCTATGTTGTTAGGATTTGGAAAATCCAGTAGTTAAAGTGTCGGTCACCTCAAGAATATGTAATCGTTAGAAAGCTCGTAGTCGTAGTTATTTAATGTTAAGTAGTATTTAGTTATGTAACACCGTGGAGGACGGACGGGTCTTTACCCACTGTATGCCTGATCCACAGCCCGTCAGGTGGTGTTTTATGTAAGTACTATAAATACTCTCTACCTCCCAAGGTAGAGAGTTGGAGCTCATAATAAGATTTTTCTTTCTCTCACTAAAGTTCCCAACTCTTTTCCATTTCTCTCTCTAGAACTTTCTCTCTCTAAACATATTGTACGCCACTTAGTGATTATAGTTTAGTGTGTTTGTGAAATCCTATATGTTACAAATGATATCAGAGCCAAGGTTTGATCACTCATCTTTTTTGCTCTTTGTTTTGGTGGATTTCATAAGGTTTTTGGGGTATTAAGTGTTTAGAAGAGTTGGATTCATTTGGACAAATTCTAGTGTTAAAGTTTGAATTTTGCTTGTACTTTTGTGTTTAGTATCATCATATGTGTTTATGTTTTTAATTGGAAGGCTTAAATCATTGTGGTTTGGTTGTTTTTGATTGATAAAGTGGTTATTTGTGAACATAGGACGAAGCAAGTTGAGTCTCGGACTTGTTTTTCTTCAAAGCAAGTTGCTTTGTTTCTGTATGCGAGTTAGTATATGCGACTTGGCTATTTAGCGAGTTGATTTTCATGCGACTTGGGTTCTAAGCGAGTTGTTTCATTAAGCGAGTTGTGTGTCTTGCGAGTTGATACTAAAGCGAGTTGGCTATTTAGCGACTTGTTCAATTAAGCGTGTTGACAGTGTTGCAAGTTGATGCTAATGCGACTTGGCTATTTAGCGAGTTGATTCCTTAAGCGAGTTGTCTCCTTGAGCGAGTTGGTTGTTTAGCAAGTTGATAACTAAGCGAAGGTGTGTTTTTGCTACTTGCCTAATTTAGACTTGTCACTTCTTCGTGATACATTCTTACGGTTGTTCTTTTGGTTTAGTAAAACCCCGTGAAAGAATCAATTTCCCGATTTAATCAAAGAATTGTAAAATCCCGTAGAACTTGTAATCATGGCAAAAATCGTTCCTACTATTGTTTCTTCCGGTAGGCTGAGGATGTTCAAGTAGCAGGTCGATACTCGTCCACCTATGCTTGATAGAACTGACTACGCTCTTGGGCTCAAAGAATCAGACAAATTATCTTGGAAAGGAAAATGGGGTCAACATTCTCAAATCGATTGATGAAGGACCGTGATAGAGTGAGACTACTAGAGACATACTGACATAAAATTAAGATGGAACAATGATCTATGGAATAGATGCACCAAAACACGTATGATGAGCTCAATGATAAGGAGAAAAAGAGATTCGATCTTGATATCGGGGCTTCTAACATCATATTCAAGGTCTTCCAAAAGATATCTACAAGCGATCAATCACAACGAAGCAAGGCGTATTGGGATAATGTTAAGATGCTTCTTCGGTTACGAATTAACTATGGAAGACAGATCACAACTCTGATGAAGAATTTGAGCACTTCAAGATGAAACGAGATGAGAGTGTCTATGAGTATTACGTGAGATTCCACAAGCTTGTTGTGACATGAACATCGAGAATGACTATGCCAACATTGATTGAACTCAAAGTTTGTGAACAACATGAATCTAGAATGGCACAAGTTTGTCACCTACATGAAGCTAACAAAGGATTGAAGAATACAAACTATGAGCAACTCTATGCCTTCCTTCTTCATAATGAGAGACATGCCATGTTTGAAAAGAGGATTCTTGAACAATTCAAAACAAACCAGGGAGAGACAAGCTCATCAATGATTCAAGCGCCTTCTACTCAAACATTGGATTACCACAAAGCACAAGTTATACCCATGGGTGATGGAATCACAAACTCATTCAGATCCAATGTTCAAACAAGCGATGCGATGCAGCGTGGGTAACTTCATTAATCAACTGGCTCTCATGATTAGTCAAAACATGAACTCTCTCCCACACACCAACAATAACCTCGAGAGCAACATCTAATCCACACAATCAAGCCAGTACTGAGATGGGAAGGTTATAGTACAACAGTTCAAGAAAGGCGTATGATCAAGGAAGAGGTGGAGTTGGTAGAGGTATGTGGCAAATGTCCGAATAGGGAAGGTAAAATGGGGACAAACAAAGATCAAGTGTTACAATTGTGGAGGTGAGGGACATATTGCAAGGCGCATCTCCAAAGCGTCCGCGGAACGCGGAATACTTGAGAGAAAAGATGTTGCTTGCAGGCTTCGGGATAATGGTCTTGCCTTTGATGAAGAGGTTGTTGTTTTCTTGCGAGGCAATGCCAAGACCTATGATCGAGATGTGGATGAACAACCAATTAGGAGATAGTCACAATCATCGGAATGCCTTTCAGTCGTGATTGTGATGCATCGACTTTCGATGTTGATGATGGACCTCTTGCACAAACAATTTTCATGGCTAGCATTTCTCCAATGGTCTCTCCTAAGGTCTCTTCTTCACCACAAGCTGGTTCATCCAAAGACAAACTCATTTATGAGGTATTAAAACTATCTCTGATGATCTTTGGATGCATGACAAAGTACAATCAGCTGAAACTATTGAGTCAAATATTGAAAATATGGGTAATATCAATGTTGTCCCATATGATCAATATGTGAAACAAAGTGAAAGTGAGCTCGTACCAAGTGATGCATCTTGCGATCAATGATGACTATGTTTTGATGAATACCTTTGCATGTGCGATGATTCTTTATCTCACGAACTTAATGCCTATAAGGAACAAGTTGCCATTTATGAACAACGTGCTAAGTTTGAGTTAACTACTGCGTGGCGGGAGTTGGATAACCAAATGCGTACAATTATTAGAAAAAGTAATTTTAGAAAGAAGTGTTAAAACAAGAGTTAAACTCCTTACAAGAAAAGCTTTCTAAAAAGCGCTAAGCAAAAACAAGAACTTCAGTGCTTAGCGAAAATTTCAATGCTAAGGAATCAAAACTTTTGAATGATTTTTCTAATCTAAAACTTTGAAAAACAAGCTTGAAAATAAGTTGTGCATACAAGCCAATTTTGCTCACATGGTCACTAAGCATAGAGTTTTAGCGATAAGCATGTTCCCATTATAGATAAACCCAAGAGTCTGTTAAGTTAGCTAAGAGGCTCAAAATGTAATTTATGATGGCAATGAGATTCTTAAACCTAGCGAAACCTAGTTAGTTGAGTGCTGCTTGAGGAAGATAGAAAATTAGATGATGCATCTAGGGAGAAAATAAATAAGAAGCTAGAAGATCCTGAATGTAAAAGGAATAACATAACGATCAAACCCCGTGATTACAAGAAGGAAAAGCTGATCTCCTTAAACAAATTTAAGCCTCAAGCGTTGTTAACACGAGAACAAGTTTTTGGAAAAGGATTTAGATAAGCAAAAATTTGAAAATCTTGTTGAAACTCCCTTTAGGAAAATGCCTGATATTGTGTATCCTCCAAATACACCAATGCATTTAGTTCCTAGAACTATTGCCACTAAGAGCAAGACCTTAATCAACCAATATGTTATTTTTCAACTATTTGTCGATTTTGAGAAAACTTGTAAGAAAAGGATCACACCATTGGGATAAGCGAAGGGAAAGGGGTTTTGAGCAAACAAAAGAATGCTATTTAGCTGAGGTCATGCCTTTCTTTAAACAACTAAAAGATCATTTTGAGAGTCTTAAAAAGGATGATTGAGATATTAAAGGAATGGAAAAGGAATTTGATGCAATGATAGTTGAGGTTAGTGACTATGAGCGAGCATTAAAATATAATGAGATTGAGAGGAAGAACTTGCATACCTTGAATGAGAATCTTATTTATGAATGTATTACTCAAGATGTGTTTTATCTTTGCTACAATTGCTCCATTAATGCTTCTCAATTTCATGAATTATCTGTTGCTCAGAAAGTCTCCCATGATCGTGTCATTGAGCTTGAAAAGATTAATTCGAAAGTTAATGAGAAAATTGATCGAGGATGATCCGCGATAATTTGGTAAAGCATCTTTCTAAACTAGAAGTTGAACATTTTTGATTTACAACTAAAATATCAACATCTGAAATAAAATGTTAAAACCTCAAATATCAAGACATCCTTGGATGTTCAGTGAATTTGATGCGATTTTTGAAATTAACAAGCGTGATGAGCATATTCAGAGCTCATTGTAACGATCAAAAGTTGAAAGCCCAAATCTCTCAAAGGGTGAAAAGAACAATGTGAGGGATCCCAAATGCCTCTCCTTTAGATTCTCGAGTTCTCTCAAACTTTTCATCTTCAAAACTTAGTTAATGCCTTACAAAAGGAAAGCGAGAGTTTTCTAGAAGAAAATGAAAAGGTAAAACGACACTTTAAAGAGTTATATGATTCAATGAAAGTCACTTTGATGACAACAACGAAAAAATAACGTCTTTACAAAAGGAAATTGAGAATCCGAGAAGTCAGGAAAATGGGAAACTGCCACTTGTTTTTAATAAGAATGTTGTTGCAAAGTCACCCTTAGGCGCAAATACCTTTGTGACGGTTAAATACATTCCTCCTCATCTTAGGAATAATGAACATGCGTTTCATAACTATTTTGCTCACCTTAAGGATAGTCTAGAATGTCTCAGTGAGATTGTTGAAGAGGATTTCATTAATAAACCTCTTGATAGAAATTAGGTTCTTTCCTCGGGGCCGCTTCAGAGACTGAATGTGTAATCAACATGTCCAAAATCCTAGGTGCAAAGGCAAAGCTATGATGCTGCCTTGTTCTATGCCAAGCATGTCGTTCTATACTTGGATGTTAGAAATAACAGGTTCAAGTAGTTGATTCAGGATATGTTGTTCTAAAGCCTAGTTGTCCAGAAAATTATTTGAGTTAGAAAGTTACATTGCCGCATGCTCAAATCGGTTTAAGAAAGTGACACTAATGTGCCTTCTAGTAGTTCAGATCCTTGCACATCAAGTACAGGAATGCAAAAATTAGATCAACCAACTAATGTTCCCATTCCCTCTGGGAGTAATCGGTGACATTAAGCGGCCGGTCAAAGTCTCCGAGACAATACAAGAATGATAGGACCTGCAAGCTAAGAATGTGCATTGGAAGAGAGTAGAAGACCAATCTAGGAACATAAAGTTTGAGTTGAATAAGCGAATCGTGTGATTCTAGTATTAGCCATAAATCTTGTAATTAATGAATTCATTACTATTTGCAAACCATGTAATGATGTCTGGCTTTGAGGAACCGCATCATGAATGTGGTGTGAATGCTTTATATCTTGTCAAATTGCCGGTTAAAATTGTTAATGCAAAAATCATGCTAAGAAGGCTAAAAGGCAAAAGCGAAAAAAGTTAGAAAAATGGAAACCCACGGGAAGAACATTTAGTAAGATAGGTTATCAATGGATACCTTTTGGCCATAAAGTTAATCGAGGCAACACATTTAGAAAATGGATGCCTAGGTAGAACTATTCCTTGAAGTGAACATACTTTGAATAGGTCAAATCGGACACTAGTACAACATCTATTCATAATGATTCCATTGCTCAATTTACGATATGAATGTTTCTATTTGATGTGGGTGTTCCAATCATTGTTACTAACCAAATGGAACCCATTCTTGCATGGGATCCCAGTCAGTTATCCATTCTTGTCACGTGTTCAATGCGGTCGTTCAAATCGTTACGTGGTACTGGACGAGAACATTTCCAAGCATATGGCTGGAGGCCGGTCATGACTCATGAACCGTGAGCAAAATTCATGAGGGACGATTAGATTGAGAGCGTCATTTTGATTGCAATTATGGGTTATGGTGATTATGTTGTTGGTAAAAAGTGTTATCTCCAGGGTATATTATGTGGAAGGTCTTGGTAATAACCTGTTCTCTGTTGGTCGATTTTGCGATTGATCTAGAAGTAGCCTTGAGAAAACATACTTGTTTAGTTAGAAACTTGATGGTAGGAACTTTTAAGAGGAACACTGATGGTTAAAATCTATACACCATCTCTATCGAAGATATGATGAAATCTTCTCCAATTTGCTTGTTGATGAAGCTAAACAAGGTATGGTTATGTCGTCGTCCCGAATCACTTGAACGAGCATTAATGATCTCTCAGCGAGAAAGGAATTCCTAGTTGTAGGTTTTACCTGAACTTAA
>OU343218.1:74777354-74920182 GCA_910596185.1 Chrysanthemum makinoi | reverse complement strand
CCACGGGCATCATCATCATCTTCCTGGGAGGGCGGGACAAAGGAAAAGGCATCATGACAACTCTTGAGCACGAGAAGATTCCCCACAAAATCGGTGACGAATACCTTCGCACCTCAGCGGCTAAGTAGGTATCTTGCTAAGAAAAGCGAGATTGAAACAAGCTCGGGGAAGATAAGAGTAAGGAAGCACTAGTTAAAAGTGATTCTTGGAAGATGAAAGCATTGGAATTGATCTAAGAAACTTGAAAAGGGTCAGGGCATGGCGGAAGTTCAAGGTTCGAGGCTGACAAAATGTTTGAAATAAGCGGTTGGAAAGAAGACAAAAGATCTGCGGCCACGTCGGGGAAAGCAGAATTGACCATTATAATTGGACAATGACAAGCGAGAAGGCGCACGAGAATTGACTGCCTTAAGCGCACCTCAAGGATCTCAACCACAATCATCCAGTGAAAGAAAAAGGGTTGAGTTCGGCTGAGATAAAGTGCACGAATTTGGAGTGTAATAGGGGCTGCTGAAGGAGTAGATTTGTGAGCTGTCTTGTGATTGAAAAGCACGAAGAGGCTATTTTCATTGATGTCTATGGAAACCCAACATTCCAAGGTGGAGTGATATCGATCGAGCCGAGGTGGCTACAACGATCGGCTATATTCTAGTGGCCTCTCAAATTACTCTGCGAATGTCGGGTTCTGTCGAGACACGAATGCCAAGATAAGACCATCACGGCAGGAAACAATCATCACAAGAAACTTCGAGCTTGACTCACGGGAATCCATACGGGTGACATCATCTTGAATTATCTTTTGTACTAGTAATAGGAACCTTGTAATTTGATCAATAAGCGATGTATGTTTTTGTTAAAATATTGGTGTTCCTTATTGTATTCATTAGTACATTCGATGTAGAAGAAGCCATTTGCTCTTTGCGATCAAACATAAGCTATTTGTATATCCAAATAGGGAAGCTGTTGGGTTCGGTAAATACCCCGAGCCATAATCTAGGATTTGAATAGAAAATAGCCCAAGTGTCTAGTCCATTAAACACTAACGAGTCCTTTGAGTGCATATGATCTCCAGTGAGCCATCTTCGAGATACTTTTCGATGCAGTGACAAGATAGTCTCTCCACTCATAGAAGTGAGAACTTAAAGGGTGAATCTTGAGTCAAGAAGAAGATGGTGGATTGATGAGTGATGACAATAACTGTTGAATCCCTCCTCTCCAACTACTTACACTAAGACAAAAGCTGAAGTAGAAGGCGATGGATATGCCGAAGAATAGGTGGGACAAGGTGGGATAAGCTTGAATCCCGGATAAGATGAAGTCCTTATCAACCAAAGTCAACTTTCCACTGAATGGCTAAAGATCGGGCTTTCGGTGTCATCATGACTTTAGGAAAGTAGTCTTGTCTCTTACCTAGAATAGTATTTGTGCTTGAGACAAAATACATGGTATTTTGTCTACGCATGATGTCGTTTGTCACTTAGGAAGGGTTAAAACTCATACATGTATAAATAGCATAAGAGATAGAGTGAAAAGGTTAAGCTTGTGAATTGTAAAAACATACATACACATGGCCATATTTTCACTCCTCCAAATACAACTTAGTTCTGAGATAGCTCGGTGAGCTCTAGAGTTGTGCTCGAGACTTGGCGAGCTTAGAGGAGTCATAAACTTTGTTATTTCAATCCCAGTACTATTAGCAGTACTTGGGTACTTGTTCTTTTGATTAATTTCTAACAAAGAATATGATGTTGAAAATTACTTTGTGTGTTTTACTTATGTTAATTTAGGTCATTGTTAGGTATTAACTTGTTTTTATTCTTAAGCTGTTTTTAGCGATAGTGAGCGGGGAACAACAATGCAGATATCTATCATTTCGCGATAGGGATAGTCGTTTCACATCCCACTTTTGGAAATTAATTCTGACGAGAATTAGGAATGAATTTGGATATGAGTCGCTTACCATCCGCAGGCCAGGTAATTGGCAGAGAACCATTGACTTTAGAGGACATGCTTAGATCTTGCGTTATTGATTTGATAAAGGCGGGAGAAACACCTCCACTTTGGCGAATTCTCTTACAACAATAGTTATCACTCTAGCATTAAGGCCGCCCATTTGAGAGCCTTTGTATGGCGAAAATATGGATTCTCTGTTTGTTGGGCTGAAGTTGGCGAGAGTCAACTTACAGTCCCGAACTTGTCTTAGAAACCGAGAAGATAGTTCGGTTAAATGTCGGTTCTGGCCTTCGTGATGAACAAAGTTATCTTGATAAGAGGCGTAAACCTTTAAATTTCGGGTTGGAGATCGTGTTATGTTGAAAGTTTCTCCTTGGAAAGGAGTGGTTCGTTTTGGGAAATGTGGAAAACTCGATCCCGATATATTGGTCCCTTTCCAATCACGGAAAAGAATTGGACCCGATAGCATCCGCATACGGAGCTACCATCGGGCTGAGTAGTGTACACAATATCTTTCATGTTAGTAATCTTAAGAAATGTCTTTCGGAGGAAAACATAGTGGTGCCCTTAAGAGATATTACATTATTGATGAAATTGAATTTTGTTGAGGAACGATTGAGGTTATGGATCGTGAGTTAAGAGGTGAAGAATGGCGGTATTAGATTATTAAGGTTCGTTGGAACTCAGGCATGGGCCAGGAGTTCACTTGGGAGCGATGAGGGCGTTTTACGTAGGAAGTATCCTAAATTGTTTATGACCCAAAGCAACTTCGGAGTGGCAAGGGGAGTTTCATCACGAGCTGGGAGAATTTGTGACAGCTAGCTTGAAATTTAGGAGTCTATTTTAGGTAACAGCGTTACGTTAAAGCGAACCAAGCTTTGCTTTAACACTATTTTATAAACCATGACTTGATTTTATATAGTCTATTGGTTTTATGGTTTATTACTATCGAATGAGTTATCGTATGAGTTTTAACTCTATTTGGTAGGCGCGATTCAATTGGCACTAGAAAAGCCTAAAAGCGAGAAAGATTGTATCTTTTAGGCCGTAACTTCGAAAATTGACAAATAAATAGTCAAAACTCGGTGGAAGCGTAAATAGCGATGTTAGAAAGTTGAATGAGCGATAGGTGGGACATTAGGGAGATAATTTATGAGCTTTCGGGAATGGGTAAGAGATGGTCTGAAAAATTACAACTCGGACCCCCATTTTATGCCATGGCCAGCCCCTAACTGAATAATTATTCTTGAGGTCCCTAGTGGCCTAGTATAAATACCCATCAATATCCTCATTTGCCTAGTTTATTTCTCTCTCTAGAAAACATACACAACACCTTTCTCTCTCTAACCTCTCTCTAAAAACCCTAAACCACCACCACCGCTTGTAGCCATACTTCCCCATTACCACATGCCGACCACCGGTAGCGTCACCCCACTCAACCATCTTGAAGCTCTCTTTCTCCTCTTTCCAACCATATATAACACGCTCCATTTGGACTTCCATAACACCTTCAAATCTTTGAATCAAGATTCGTACTTTTAGAGTTTCAAAGGGCTTTTGCAATTGGTGATTAGATAAGGTAAATGGAACATGTTTTGAGCTTGTTCGGGTGATAGAAACCCACGAATTGATAATTAGGGTTTCGACCTAATTATAATTTTTAGGGCTTTTGGGTGGAACATGAAATTAAAGCTAATTAGTGACTAGATAAACAAGTAATTAGTGTTTGGTAAATGTGTGGTGTATCAATTTGATGGGTTTATGCATTTTAGGTCTAGTTCATGTTTTTGATTAAGAATAGATGATGGGTTTTGTGTTTGGTTAGTATTTGGAGCTTGAATAATTGGAATTAGATGTTGTGGAATTGATTTGGTTATGTTTGGTGATGAGTTATGGGACGTACGAACCACCATGGTCACGTACGTGACTCATGGGTTGGTGTAAGTGACCCACTTGGGTCATGGTTCAGAGTCGGGTCGATTTGGTAGCTTGTTGATTGGTATTGTTGAGGTTTAGATGAGGAAGCGCGGGAGCCTAGAAAGCTTCTAGAGCTTGTTTGGTTCAATGCGTGGTCTTGACCATCGCAATCGTGTCATGACCATTAGCGTCATAACATTGGTTTCGAGTATATTTGATTGATTGATTGGTTGGCGAGATTGTTTTGAGTTGATTTGGGATTGAATTGCGCTATTATGACTTTTAATTTGGACTTGATATATATAATTGTTGACTTTGAGCTACGTCGGTGTTACTTTGACTTTTTAGTCAATAGTTGACTCCGACAAAGCCGTAATATGGACTTTAGTATAATTTGGACTATTGATTGATTAAAAGCCGATAAGTTATGACTCGTGCTTGTGGACTCGAAACGAATAACGATATGAGATTAATATTGGAACTTGACGAAATATATATATATATATATATATATATATATATATATATATATATATATATATATATATATATATATATATATATATGATGTGTATGTGTGTGTGTGTGAAAAATGCTAATAGACTATGAAATATAAATAATAAATGGGTTTTTGTACCAAAAACAACGATAACAAGAATTATCTTGTTATTTACTATTTTTAACGGAAACTAACGACTAAAAAGGGAATTGTTTTCTAATAAATAAACAATTGATGTTTCGAGTACACGTTTATCAATAAATGTCAATTGTGGACATTTAATACTAGTTTAAGTATTTAATTGCTTACGTTGTGTGCATGGGTTACGGATAACCTAACATTAATAGTGTTGATCCACTTGGGTAGCAGACTTATTAGGTTGACGAATCTAATAAGGGCCGCTAGGTGTCGTTGGATAACCTTATTAATGGGTGACTTATCCTTATGAATCGTTAGGATGCGACCGGTTTATGGAATAATAAGCGTTTACTGAATGAATAATTGAGTTTATCGAGTTGACGAATTCGATAAGGTCTACTGTTTATTCTAAAACTTATTGAACTATGGAGCTTATCGCTTAGACGTCTCATTTTGTCGCATTGAGTCATATATTGTGTTGAATGGAGTTGCATATTGTGTTGTGGAGCATAACATATTGATTGTTTGAGTGCATTCATGGCATCATATTGAGTCGATACACCCACATGAGGAATACCAAACACTAGGATTAAATGGTGAAAACATTTTGGAAATAACGAAATGGAATACATTGGGGGTAGATAACGTTGATTTTGAGGAATGTATATATTAAGTTTGGTCTACATTAATAGGTTGTGCCGAGTCGATAGTTGTTGTGCGGTGATACCGTTATCTTCTGCTAGTGTTTATTTGTGCGTTGATTGTGTGTTGATTGCTTGAGGTGAGTTTCATAGCCCTACTTTTATCTACGTTTTGACTACGTTTTGAACTATTTTGGGGTGAGAATCATGCTACTGTTTTTGGACCGTGAAAACTATTTGGATTTGCTTATGTGTTTGGCTGTATAGATAGGCGTCGTAGTTGTTGCCTTAGTATAGGTTTAACCGTGCCTAGCTAAGAATAGACTTCTACATCGACCTAGTCAGGGGTTGGCAATTGTTCTAGATTTTGCTGCCTACGCTAGTCTTGGACTAGAGTCGCGAGGGCCCAGTAATCCACGGATGCGGGATTTGATTGGAGATCCGAGTAGGATCATGTGTGAAACGGTATTTATCTATCTTAGGTCTTGCATAGCAAATCAACTCCTCTGGGTCCACTATGATTTTGTTGAACTTAAACCTATGAACTCACGCAACTGTAGTTTTAATGATTTCTCGGTATTTGAAAGATGTTTGGAATACTTGATCGGTGGATGCTTGGCAAGAAGGCGGGGTTCAAGGATCATTTCTGACTCTGATAAACTTTGGGGACCTATCTTAATAAACCATGTTTTGGGCCTAATATTTATATTTTGGATTAAATGTTTTGAATACTTAAATTTGGGATTGGTTTTAATTGTTAAATGACTATCTTTTTGGCTATACTTGTGTGCGATACCAATCCAAAAGTATCGCCCCGAAAACTTGATTAAGTCTTCTGCTGTACCGAGATTTGGGGGTGTTACAGTGTTTTAGGTTAAATGATAAGTGGGAATAATTAGGGTTGGAGAAGGTTTATAACCGGTTTTAATATAACCTCTACATGGATCGGGTTTTTTTTGTAGGTCGTGGGCTTTTGGGCCACTAACCGGTTTATTGAATGGATTGGGCTGATTGATGTGCAATCTTAATTTGGACTGTGTATAAGTTGATATATACTTTTGATGGATCACTCATACATATGAGCTTAAAGTGAAAATATGTTATACGAAATTTTTGAAAGAATTTTGGATACAATTTTGAAAAGAGTGGTATTTTTGGTTTGAAAATATTTTCACGGGAGAATACATAATTTCACGGCTTGAGCAAAAAAGTGAAAAATGACTACGGGGTTTTTATACAGTATTTGATACGAAATTGAAGTGACGTTATCTCCATATGTGGTCATTACTATTGGCCGTTGAATCAATGGAGGTTCAATTTTAGCAATTCCCATGGGATATTCGACGCCACAAATTGTCAAAGATACTTCACAGTCTAAGCAAAATCTTCGTCAGCGTCAGTCATGATTTTTCAAGATGTTTGCTTATGACAAGAACTTCTCGTGCAAATGGTCGTACATGTTATGATGCTCGAAAGTTGAAACCATCATGGGGAGAAAGCGTGTAATTTGATGTTTTACGGTCAACCTCCATGTGGGTTAAGAATTGTTAATGATGGAGAAGAATTGTTGATGAACCGCTGCATGTTCCCCTAAAACAGATATTCACCGAAACCAAAGTTGTCATAACACATTCAATTGCCGTTTACATTGTTTACGGTTTTGTCTTGATTTTGTAAATCCGTGAAAGAATCTATTTCTCGGTTTGAATCATGAACTTGTAAAATACGTGACAATGGAAACATCCTGGTAATTGTAAAGTGCATTTTCGGATCTATCTTACGGTTTATTCTTGGTTTTGTAAAATCCCTCGAAAGAAACTATTTCTCGATTTAGACCATAGAATTGTAAAATCCGTGATGATGGAACCATCACGGAGAAAGGAAGGTGTATTTCGAGATCTTATTTGATGCTGGTGCTACGGTTTCTTCTTCGAAAAAGGGATAAAGGGTGTACTTCATGAATTGGATGTGTGTTTGGATATTCGTCATGGCAGTTTGGTTATTACATGGTTTTACGGGGTTATGTGCTTCTAACCATGGTCGGGATGAAACCATTATCATAGTTCACTTAAAATGTCAAAGGAGGCTAGATTTGAGTTTTTAACCAGAAGATGTGACAACGGCGTTAATCCACTATTATTTATTTAAGGTTGAAGTGAAATATCACGGGCAAGTGTACTTAGTATCTGAAGGTATCAGAGATGGTTAGATGAAGATTCTTCAAGATCCTTGTTCGAGCTTATTATCAAAAACGAAGACTTGGAAATCTAGTTATTGTTGGGTGACTTTTCCTTTTCTTTTACCACTTGGGGAAATTGGGCTCTTACCACCACAAAATAACTATTACTTTAAGGAGTTACGTTGTAATTAGGTCAAAGATGTCACATTCAATTGTGGATTTTCAATTGATGTCGTCTATTACTTGATGGTTGGTTGGTTGGATGAAGAGTATAGAGTACTTAGAGATTCAACGTAGGATGAAGTCTCATACCTCGCTCTTTGTTACATATGTTCAAGTTTAAGTCACGAGTTGGGTTAGTTTACTTTAGTGTGGTCATTCATCATATTGAGTTTATTCCATCAGCTGTCACAACAAATAGCCTAATGAATGATAATGGGGTGATTATAATATGTTGCTGATTCTGAAGTGTCAAAACCAGCAAGGGGGAAGGAGACACACATCTACTTAAAGCGAAGTAAACTTGATGAAATTAATTCTTCTAAGTGATTGAAGATATCCCAGGAAGACAAATGTCATGACCACAGAGAAACTCAAGGTTTTACTCATCAAGGCTTTTAGTGTTCTTATTCCAACTACATGGGGGAAGTGATGTAAGAGAAAGTTTCTGAAGATAAAAGAGGTACACAAGTACGGCATATTCAGGGGAGATAAATGTGTAACATGAGGGAGGTGTTATCAGTTATTCTCTCTTTGGGTATTGGTGTACCCTTGGTTTTGGAGCTTCATACGATCATCGAGGGAAGAAAAATGTGAACATTGGGAGGTGTTTTCATTCCCCTTATGAGGTGTATGTGGGAGAGTTCTTGAGCATTATACAAAGATTTGAGCTCCGACCGCATCAATTCAACTACTTGGGGAAGTGTTCTCTTGACACCTTTGGAATGGATAAGCTGACTTCGGTGAAAAAGGAATTTGAGAAAAGTTATTTAAGCGTGGGATGAAACGTTGATATTCTTGTATTGGATGATATAACCCCGAACGATGAATCACGATGATTATTCTTAAAAGAAGCAGACAGTTCGATGATAATGGTGTGCTTCTTTGTGTACAGCTAAGGGAAGCTTGAAAGAAAGCTTTGAATCTACTCACTAAAGGATTTTCGGTTTGGGGAAGTCTGCCAAAGTCTCACTTTACGATGGTTCAATTTCTTTCTTCAATTCAAGAGCCTCGGAAGCTTTGGTGGTGAAAGTTTTAGGGATGATGACTTCTATCTTCTACAACGGGGCTGCTCGATATCCTTATCTCGGTACTCGTATTATCATCTTCTTAAACTATATCATCTACTCTATCTTTGTAAATATTTATCAAAAACCAAATACAAAAATATAAAACCAACATAAAGAAAATAGAAAAATATAAAACCAACAAAAACCCATAAAAATCAAAAATTTGAAAATTACCAAAAATATGTTTTCTCAAGACATGTCTTCTGGTATCGATAACATCTACGGTCTTAGAAATGTCTTTCAATAATGGCACGGGACCATAGATGAAGTTCGAACAAAAGGTGTAAATATTTTTTTTCTAAACATGTCTCAAAAAATGGCTTACAGTTATTTCAGACTGTAACCAACACTTTAAAAGTGGCTTGCAGTTACTTCTGACTGTAACCCATTCTTAAAACCATGGCTTGCTATTATTTCCGATATCAACCCGCTCTTCAAGGAAGGAAAGTGCTGCGCTAAACCAATTTTTCAAAATTTTCGTGCACTTATCCTAAAACAAAAACAAGGAAAGCATGTCATCAATAAGACTGCTGTTCCTACTCAAATGTTTTTCCTTCTAAAATTCTTCAGAAAAATATTTGTTGTTTTCAAAAATGGTGGTAAATGAGGTGCTTGTAAATCAATCAGATTCAGAGTTTTCGTAAAAATTGAAAAGTCAATCAATGACTTCGCCGCTTTTAAACTTTTCAGAAAAATAAGTCATTGATTGAGGGGAAGAATGTTTTCAAATTTATATCATCTATCAGGCTTTTCTAATTATCCTATATGCTTAACTGAAAATGATGTTAACCTACGTTGAAGGACTAGGTGCCTAGGATATGATTATTAGGATTAGATGATTAGAGTTTGATGAACACATTATTCCCATACACTTGTATGATCTGATTGATATGTTGCATTGACTTTTATTAGTCGATTGCTGTTTGGGTGATGTCGACCACCATATATCTGTATGTGTGTTCACTAACATATGCAGGTATATTGGTATATAAGAATGTTCACGATCCGGATCCCACAAATGAAGATGATTGGATGCTGAAAGGAAAGGGTAACTATATCTTGGGTTGACAAATGAAGAAGCGGAGCTTAATTTGACTTCTATGGAGAGTTGGCATGAAATGCAACGTAAGAGGTCTCACCTGATCACAGATGGTTTTCTTCATCATCAAATGAAGAAAAAGCTTAATTTGACCTCTATGGAGTTGGCATGAAAAAATGCAGCGAAAGAAGTCTCTCCGCACCGCATCACAGACGGTTTTCTTCCAACCCTTCTCAACAACAACAAATCGCGACTCAACCACCTAACGTATCTTTGTGCAGGATAAATAGTGAATAATACCATTTTTCAAAATATTTGTTAAAATTGATTTGAAAATGGAAAAATATTGTTTTGAAAATAAATTGGACTAAATTTTGAAAATCACCGGACTTCATTTTATCAAAACTTAAGTCACTCAATCATCGACTACGGTCATCGATTGAGGGGGAGAGTGATTCAAAATAAAATATTTTCAAACGATATTTCTTCATAAAAGTCCGGTTTGTACAAAAACAAAGTGGTGATCTAAAGATTTAATGTTATGTCATGGTATGATTTTCTTTAAAACTTAAAGATCTTACAAAATGAAATCTTTTACTTCTTGTTTGATTGTGAATCTGTTTTATTTTACTTAAAGATCTCTTAAAAACTATCATACCTGACACTAACAATCTTTAATGTCTTAAATTGATCCTTATTTGTCATTTTTCATAATTAAATGTTGCCACGTCTTTCCCCAAAATTTTCTAAATGATTTAAATCAATCGGGATCCAAAATCTGAATTGGTTTGAAATTTTTGATCGGGGAGAAGATGGTGATTTAAATCTCAAATCGGTTTTAAAGGGTGATTGTTTCAAATCACTCCTTCCTTCATGTGTCCAACGATTTTGAAATACATAATGCACATGATTGTGGAGGAGCATTTAACCAAAAACCAGAAGAGTATTTAAACAAGGCCACATTTTCTCCCATGTTTTCTAAACCTTATTAAATCACTTGGGATCCAAAATCTCAAAGGGTTTGATATTTTTGATCGGGAGAAAATTTGTGATTTAATAATGAAACTTGATTAAAGATGATCATTTTGATTCAAATGTGCATCTTGCTCTCCATATGTGCTAAACGCTTTCGAATCTCGAAGCACATATTGAGGGGGAGCATTTCAAAAGAAAACAAACTACCAAGGTACAAAAGATTCTATGTTTCAACATAAAGTACCTTGATTGATTTTTTAAATGGTTTCTTAATGGATTTTGTGATCGTGGATGTACTTCAAAAGAACTCTTTCCTCTATGTGATAAAATGATTTCAAATATCCTATGCACATATAGAGGGGGAGAATTTACCAAAGAAATTCAAATGGCTTTTTTCACGGAAATTGTGATCAAGAATATGTTTCAAAGAACTCTTGCCTCCATGTGCTAAACAATTGCAATATCATATGCACATGTTGAAGGGGAGCATTTCTAAATGATCAAAACAATTAAGGTACAAAATGCTTTGATTTTATATCACAAGTACCTTGATTGATTTTCTAAATGATTTTTCAATTGGTTTCAAAAAGGAAAGAACAATACCAAAAGACCGACCAACTTACTTTATGCATGGTGTTATAAGGATGGTGAGGTTAGGTATTCGTTCCCACGATCCCGCCATAGCCGGAGGGATCTACCCAGGGATAATCCACTAGATAGTGTAGAAGTCCTTAGGTATGATGACAAAAGGAGAAAAGTGAGAAATGGGAAGAGTGCGTGGATGAGACAGAGCTAGTAATCTTTGAATAAACCCAACAAGGATCTAGTTATGAAGTTTCGTAAGCGAAGGGGTTGAATAATGAAAACAAATGAATGTGAAAAGGGTGAAAAGAAATAGCCTCCATTAATTCAACCTTAGAGGCGGGTTCAATACATATGCTACCTGGTGGTTACTAAGCTAACACCGTTATTGAAGACAAGGCGTCATGGACCCGATGGCGATTGCACTAAACTTCCCATGCTACTCAAGTTCCTCTTAAAAGGGCTTGTTTCATTCTCACGGGGAACCTTCATAATCTATCGACTTTCTCTTAGAGATTTTTTATATTGAAGAAGGAGACGCTCTCCCTAGTCTCCGGCATAGGAACAAATGTGCACAATTGAGTCTAGAGCCAAGAGATCATCCACAATATCTCATTAGGACACAAAATTAATGAAGACTTACTATTTCACACAATGTGGAAAGTAAGTATATATTGAGAGTCCTACGCATTATCCTTGTGGTATTGCCAGAACATCTGAGTAATATGTAAAAATATTCACGATGAAGATGGAAATCCTTCTAGAGCCAACATCAAACAAGCTCTTGGTGGGTGACATGTGAGATCTTCTCGTAAAGATCAAGCTTGTGACAAGCGGATAGAAAGCGATGGGGCGATTCACTCGTGAATCAACCTGGTCCAGAAATGAATTGACGAATACTTTTGGAAAAACCGTTCGATGTGCAAATCTTCTTTTCTGGCGATCGAATGTGTATTCATATTTCAAACTCAAAAAGTATCTCACGATTGAAAAATGCTTTTGGAAAAACCGTTCGATGTGTAAATTTCTTCTTTTCTCTAGCACATCGAATGTGTATTCTTTTAAATACAAAAGTATTTTTATTGAAAATTGATATTTCTCATAAAACATTCGTCGTATTGCAAAACTCTTTCTTCAAGCAATACAGCGATTGTTTCAAATCAATTTTTCATCAATCGATGAATCTCAATTATTTGGTTCACTCACTCACGTGTTGTCTTCTTTGAGATGTTCCGGTCCGCGAGAGCATTTAGAGCAAATAAAACCCTCGTCAAGGAGATTCTTGAATTCTACGATCACCGCAGCATTCTTGTACGATCAGCGAGGAAGTGGGGTGTACCTCAATTCAACGAATGTGATCAAAGAAACTTTCGTGTGTTTTATAGCTAACTGTTGTTTGCGTACATTTGGGCGGTTGTACCGGTGATCGAATTGAAGTCAATCATAAGTCGATGCTCACAAGCATCCACACTTAATTTGAAGAAATCATGACAAGTGCTTATCTACATAACTTGCTCGGATATTTTTATACTATGCTTCTCACGCTGGCGCAAATATCTTGAACCGATGAAAAGCTTCCGCTACTCGATGAAAAGGTGTCATGATCGAAGTGTGAGCATGTCGGTCCGAAAGTCACAACTTCACAAGATGGCAACACAATAAAGGGTGATCCAGATTTCTTGTGGTCGATGATCTCAACGAAAGCTCGAAGATCATCAAATATGTGGATCAGTTAAAGGCCTCCACTAAAAGTACAAATCAATGCGGACTTTAAAGAATCACTACTAAAGCACAAAGATTGCAGAACTTGAAGAATTGAAGTCTACAAGCTCGAGAACTAAAGACATAGAAAGAATGCTAGGATGCACAATGTATTTCATGGGGTGACCTCCCTTAGGGGGAGATTGTTAGGAATTGGAAATTCCATGTTAAAGTGCCGGTCACCTCAATTATGGTCTAGCATATGTTAGCTCGTAGACTTGTAGTTATTTACGTTATTTAGTAGTTTATTAGTTAGTTTGTAGCATATTTTAGTTTAGTGTAACACCGTGGAGGAAGGACGGGTCTTTACCCACTTGTATGCGATCACGGTCAGATGGAGGACGTAGTATTTTGTAACTATAAATACCCCTTCCATCCTTGGAAGGGGTGGTGCTTCTCATAATCTAACCTTTCATTTTTTGTATTACAAGTCTCTAACAAGAACACCCTCTCTTATCTTTCTCTCTCTAAATGGCTAACATGTATTTCCATCATCCAAGACCACCCGAATCATCAAACAACATAATATTTATGATCATACATTACCAAACACTTTTATTCACCCCAAAAGTCCTATTAAGTCTGTAAAATGTCCAGGAACTTGTTGAGAACAATTCTCAACCATTTGGTAGTCATTAGGAGTTGTACGGGTAGTATAAGGTGATTGGAGGTGCGTGGTTGCTATAGTTCCACATTTTCTAGTTCTTGTAATCCGAAGTTTACGTATTCTTATGAACTTTGTCATGAATTTCTATTCTTATGAATTATATGAATTACATGGTTACTACTTGTGTTATGTTATGGTTTTAATGGAGTAATTCTTAAATATACTTGTGTGTAAGGATGTAGGCAATTGTTAGGAGTGTTCTTATATATGTGATGCATGTGAAATGTTCTTGTTTAATGAGTTTGTTGGAATAACTACTAGTCTTGTTTAATTTGATGGTATAACATTTGCAAGATAAAGGACCGAAATGATTTCTCTTTTTGTTTTATTCCAAAATGTTAGTGTCAAAATAGTATGGGGATATGATGATTGACACTCATCATATGTACTTGTTAAACGAGACTAGAAATGATTTCATCACGTAAAGGCCGAAATTGTTCGTAAGAACAAGTTAAATAAGAATCTTTTACAAACAAATGGATTTTCTAAAGAATAATCAATTGGTTAAGGACCGAAAGGATTACCTATGTGTTTGTATCTTAAAATGATTTTTACAAAACATAAACCATGAATTGGGAATCATTTGCCTATGATTTGTGCATTGCATCAAGTTTACACCAAGCTTTCATGAACACTCTAGATAATTAACTATGGCCTACACACAAGTATATGTTTCTTTAATTTGGTTTTTATAAAAGCATCACTTTAGTGGAAGGCTTGACAAGCTTTCTTGTCTCAAATAATTTAACAAATTCAACGCAAATCGCTTGTGACGATCTCGACTTACCCACCTTTGCTATGTAATTGCCCGATAAAATCATGTTTATAAATTTTTAAAACTTGCACACGGTTAGCATATCAATAATTTATGTATTGATCGTTCAAATGATATACTCGTTTATTTGTTTAATGTTCGATATCTATTTTAAAAGAACCCACTATTTTCCAGGTCAATATTTGTTACTAAACTCAAATTTATTATTTTGAAGTTCACATGAGAACAAATTGCGTATAACTTTCTAGTTAAATCGCGTAACCAAGAAACAATTTTATGTGCACAATGACTACGGAATAAGATTAGCCTACATATTATTGAGTCATGACTACTACTACAATGCTCATTTCATTGCTAGTACAACATTTTTCATTTCTTTCCCTTTTACATTGCATATTTATTTATTGAATTTAATTAAATAACCAAAGCTTTTCATAATTTATAAGCATGAACAATATACCTGATACTCACAGTAATTTTTATTATATATTCTTACACCTAATAGAGTGCTACAAAAATTCAAGTAATGTTTTACTTCTCCCATTGGTATTTATTTTACTATAAATACTTAAATGATATATAATTACTTTAAATTAAGTAATCACTAGGCAATACTTATTTTAATTACCCAATACCTACATAAATGCAAATACAATATTTTTTTCTAACATCTACACTTTATTTTGATTATCCTACATATTTTCTAGACATTTCTACTAACTAATACACCTAAAAATGGAAGTAACTAATATTTGGAATTGGACTAACTTAGTTACTAGACAATAAATAACAAGAGGTATGGCTTCCCCATCCTCTTCTCCTTTTGCAGCCGAACCAACCATACCTAACACTCTTTTGACATTTTTTTTACTGATGTGCTAACCGTATGCAAGTTTTAAAATTTATAAACACAATTTTACCGGACAATTACATTAACACATACGAGCAAGTATACTCGTCCGTGATAGTAAAGGTGAGTAAGTCGAGATCGTCCCAAGGGATTTGTGGTTATTGAATTGTTTGAAACAAGAAGGTTTGTCAAGCCTCCTACAAAATTTTTGTTAATCTAAAAACCAATTTAAAGAAACATATACTTGTGTGTAGGTCATAACCAATTATCTAGAGTGTTCATGATAGCTTGATGTAAACTTGAAGCAATGCACAAATCATAGGCAAATGATTCACAATCGATTGTTTATCTCATGTAGAAATCATTATAAGAATACAATCACATAGGTAATCCTTTCGGCCCTTTAACCAATTGACTATTCTTTTGAAATCCATTTGTTTGAAAATGATTCTTATCTAATTTGTTCTTGCGAACCCTTTCGGCCTTTTAAGTGATGAAATCGTTTCAAGTCTATTTTAATAAGCAAATATGATGAGTGTCAATCATCATATCCCATACTAGTTCGTGCACTAACGTTTTGGAATAAAAACATGAAGAGAAATCCTTTCGGCCTTTTACCTTTCAAATGTTATTACCAACAAATTAAGCAAGACTAGATGTTATTTCAACAAACTCATTAAACAAGAATAATTTACATGCATCACAAAGATAAGAACACTCCCAAAAACTGCCAACATCTTACACACAAGTATATCCAAGAATTAATCCATTACAACCATAACAAAACACAAGTAGCAAACATGTAATTCATATAATTCATAAGAACATAAATTCATGACAAAGTAAAAAAGAATACCTATCCTCGGATTACAAGAACTAGTTTTGTGGAATTATAGCAAACCACGCGCCTCCAATCGCCTTATATTACCCGTAACAACTCCAAATTACTACCAAATGATTGAGAATTGCACTCACACCTTCCTGGACGTTTTCCAGACTTAATATGACTTTTGGATTGACTAAAAATGGTTAGTAATAGCTTTGGTGAAATTCTATTACTTCTTAAGTTGTGTCACACTAAGTACATAGGTCTAGGTTCAATATATAGCCAAGAACCCTTAACCAACAAGCCAAAAATGTTCTCCAGGAGTTAATATCAAGAAATGATCAGACTCCAATGATTAATGGAAGTAATGGCTTCATTAAATGCGAAAATTGTAACCGGAGCCGTCCAGCCGATCGGTTGCGGGTTGCAGCCGATCGGTTCCTCCCAAAATCATCACCCAGCCGATCCGGTTCATGGGCTCCAACCGATCGGCTGGAGTCCATCCATATAGCTAACTTTAAATTTTTCTTGACTTGGTTCGATGCATGCTTTTTCCTTGATTCCGGCACTAATTTGTACGATAGAACTTGATATTTTATTGATATAGATACTTAGAAATCATCGTGCTTCAAATCATTGAGTCTTTGAGTCTTTTCTTCTTTCTTCTCCTTCTCGGGAATTATCCAAATGTGCATAAATTCATCATTTCTTCATCTTTTCCGATACCTGGCTATATTTACATACAAATAAGCTTCCTTCGCAATTTTGCAACAATTATGTGTAAATATAACCGATTATCATGCACAAAACTAACAATAACGCTACAAAAAACATGCTTATTCTAAGCGTTATCAAATTCCCCCATACTTAAGTTCTGCTAGCCCTTGAGCAAGTCTAGCATTTAGAAAAATTAATTTCAATGGTCTCAGAATCGTGCTTCCAAAAATCTAACAATCACTTCAAAAGAAACAATTGTTAATTTGCATTTTATGTATGAAAATTTCTGAAAGTGAACCAAATTACTCTTGATAACATAACTAACCACCTCACGAATGATTTTAGGAATTCACTCAACACTCAAATAGATTGGTTGGTATATGTAAATCACTCATTGCCTAGTCAGATTCATGTTTCTTACCATAGGCTTGTACAAGTATCAAAACAAATAAAATAAATTCATCAAAGAGGTCTTTAATTCGAGTTATAACGTTTAGGCTTCGGGTTCATATAGGGTATGTGATACGCGTACAACGCGCGTTTGGGGTCAAATGAAACTTCCTTTTCTTCGAGCAAGTTTTTCAACCACCTAGGCAGTGAACCTAATCGTTGTAGTGTAGTATTAGGGTAAGCCTCGGGATTGATATCGTTCTCTAAGGGAATAGGAATGCTAGTGAGAAATTACTACGCTAAGGTTGGGGTTGAGGAAGATTATTTTTTTTATCTTTTTTATATTTTTTTAGAAAATTGAAAGTGCGAATCTCGGGTATTGGATTTGGGGGTGGTACTTCTCCTACCGATTACTCTACTATCCATTTATCTAATTAACTAAGTTAAGAGGTAGTCTATGTCTAATTGATGTGTGCTCGTATGATGATTAAAAATGTGTCTACCTAGATATTATTACTCTCTAGTTATATTTTATTGATGGTTGATTTGTCACGTCCTTATTCTTAACGCGTTGTGTCTTCTAAGGTCGTAGGGTATGCTTTTTTCCCTACCTCTTTGAGGATACCTTAAGGTTATTGCCTACAAAATCTCTAGGATTCATAAACTAACTCTAAGGTTATCTTTGGATTTTTAACCTACAATAACTCTAAGAGATTATAAACTAATGTTCACAAAGATTACTCAAGCATTAAAAACACAACGATGGCATATTGCAATCCTAAGCCAATTACAATTAAGATAAGAGACAACCAATCTATATTCAATAACTAGGTTTCATAGATCTAAGCAAACACACAAGCAAATTAGTCGGACATGGTAAACATGCAAGCATACACACATACAATCGAAGACATAATGAAATCAATGAAGTAAATTACTTATCTTCATGTAAAATAGGGTATGAGAACCCTAAGATACTTGCTTGAGACAAACCAAAATCGTTTTAGGTTTTACTCTACAATTATATACCTCTCTAAAAGTCGAAATTCAATTCTATATATAGAGTTAGTTACAAAAGCTAAACGGCGTCACTCTTTAATTGTGACACCGTCGGATCGCGCCATTAGGGTTCGTCTTGACCAAGTCAACTTTGTGACGGCATCACGCGTTGTGGTTATGACGCCGGCTTCATCATCGGCCGCGTCCTGAATCTGGATCTTGGTTATCCTGAATTGTGACGCCCTACTCTTTAAAGCACCGTCGGTACAAAATAACAATTTCACTCTTGAGCCATCGCAATTAGAGGGATGGTGTATACTTTATCTGTGACAGACGGGGGTGCATTTCCGCTGGCTTGAGTGTCTTGATCTTGACTTTAGCCATTTTCTTCATATATTCACTTTTAGGTCAAAAAGAAGTGTCATTCCAGCATTTTGCCTTCAAGAGACCTAAAAAGTGAAAAGGAGCGAAATTAAGCGATGCTTGGATATAAAAGTGGTCGATTAAAGGCTTAAATGACCCCTCAAAAGTGTGCCTTTTAAATCCTTATCAAATATAAGCTACACTTGGTATTTGTTTGTCCTCAAGCAAATGTGCTTTTGGCAAATTAATTTATAAGTTAGGGGCATGAAGCATTGGTTTAGAACAATTCACAACAAGTATATACCATGAAAGTCATAACAAGCACGTAAATTACATACTAACACCTCATAAGTGGTGTTTGGATACTCTCATCTCTCGGGTGTATATGAAATATATCAAATTGGAAATGGAAAATAAACACTCATTAACTGGTCCTAGTACATAAATTACCATAGGCTTGAGACTAGATCAAACCTCCATCGCTTTGGCGTAAGCACCTAGGAAAAACTATCTAAGAGGTCTTTTAAAGGGTTGTAACGTTAGGCTTACGGTAGGGAAAATAAAGGTTTTTGTTGGATAGGCGATTTAGTGGTGGCAAGTCAAAAATCTTTATGTTACAAGCATGAGAAGAATGGCGTTGCTAAGCCAAGACTCGACACTCTAAACTCTAGATAACTTTGAAACAAACAAACATAAATTTAAAGATAGATGTACGATGGCAGCCTATATGTTTTATTTTTCATTTTTTTCATTTTTTTTTTCCAACACTCTTTTTTTTTATTTTTTTTTTCATACACTTTTACTCTACCATCCTCTACGATAACATCAAAATATAAGGGATTTATAAGCACATCCCTACACTTGAGTTTTTATTATTCTAACACTAATTTGACCCGAATTGAAAAGATCAAAACACTTGGAGTACATTATTACGTAAATAAAGGGAATTTGAATTTAACATTTTTTCCCGTCACTTCATAAAATTTAACTTTTCCCATGAGTTCCAATCGTCCCAAAACTGTATACAAAGGATATGACTCGACTTAGCAAATTATGCAAGTAACTAGATAATTGAACTAAGGGTTTAGTATGATAACAATAATGCACTAAAAGTGAGTGCATACAAGGTAGGCTAAGGCGATTTGGGTGTACATTTGGGGGTGGATTGTAAACAATGCTCTTCATTGATATTCGGAAAACCGAAATATCACGAGAACCGCGAAAAGGATAGGCTTAAAGGGGTTAACTAGGGGTATCGTGTACTAAAGATGAGTACAACGCAAAGTGTGTGGGGGAATTACTCAACCGATGTGGAAGAAGTAATTATAATACGGGTATCAAACAAGGGTTATCCTAATGCCTCTTATCATTTAGTTATTCCTAACTACAAAAGTGTAGTCTCACTAGCGATCTCGGGATGCATTACAAAAAAATTTCTAGAATCTATTATACTCTGGGTACACTCTCAAGCATTAAAGGTGAATGCTTTAATTCCTACAAATCTAGGGGCGAACCTCACATTTTGGGGTGGAATTTGAGTGGTAAAGGGTTTTGTGCTAGTCATATAACTTCCTATCTATGAGACGCTTTATTAAGACTAATGGCCCACTCCTACATGTCATGAAAAATTTTAAATTTGGTGCCAAAATTACCCTATCCGATATTTCTCCTGGTTTATTACACAAATGAAATTGGACAAGACAAATAATCAAGGATAAGCATAGTTTCAAAGTTCCCGTTTTATTTTCCCTCCCTACACTTAAACTGAACATTGTCCCCAATGTTCCCCGAAAGTATCAAAGTTATGATAATGGAAGGTAATTAAAAGCGAAAGAAACTAATACTCCCCTGACTAGCTCGGTAGGATCCGTGTGAAGTAGTGGTTAAATTCTTCTTCAAGAAGAATGTATACGTGAAAAGCTCCATCCAATCTTATGTGTCTTTTTCTTGATTAATCAAACCTGCACACTTAAGAAAATAGACGAAACCTTCGCGTAAAATTGGCAGTAAAACTATATATGACTCAACTAAACTTGGATATAATGCTTGTGGAATGGATGTTTACAGGGTTTTACGGAAAATTAAGACCTCGAGAAATTCCAAAATTTTATAAGTAGCACGAAAACGAGAGAAAATAAGATAAGCTATTTACTGCTCCTCCCGACCGTGGTCGGTAAGTCGGCGACGTAAGGTTATCGACGGCGGTATCTTTGTGTTTTTCTGGAAAAATTCTGAAAAAATTACATCTTTAGAATCCGGAAAAATTTCTGCAAAACATCCATTATGACTCGATACAAGCCTTTGACTCTAACAAACACACATATATATCTTTTTCAAGAATTGTAATTCTCATGTTCACGTTCTTTTAAAAACGTGTGTAATCCTCCCTACACTTATCTTTTTTGTAAAATACCTTTATATGTAATTAAGACGAGGTTAAAGACAAAATAAAGCATTTTTTTCAAATTCAAACATGAGAATAAACAATCAATGAAAAGATATATGACACACAAACGAGCAAACAATTAAGCATGGGTTGCCTCCCACGAAGCGCTTTTCTTTATTTATGAGTCTTGTAGCTAGACTCAAAGTCGTGCCCCTACGTGGTCCCGTGCACGCTCACGTGCCCATATCTAAGCCATTCCAATGTTTTCTCACTTTTCTTGTACTCATCTCCTAACTCTAGGCATTTTTTTAGTACCGGTCATTTTTTTCATAAGTATGCCTAAGTCCCCGTTGTTTATCTCTTTCACTAAGTATCGAATGGGAGCCATCGATTGCATGCCTCTATATCTTTGTGCTTAAACCTAGGGTGCGTACGGGGCATTTGATAGACAAAATCTTCAACTCCATCGGAGAATGTGATTAGACCATCAATCATCCATTCATTCAACCTAGTCGTTCTCTTAAAGTTTGTTCCAAATATTACATGAGTGAGGCTCCCATCTATGAATTCTCCTAAATCATCTAGGACCATGAATTCAACCACATAGGCAAAACTTCCAACAAACACATCCAAGTAAGTGACCGCATCAACAACATTATCCCCTTGATAGGCTAATTCATCCACCTTAATTTTATTATATAGATTTCTTGAGATCAAGTTTAAGGTAAGAATGAGTGCAAGTTAGCATCAAAACTTTCAAATCCTATCTTACAAGGGAATTGCATGTTAAAGAGGCCATTAGCCTCAATTCTACACCTAGGGTATGTTAGGATTTAGAAAATCATGTAGAAGAGTCGGTCACCTCAAGTATATGTATTCATTAGAAAGCTCGTAGTCGTAGTCTATTAGTATTAGTAAGTAGTTTGTTAAGTAACACCGTGGAGGACGGACGGGTCTTTACCCACTGTATGCCTGATCCACAGCCCGAAGGAGGGCGTTTAAGCTTGTAACTATAAATACCCTTTGCCTTCCAAGGCAAACGGTTGGAGCTTTTTCAATATCATTTTTCTTTGTCTCACTAAGTTCCCAAACTCTTCCACTTTCTCTCTCTAAAACCTCAATCTATTCGAACCATATTGTCACACCCCCAAATTACCTTTTTTGCAGCGGAATGGAATTCCTGGGGGTTGACTGTCATAGCATCACAATCACAGTTATATTGAATGACCTAAAGTGCCGCTTAAAAACACATCGTTTGTTATTTATTTAAAGCTTTCAGAGTTACAAAGATAGGTCCCAAAAGTTGATAACGTTTGCGGAAATATGTTTATTACAAGCCAAACGATGTTTTAAAAATGCCATAATTTACAAGTGAGACGCGTCGTCACCGCGACTCTATGATGGTCCTTATGAGTGCCATGATGTATATGCCTTAGATACCTGAAAATACATTGCTAAAAGTGTCAACACAAAGGTTGAGTGAGTTCATAGAGTTTATGAAAAAATGTTTAATACGACTACCACAAGTATAGGCCATGTATGACAAATATGTCACATAAAAATGTTACAATTGCTATAAGCACATGACACCGAAGCTAGACTGTTCCTGATGTTAGCTCCAACAGAGTGTTTTGCCAAACAACTCAAATAATGATATTAAATGAAATGCATCCGTTTGACCAGTTGGGACCACCAACCCGGATGGATGAGTCACCCTCAATAGATCTATTCACTCACCCTCGCTTCTTCCGGAATTAACGGTTCATGATTATGAAATAGGGACATTCAATTGGAAATGAGGTAACTTAAGCAATGTAAATGAATTTGATATACTTGGTATCGTAATAAAAATGATGTGCAATGTATTCTCCCCCGTAGGTTTGAAATAAAGTATAAACTTGTAAAGCGGGGCTATGAAAACTCACTTGGTAAAATGATGCGATGGCAAAAGTGAGTACACTGAAATGTAGCGCAAATCTCTAACCGTGACCTATTATGAATGATATGATCTATAATAAGTTATGATGTAATGTTATGCATGCAACTCGTATGATATCTATACCACTTGTGAATTTTTGAAAATAAAGTTTATCGTCGAAAAAAATAATCTTATAACGTATTGTGAAGTTATAAATTACTTTACAAGTATTTATGTTGAAATAATATCCTACGATAATCATTTAGTGATTTATAGTGAAATTATAGTTTTTCGTCGCAAAACAATATAATTTGACAATTCATAAAAGTGACTAAATGGCCTCGAAAAGCTAGTCGTAAAATTGTGCATATCGAGTGTTAGGAAACAAACTCAACGGTTTTGGAAAGCTTGTAGCATTATCTCAAAGTCTTAGCTTTTAAATTTTCATCATAGAGGTCTTGATCATGGAGAAAAACATAGGTAAAGTAGGGTACTTGTACCAAAAATATCGTTTAAGGGTAATTTTCGACAAAGTTTGAGTGACCGCATTTTATTCGTTACAACTCCGTTTGACGAACGGTTGAACATTTTGGAAAATAGGCTAGGTGAACTTACTTTTACTAGAAGACATCGTTTTCTAAAAAGTACTCCATCGATGTTAAAAACGACTCTCAACATGGTCACTCGCGACTATAATTTTTGGCTATTAGAAAATATATATAAGTTCTACTTGTGAAAATAGTTACGTCATCCTTATTTAAACGCGTGTAATTTAGTCGTTATAAGTCCGTTTTCTACGTTTTATATGTCCTTAGCTTCGTGTTAAAGTATACTATTATATTTTTGATAAATCAACTCATTTAGATAACGCTTAAGACTCATTTTTTACCCTTAAAAATCTGGACAGAATGCTGATTTTTCCGGAAAAATATAGTTTTCGTCGTTGAACTTGAAAATAGCATAACTTCTTCGTTATAACTCCGTTTTAACCCGTTCAAGCGACCATGTTTTCTTTTTAAAGTATATTTTCTGAATTTCTAGCCCAAAATATTTTATAAACTGTCGAATTTTCCAGATTTCACAAAAATGATCAGACCACTATTTATTGTTGTCGAAAATGATTTCTCTCGCGTAATACTTATTCTAACCACTTCAAATCAACACCAAATCTATTCTAAAACTACCATACACCTTCTTAGGGTGTCATGGGTTCCTAAACATCATCAAAAATGATATGTTTCAAGGGATTAATTATAGGATGGTATATACTAATTATAAGTACTAAAAACATTAAAAGTGGTATAGATACTCATATAACTTGCATGTTTTCTTTCAAGCATGATAAAATAACCAAAGTATGAATATGAAAAATTAAAAATGATCATGAAATGCTTACTAGTGTAGTGATGAGGTTTATAGAACAAGGTTTTTCCTAAATACCCTAGGTTTTTATTGCAAAACCTTAATTAAGAGTATGCTAGTGTTGTATAAATCACTTGTTCTTGAAAAAATTTGGCTTCCTTGTTGCTCTTCTTCCTTGGCCGGTTTATACAAGAGAAAATGAGAGAGTTTTGTAGCTTTCACCTAAATATATTAGTGTATGTATGTTTATGTAAGTATATTATTAAAGAAAGATACATGTGTAAGTCTAGTTGGTATATGTGTATAGCTAGTTTAGAAGATTTTTATGTCAAAAATTTGTTGTGTCATCTTCTTGGTCGACAAGAGTAAAAAAAAAGAAAAGGTAATGTATTTTGTATAAGTAAATGTATAAATGTTTAAGTATAGTTTGTAAGTTGTAAGTTAAAATAGGTATTTTGGGTAGCGTTAGCTAGAAATAAATTTTAACGGTACAAATTAAAATATATCGAAGTCGTAAAAATTATAAAAATACATTTCTTACGAGAATTGAGTGAAATAATAATTATCGAGCAGTATTTACGAAAAACATCGTAAATATATATATATATATATATATATATATATATATATATATATATATATATATATATATAACAATTTATATACAAAATAAATTCAAAACATCGGGTAAACTAATAATATAATTTTTATAGTCTTAAAATGAGTATAAAAATATATCAGGATAATTTTTGGAAGTGTCGGATCAAATATTCAAAATAAATGATTATGCGATAGCGTTTATTTAATAGAAAAAATATATGTTTAATGAAATATGCAAATCCATGCATGAGCTTATATGACGATGATGTTACTAATGATATGTAGACTAAATTTAGTCTATATGAAATGTCCTTAATGATTTTCCATGAATACGCAGCTTAACCCTCCAGGTTACGCGTATTTGATCCTCGTAAACCTAGTTTACGAAAAATGATGAATAGTGAATCATGAATAGTGATTTTCTCCGGGAATGAATAGTGTTTCATGAATAGTAAAATTTTGAAATACGTTCTCAGAATATCAAATCTACTTCAAAAATGATGAATAGTAAAATGATGAATAGTAACCGATGAATAGTAAATTCCCGAGATGAATAATAAATTTGAGAAATAACCTAAAATTGCGAGTTGTCACACATATTGTGATTTTTTATGTGTTTATGAAAATCAATATCTAACAATTGGTATCAAGAGCCATGGTTTGATCACTCATCTTTCATGTTCTTGGATTTTTAGTGGTTTTCATAAGGTTTTTGGGTTTGAATGAGTTTAGAGTAGTTTGCATCATTTGGATCATTTCGTGTGTTAAAGTTTGGATTTTGATAGTACTTTTGTGTTTAGAATCACTATAAGTGTTTAGGTTTTGGTTTGGAAGGCTTGAATCATCGCGGTTGGGTTGTTTTTGGATTGAAAAGTGGTGTTTTTTGAAAGTTTCTTCTATGCGATTTGTGTCTCGTATTAAGTTTCTTCTATGCGATTTGTCCTATAACCTATGCGATTTGTCTCTCTTATGAACGCTTATTGAAGCGATTTGTCACATTTTGTATGCGATTTGTCACTTTCTGTGAAGCGACTTGTCTATTATGCTATTTGTCTATTGAGACAAAACGACAAGAAAGGACAAAGTAGTGGAAGTAGTGGGTGTACTTGTGTACTATGCGATTTGTAAGTTTATGCGATTTGAGTGTTATGCGATTTGTCTGCAAAGCGTTTTGACACTCATGCGATTTGTCTTGGGTGCGATTTGTCTAGGGTGCGATTTGTCTAGGATGCGATTTGGTAAGCGGTTTGACAAAAGTGTTGTTTGACCATTTCATCAGTGCTTTTTGTTGACTTTTCCCGACAAAACTTTAAACGGCTATAACTTTTGAACCGTAACTCCGTTTTCAGCTTTCTACCCATCAAAACGACCGTGAGAACGAGGAGAATGACACGCCGAATAACCTTTGAGGCCTAAATCCGCTCCGAACAGAAGTTATTGAGGTTTTTAAGTTTTTAGACCTAAATTTCTCCGTAAAATCGTGCATCAACCAATCCAAATCTCAACCAAACAACATCTCAGCTAATCCTACAACCAATCATAAGTCCTAACACACAATTGTCTATCATTGTGTCGATCCATCAGTCATCTTAACACGTTCTATTGGTCATTGCTTAACGGTTTCTTCTTGATTTTGTAAAATCCCGCGAAAGATTCTATTTCTCGGTTTAAATCATAGATTTGTAAAATACTGTGCACGTCAACATCATGCATAACGATTGAGATTGAGTTTTATCTAAGATACTCATATTATACGACGTGATCAATGAACAGAAGATACCCAACAATGTACAACAGACTATCGTGTTTGAGTCGAATAATGCTAAAATGGATTCTTGGTGCTTAAATTCAGAGAGAAGAGGTGCACCAGCCACAACCTGTGCAAGTTAATGCAAAGAAGCTCCATGGAAGCTTTGGATGTACCCAAGATAGAGATGCACCAGCCACAACCTGTGCACGTTAATGCAGAGGAAAGTTGCATGGAAGTTTCATTTATACCTTGTTGTGCATCTTCTACTCAAAATGATGATTATGAGTTGCATGAGTACTCTGCATTTATCCCTGATGACTCCCTTACCACTAAGCTTAACATATATAAGGATCAAGTTGCCATCTATGAACAGCATGCTAAATTTGAGCTGACCACACGTGAGCAGGAAATGGATTGTCAAATGCATACATTAATCAGAAAAAGTAACTTAAGGGAAGAAACATTAAAACAAGAGTTAAGTTCCTTACAAGAGAAACTTAATAAAACTGTTAAGCAAAAGCAAGAACTTCAAGAAAATGTAAAAGTTCTTAAGCAGGAGTTCAAACAAAAGGAATCAAAACTTTTAAATGATTTTTCCAACCTTAAAACTTTGAAGAACAAACTTGAAAACAAGTTGTATATACAAGGCAACACCATTCAGACTTCTCACATGATCACTAAGCATAGAGTATTAAGTGATAAGCATAGTACTGGCCTTGTAGAAGAACTAAATCCTGAGTATGGTAAGAAAGCAAAAGCTGCTCAAAAAGTGATCTATGATGGTAATGAAATCCTTAAGCCTAGACAAAAGCCTACTTGTTTAGAGTGCACCAAAGAAGATAGAGAGTTAGAAGATGCCTCTAGAGAGAAAATGGAAAAGAAACTAAAAGATCCTTGGTGTATAGATCATAATATAACGTTCAAAACTCCCAATTACACTAAGGATAATTAGATTGCCTTAAACAAGTTTAAACCTCCCCCTGAACAAGTGTTTTGGAAGTTAGATATGGAAAAGAAAAATCTGATAAGCTTGTTGAAAAGAATCATCCCCTTAGGAAATTGCCTCCAGCTATTGTGTATCCACCCAATACACCAATGCATTTAGTGCCTAGAACTCTTCCCACTCAAAGCAAGACCTTAATCAGCCTATATGTAGTTTACAAACTATTCGTTGATTTTAAGAAAACGTGTAAGAAGAGAATCACACCTACGGGGATAGCTGAAGGGGAAAGGGGTTTTGAGCAAACTAAAGAATGTTATTTAACTGAGGTCATGCCTTTTTTTAAATAACTAAAAGAACAATTTAAAAGTCTTCAAAAGGGCATAGATACAGAGATTAAAGAAATGAAAAAGGTGTTTAATGAAATGGAAAACGAGGTAAGAATAAATGAATGTGAGCTTAAGAGTAATGAGATTGAGAGGAAGAACCTTCACATCTTTAACGATAGTTTGATTTCTAGATGTATTGCTCAAGATTTGTTCTATCTTTGTTACGAATTATTCCCTTACTGCTTCTCAATTTCATGAATTGTCAATTGCATTGAAAGTCTCCCAAGATCGTGTCATTGAGCTTGAGACCAAAAATTCAAAATTGCATGATAAAATCGAAAAAGACGATCATGATAACATGGTCAAGCATTTTTCTAAATTGGAAGTTGAATATCTTGGTTTAGAATTAAAATATCAACATCTGAAAGAAAATGTTAAAACCTCAAATGCCAAGACATCTTCGGATGCTCCTGAGTTTGATGCAGTTTTTGAAATCAACAAACGTGATGAACAGATCCGAGCTCATTGTAACACGATCAAAAGGTTGAAAGCCCAAATTTCCCAATTGAAGGGTGAAAAGAATGAAGTGACTGGCTCCCGTATGCCTCCGCCTTTAGATTCTCAGAATTTCCAAATTCAAAACATAATTGATAAACTGCAAAATGAAAATGAATGTTTTCAAGCTGAAATTTCAAAAGTTAATGCTCAGAACAAAGAGTTATGTGATTCACTCAAGGTTAATCATAATAATAGTGAAAGGGTAACTTCTTTGCTTAGCAAAATTGAGAATCTAAAACGTGTGGTAAAAGGGAAAATGCCAATCACTAGTGGTGAAAATGTTGCACCAAAGGTGCCTGCTTGTTCTAAATATGCTATAACTGTGAAATATATCCCCCCTCATCTTCGAAACAATGAATTTGCATATCAAACATATCTTTCGTACCTCAAGGATAGTCTAGAGTGCCTCCGTGAGATTGTTGAAGATGATAAGATAGAGAAACCCCTTGATAATGTTGTTGGGCATGCATGCTTATATGCCAAACGATCTCAGGAACTCTTAGAATGTGTGATTTCAACATGTCCTAAATCTGGTACTAGGAAAGATAGAGAACTTATGCCTTGTTCTTTTCCTAAAGTCAAGCATGTGAACTTTGATGTTCCTCTGAAAGCCTCAGAACCCAGCACTTCTAGACCAGAAAATCAAATGGCAGTAAAAAAAACTAAGGCTCCCGTCATCACTTCTATAGATGTTAAGATTGACACTAAAGTTAGCGGGTCAAAACCTAGAAGCAATGCAATGAAGGATAGGATTACGCAAACTAAATGTGATCATGAAAAGGAAGTGAAAGAACACCATAGGGACAATAAGTTTGACTTGAACAAAAAGAATCGTATTGGTTCTAGTATTAGCTCTAAGCTTACTGAAATTAATTCGAAGTCTTATGTTGTCTGCAAAACATGTAAAGAATGTCTATTTTCTGGTAATCATGATAAATGTGGTGTGTTATTTCTGAGGTCTAAGAACCATAACCCAGTTAAGAAAGTTTGGAAAGCGAAACAGATTAAGCAATCCTGGAAACCTACAGGGAAGGTTTTTACCAATATAGGATTTCAGTGGAAGCCCACAGGTCGAATATTCACGCATGGCAAACCTTGCTCCTTAACTAGATCCACTATGCCTAGAATAGTGGTTGTTAAGGTTTGGAAGCCAACTGGTAGAATAATCCCAACTGGTATATCTCCTAGTGATAATGCCATAACAACTAGGGTTTCTGCTGATTCAAAGATTGTTTGCGCTAACCAAAAGGAACCCATTTTCACATGGGGATCCAATATGTTCAAATTTCCACCTTTGTCTGTGTTCCAATGCAAGTCGTACAAATCATCCGTTGGTACTTGGATTAAGGCTGCTCTAAATAGATGAGGGGAAATGACTATAATGTTTGAACACAACAGTTCAAGCCTCGTACTCTAAATAAAAGAAATGTGTACATTTCAGTGCACTTTATCTTCAAAAGAAGAGAAATCTTCATGTTTATGACCATTCTCATCGTCATTCTTCATCAACAAGCTTCATGTTTTTCCCACACTCATTCAACCCTCAAGTGGATCTACGTTCATTGGTGTATATTCTTATTCACTTGCTCAATCAAAAACGGCAAACTTCATATGCAATTTTTGAGGGGGAGAAGAGTGAAGAAACTATATGTCAGTCATCAAGGGATCTGCTTACCATTGATCGTATTCTTATTCACTTGTTTAAATCAAAAATGGCAACTTCGGATGCAATTTTTGAGGGGGAGAAGAGTGCATATACTACATGTTGATGGATGCTTGAATTATGGTCATACAACTCTCCTTCGACGCCTAATGCTTCACTTAGTAAGAATAACTAGGATTCATTGTTTGGGATTCATTGTTTTAAGATATGTTTGATGAGTACTTCCAACCTCTATCAAATGTTGATCATCCAGTTCTTGAAGCTCCTGCTCCAGTTCCTGCTGACTCAACTAGTTCACCTTCTTCAATCTACATTGATCAAGATGCACCATCTAAGAAGTACAACTTAGACTACTCAAGAAACCTAATCTCCAGTTATTCCTCAAGGCGTTGATAATGACTATCACAATATTGTAGTTGCACTCATGAATAATGATCCGCTCTTTGGTATTCCTTTGCCAAATCTTCACGGATTATTGTTCCTTCCAATGTGCACTCTGTAAATCAACCACATGAACATAAAGGAAAATGACTACCTCATCTGCTTGAAAACATTATCGGTGAACCTTCCAGATCAGTCTCTACATGCATCCAACTACCCACACAAGCCATGTTTTGTCACTATGACGCTCTCATATCTCCAACTAAACCTATAACCTACAAAGAAGCATTGACTGAATCCTAATGGATTGATGTTGTGAACTTGAAGAACTAGGAGGAGGATTGAAAAACAAGGCAAAGTTGGTAGCACGTGGAAATTGTTAGGAAGAAGGCATTGATGTTGAGGAATCATTTTCTTCGGTTCATTCAGTGGATCGACGTACATCCGATTGTATGTTTATTCACGTGTTGGGCATTTGACACAAGTTGATTACTTCAGAGTTTATCATTTATCACTGATTTGAGATTGAAGTTGCATTTCACAAAGGCGTGTTCTTATTTGATAACTTGCTCGGGCCTAAGAATTTTAAGTTGAAGACTTGGTTTATCTAGTTACCAGCTGTCAGGATGGATGGTTGAAGACCTGGTTAACTATCACTAAAAGGAGTTACGTTGTTTTACTCAGTGTCACACGTAGATGACGTTGTGGATAATCGCAAGAGGTGTTAATGTCTCATACTATAGTTGAGTATTGAGTACTTAGAGATTTTCTTAGAGCATAAATTCTCGACACCGTTCTTCTAACATTAGTGCAAGCTTAAGATGCAAATGCGGGGAATTCTACTTCAGTTTCAAGTTTGGTATATCGGGTTTTCGTCATCAGTGGTCACTTCAAATTGTATACATATGGGTTGGTTAAGATAGTCGGAGAGAGTTTCTGTTGCAGTTGATTCTCACAAGATACATTTGAGCTAATTGTGTTCTTCTCTATTTCAAGTATATGAGTGCATTATGTTTTGCTGATTCTGAGGTATCAAAACCAGCAAGGGAGAAGGAGACATACCTCTAAACACACAACGAGTACATGTGATGAACTTAATAATTCTTCTCTATTGAAGTAATCCCGGGAAAGACAAATGTCATAACTGTCACACCCCCAAATTACCTGTTTTGCAGCGGAATGGAATTCCTGGGGATTGACTGTCATAGCATCACAATCACAGTTATATTGAACGACCTAAAGTGTCGTTTGGAAAATACATCGTTTGATTTAATAAAATAATCAGAGTTTACAAAGATAGGTCCCAAATGAAATTAACTTGTGCGGAAATAAGTTTGTTACAAGCCAAACGATGGTTTAAAATGCATAAATCCCATGTGTGACGCGTCGTCACCACGACTCTATGATATGTCCATATGGATGTCATGAAGTGAATGCCTTAGATACCTGAGATAAAACATGCTAAAAAGTGTCAACACAAAGGTTGAGTGAGTTCATAGAGTTTGTGTTGAAATGTAAAGCCTTTCAAAATCGTTTATGCAGCAAAGGCATTGTAAATTCACTCAGTTCCAAGTTCCGCCCATACAAAACTTGCAACCTGTGTGTTCACAATCCACTACCAAAATGTGTATAGTTTATGTTCAAGCACATGATGTCAAAGGAATTCAAAATAGTAACTAACTCAACGTAGAACAATAACACATAATCAATAGCACATGACTTAATGTATCAGTAGTCAACTGACATAGAACTTTATACGACGTAGAACTATAGCACATAATCAATAGTACATGACCCAATTTTTCAGTAGTCAACTGATTTAGAACTTTATACGACGTAGAACTATACCACTCAAACAAGTACAATTAATATAGTACAACATTCGGTTTTTGAAACAATGGTGATCATGATAGAAGTTATCTTTAAAATCCAAAGTACTTGTGAAAAGTAGTTAAGCATGCATCTCTCCCAAAATAGTTCAAAACATATAAAAGTAGGGGCTACGAAACTCACGGTAATCCGTAAAAGTTTAAAGTACTTGTGTAAATAAAAGCAAGTAGTTGAGCATGTATCTCCCCCAAAAATAGTACAAAACAATTGAAAGTGGGGCTACGAAAACTCACCTGTTGCAATTATTATGATGACAAAAGTGGATACACCGAAATGTAGCGTGAATCTCTAAAATTGACCTATTATGAATGATATGATACGTAATAAGTCATGATGTAATGTTATGCATGCAATTCGGATGATATCTATACCACTTATGAATTTTTGAAAATAATATTTCTCGTCGAGAAATAATCTCTTAACGTCTTGACCATTTTTAAATTACTCCATATGTAATTACATTGAAATGATATCCAACGATAATCATTTAGTGATTTATTATGAAATTATAACTTTTCGTCGTAAAATAATGTCGTTGAAATTTTCATGAAAGTGACTAAACGGCCTCGAAACTCTAGTCGTAAAATGGTGTACATCGAGTGTTAAGAAACAAACTCAACGGTTTTGGGAAGCTTGTATCATTATCTCAAAGTTTTAGTGTTTAAGTTCTCGTCATAGAGGTTCCGATCATAGAGAAAAATATAGGTAAAGTAGGATACTTTTGTCCAAAATATAGTTTAAGGATGGTTTTCGGCAAAATTTAAGTGACCGTATCTTAATCGTTACAACTCCGCTTGACAAGTGGTTGGACATTTTGGAAAATATGCCAGGCGAACTTACTTTTACTAGAAGACATCACTTTATAAAAAGTACTTCGTCATTGTTAAAAACGACCCTCAACATGGTCCTTGGTTGACGTAAAGTTTGTCTAATAACTTTGTCGTTATATAATAAAGTTACGGCAACTTTTTAAAATGTGAATAACTTTGTCGTTATAAGTCCATTTTCTACGTTCTTTATATCCACGGAATCGTGATAACATATACTAATATATTTTTGATAAGTCGACACATTTAACAACGCTTAAGACTCATTTTTGACTCGTAAAAAGTCAAGACCGCTTGCTGAATTTTCTGAAACAATTAGTTTTCGTCGTCAAACTTCAAAAATTCATAACTTCTTCGTTATAGCTCCGTTTTAACCTGTTCAAGCGGCCACGTTTTCGTTTTAAAATATATTTTCCAAATATCTAGCCCAAAATATTTTGCTTACTGTCGAAAATTCCAGAATTCAAAAATATGGACAGACCCTTAATTAGACTTGTCGAAATGAGTTTTTCACGCGCAAAACCTATTCTAACCAATTCAAAACAACTCCGAAGCTATTCTAATCCTACCATACACCTTCTTAGGGTGTCATGGGTTCCTAGACATCACCAAGAGTGATTTATAACAAGGAGTAATTATAGGATGACCAATATATATATAACTCTTAAAAACATGTAAAAGTGGTATAAACATCCATGAGACTTGCATGTTTTCTCAAATATGATGAAATGAATATAACAATGAATATGAAATATGATGATGAGTATGAAATGCTTACTAGTTACTTGATGAGGTTTATGAGCAAAGGTTTTTCCTAATCACCCAAGGTTTTTATTGCAAAACCTTAATAAAGAGTGAATCTAGAGTGTTAAAACCTTGTCTAGAAAATTTTATGATGATCCTTCATGGTCTCCATGGTGTGGCCGGTTTCATAAGGAAGAGAGGAAAAGGAGAGAGCTTTTGGTTTACACCTTTGGATATTTTGTAAGTATGTGTAAGTTGTAGTATAATATGAATATACATGTAATAGATATTTCAAGTAAACACACATGACTCACCCCCCCCCCCTAAGTCGGCCAAGGGGGGTTTTGTCATCTTTAAATACTTTTTTTTTTAAATATGTATAAGTGTAATTGTATGTAAGTTACTTGAAGACATGTGATAAATTGTATACACATTTGAGTATTTAGGATAGCGTTAGATACAAATAACTTTTAACGGGTCAAGATAAAATATATTGAGGTCATAAAATTTATAAAAATACATTTCTTGCAAAATTTGAGTGAAATAATAATTATCGTTTTGAATATACGAAAACCGTCGTAATAATATAAATATAACAATTTATATACGAAATAAATTGAAAACATCGGGTAAATTAATAATATAATTTTTATAGTCTTAAAATGAGTACAAAAATATATTAGGAATATTTTTGGAAGTGTCGGATTAAATGTTTCAAAATAATGTTTAAGCGATAGCGTTTATTTAATAGGAAATTATACGTTGAATGAAAAATGCAAAACCATGCATGAACTAATATGATGACAATGATGCTAATGAAATGTAGACTAAACCTAGTCTATATGAAATGTCCATGATGATATGTTCATGAATTCACAGCTAAACCATTACGGTTACGTGAATTTGATGCTCGTAAACTAAATTTACGATAAATGATAAATGATGAAGCATGAGTAATGTTTTGAAATATGACCTGAAAATACGAGTTGTCACATTCGCCCAACCAAAAAGGAATTCAGTCCCTGAATTCAGTTCGTGTTAGTCTATCGAATTTGAGTTTGTGATGAATAACGAGGAAAGAAGACATGAAGAGATGTCGTTATGGTTATCGATGATTTAGAGCGTACAAAACATCATAGTAAAGAAAATATTGGATGAATCTCCCATGAGTAATACTTAGACTTTAGTGAATATGTAAAAAAACTGCTTGCACTAAGATTTATAAATAACTGCTCCCAACATAACATGATCCCTTCAGAATTAGACATAGTTAGCTAGGCTATGTATAATTAAGGAACGATATCCCTCCAGAATTAGACATAGTTAGCTAGACTATGTATAATTAAGGAACGATAATGTGACGTTCGGTTTAGTTGTTATAACTCTCGATGTTTACAGAGATCTAAACCCTGTAAGTGATAACGAATCAGAAGAAAAGAAAGTACGCTTAATGAGAATATTTTACAACGAGTGGTTTATCAAAAGTAGTACATCTTAAGTCATAAGATCCGAATACGATGAAAGACATAAACTTAGTACGACATAGTACCTAAGGAAAAATGAGACTGTTAGTTTCCGAACTTCTTCAGTCTTCCGCATTGTTGAGACCATGACGAGCTTCTCCTCCTTCTAACATGTATGCATTCCCAAGAGCACCTTCAACTTGTTGACCTTTGTTTTGTGGACATTGATTCCGATAGTGTCCTTGCTCCCCGCATCCGTAACATGTAACTATGGCCTTGCCCTTGCAGTCCTTAGCAAGGTGTCCTACTTTGTGACAGCTAAAGCATATACCACATAGACCATTATGATGTAGCGTGCATTGATGGAATCGTGGTAAGTTTCCAGTATAAGTTCTTCCCTTGGTTGGTGCAGCAACATAGACCCTGGTGACTTCTTGCCCTCTATTCTGTTGTTGATGATGATTAGTGTTATAGTTTTGGTTGTCGTTAACATAACCTCCCTGGTCATTTTCCCATTTCCTTTTGTTGTTGCTAGTTTGGTTGTTGTTGTTGTTACGGTTATTGTTGATAATGTTTTCCCCTTTCACGACTTGAGCCATGAGTTTTTGAGTTACTCGAATAGATTCTTCAATCGTTTGCGGATCGTAAGAAGTTACATCTCCTTGAATACATTGTGGAAGTCCTCCAATGAAATTTTCCAGTAGTTTCTCATTGTCCGAAACCATTGATGGACATAGTGCAGCCAATTCTTGAAACCTCCTGATGTAGGTCTCGATGTCATAACCAACAGTCACTAATTCATAAAATTCCGTTTCTAATTTCTTCACCTCCGTGCGTGGACAATACTTCTTTGTCAACAACCTCTTGAATTGATCCCATGTGAGCTTGTAAGCGTTTTCGATACCAATAGGCTGCGATACAATTCCACCATGACATTGCGCCATCTAAGAGTGTACCAGTGGCAAACTTCACCTTGTAGTCATCGGGGCAATTGCATAGAAGAAACACAGACTCCATCTTCTCAAACCATCGAACCATAGCGGTGGCTCCTTCGTGCCTTTGAACTTTGTAGGATCACATTTCTTAAAGTCCTTGTATGTACAATTTCAAACTCCAAATCTTCCTGCAGCTCCTGTAGCAGTAGCAAGTCTAGCGGCAGCAGCCGTGGCCTCAAAGCAGCCTACCGTTGCTCGTTTTTTCCTTAGTGCCTCGGCTATACTATCCTCTATATACCTTTGGATAGCAGTGGTGTCATTCGGTGCGCTTTCTTATGCCATAACTCTTCAAGATAAGAGGAAAGGTGAGACGTAGCAAATTCCTATGTTAAGAATAAGCGCTCTAAAGAGATGTGATGTGAGGTGATAAGTTTGAGGTTACTTTTCAAAATAATAGACGGGTTCCCAAAAGATGGGTTATGAGGTGTCGTAAGTGCTTCAAATGTATGATGGTCTAGTGACTTAATGTGTGAATAACGTGTAACTCGACATGTTAGTGGTGAAACAAAGGAGTGAGAGTGACTTCGCCCTACTTAAAGTTTTATCTCGGCATTCGACGTTATCGGTGATGAATCAGCTGATATTAAAATTGTGATAAGGAATGACAAAGCATTCTCCACATTGGAGTAGGAGGAAATGATAATAGGATGGGTATTTAAAGGCATCTATGTGACATTCGATTTGAAATGAAAGTAAATAACTCGAAAAATGTACGTATAAACCGCATGTAAAGTGAACATGCACTTATGATGAAATGATGAGGTGCTATGATGATGTAGTTATAGTCTAGGGTCAATGATGCAACCTAGTTCTCTATAACTGAAGCTCTGATGCCAATCTGTCACACCCCCAAATTACATGTTTTGCAGCGGAATGGAATTCCTGGGGATTGACTGTCATAGCATCACAATCACAGTTATATTGAACGACCTAAAGTGTCGTTTGGAAAATACATCGTTTGATTTAATAAAATAATCAGAGTTTACAAAGATAGGTCCCAAATGAAATTAACTTGCGCGGAAATAAGTTTGTTATAAGCCAAACGATGGTTTAAAATGCATAAATCCCATGTGTGACGCGTCGTCACCACGACTCTATGATATGTCCATATGGATGTCATGAAGTGAATGCCTTAGATACCTGAGATAAAACATGCTAAAAAGTGTCAACACAAAGGTTGAGTGAGTTCATAGAGTTTGTGTTGAAATGTAAAGCCTTTCAAAATCGTTTATGCAGCAAAGGCATTGTAAATTCACTCAGTTCCAAGTTCCGCCCATACAAAACTTGCAACCTATGTGTTCACAATCCACTGCCAAAATGTGTATAGTTTATGTTCAAGCACATGATGTCAAAGGAATTCACAATAGTAACTAACTCAACGTAGAACAATAACACATAATCAATAGCACATGACTTAATGTATCAGTAGTCAACTGACATAGAACTTTATACTGACGAACTATAGCACATAATAAATAGTACATGACCCAATGTTTCAGTAGTCAACTGATTTAGAACTTTATACGACGTAGAACTATACCACTCAAACAAGTACAATTAATATAGTACAACATTCGGTTTTTGAAACAATGGTGATCATGATAGAAGTTATCTTTAAAATCCAAAGTACTTGTGAAAAGTAGTTAAGCATGCATCTCTCCCAAAATAGTTCAAAACATATAAAGGTAGGGGCTACGAAACTCACGGTAATCCGTAAAAGTTTAAAGTACTTGTGTAAATAAAAGCAAGTAGTTGAGCATGTATCTCCCCCAAAAATAGTACAAAACAATTGAAAGTGGGGCTACAAAAACTCACCTGTTGCAATTATTATGATGACAAAAGTGGATACACCGAAATGTAGCGTGAATCTCTAAACTTGACCTATTATGAATGATATGATACGTAATAAGTCATGATGTAATGTTATGCATGCAATTCGGATGATATCTATACCACTTATGAATTTTTGAAAATAATATTTCTCGTCGAGAAATAATCTCTTAATGTCTTGACAATTTTTAAATTACTCCATATGTAATTACATTGAAATGATATCCAACGATAATCATTTAGTGATTTATTATGAAATTATAACTTTTCGTCGTAAAATAATGTCGTTGAAATTTTCATGAAAGTGACTAAACGGCCTCGAAAAGCTAGTCGTAAAATAGTGTACGTCGAGTGTTAAGAAACGAACTCAACGGTTTTGGGAAGCTTGTATCATTATCTCAAAGTTTTAGTGTTTAAGTTCTCGTCATAGAGGTTCTGATCATAGAGAAAAATATAGGTAAAGTAGGATACTTTTGTCCAAAATATAGTTTAAGGATGATTTTCGGCAAAATTTAAGTGACCGTATCTTAATCGTTATAACTCCGCTTGACAAGTGGTTGGACATTTTGGTAAATATGCCAGGCGAACTTACTTTTACTAGAAGACATCACTTTATAAAAAGTACTTCGTCATTGTTAAAAACGACCCTCAACATGGTCCTTGGTTGACGTAAAGTTTGTCTAATAGAAATATACTAATTTTTCTTATATAATAAAGTTACGGCAACTTTTTAAAATGTGAATAACTTTGTCGTTATAAGTCCGTTTCTACGTTCTTTATATCCACGGAATTGTGATAACATATACTAATATATTTTTGATAAGTCGACACATTTAACAACGCTTAAGACTCATTTTTGACTCGTAAAAAGTCGAGACAGCTTGCTGAATTTTCTGAAACAATTAGTTTTCGTCGTCAAACTTCAAAAATTCATAACTTCTTCGTTATAGCTCCGTTTTAACCCGTTCAAGCGGCCACGTTTTCTTTTTAAAATATATTTTCCAAATATCTAGCCCAAAATATTTTGCTTACTGTCGAAAATTCCAGAATTCAAAAATATGGACAGACCCTTAATTAGACTTGTCGAAATGAGTTTTTCACGCGCAAAACCTATTCTAACCAATTCAAAACAACTCCGAAGCTATTCTAATCCTACCATACACCTTCGTAGGGTGTCATGGGTTCCTAGACATCTCCAAGAGTGATTTATAACAAGGAGTAATTATAGGATGACCAATATATATATAACTCTTAAAAACATGTAAAAGTGGTATAAACATCCATGAGACTTGCATGTTTTCTCAAATATGATGAAATGAATATAACAATGAATATGAAATATGATGATGAGTATGAAATGCTTACTAGTTACTTGATGAGGTTTATGAGCAAAGGTTTTTCCTAATCACCCAAGGTTTTTATTGCAAAACCTTAATCAAGAGTGAATCTAGAGTGTTAAAACCTTGTCTAGAAAATTTTATGATGATCCTTCATGGTCTCCATGGTGTGGCCGGTTTCATGAGGAAGAGAGGAAAAGGAGAGAGCTTTTGGTTTACACCTTTGGATATTTTGTAAGTATGTGTAAGTTGTAGTATAATATGAATATACATGTAATAGATATTTCAAGTAAACACACATGACTCACCCCCCCCCCCCCCTAAGTCGGCCAAGGGGGGTTTTGTCATATTTAAATACTTTTTTTTTTAAATATCTATAAGTGTAATTGTATGTAAGTTATTTGAAGACATGTGATAAATTGTATACACATTTGAGTATTTAGGATAGCGTTAGATAAAAATAACTTTTAACGGGTCAAGATAAAATATATTGAGGTCATAAAATTTATAAAAATACATTTCTTGCAAAATTTGTGTGAAATAATAATTATCGTTTTGAATATACGAAAACCGTCGTAATAATATAAATATAACAATTTATATACGAAATAAATTGAAAACATCGGGTAAATTATTAATATAATTTTTATAGTCTTAAAATGAGTATAAAAATATATTAGGAATATTTTTGGAAGTGTCGGATTAAATATTTCAAAATAATGTTTACGCGATAGCGTTTATTTAATAGGAAATTATACGTTGAATGAAAAATGCAAAACCATGCATGAACTAATATGATGACAATGATGCTAATGAAATGTAGACTAAACCTAGTCTATATGAAATGTCCATGATGATATGTTCATGAATTCACAGCTAAACCATTACGGTTACGTGAATTTGATGCTCGTAAACTAAATTTACGATAAATGATAAATGATGAAGAATGAGTAATGTTTTGAAATATGACCTGAAAATACGAGTTGTCACAATAACCGCAGAGAAACTAAGTGTTTAACTCGTAGCCTTTGGTGTGTTATTCCAACTATTTGGGGGAAGGATGTATTATTCCAACTATTTGGGGGAAGGATATATTATTCCAACTACTTGGGAGGAAGGATGTATTATTCCAACCATTTGGGGGGAAGTGGTCTCTGGATACTTTTGGTATGTGTTAGCTCAACTATCAGTAGGAAGAAATATGAGAAGAATATTTGGAGCGTGAGATGATATTGCTTATCGACATCTTCTATATGATTTATGATAAAGTGCTTTCGGTTATTGCTTCATGTACACAATGTAATGATGATTTCGATGAGATCGCAACCATCAGGGGAGAGATATGTGTACATCAGGGACGCACAACATGTTCACTTGATCAGGGCTTAATCAGTTATTCCGGAGTTGACACTCGCAGAGATGATCAATGACTCAACATGTTACTTGTATGTCATCATCTCTAATCTTGTTGGGTACATGTGTACATTATGGGCTGATTGGTTATATGTTAGATAACTAGAATGCATTTGGTGTAATGAAGATGTTGATATATTGTTCTACCGAACGCAGACCGCTCAAAATCGAAGAGTAATGTGTACCTCAGAGACGCACAACAGGTTCACATGATCAGGGCTTAATCATTTATTCCGGGTTTGATAACCGCAGAGATGATCTGTGTTAACTTGTTACTTCGTTGTTATCGTCTTCTTCGGGTTCTTGAGCTTCATTCAATTAGACTGTTTATTTCACTTCATCTTCTGAGGGAAATGGTCTTAAATTTGAAGATTGTCGATTTGGGGGGAAGCTACCAAAGATTCACATTTAGAAGGCTCATGTTCAGACGATTTTCTTAGAAGCCTCGAATGCTTTGGTGGTGAATGTTTAAGAGATGTTGATTTCTTTCTTCTACAACGTGTTGAACTATATCCTTATCTCGGTAATCATTTCATCATCCTCTTAAACTAAATTATCTTCTTTGTACATATTTTATCAAAAAAGCAAAATACAAAATTATAAAACCAACAAAAATAAAATAGAAAAATATAAAATTTCAAAACCCATAAAAATCAGAAAATTTTGAACAAGTCTAAAAATATTGTTTTTAATATCATGTCATCTGGTTTCGATAACATCTACGAACTTTGAATTGTCATTCAATAATGACACGGGTCTTTAGATGAAGTTCGAACAGATGTAATAAACTTTTTAATTTGATTTTAAAAAAATAAATAAATAAAAATAAAATAATAAAAAAAATAAAAATAAAAATTGAGATGGAGGAAAATGATGGTTTATTGTCATTTTAGGCAGTAACCCGCTTTAAAAGATATAACAGAGCCATGCTTATTCAAATTTTTAAAACCTCATGCTCTGATTCTAAAAACAAATGTTTGTCGCCAAAAAGACAAATGTTTCCTTCACAAATATTTTTCCTTCTAAATATTCTTCTGAAAAATATTTGTCATCTAATGAAAAAAAATTGCTTTGAAAATAACTCGGACTCTACATCTGGACTTATCATTTGTCAAAATCTCTAACACTCAATCAACAACTTATATCATTGATTGAGGGGGAGAATGATTTCAATCAAATCAAAAAGGTTATTTTTCAAACAATTGGCACGTAAACGAGCAAAGTCCATTTTTGGATAATCAAAAAGAAATTGGTTTTGTACAATTGGACTCAGACCTTGGCTAAGGTTATGTTTTCAAAAGATATTTATGCATGTTTGAACAATGGAGTTTAAAGTTTCAGAATCTGATCCTTATCAGTTAAAATGTTTTTTCAAAAGCAAGTCACAACTCTAATCAAAAGTTTTCAAAAATAATTTAAATCAATAAAGATCACAAATCTCAAAGGATTTGAAAATTGTGATCGGGGGAGAATTTGTGATTTAAATTGGATATAAACTGATAATTCGATAAGTGGTTTAGAAATATAATAACAAGCTCTCCTCCCAACATGTGCCAAACGATATCAAGTTTTTCATGCACATGTTAAGTGAGAGCATTTATCTTAAACCAAAAAGAATTGAAACGTGATTGATTCGTCTCTAAGTGCAAGTTCCCTCTAATATGTGCAAAACACTTTTGAATCTCGATGCATATATTGAGGGGGAGCAATCAAAAGAAAACCTCATCCTTCCCAAAATATTTCATTCAAAGTACTTAAAATACTAGATTTGATCGGGAAGTGATGATGATCATTTTAGAAAATGTTAATCAAAAGATTGGATCTTTCATTCTTAATCTAAGATTTCAAAGTTCTCGTGCCTCAATGTGCTAAAACAACTTCTAATACGTGAAGCACATGTTGAGGGGGAGCTTTTCTAAAATATCAAAAACAATTAAGGTACAAAATGCTTTGATTTTATATCACAAGTACCTTGATTGATTTTCAAATGGTTTTCAATTAGTTTCAAGGCGGAATGAACAATACCAAAAGACCGACCAATTTATTTTTTGCCTGGAGATATAAGGATGGTTAGGTTAGGTATTCGTTCCCACGAACCCGCCAGAGCCGGAGGGATCTACCCAGGGACAATCCACTAGATAGTGTAAAAGTCCTTAGGTATGATGGAAAAAGGAGAAAAGTGAGAATATGGGAAGAGTGCCAACTGAGATTGAGCTAGAACTGGAATAAACCCAACAAAGTTCTAGTAATGAAGTCTCGGTAAGCACTGAAGGGGTTGAAGAATGAAAAAAGAATTGAATGTGAAAAGGGTGAAAAGAAATAGCCCTCCATTTATTCAACCTTAGGGCAAAAACCGGGTTCAATTCATATGCTACTGGTGGTTACTAAGGTAACGCCGGTATTGAAGACAAGACGTCATGGACCCAGTGACGCACTACACTAAACTTCCCAAGGTACTCAAGTTCCTCTTAAAAGGGCTTGTTTCATTCTCACAGGGAACCTACATAATCTATCGACTTTCTCTTAGAGATTGTTGATATTGAAGAAGGAGACCCTCTCCCTTGTCTCCGACATAGGAAACCAAAGTGCACTATTGAGTCTAGAGCCTAGAGATCGTCAATAAATCTCATTAGGACACACTATTCTTGAAGACTTGTTGTGTCACACGATGTGGAAAGTGAGAATATAATTAAGAGTCCTACGCGTTATCCTTGTGGTATTGCCAGAACATCTGAGTGATATGTTAAATATTCACGATGAAGATGGAAATCCTTCTAGAGCCAACATCTAACAAGCTCTTGATGGGTAGCATGTGAGATCTATCCAATAGATCAAGCTTGTGACAACTGGATAGAAACGATGGGGCAATTCAATCTTGAATCAACCTTGGTCCAGGAAATGGATTGACGGATACCTTTGAAAAACCGGTCGTTGTGCTTAAAAATTCTTTTCTGTAACACATGGACAGAGCATTAATGTTTCAAAATTAAAAGGGTATTTATGATTGATAATTGATTTTCCAATAAAACCTTCGTTGTACTGCAAAACCCTTTATATTAAGCAATACGCGATTGTTTTCAAATCATTTTTCATCAATCAGCAAATCTCAAATTGCTGGTTCACTTACTCCATGTTGTCTTCTTTGAGAAGTTTCGGTTTGAGAACGGCTAGAGCAGCTACGAAACCCTGTCAAGGAGATTCTTTTGAATCATGCCTGATCACAGGCATTACTTGTACTGATCAACGGGGAACCGTGGGCCGTGCACCTCAATTCAACGAAAGTGATCAAAGACATTTTCGTGTGCTTTTATTGCTAAATGTTGTCTGCGGGAAACACCCGACGGTGCAGCTGATCAAAATTGAGGCTTCAATCCATAGTCGCATGCTCACACATCACGTTCATCTCAAAGAAATCATGATAAGTACGTATCTTCATCAAGTGACTCTGTTATTTTCACTCCATGTTTCTGCTACGCTGTTGCAAATGTCATGAATCAACAAAAGCTTCCGCAACTCTGATGAGAAGATATCATGATCCAGAATGTGAGCATGACGGTCCAAAAGTCACACCTTCACATGATGGCAACACTACAAAGGATGAGTTATAAATTTGCTATGGTTGATGATCTCAAAACTGGCTCAAATAATCACCAACACGTGGATCAGTTAAAGACCTCCACTTGAATTAACAAAACATGCGAAACATGAAGAATCAAAGACTACGGGCTACAGAGCAATAAACTTAATCAAGAATCCAAGAAGCAATCAAAATGTAATATCTGTTTATATTCAATGTAAATTGAGGTGACCTCCCTTAGGGGGAGATTGTTAGGATTTAGAAAATCATGTAGTTAAAGAGTCGGTCACCTCAAGTATATGTATTCGTTAGAAAGCTCATAGTCGTAGTCTATTAGTATTAGTAAGTAGTTTGTTAAGTAACACCGTGGAGGACGGACGGGTCTTTACCCACTGTATGCCTTATCCACAGCCCGAAGGAGGCCGTTTAAGCTTGTAACTATAAATACCCTTTGCCTTCCAAGGCAAAGGTTTGGAGCTTTTCCAATATCATTTTTCTTTGTCTCACTAATTTCCCCAACTCTTCCACTTTCTTTCTCTAAAACCTCAATCTATTCGAACCATATTGTGACTTGTTATGTGTTTATGAAAACCAATATCTAACAGGGTCAAAACATTGGGAGAAGTCTTCTTCCATTTTAAAATTAAATTCATCGATGACCTCCCCGTTATCAAGTGCCTCACCATAGTCAAACTCCTCATCGGAATCCGAGTCATAGAAAGGACTATGTTGTTGCCAATTTATTTCATTATGCCCTAGGTGATTTCCAAAGTGCTGAACGGGTGAAAGGTTTTGTGGGATTGTGTTTTCAATTTCGGTATTGGGAGGAGGATTGGGGGCGGGTAGTGTGAAGACTCTACGGCGAAATATGCGAATCATGGTGAGTGATGGGTTTTACGAACAAAGTCACGAAGAAGGGGGATAGACTATGAGGAAGCTAAAATTGAGAAAAAAGCTTACTTGATAGGAATCAAGCAAGGGAACCTAAACGAGGTGGAAATCTAACTAGCTATTCTATTCACCGGCGGCGCCAAAACTTGATACGCAGACAACGCTGCTCGGGGTCAAAGGAAACTTCCTTTTCTTCGAGCAAGTTTTTCAACCACCTAGGCAAAGGAACCTAATCGTTGTATTGTAGTATTAGGGTAAGCCTTGGGATTGATATCGTTCTCTAGGGGAATAGGAATGCTAGTGAGAAATTGCTACGCTAAGGTTGGGGTTGAGGAAGATTATTTTTTTATCTTTTTTTATATTTTTTAGAAAATTGAAAGGTACGAATCTCGGGGTATTGGATTTGGGGGGGGGGGGTACTTCTACCGATTACTTTACTATCTATTTATCTAATTAACTAAGCTAAGGGGTAGTCTATGTCTAATTTATGTGTGCTTGTATGATGATTAAAAATTTGTCTACCTAGATATTATTACTCCCTAGTTATCTTTTATTGATGGTTGAATTGTCACGTCCTTATTGTTAACGCGTTGTATCTTATAAGGTTGTAGGGTATGCTTTTTTTCCTAACTCTTTGAGGATACCTTAAGGTTATTGCCTACAAAATCTCTAGGATTCATAAACTAACTCTAAGGTTATCTTTGGATTTTTAGCCTACAATAACTCTAGGCGATTATAAACTAATGTTCACAATGATTACTCAAGCATTAAAAACACAACGATGGCCTATTGCAATCCTAATCCAATTACAATTAAGATAAGAGACAACCAATCCATATTCAATAACTAGGTTTCATAGATCTAAGCAAACACACAAGTAAATTAGCCGGACATGGTAAACATGCAAGCATACACACATACAATCGAAGACATAATGAAATCAATGAATTAGATTACTTATCTTGATGTAAAATAGGGTATGATAACCCTAAGATACTGCCCAAGACAAACCAAAATTGTTTTAGGTTTTTACTCCTGATGAGTGTGTAAATACTCATCATTTTTGGTTAAATCTGAACTGCAAAACGTTTAAAAATGCTCAGAAATGCATCAAAATACTGAAAATATTCCAAAATTGCATTTTATATGTTTCGGATGCAAAATGTTCAAAATCAGATGAAAAATGAGCTAAGTTTGCATAATTGGCAGCTTCAAATTCCTCCAAGTTTCAAAAATTGTCGGAAATAGTCCCTGAGCACATAATTTCAAAAAATCACCAAAGGTCCTTTTAAAATCATAAGTTGTCAAAATCAGTCCTTTGGTGAAAAATATCAAAAGTTTTGAGAAATTACAAGTTTGGTCCTCCAAGTTTAAAAATTGGAAAAAATGGTCCTTGGAAATTTGAAAATGTCAAGATTGGTCCTTGTACTATTGGAGCTTGTCACTTTTAGTCCCTTGGAGCAACTTTGAGATATTGGCATATTTGGTCCTCCAATTTTCAGAATTTACACAATAGGTCCTTGTTTTATTAAAACCTTTAAACCATTTTGGACCTTGTCACTAACCAAATGGACCCTGCCAATACCCCTTGGACCCTGCCAACCAAGTGAACCCCCACCTTGAACCCCGTCCTTTTAATATAATAAAATCCAAACCGACACATAGCCCCCTTCTTCTTCTTTTCCCTTTTTCTCGCAAGAAAACCGACCACCAACACCAAGTAACCCACCCCTACTCCATGTTTTGTTCCCCCCACCTCAACAACCCTCCAAAATGCATTTAATGCACCTTCTACCAAACACTCAACCTCCAGCTGGTATAAACAAGTTTTGGCGCCAAATTTCAATATACGGCCAAGATCAATTTTAGCCATCCAAGGGCCAAGATTAGTGCTGGGATTTGAAGAGAGAGGTGAGAGAAACAGGATTAGTGTATAAAAGGAGCAAGAGGAAGGAAGAGAAACAGCACTTAGTTTAGTTTTAAAATGTATTTCGTTTTTTAAAAATTCATAAGTCTCAAATGAATTATTAGTTGTATTTTCAAGTTTCAGTGTATTTAGTTAACTTGTTTCAGTGTATTAAAACTCTTCTCAAGTATCAATTCAAGTTTATTTTAAGAATTCATGTTTCATGGTTACTGTGGCAAAAGTCAGTTTTGGATTCTTATATCCAAGTTTCTAGAAGCTTAATTTTAAGCTCAAACAAGCTTATATAAGCTTGTTATAGCTTTTTAAAAGCTTATATTTAAGTTTCAAGTCATTTTGGATATTGGTCAATGAAAGTCAAACTGGAGCAAAAATGGGTATGAAATGGTAAATGGTTGATGCAAAGGTCTGGATTTGGGGTTGATTTAGAAGCTATTGGGTTGATTTAGATAGGGTAGTGGTTACTGTGTCCATTGGTTCATTGATTGCAAATATAGTGGCTGGGACTATATGTAAGTTCAAGTCCAACTTATTGCATAATATGTATTTGTGGTCTTAAATAGTTTATAACTCGCTAATTTAGTTGTATTTAGAGTAATTTAGCTCTTTGATCATTAAAACCAGCTAGTGCAAGATTTAGTTCAGTTTTAAATTGCTTATCAAGTTTACATAAAGGTGTTTGATTTGCTACTTAAACTGAGTTAAAGGTTAATTCAGTGATAGATACTTGTTGCTTTAAGTTTTTTAAGATCATTTGAGCTCATATCTGTCTATAAAATTGCATCTCGCAACTCACAAAAGTCAAAATCCCATCTAATCTGTCTTTAATGCTTGTCTGTTGAAGTTTTTGCAAACCAAAAACTTGTTTTGTGTTTAAAATTCTTAGACATTGCTTGCATTGAGTTCATTTCATCAATTAACATTATAATCTGTCCACAAATTGAGCCCAAAGTTCACAAAAGTCAAATTAGCATAATCATTAAAAAGTCAAAACTTGAAAACCCGCTTTTGAACCAAACTGAATGATTTTAATTGAGTCATTCTTGGGTCAATTTAAGTGAAACTTGTGGTTTTATAAACTTCCCTTGGTCTATTTTCTTCAGTCATTTTATAGATTTTTGTCAAATTTATATAAAGCCCAAAATGCTTGTCAACATGGGAATAAATCACTCCTGCGTCACAGACTCAGTATACTGAGGTGCACAGTGTGTAAAGCAGCTTGTACCAAGCTCATCGAGCTCATCCGTATGATTTTTGGTTCATAAGTAGTTAGCCGTGTCTAGGTCAGGTTCCAACTTTTGTTTTTCATTTTCTAGCTTATTTGAGTGCTTATTCTTGGGCTTAAAGTAGACCCCTAAACCTGTTTTTAGCATTTCACTCAAAACATCAAATCTGCTATATTTTGCAAATCGAGGTTAAAAACAGTTAAGATCAGTTTCATTTAAGTACTTATAGTATATTAGAACTTGTAAAACAGTTGGTGCTTATTGGTTTTCATTTAGCTTATTTCAAGTGCTTATTTATAAGCACTTGCCTAGCAGTTTCATTTTCTTGTACACAACCTACTGTTTTCCATTTTTCCTAGATTCAGTACATTATTTTAAGCTTGTCTTGAATTTTTCAGATTTTTCTAGGTCATGGTAGGTATTTTCTTAATTTAAAATAGTTTTTAAGCATTTTTAATTAGCATTTAATACAAATAATTCAGAAAAGGTTCAAAAAAATAATTTTTCATTTTTCTTAAGTTAAGATAAATATAAAAAGTAAAAAAAATATTTTTCCAGATTTTTCTTAGTTAAATTTGTTTTTTTAAGCAATTTAAGTAGTTTTAAATAGTTTTAATTCATAGAAAATAGAAAAATAATCAGAAAAATACAAAAATAGTTTTGAAAATTCTCTTTTGATATTTTAGATTTTTCCAAGTCATAATTTTATTTTTCTAGCTTTATTTCATATTTTCTTGTATTTTAGGTTATTAATAATTAGTTAAAAATAGTTTTTAATTAATAATAATTAGATAAATAGTTTTAAAAATAATTTTCTTTTTCTAAATATTTTCTTTTATCATTAGGTTTTTAAAAATGTCATTTTCATATTTTTAGGATTTATATTGTGTAAGTTTCACATTTTCATTTGTAAGTTATGTAGTTTTTAATTCAGTTTTATAAAACATAAAAACAAAAACATCATTTTGCAAATAGTGATAGCGTTTATTTAATATAGTTTATCTTTTTAATTTCCTTTAATTTGCATTTAAGCCTCTGTAATTTGTTTGATTTTTCTTTAGTTATAATAATCACATATCCCTTTTTCTGCTCAAATTTCTCGATCACTATAATGTTTGGTGATCCATTGCATAGCTCATTGACATAACGACCTGGAAACACTATACTCCCCAGATCTTCATTGCATTCGTTTCCGATGCTTTTAAGTTTCTTCGGATCGCCCACGACATTCACAAGTGGCGGCGTGTGAGAAAACTTGACCGTTTGGGGAGCTTGAATCAACTCCACAATTCTACCTCTCTAAAAGTCCGAAAATTCAATTCTATATATAGAGTTACAACCTTAACGACGGCCACTCTTTAATTGTGACGCCTGGATTGCCGCCATTAGGGTTTTCGTCTTGACCAAGTCAACTTTGTGATGGCATCACGCTGTGGTTGTGACGTCGTCGGCGGCTTTCATCTTCCGACGCCACCGAACTGGATCTAGGTTGTCCAATTGTGACGCCTCTACTTTTAAATCTTGACGCCAGTACAAAATAGCAATTTCACCCTGAGCCATCGCATTAGAGGGATGGCGCCGCCCTTTATCTGTGATCGCGCCGGTGCATTTCCAGACTTGAGTGTCTTGATCTTGACTTTAGCCATTTTCTTCATATATTCACGCCTTTTCGTCAAAATAAGTGTCATTCCTGCATTTTGCCTTCAAGAGACCTAAAAAGTGAAAAGGAACGTAATTAAGCAGTAACGGATATAAAAGTGGTTGATTAAGGGCTTAAATGACCCCTCAAAAGTGTGCCTTTTAAATCCTTATCAGTATGGATAAGGCATGGGATCATTTATGAAATTAGTTTAAAAAGAAAAATAAAGTCAAGTCTATACCCCCATGTTGCTAGCCATCGAACAAACCACAAACCCCGAAAATGATTACAATCATCTCTTCATCACATATCGATCACCAAAAATATATCACATCTTAGCAAATTGGCTAATCAATATTTAACACATACTTCCTCTTTTACATAATATAGCATAGCACATTGGCTATAATCGTCACCTTATAGTTGTGATGACTTATTCAACAATTTTTTTAACATACTTCTCCCCCACACTTCGTATGAGCATACACCGCAAAAAATACAAATGAGAAAGACGTCTCCTTCATCTTTGTTGGAAATGGTACATATGGTTGACAAAGTGTAGCTAAATCATAATCATCAAAAACAATCCAACATTCCACACAACTAGCAACAAACCGTTAGATATTGACATAGGTTAGGCTAAGGTTTAAAGTGTAACATACTTTTGATTTTTTAAGTGGATGTAACAAAATCAAAAGATTGGCTCGGAGGGTGTACTAAGGGTATCTAGCGCTACAAACGGGTCTATGTGGTGGTTGACTAACCGATGTGGTTAGCTAAATAACATTAGATGTAAAATGGAAGGACATTTGGGTTAAGTCCTAAGATTGCCTCTTATCACTTGAATATATTTTTATCACCCGAAAATGATTTTAACCGTAATGCATAACAAGTACAAGTTCTAGAATCGACATAATCACCGACACACTCATAGAAAAATATAAAACATAAAGATATGCTTTATACAAAAAGAATCCTCACAATTTAGTGGAAAAAGGCTATAATGTGTACTATTAGATGTTATCGAATCTAAAATGAATTACTTCAAAATTTGGTTAAATCCCAAACAATTTCAAAAAGCCTCTTTTTACCATTGAAATAACCAAGTTTTTTATAAATATATATTACATAACGTGTAAAAACAACTAGATAATCAAGGGCGAACTACTATTAGTTACTTGAATCCGAAAATTACCTAAAAAATAAAAATTAACACTAAAAATAACTAAAAATTTAAAAATTATATCATTTTTCCTATTTTCTTCCCTCCCCCATACTTAAGTTTTGAATTGTCCTCAATGTAATATAATGAACTTCAAAGTAAAAAAAATGGGAAAAGAAATTAGTCAAAAAGTTACTACCGGAGTAAATACGCAATATGCATTTTTGGCCATAGGTACGCGTATGAGTTCTCTGACTCCAAACATTGACCAACAATAAGTTTCCTGCATATCAACCCTGCAAACAAAACTGAAAAATATACAAAAAAAACAAAATAAATAAAAGAAATAAAAACAAACCAAACGCTAATTTAAAATCAACAAAAAAAATAAGAAATTAGTCCTAAAGAAATAGTTAGAGAAAATAGATAAGACATTGTTCGACACACATCATTGTTTTTTGAATCATCATCCAAACCATAATCAAATCATGATCATCACGATCATGTATCGTCCTCGCTCATCTCATCATCTTCTTCCTCCCCTCCTTCAGTCTCGTAATTCTCATCTTCGTCAAACACCGAGTACACTCTCCTCTCTTCTTCTCTCCAGCTCAAGATGAAGAACCACCCACATCATAACTAGATCCTCCAACCTCAGGAACTCTACCATACATCAGCACAGGATCGGGAAAAGGTGCATATCCAGGATATGGGTACGGATAAGGACCAAGGTAAGGAGTATATGGGAAAGGATACGGTGGAACATTGGGAGGGTTGTAGGGAGGCATATCATAGTTGGCTTCATGCGCAATGTGTTGAAGAAACAGCATCGAGTAATCATTCATGTAATTTTTTCTCAGCATCATCGAATCTCTCCAAACTTCCCTACGCTCAATATCATTCAATTCACGGTTCCAATCACCCCATCCCGAGTCAAAGCTACTCGTCATACCACTAGGCAAATTATCCGTTGGTTGTTGTGGTGTTGGGTTATTCCATGCTCCCAACACCCTATTTATCCTATCCAAAGCTTTTCCAAAGCCCTTGTCATCCCAAGTCTCGCTCACTAACGGATCAGCACACTTGTCCAACTCATTATCATCAAAATATCCAAGATTCTTCGCCAATCTTGTCACATAGTGTCTTCCACAGATGTCACTCTTGTCCTTGATTCCCGGAGCTCTCCTAGATAAATACTCGGCTATAATCCAAGCCGCATTGCCATCCTTCGACTCCTCCAACAACTCCATCAACCATAGCTCCAGCTTTTGACATTTATCCCTACTTCCTTTCCTAAGGAACGTCCCTCATACTATCAATTTGTGTAGGATTTTCAACAACGGGTTCTTTAGAGTTGATGAATTCCTCATAACACATGAAGGATCTCCAACGCGATTCCAATAGGCCAGAACACTAGGGTAGTCTTTTTCAAACCTCTTAAGCCTAAGAAAATGAACCTCAAACAATCTATGACTAATCTCATGTTGCTCGTATAAACCAAGAGCGACTGCAAAATCTATCAAAGTGTATGCATGATCCCTTCCACATAGCCTAAACCAAACACAAATCTCGTTCATAATATTACGCAAATTTACCTTTCTCTCAAAGTACATGGTTGAGAAAAACTCTAAACACCACTCCCTATAAACATTGTCATGAATACTAAAAGCTCTTTCCCAAGAAAGATCTTCAAACATGTCTCCATCATCCGGATAAACATAAGTCATCCTCATCATCCCTCTCAATTGCTCCTCACACTCATATTCATTGAACAAGTTCCAATCTATCAACCGTGGAACCGAAATTTTTCTTGTTTGCAACTTTGAAAGGCGCTCCCTAAATCCGTGTTTTTCTTCCTTGGATAGATTACTAAAATTTAGGTTCTCATTACCCTCTGCTCGCATATTATAGGTGACTTTCTTTCTCGCGTTCCTTTGGCAATACTTGTCTACAAGCGGGTTCATCGGAATCCGCGTTGAACTTGAGGAACCTACAACATTTCTCTGTAGAAATCATAAATATGTTAATATAAGAGTATTAGAACCAATGTTACAATTTATAGAAGCCCCAAGAGTCGAGTTCAAAAAATTGAAAAATCCTTCACAGAACTGAGGAGCCGTTTCGGTTGTGGAGCCAGCCGATCGGCTGCTCCACAAACCTTACTCCAACCGATCGGTCTGCATTCGCAGCCAATCCGGTTACACACGCTGCAGAAGGCAAAAGCCTCCTATTCGACTTCTCACTAGATTTCTACCAATTCTAATTCACTCCTACACTTCATTTGAATCCTAAGGATGATTTCTACAACCTCAATTCGTCCTTAATTGTAACATCCCAACCCGACAAGGGTCCGAATGTCACTTTATGGAGTCATATCAGAACATACTAATAAAAATGCAAACGGAAGTCTTATTAATCAAAATACCAAGTCATATAAAAGAATGACTTACAAAGGAAAAATGCATAATCCAAAATGTTTAAAAGATACGAAATATCAAAATAAATACTTTTCCAAAAGAGTCCAAAATAGTAAGGGAAACTAGGGTTGGTTCACTCAAATGCTCCTACTCTCAGCCCATCAAAGCCCAGCATCGCACTTGGTACCTGCCGCATGGAAAAGAAATGCGGCTGAGCTTAAAAGCCCGGTGAACAGATATAACAAAAAAAAAGCTAAACATAATCAAAAATACAAAAACGAATCAAATGAGACTGGTAACAAAATCGTAACGAATGAGCACAATGAGTCTATGAGTCAATGAGGAACCTGCAAAACACAATATTAACAGATATCCAGAAGGAACAAAAATCAAAGAAGACCAAAGCAAAGAAAAGCAGCGAATCATTGAACAAATATAAGCTCATATAAACAACCAAACCTACAAGTATCGAAACATAATCATATAGGAGTTGATGAAAAGTATCATAATCAAAACAAGCAACCAAACAGTGTATAAGCATATCAGTCAGCGGATCAACTAGACATGAATATGGCAAACAAACAAATCGGATAATTAGATATACATAAGCTAAGCAGAATTCTATAATCAGGCGAAATCAACTGAATATAATGTAAGCATGGCAATCACACATGTCAGAAAATCAACATAATAAATATCATAACAAGCTGAGATACTAATAGAAGTATAAGCATGTCAGTCACAAGTATAGGTAGGAAATATTGAACGAACATCATAACTAAATGAAGTGGCTGAACAAGAATACAGTATGGCAAACTAAAAAAATCAACTAGACAGATAACATAAGTTGAACCATATCCCTTCATCAACCAGTAACATGAACGGAAGTGTAAATATGGAAGATCAACAAGTCAGGTAAACATCAATTACTATGCCGAACCGATAACAAAATCATCAGAAAATACCAAACAGAAGTACAAACATGGTAGTCACAAATAGCATGTAAGATTACTAAATGATAATCATAGACCACGAAATAACTGAACAAAGTATAACATGATAAACGGATAAATCAAATGATTACATACTAGCATGGCAACCAGACAAATCAAATAGTCACATAATAGCATTGTAAGCGGATGATCATATATTAGCATGAAGCAGATGAATCAGATAATCACATATTAACATAATAAATAGAGGAATCATGTAATCATATACCAGCATGGTAAACAGATGGATCTAATAGTCATATAATAGCATAGTCAACACATAAAATCATATAATAGCTCGGTAAATGAATGAAGTGGTAGTCTGAAGTATAAGCTTGGCAGCCAACTGAAATGGAGTGAAAGCATAGTAAATCAAATGAACTAAAGAATGAATATAATAACCAAATGAACTGAAGTATGAGCCCGATAGTCAAATGAATCACATAAGAATACTGAGTGAATAAGTAGTCAATTGAATGATTGAATAGGCATAGCAAACGATTGAATCGGAATATCAAATAGTCACATAATAACCAAAATCAGAATGTTGCCACGAGTACCTAATACTAAAGGAGATACTCCAATAGCCAAATCTACCAAATCATACATCATAACCCATATCTGCCAAATCATATCAAATCCATCAAATCACATCATAGTGTACATGGGTAGCTAGCCCAAATGTACCAAACTGTGAGGGGGTGTATTACACACACTCACCACATCACCAAAACTGAACTAAGGACCTAGGATGCATCCATACGCTCCCTGCAAAACAAATCAAATATACATATGCCAATTCGAGACTGTACATACGTAATCATAGTGGCCAAGTGTACACAAATCATAATCATATCAAAAGGGAACGTCGGGGACTAATCACACCGCCCCAGATAGTATCATGCCATTGGTGCATCAATGACATAGCCATGGTACCTCCATGGCTAGTTAGCTCGGGCAACCAACTAAAACAAATCATATCATATCAAACTGATCATATAATGGAATCATATCATTAAAGGATCTCAAACGGATAACATATCAAACGAATAACTAATCAAATATCAAATCAGAGGATCATACCAAAACGAATCATATCAAATGGATCATATCAAAACAAGGCAAGGAATATCTGTACCTCAAAGTGTGTGCACGAGAGCAAAGCACGCAAAGCCAATCACCTCTCCCTCTTCCCAAGATCTACAGTAAATATACTCACATATCATCAACATATTCACTTTATAAGCTTCTCATACATTTCTAAGTGTTTTACTTATTGATATCATCATTGTGTCTTTTATTTCCTTAATTTCACATCTGGACCAGTTTTATACGAGTTATTTGACCCATCAGAAGTATTCCAAAAATTATAAGAAAATTCTCAGAGGTTCCCACATTAGTTAAGTAATTTGAAAAAATTTTGCAGATTTTATTTCAGAGCATAAGTGTGGTTTAAAAATCCATGTTTCCAGACCTGTCCAGAAAGTGTTCAGGAAATAAACCCCAAAAGTTTACATTTATTAGACCTGCTTAAACACCTTAGAAAAATTCCCAAAAATTCCAAAAATTCATTTATAACCTAAATATCAATCCTGTAAAAGGAGATCTCAAAATTCCCTTTGGTTTGAAAATGAAAAATCAAACAATCCAACTGAATTTCAGACTCGTTTTCTCAGCTTTGACACTTGATCCTGTAAAATTCAAAAATACGACTTAAACAACTCCAAATTCGTTCAAACCAATTTGTAAACTTAACTAAGACACAAAGTAACTTTTTTCAACAAAAACCCAGATTTTAACCCTTATGAAACTCAAGTTACAATGTTCCCAAATTCGGCTTCCAAAACAGTCCCGTGTCAAAACCCGTATAAAGTTAACATATTACGTGTTTTACTTCCCCAAACGCACCCAAGACCTACCCAAGCTACAAAACCTGATTTTGTATCATCTTAATATGTTTACGCTTCCATACTTTCAGCCTTTCAAATTTCTACACACACGTTATAATTATTAACGAGCCAAACAAAAATCAAACCTCACATAAAATCAATAACATTCTCAATAATAAGCGTATAGGATTTCTTATCTTTGGTCGATCAATTTAACGTGTACATAACGAGATTACAAGAGCTTATTACCAGTAGTAACCATGGTCTTTTAGGGCTGGAACACAAGGGTGACAAAGCTAATCAAAAGAACATTTGTCGAATGCTTTTAAACCAAGTCTAACATGTTTCTAGGTTTTATAAACGATTTTTCCACAACTCCAAAATAACAAAACCACAACATATTAGATGTGCGAAAATCAGATTGAAAACCATGTGTGAGTGTCGAATGGATAAATGTAGCATATTGGTTTTCACAAACACATAAATAATCTCTTAAATGGGGCGTATAAAATGAGGTTTAGAGAGAGAAAGTGAAGAGTGTTGGGAACTTAGTGAGACAAAGAAAAATGATATTGTGAAAGCTCCAACCCTTTGCCTTGCAAGGCAAAGGGTATTTATAGTTACAAGCTTAAACGCCCTCCTTCGGGCAGTGGATCAGGCATACAGTGGGTAAAGACCCGTCCGTCCTCCACGGTGTTACTTATCAAACTACTTACTAACACAAAATGACTATGACTACGACTACGAGCTTTCTAATGCGTACATATACTTGAGGTGACCGACTCTTTAACTACTGGATTTACTAAATCCTAACAATCTCCCCCTAAGGGAGGTCACCTTAGTTTACATTGATTGCAAACAGATATTACATTTTGGTGTTCTTGGATTCTTGATTAAGTTCTTTGCTCTGTTGCCTATAGTCTTGAATTCTTCATGTTCCGCATGTTTAGTTGTTTCAAGTGGAGGTTTTTAACTGATCCACGTGATGGTGAGTTATGAGCCAGCTTTGAGATCATCAGCCACAGTAAATCTCTGACTCATCCACTATTGTATCGCCATGATGTGATGTTGTGACTTTTGGACTGACATGCTCACATTTTGGATCATGATATCTTCTCATCAGAGTAGTGGAAGCTTTTGTTGATTCATAATATTTCCAGCGTAGCAGAAAGAGCATGGATTGAAAATATCGAGCCGCTTGATGAAGATATGCAATTATCATGATTTCTTTAGAAGTGAATGTGATGTGTGAGCATGCGGTTATGGATTGACTCCTCAATTCTGATCAACTGCAACCGTCGGGTGTTCCTGCAGACAACAATTAGCAATAAAGCGCACGAAATTGTCTTTGATCACTTTCGTTGAATTGAGGTGCACGGCCCATGGTTCCCGCTGATCAGTTACATACAAGTAAATTGCACCGCATGCGATCATGTATAATTCCGAGGAATCTCCTTGACAGGGTTTCGCAGCTGCTCTAGCCGTTCTCAAACCGGAACATCTCAAAGAAGACAACACGGAGTGAGTGAACCAGCGAATTAAGATTCACTGATTGATGAAAAATTATTTGAAAAACAATCGTGTATTGCTTAATATAAAGGGTTTTGCAATACAACGAAGGTTTTATTAGAAAATCATTTATCAATCATAAATACCCTTTTAATTTTGAAACATTAATACACAGTCGATGTACTACAGAAAAGAATTTTTAAGCACAATGACGTGAGTTGGAAATTCCATTCAACCCTCGTTCGGAACGATCTCGGTCCTCAAACCTAACACGTTTGAGTTACCCGCATACTACACACTTCTCATCTATTATTGGTTTTTTTAAATCAGTGTCCGAGCTGTTTTAAGTTTCTTACGGTTAGTCATTCACAAGTGGCTAGCTTGCGTGAGATAACTTGACGGTTTATTCATTGGGAATCAATTTTTGGTGCCGCTGCCGGGGAGGGCTTGTAGCGAGTTTTCGTATTCCGTCCCGAATCGCGTGCATTTGAAGATCCTTCCCCGAGTGAAGTTACCGTCGTTTTTGTATATATATCTTTTCCAAAACCCAAAACATCTAAAACCTAAACATTCTTCCTAGAGTGTTTACAAAACCATAAAAAAAACCAACAAAACAAACCCGAACGTTAATTGTTACGTCGGCTCACCTTGAAGGTACAACCTATACACGGGGTATAAGGAAAGTCTTGACATTAAATTGCAGATTGAAGAACGATCCACTCTTCGTTCGTCCGCTCTGCGCCGCTACAGTACGTACTTTTGAGACTACCAACGAGCACCGATTGATGAAAGGTTACAAAAAGATTGTTTTTTCAAAATTTTCTTAAAAACCCAAAAATATTCTTCTTTTATCCTCTGAACCCGACAATTCTTTCTCTTTAACCCTCTATATGTTTAATTCTCATGGAAACAATCAATTATCGTCATTGTTTTCATTGCAAAGGCCGTATGGAAGAAACTCAGTATTGTTGTTTGAATCCAGAATGTGTATGTGAGCGATGTGGATACCCCGTTCTAAAAAAATCTTGCTATTGGTGCGACTTAGCCGACAAAAAATCTCGAGATGACTCTAAAAATGTTTCTGACCATCCGCCACAATATGTTCTTATCGTCGTTGCCTTCATTGCCAAAGCCGTATGGAAGAGAAACAATTTCGATGTTTGAAATGTATATGTGATTGGTGCGGAAATAATTGTCGGAATGGATTTTGTGATGTATGCCGTTTTTATCAATCCAAATCCAGATCTCCGCTTTCGTCTTTATGCACGGCTAGAACAAAAGAGCGCTCTAATTGAAGAACCCTCGATTCCTACTCCCTCTCCGTGAGGAAATGGAATATGTTTCGAGCCCGAGATGAATCCCGTTCAAGAATCGCCCTAGCCTCACGAAACGGTGGAAATAACTAACTCTTATCCAGATAATTCTTCGATTTATCAGCTCTTGTGCATATGGTGCAGCGGACCCGAATATGGTGGGAATTGTCCCGCTTGTAGCAATGGAAAATCTGGAACCGAGTTTCACCACAATCCTAACAAGCTACAAGCTCTGACTTATGATTATGCAAACTGACTATTCTAACCAATAAGCTTTTGACCCCTACTGTTTGAGCTTATGCACAGGCTTTTCTAAAAAGCCAAAGTGAAAACCAGAAATGTGGGACTCAAGCCCACCTAGCAGAGAGTTAACAAACCAAATTTGAGCTTCTAATTATAAAAAATAAGCACTATGCATAAGCTGCTAAACTTGATAAAAACCTGTTTTAACATAATTTGACTTTTTGAGACAGTGATGAAATGTTGACTTTCTTGAGTTTTAAATCCAAATGATGAACTGATTATGATGTAATAAGCTAAAGTACAACTGAAATAAGCTATTTTAACTACTTATCAACTAGTATGCAAGATCTACACATCTAATCCTAACTGTGTTGAAAATTAGAGCAGATTCAATATTAATTTGACTATGAGTGTGTATTGATGCAAAATAATGACTGATATGAGATAATAGAACCTAAACAAACTTAAATCAACTAAACTTATGCAGCACATTAACCTCCATCATAACCATGTGTACTGATCCAAACACTCCAATAAGAACAGATATGCAATCTACTACTATAAAGTGTAAATCCTAATAGCTAAACAATGAAAGCTACCAAATAAGATCCTATTCTCACTAAATCAACTACTGATGCAAGTTCTATAACTATAACTACAAATGATGATGAAACAGAAAAGACAGATTTGATGTAGATTGTGAAAACAGATAAAAATGAGTAAAATAGATTCTAAGCAGATATAAACTACACCATTTAAATAACTATTGAACAATTATAAGAACTGATTAACAATTATGCTACTGATTCAAAGGATTTAGAATGACAGATGAACTCACATTGGTCCTGCCACTATGGCATGCCCTTAAGATAAATGAAACCACTATCTAATTCTGATATCAAAGCCAAATCCAACTCAAATTCAACCTTAACCCATATCCATCACCATACAGCAATCCAAATCCTTGTTACCAATTAACTGCAACATTATCTTAATTTTGACCAAAGAGAAAGTTGAGTAAAAAATGAGCAAGATCTGAGTATACTTAGATAAACTCCAAATAAACTGATAAGAGCTTGTGAATCATTAACTGAATTTAAGATGAAAACCAGAGATTAAAGATTACTTCATTAATAAAAATTTGAGTACAAAGTGATTCAAATACAGAATTTAAATGTAAACATTAAAATGATTTAAAACTGAAATTAAACTACTAATAATCTACTCCTAATACTACTCCTACACTACTTTATCTCACTACAACTACTTCTCTAAGCTGTGAATGCAGGGGTCTTTATATAGCTGAAGTCATGAGCTAATGGAAGGATCCAGAAGTCCATCTGTGCTTTCTCTTGAGCTCGTTTCCACCATCAGATCAAATCCCAACTATCACCACTTCATTTCATCCCTTGGATCATATTTGACACGCACCTTGGACCAATCGAAGGAATGAGGGTATGTGACACACGGATTGTCGCTCACATGGCACCCGTGTTAATGGAGTGTGTGTCAAAGGAAAGTACCATTATACCCTTAATGAGAGTGAATTTGCTCAATTTAGCGCGAGGGTGTTTTAGGGTTCTTAGAACCTGGGAAATATTTGGGATTTGGGGCAAAAATTAGGCGCGTTGGTTTTTATATATTAATTTGAGTTTTGACCGTAAAAGAGTTTGACTCGGGTTGGATAGTAAACCAGTTATAATATTGGACGTGGACCGGGTTAGTGGGATTTGATATTGGGCTTTTGGATTTGTTATTGGACTTTGGATTTTTGTTTATTAATTTTGGGCTTAGGACTAGATGTGTACCCATTTAAGCTTATAAGGACCATTTATGTGCAAACTGAAACTTCAAGGTCCACTCATGAAAATCTGAAAATCTCTTTCAAGGGCTCTTCTTGTCATTCTTAAATACTCCAAGGCTGAAATTTGTAAATTCTGAAACTTAGAGGATCATTCTTGCCAAAAACTCAAAGATCAGGGACTAATCTTGACATTTCTTCAAACTTGATTGTAACTTCTAAAAATCATCCTCAGAGAATAAAATACGCAATCCGACCTTCCTTGCCTGTACAAACTCTCTGATCTCTCGTGTCGATTTACGCTCGATTTGGTTCCTTTTCGTGTGTTTTTACATATCCGTACCTGCACAAGCACAAACCCAAGAAAACCACAAATATTAGCAATAAACGGCTCTTTCTTGGTTGTTTTGGGTCAGTTTTGATAATGAAAAGGTATGTGTTTTAGCACATACCACACAACGACCGGTTTTTCAAAGGTATCCGTCAATCCATTCCTGAACCATGATTGATTCAGAATATGAATCACCCCATCATTTATGTCCAGTTGTCACATGTTTGATCTATTGGATAGATCTCACATGTCACCCACCAAGAGCTTGTTTGATGTTTGCTCTAGAAGGTTTTCCATCTTCATTGTGAATGTGTTAACACATCACTCAGATGTTCTGGCAATACCACAAGGATAATGCGTAGGACTCTTAAAATATATTCTCACTTTCCACATTATGTGAAACAGTAAGTCTTCATTAATTGTATCCTAATGAGATTTATTGATGATCTCGTGGCTCTAGACTCAATAGTGCACATTGGGTTCCTATGTCGGAGACTAGGGAGAGGGTATCCTTCTTCAATATCAAAAATCTCTAAGAAAAAGTCGATATATTATGTAGGTTCCCCGTGAGAATGAAACAAGTTCTTTAAAGAGGAACTTGAGTAGCTTGAGAAGCTGTAGTGCAGTGCGTCACTGGGTCCATGACGTCTTGTCTTCAAAACCGGTGTTACCTTGGTAACAACCAGTAGCATATGAATTGAACCCGGTTACTGCCCTAAGGTTGAATTATTAGAGGGCTATTTCTTTTCACCCTTTTCTCATTCATTTCTTTTTCATTCTTCAACTCCTTCAGTGCTTACCAAGACTTCATTACTAGAACCTTATTGGGTTTATTCCAGTTCTAGCTCTATCTTAGTCCGCACTCTTCCCATTTCTCACTTTTCTTCTTTTTTCATCATACCTAAGGACTTCTACACTATCTAGTGTATTGTCCCTGGGTAGATCCCTCCAGCTCTGGCGGGATCATGGGAACGAATACCTAACCTAACCATCCTTATATTTCCGTGCAGAAAGTAAATTTAGTCGGTCTTTAGGTATTGTTCATTCCGCCTCAAAACCAATTGAAAACCATTTGCAAATCAATCAAGGTACTTGTGATGTAAAATCAAAGCTTTTTGTACCTTAATTGTTTTTGATATTTTAGAAAAGCTCCCCCTCAACATGTGCTTCAGTTATTCCAATTTGTTTTAGCACATGGAGGCAAGAGGACTATGAAATCTTAGATTAAGAATGAGAAATTCAATCTTTGATTAACAATTTTCTAAAGATATCATCATCACTTCCCTTATCAAATCAAGTATTTTAAGTACTTCGTACAAAATATTTTAGGAAGGATGAGGTTTTCATTTGATCGCTCCCCCTCAATATGTGCACTGGATTTCAAAAGAGTTTTGCACATATTAGAGGGAACCTGCACATTGAGATAAGTCAATCACGTTTCAATCCTTTTGGTTTAAGATAGATGCTCCCCCTTAACATGTGCATAGAAAATTTGAAATCGTTTGGCATATGTAGGGAGGAGATCTTGTTATAATATTTCTAAACCATACATCTAATTATCAATTTAAATCTAATTTAAATCATAAATTCTCCCCCGATCACAATTTTCAAACCCTTTGAGATTTGTGATCTCTGTTGATTTAAATTGATTTTGACAGCTTTTTGAGGAGACTTATGACCTTCTTTTGAAAACATTTAAATTGATAAGGATGTCAGAGTTTGAAACTTTAAACTCCATCGTTTAAAACATGCTTAATGATCTTATGAAAACACACTCTAGGTCTGGATCCAATTGTATAAAGCACTGTTCATTAGGTCTGGATCCAATTGTGACTTTGAACGTTTACGTGCCAATTGTTTGGAAAATATCCCTTTTGATATGTTTGAAATCACTCTCCCCCTCAAACAGTAACATAAGTTGTTTGTTGAGCGATAGATATGTTGACAGATGATGAGTACAGATGATTTTCAAAAATAGAGATTGTGATATTTCCAAAGCAATTTTGTTTTCATTAGATGACAAATATTTTTCAGAAGAATCGTTAGAAGGAAAAATATTTGGTTGGAAATATTTGCCTTTTTGGTGACAAATATTCCTTATAAAAATTATGTTTTTAGAATCAGAGCGTGAGGTTTTAAAATTGGATGAAGCATAGCTCTGTTCTTTCTTTAAAAACTGGTTACTGCCTGAAGTGACAATAAACCATCATTTTTCTCCATCTCATTTTTTTTTAAATAAAAGTTTATGTACATTCGAACTTCATCTAAATACCCGTGCTATTCTTTGAGTGGCAAATCAAAGTCCGTAGATGTTATCAAAGAACTGAAAATTGATGAAACGAAATAAATAATATATTTAATTTTATTTTTTTTAATAAGATATGTTCAAGGAATAGATGAAGAAAAGCTTTTACTCCTCTTCTTCCTCTTGAAGACGTTTGAGTATTTCTGGTTGTAGACTCTTTAGGCTAAGTCGTGGAAGAATAAACTCAAAACGTTCTCTAGGAAGAGCTTTAGTGAAGATGCGCGATATTAGGTTCTCACAAAATATAGCTCTACCACACCTTTCTCCACTTGTTCCCTGATGAAATGATGTCGAATGTCTATATGCTTTGCTCTTGAATGTTGGACATTGTTGCATCAGAGAGCAATGGCACTTTTGTTATCACAATACAGAGGGATTTTGTTGAATTCAAAGCCATAGTCAGATAATTGTGATCTCATCCATAGGATTTGAGCACAACAAGATGACCTAGCTCTGTATTCCGCCTCTGTAGATGATATAGACGTACTCATTTGTTTCTTTGAAGACCAGCTTACTAATTTATCTCCCAAGAATTGAGCACCACCTGACATGCTTCGACGTGCATCTTGACACCCTGCATGGTCTGCATCTACATATGTTGTTAGTGACATATTGGTGTCCTTCGGATACCAAAGTCCCATGTTAATGGTTCCTTGGAGATACCGAAAGACCCGTTTAACCGCTTCAAGGTGCTTTTTCGTAGCTTAGCGGTATCTAGCACACATGCACACGGCGAATAGAATATCGTCTCTTGGTATCGTGGCGGAGGTACATCGAGGATCCAATCATACTTCGATATTTCGTTTGATCAACCATGATCCCTAAGTGGTCCTCATCTAGTTTTGTGCGCTCCACCATGGGAGTGTCAATAGGGTCACACGAATCAAATCCAAATTTCTTTAAAATTTCATTAGCATATTTAGATTGATTAATAAAAATGCCTCCGGGACTTTGTGAAATTTGTAATCCCAAGAAAAATGACATTTGTCCCATCATAGACATTTGAAATTTGGAGCCCATCTCCTTTGAAAAACGGTCACATTCATTAGGGTCATTCGAGGCAAAAATAATATCATCAACATAGATTTGAACATGAATTAAGTGTTTGCTTGACTTTCTGGTGAACAATGTGGGATCAACTGCTCCTTTCTTTGAATCCATTAGATAGGAGAAACTTTGACAGTGTATCATACCATGCCCTTGGTGCTTGTTTCAAACCATAAAGGGCCTTCTTTAAGCGATAGACATGAGTAGGATGTTCGGATCCACAAACCGCATCGACATATACGACTTCTTCGGATCTCCATTAAGAAAAGCGTCTTTACATCCATCCGATAAACCACCATGTTCTTACTAGCAGCATAGCCAAGAAAATTCGATTGCCTCGAGCAGTAAGCTGGAGCAAATGATTCCTCAAATTCAATACCCTCCTCTTGACGATATCCTTTTGCAACTAGTTTTGCCTTGTTCTTTAACACATCACCATGCTCATCAAGTTTTACTTTGAAGATCCATTTGAGAGCAATGATCATAGCACAGTCAGGAGCAGGAACCAATTCCCAAACATCAAGTCGATCGAACTCGTGAATTTTTTCTTGCATTGCATTAAACCAACTATCCTCAGACTTTGCAATTTTAACATCCTTCGGTTCAACCTTTGATAATACGGAATTGAAGAAGCACCATAAGGCATCAGTAGCAAGTTGTTTACGAGTGGATACCGGACGAGAAGGGTTCCCAATGATATTGTCCAATGGATGATCATGTGTCCATTTTCTGAAATGCTCCTGTGGTTGTTGTTGAGGAACCGAAGTAGCAAAGTTGGGGTCCCCTGATGAAGATGGTTCGGATGATGGATCGAGGGCAAAAATGTTTTCAAACGGTGTATCTTCTTCGGAGTGGCAAAGGGTTATCTCCATCGAGTAGGCAGAACATTACCATGGTGTACACTTGAAGATTGAGGATTTGAAGATGATGATAAGTAACACGGAATGGCTTCTTGAGATAGTGACCTGGCCGATGGATTATCTGTGTTGGCGAATTAGAATTAGTCGCCATCTGTTGATGGTGTAGATTGATCATTAACACGAGGTTCATAGTATTCATCAAACATCGGATCAAACAATTTCTTCAAATCTTCTTCAGAAGGAGGTACATATGGAGCGTAGGTGAGGGATTACGTACAAGAAGAACTAACGGGACTACTACTAATGAATGTTGAAATGCGGGTCCGTAACTAGATTGTTTAGGAGCCATTTGCTCGATGCTCATCGAACATGACGTGAATAGTTTCCATGATATCTCGGGTTCTTTTATTGTAGATCGGTAACCCTTCCGATTTGGTGCGTAACCAACAAAAACTCCAATGTCCGCCTTAGCTCTTAATTTTCCTAAATCTTGACCATCATTTGTTGGATAGCATAAAGCAGAATACGAAGGAAAGAAATATCTGGTTTTCGATTGTGGACAAGTTCGTAAGGAGTTTTTCCATAAGTGGTATGGATAAGAGAACGGTTTTGGGTATAGCAAGCAGTGGCAATGGCTTTAGCCCGTGAGAAACATTGGAACCTTTGAGTAGATCAACATAGTCCTTGCGGCCCGACAAGAGTTCGATTTCGTCTTTCAACTACACCGCTTCGTTGAGAGAGTGCGTGGAACACTTCTTTGATGGTTGATTCCAATGCTTTCATAAAACTGACTTAGTTCTTTGTTAACAAACTCAGCTCCATTGTCTGTTCGGATAATTACCGTTTGTTTTATGTGCAGCTGTTTGATAAGTTTGATAATGACATCTAGAGTTTCATCCTTTGACCTCAAAAACTTAACCCAAGTAAACCGAGAGTAGTCATCAACCACGACTAGCACATATTTCTTCCCGTTTATAGTTTGCACTCTCATGGGTCCGCACAAATCCATACGAAGAGTATGAAGAACTTCCATAATTGAGTTTGCAGGTTTAGGTTTATAGGCGTAGTTCTTGCTTTTTCCCAATTGGTGTAACATATTGGATTTCATAAACACACAAATAAGCACAATATGGGCGTATGATTTAGAGTACTAGAGAGAGAAAGTGAGATGTTCGGGAGAGATAAAACAAAGGAAAGGATAAATTATCAAAAGAACATCCAACCCTCTCCCTTGTGGGGAGAGGGCTATTTATACAAATGACTACGCCCTCCTTCGGGTTGTGGATCAGGCATACAATGGGTAAAGACTCGTCCTTCTTCCACGGTGTTACTTATACTACTAATAATCTAACTAATATACTATTACGTCTACGAGCTATAATATGCCAAACATACGTTGGGGTGACCGACACTTCAGCATGGATTTTCTAAATCCTAACAATCTCCCCCTAAGGGAGGTCACCCCAATAATTACATTGAAAATGTCCTAGCAATTAATCTATAATCTTTGATGCTCGAGCTCGTAGACTTTGTAGCTTCAACAACTTAAACATTATGTAATAGTAATGATTCCTTGACTTGGAGTGATTCTTTGATATGTGATCAGGAGCTTTCTTTGAGATCATCAGCAGTATATAATCTCTAAATTATCCGATGTAAGATTGCTAACATGTGAAGTAGTGACTTTTGGACCGACATGCTCACATTATGGGTCATGATTTCTTCTCATCAGAGTTACGAAAGCTTTTGTTGATTCATGATATTTGCAGTAGCGTAGCAGAAGCATGGAACAAAAATATCAGAGTCACTTGATGAAGATATGCTTTTATCATGATTTCTTCGAAATGAACGTGATGTGTGAGCATGCCGATATGGATTGACGCCTCAATTCTCGACATGTTTTGCAACCGCAAATCGGGTGTTCCTGCAGACAACAGTTAGCAATAAAAGTGCACGAAAGTGTCTTTGATCACTTTTGTTGAATTGAGGTACATGGCCCACGGTTCCCCGTTAATCAGTACAAGTATTGCCTGTGATCGGGTAAAATTCGAGGAATCTCCTTGGCAGGGGTTTCGCGGTATGCTTCTAACTGTTCTCAAACCGGAATATCTCAAAGAAGACAACATGGAGTGAGTGAACCAGCGAACTGAGATTCACTGATTGATGAAAAGTGATTTGAAAAACAATTGTGTATTGCTTAATATTGTTTTGCAATACAACGAAGGTTTTACGGAAAATCAATTATCAATCATAAATACCTTTTATTTTGAAATATTAATACACAGTCGATGTGCTAGAGAAAATAATTTTTAAGCACAACGACCGGTTTTTCAAAGGCATCCGTCAATCCATTTCCTGGACCAAGGTTGATTCAAGATCGAATCGCCCCATTGTTTCAATCCAGTTGTCACAAGTTTGATCTATTGGATAGATCTCACCTGCCACCCACCAAGAGCTTGTTTGATGTTGGCTCTAGAAGGATTTCCATCTTCATTGTGAATATGATAGCATATCACTCAGATGTTCTGGCAATACCACAAGGATAATGCGTAGGACTCTTAAGATATATTCTCACTTTCCACATTGTGTAAAATAGTGAGTCTTCATTGATTGTGTCCTAATGAGATTTATTGATGATCTCATGGCTCTAGACTCAATAGTGCACATTTGGTTCCTATGTCGGAGACTAGGGAGAGGGTCTCCTTCTTCAATATCAACAATCTCTAAGAGAAAGTCGATAGATTATGTAGGTTCCCCATGAGAATGAAACAAGCCCTTTTAAGAGGAACTTGAGTAGCTTGGGAGGTTTAGTGAAGTGCATCACTGGGTCCATGACGTCTTATCTTCACTACTGGCGTTACCTTAGTAACCGCCAGTAGCATATGTATTGAACCCGGTTTCTGCCCAAAGGTTGAAATAATGGAGGGTTATTTCTTTTCACCCTTTTCTCATTTATTTCTTTTTCATTCTTCAACCCCTTCAGTGCTTACCGAGATTTCATAACTAGAACCTTGTTGGGTTTATTCCAGTTCTAGCTCTATCTCAGTCCGCACTCTTCCCATTTCTCATTTTTCTCCTTTTTCCATCATACCTAACGACTCTACACTGTCTAGTGGATTGTCCTGGTAGATCCCCTCAAGAGCCTGGTCGGATCGTGGAACAAATACCTAACCTTATCATCCTTATATCTCCATGCATAAAGTAAATTTGGTCGGTCTTTTGGTATTGTTCTTCTGCCATTGAAACCAATTGAAAACTATTTGAAAATCAATCGAGGTACTTGTGATAAAAAATCAAAACGTTTTGTACCTTAATTGTTTTTGATATTTTAGAAAGAGCTCCCCCTCAAAAAGTGAATCAAATATTTGAAATTGTTTTCGCACATAGAGGCAAGAGGACTTAGAAATCTTGGATTAAGAATGAAGAATTCAATTCTTTGATCAGCATTTTCTAAAATTATCAACATCACTTTCCCTATCGAAATTAGTATTTTAAATACTTTGTTGAAGGTATTCTGGGAAAGGATATGGTTTTCAAAAGATTGTTCCCCCTTGATGTGAAGAATTTTTTATACATATTAGAGCTTACAGGGGAAATATGATGTAAAATTCACGATCATTGTAGCCAATGAAACCTTTTAAAGATACAATCAAGGTACTCTTATGAAAAGAACTTTTAATTTTAGTACCTTGATAGTTTTGTAAACTTATCGAAATGCTCCCCCTCAATGTGTGCTTCGATACACGAAAAGGTTTATCACATATGAGGAAAGATGTCAATGTATTGAGCCTTGAAGATCACGTTTTATCAGATTGCATATTTATATCACATTTTCTCCCCCGATCAAAATTTTCAAATCCTTTGAGATTTTAGATCTCAAGTGATTTAAATATGTAATAAAAATCTTGTTGGAGAAAAATGTGTCCGGTTTTATTTGATCTGAAATGAAACACTGCTAAATTCCCTCTTCAGAACAAGAGGGAAACTACAAGCCATAACCTATCACTACAATATACATTATAGTTATTGTTATTCATAGTACAGTCACCACATTACATAATATAGTAAGACAAAAATAGCTACTACAAGAAGATATCTTCATTCTGTTCTTTGGAGTAGCTTGTAGTGTCCTTCCCGTATTCTCCCACCCATAAAACTTTCAAGGCTGCGGTAAATTTTTCTTGTCTTAAGTCTTAGGTCCGTCATAGGCTGCAATGAAATATTCACACCTCTTCACATCCTGTTCAGTCCAGAACCTCGTGTTGTTCCCCGGCTTCAAGTTTAGCTTGAACTCCTTTACCCTTGAATTCAATTCTTCTTCAACCATCTTGAGCGTACCATCACTGAACTTGTACAGCTCACACAGCCTCAGTAGCATTCTTGAGCCATATTTGTCGGTAAAGATAATCGCTCTAGGAGAGTCAATCACTGTGTAGTCGCGTCTGAATTCATGCCCTGTGGCTTCCCATTAAGGTCTAGTGAGATTGACCCGAGTCTGGTAGCTCTCCATACCAAGTTGAAAGTCACCAACTCTTTGTCGGATTACTAACCCCCTTATCCAAAGATTGACTGCAGCAGAGAGGGACTTCTTTTCTCTAACGGGTAGATGGTCAAGATGCCCTTGGAGGTTCCGAAGGTACAGATCTTCAAAGTCACTTGGGAGCAAGTGCTTGAAGTCATTTTCTTCAATTACATGGTCTTTCAAGTCTGCTCTTCTAAGGACAATCTTCTTCAGATAATCATAGCCATAGATTGGGAAGATTTCCACCGACCACACTTAGAATTACTTAACTTGGATCGAAGGTTTTAAGCTTCTTTTCTACACCATGTCTTTTAATGTAGAATTTCTTCTTTTGAACCACCAATGAGAAAGGTCGCATTATGAGGCGAGCGGCGATGTCATATACTTGTTCCTTGTCAATCCGAAATGATCGGTACCATCTGCTCCAACACCGGATCTAAGTAGGTTCGACTTTCATCTTGGAAATAGATAAGGTGGTCTTCTTCCTTGTGTTGAAAAGACATAGCTAATCGGATCTCTGTTGAAGAAGAATTCCGATTGAATAGATCTTCGTCGAGTTCACCTCCAAGAGGAAGAGGATTGTTGACATTAAAATGACTGATATTTTCATCAACTTGATCAGTCAACATCTTGTGGCATTCTTCCATTTGGAATTGTAGATGAGCTGCATCAGAATGAAAGGCTTTGACAATTTTGTAGGCTTGCCCTTCAAGATCCTTAGGTGTGAGTGAAGTGATTCCCTGCTTGTCACAAAACCATTTGATGAAGCATCCCATGTCACCCATGATGTGTAAAAGTGATTCATCAGAAGGATCTTCATGGTTGGCAACAATGGTGGTTGCCCAGTTATTGTCAGGGACAATCAAGTCAGATTCAGGAATGGCCCATGAAAGTTCAGGAGTTTGAGGTCTTTCCTTGGTTAACCAGCTTTGAGTCATATCCTTGGATGGTGTAGCTCTAGATGTTTTAATGCGTTTACCCTCAATATATGCATCAAACCAATCTTCATCTTCAGAAAGTTTAGGGATATGCTTGGTGGAAACATCATCGTCTTCTGATTCTGACTCTTGCACTATGTAAGATTCTTCATTTAGCATCTGCTCTTCTGGGACTGCGGATAAGGTGGGTGTAAACCGAGAATCAACAGTGGTCCAAGCTATAGAAGTCTTCTGAGATCCTTGACCACTGGATGAACCAGTTTGGTTAGAAGGTTTTGGTGGAGGTGTTGGTGGATTTGTCTTTTGAGTTGCTGTTATACCAGAAGATCCACCAGTTCCAGATGACCCAGCTCCACCAGTAGGAGGAGGAGGAGGTGGTGGAGATTTTGGAACTCCAGACCTGGACTCCATCATCACAACTCTTCGCTTTTTAATTCCCTCCCTTTCAAGAATATCTTCCAAAAACTACAGGTAATTATCATGCTTGATCGATTCTTTGAGAGCTTCATATAACTTCTTATGAACTTCGTCCAAATGCTCATTTGTGTCATACATTCTATCGGAGAGAACAGCTCTCATATCTAAAGTGGGCAAATCTTTAAACCTTTGAAGCAGCGGAGCTTTCATCGCCCATTCCACTGCATCCTTAACTTCCGCTTCAATGGCATTTGCAACTTCATTGTCAAAATTAAAGCTCTCCAGCTTGGATACAAGATGATCAAGATGTTTGACAGATTCGGGCAATTGATGCTTCTCGAGGACATCGATTCTCTTTAGTGCTTCCTCCAGAAGTTGGTATGTACTCTTAGTTGGAGGTGGTGAAGCCGGTGGTGTGACAGAGTCACTAACGGTGACTATAGGTGGAGAGATGGTAGTAGATACGGGTGGTGAAAGTGCAGTTTTTTTAGCAGGAGCTGGTGGTGGAAGTGCGATTGGTGGAGTTGTTGTTGATGAAGTAACTACGGGTGCCGACATTGGAGGAATAGTTCATGTGTCATCTTTGGATAGTGACTGAGAACATAGACTCTACTTCTTCTTTTTCATCGTTTTGTTTGTCAGACTCGACATCTGAGGGTCTATCCTTTAGGAATTGATCACCATAAGTAATGTCAGGCTCAAGATTCTTGAGGGATGACAGAGATCCCGTAGACACGTTTGCTTTTTCCAGATGCACGTGTTCCTCAGATCTCGACTTAAGAATCTCCTCGTGGACCTTCAATGAATCATTTCCCCAACCTCTGTTTCTTGTGCATCGGCTGTCCATTTGTTCATTCTCTCGTTTCCGATCTTTGGAACCGTTTTGTAGAAGGTGTTGATTCGACTTTTCGTTTGGGTGTCACTAGAGGCAAGAGTTTCCTCACGTATATCGGACACATCTTTTCCACTCCGGTTTGTTCTTGGTGAGGATGATTCAGCGCTTCTTTTCTTGAGCTCAAATTGCGATGTCGTTTTTGGAGTCGGAGTGGAAATGGTCAACAACATCTGAGCCGCTTGCTCAGCTTCTTCTCCAGCAATTCCTTTACCTTTGCCCTATGCAACGGGAGTAGTATGACGTGGCACTGACTCAGGTTCTCGTATCATGACCCCTCCCACTGGTTGTCTTTGAGAAATGTCAAGACTTTCCAGGCTCTGTTGGATGCCTTGTTGCAGTGCAGCTTCGTCTTCATCCATTAAACTCATCACTCTCTCAGGTACCTTGGACCCCTTTTCATTTCCCTTTCAGTCTCTCTTCCTCCTTTTGGATTTTGAGTTGGAGAGTCGGCGATCTGATCTATCTTGTCTCTTTTTAGGAAGACTTGCGTAAGTAGAGACAGATTGTTTGGATTTGGGTTGAGTGGGAGTAGGATTGGGTGTGTCATCGATGGTTGTGAGAGGCCTTCTTTGTGTATTTCTTGAAATAATGCGCTTCTTGATTCTTTCGGTGAAGGAAGCTTCGGTATTGGCATGCCAAAGATCTCTTTGTTAGTTCCTTTGGAAACATATTTCAGGTTACCAAGCACAAATTCATAACTAGCCTCATGTAGGACCGACTCACTTTCGGATTGAGCTGATGTTTATGCTGCAAGTCTTTGGATGATTAACTTTGAGAACCGTATGCTAGGAATCACCCCTTGTTCTTTGGTTTTCCTTCCTTTGACTTAATTCAAGAAATTTTGTGCATGTCGGTGATGAATGTGTCCATAGCCAATGAAATTCTTCCCAAATCGTTCCGATGATCGATATTCACCCTTTTAACAATTCCCATGATTTGTAAAATTGTAGCCACTTAATCGTCGAACCACGAAGTTTTCTTGGGTTAAGCATCGTTGAGGATGGTGGCTATGGCTCTCTATGGTTGATACATATCGTTGGTGATGATTGCAGAAACCTTTGTTAGTTTCATGGGATATCCCAATTCTTACGCAAAGTCCATTAGTTCATCGGCATGGGTGGTGAAACAAATGGATTAGCGAGGGTCTCGTGGAGTGATTCCAAGGGTCTCCACGAGAGTCTACGTGTTGATATCATACCACTTGTCATCCAGCTTACAAGAGTATGTGGCAGTGATCTTGTCCCATGTTACGGTGTTCCAGAATTGTTGCTGGTAAATGGCAGGAATAGTGCACCTCATGGTTAAGGCACCAAAGAAGTTGGTGTTCTTCAGGATATCAATAGCAATTCGGTAGATAGGGTTTGGTTAGTTTCTGTCCACATCTACGAAGCAGTTGCTTTTAGCAATGTCTGCCCATTCATTATGTGGAAGAATTTCCTCCTCGGTAAGTACTACGGGTGGAGCGTTGGTAGCAAGATTCACAGAAGAAGTTGTGCCTGCCATTGTAATTTTGTAGATCACACATAAAACAACGACAATATCCGGAAATTTAGTTAGGTTAGACAAGATCACTGGATCAACCTTATAGCAACACCATAACTTAGACACTAAGTTTGTGATATAAGCGTACGAAGTAGCATACAAACATTAGTGAGAGCAATATGAATGAGGCAGAGATGTATCAAGTGTAGGACACACACAAACATCATAGAGAATAGGCAAAGAGCAATGGGTAAATGCACATAGACATAGCGGTATACGATTGACACACAATGACCAAGTAGATACAATGAGGGAAACAACATGTTGGACTAATCTCATAGAGACAATCATTGAATAGACAAGTCGCATCAGACGAATCGCATAATCGAAAAGACAAATCGCTTTAATGGACAAATCGCATAATGCCAAGGACAAGTCGCATATGTCAAAGATAGTCAACAAACCGCACACATCAAGATGTATGGGACAAATCGCATACAGCAAGTCGCTTGCATTTATCAAATCGCATATGTAAAGACATAATGCATTATGGACAAATCGCTTTGGTCAAATGCAGTCAACAAACCGCACACGTCAAAACGCATGGGACAAATCGCATTCATCAATAAGATTATGACAAGTCGCATTCAGAGAATAAATAGACAAATCGCTTTATGCAATTGATACGACAAATCGCATCAATATTTTAGAGTGACAAGTCACTTTATCAAGATTATATGTGACAAGTCGCATACTTAAGATAATAGAGACAACACGCATTAGAGCAACATACGACAAATCGCATACAAGCAACTGAAGACAAATCGCTTACAAGAACAAGTAACGAAATAACCCAATAACAATTTCAATAACCACAACAGATGATTCAGGCATACATAATCCACCAAGATGATGCAAAAACACATAACTAACACATATTCGCAATAAAACCTTAGATCCACAACACTCCAACTCACCAACTCTCCAAATTCAAAAATACTCACGCATAAGAGAGAGAATCAATCATACAAACAAACCATCAATTCCTACCCTGTACCCATGAATCCCTAAAGCATACCCATTTGCAAACAACACCAATTATTATATTAACATTGAAACAAACCTAGATGTAGAACGGGTCGAAGGAAAAAGCACGAAAGATTCTGCAGATAAAAAATAGTTAGAATGATGTTTTAAACATGATTTTAAGATGAAAAGTGTGTGTTACATGATCAGAAATCCAACCACAAAAACTTAGGTATGCCAAATCACTTCGAAGAAAAGGTTGAGAGAAAAACGTGTGAAATATTGACTTTGAATATGAAACGTTTGACCAAATAACACAAATCGCATCAAGATTTATACCATGCTTTAAGTTTTCATAATTGACACTTTCAGTCCTTGTACTTAACAAATCGCATACTAGATAAATATTTGACAAATCGCATCCAATAAACAATAAACAAGTCGCATCCATATCATAATATTGATAGGTCACATACTAAACATAACATGGACAAACCACATATCACATAGCACATATAAGAACATGATTTGACAAATTAAATCACTCCAAGTATCATCATGCAACAACTATCCAGAGAACTGAGGTCACTGTATATCACAAGAACTTATCAAATGGAAATCATGCAAAGACAAGTTGACAGTCATGAAAGGCAGATTGATAAATTCTCCCCCTCAAACAATGTCACAAATAAGAGTGAGTGAGCATTGATTTAATTAAACCCTTGCAATGAATCTTAGACGTCTTAGTTATGTGAGTGTTACAGGACAAGTTAAAAGACAGGTAGAATGTATGTTCGAACTTCATCTAAAAACCCGTGCCATTATTGAACGACATTTCTAGGTCTGTAGATGTTATCGATGACAGATGACACATTTTTTTTTAAATCAATCGTCAACCAGTGAGGTATGAGTTCTGAGCAAAAGAGAACAGGAGTCATAGTGCATACAAATTAATTTTGACAAACTAACATTCCCTGATTATTAGCCTTCAATTCAGTTGGAAACCAGTTCATGATTGAATTGAGCATTGTACCTGAAAAAGAGTTAGGAAAATCTGCACTAGTAGCACATGTAGAATAACAATTGGATGGGATAGTAGCAGAATTGTCATGTTCTTTGGATATTATACACTCAGGCCTTGGAATGTCATTAGTTTTCACATGCGATGGGAATCCACTTAAGTCTAACATTCTTGAAGATTTTCCCTGTGGGCATCCACTTAAGACTAGAGCTAGGTGTGTGATTCCATTTGGATCCTATGTTCTTAAATAATCTACCAGTAGGCATCCACTTTAGACAAGAGCTAGGAGAGTTAGATCCTTTAGTTACAGAAGAAGATGTAACCATTTCCCTATTCTGGATTTTAGACATTTTGCAGTTAATTTGTTTCTTAGGGGAGTGGTCAGCCATTTGATACTTCTTATGTGCACCAGATAATCTCCTTATATTCCTGATCCTATAGTTTTGAGCATTAGACTGAGAAATGTTATTCATCTTATAGGAATGAATTAGTGAAGTGACTGGTTTTGACGAACCATCATACTCATCAACTTGGGAGGTAAACCTTGATTTTGAGGATTTAAATCTTTCTGACTTGAATGCATTGGGCTGCCTAATTACAGATCGTTCATTAGTAATTTGTGAAACTGGCTTCCCCAAGGTTGATGGTTTTGCAAACTTAATGTTCACTCCATTTCCAATAACTTTCCTATGCTCATTTTTTAAAGCAACTATGGTGAAGCTCTTGTTCTGAAGTTGAGTGTTGAGGGCATCAATGTCTACCGACAAGGAGTTAGTTTGATCTAAAAGCTTGGTTTTATCCTCTAATTGATTCTTCCTCAAAGACTCTATTTCCCTTAACAACTTGGCCACATATAATGCCAATTCATCATTCCTAGATTTAACAGCATCACTAACCTCACTATCAAGATTGTTCACACCTATATTAATTTTCATATGCAGGTCTGAGATTTGTTTTTTCAGATTACATATGGTTGAGTCTTTGTCTTGAAGCTGAGTTTTTAACTGGTTAATTTCAAAAAATTCTAAAAATTCTGGGAATTCCGGATTAATGCAAGCTTTTGTAGCAAGAAAACTTTCTTCCTTTTGTTGTATTGCAATTTCCAGAGAAATGCAATGTTTTTCAAGAATTGAGTATTTGTTTGAAAGTTCGTCGAAATTTTTTTTATCAACCACATTGTGAGTCACGATATGTTTTATTATTGACTCAGTCTCAGTTGCAGGACATGCATCATCCACATGTTCTGTAAGGTCATTAGTTTGCACAAAATTAAGCACAGATGGATTATTAATAAGAGTTACCGAAGATCACTTAATGAAGATTCTGCACCCAACGTTTGTTCGTTCAACATTTTTCACTCAGCATCCTTCACTTGTGGGCCAAGAGTTTCTGAATAGCTTGTTGCTTCATTCTTTGATGTGTCTGTAATTGTGGCTTCAGCAATACCCGATAGGTTACCCAACTTCCCACACCTCCCCATTGATTGTATCTCATATTCATTCATGTAATCATTGTTCCGGGTAGCTTTCTCAATGTACATTTTCACATTGTCCATAAGGCGGATAAATGTATCAATGAACTCATGGATTTCCATTCCAGTGTGTTTTTTGAAAGAAATTTCAGTCATGTGTTGATCATAGTCTGATGAATATTCCCCACTGATGAATGACTGAAATTGTTTGTGGATTACTTGAAGTGCAAACATCGAACCATCCATTTGAACCTCTTCTTTGGTAAGTTGTAGCTTCAATTGTTCTAAGTTTAACAGAAAGTTCCCGCAATGTGGATAAATCCTGACGGAAGAGGGCACTACACGTTCGTTCCATAGTTATGGGCAGAAGCAACATGAGGTGAGAGCAAAGTAGTTGATAGGGCTAATGTCGCATTCCTTTTGCGTGGCATTCTGTAGCATTAATAGGTGTAATTCTTTCTCATTGGACTCAAAGTATGAAGATTTTAGATCATCATTGGCTGAATCAATCATGGTTAAACTTTCAGAGTAGTAAATACTTTCTTTGTTTTCCACAGTATCATATAGTTTGAGCACATTGGAGATAAAGGGATCAGTGGTGTCAGACATTGTGTTAATACCAGATGACAAGCCTTAATTTTCAATAAGATGTCAGACAGGTAAACACAAATCGCTTGAAACAACCCACTTTAAGACAAATCGCTTTAGTCAAAACGCCCTCAGGACAAGTCGCTTACTTTGACAAAACGCATCCCAGTCAAATCGCACCAGGATTACCAAGTCGCTTAAACGAAAACTCGCATAAGTTGTCAAAACGATTTATCACACAAATCGCTTAACTAACAATTCGCATGATACACAAGTCGCATAAACAGACAAATCGCTTAGTACACAAGTACACCCACTACTTTTGTCCTTTCTTGTCATTTTGTCTCAACAGAAAAATCACATAGTTATCAAATCGCTTCAGTAGTATGACAACTCGCACTCTGAATTCTGACAAATCGCTTCAAGAAATGATTATAACAAGGACAAGTCGCATGGAACTTGGGACCAATCGCATAGAAGAAATTTAATCCGAGACACAAATCACTTCAAGGAAACTTTCTAAAACACCACTTTACAATCCAAAAACAACCCAACCACACTGATTCAAGCCTTCCAAATCAAAACCTAAACACTTATAATGATTCAAAACACAAAAGTACTATCAAAATCCAAACTTTAACACTAGAAATGATCCAAATGATGCAAACTACTCTAAACTCATTCAAACCCAAAAACCTTATGAAAACCACTAGAAATCCAAGAACATAAAAGATGAGTGATCAAACCATGGCTCTTGATACCAATTGTAACATATTGGATTTCATAAACACACAAATAAGCACAATATGGGCGTATGATTTAGATTACTAGAGAGAGAAAGTGAGATGTTCTAGAGAGATAAAACAAAGGAAAGGTTAGATTATCAAAAAAACATCCAACCCTCTCCCTTGTAGGGAGAGGGCTATTTATACAAATGACTACGCCCTCCTTCGGGCTGTGGATCAGGCATACAGTGGGTAAAGACCCGTCCTTATTCCACGGTGTTACTTATACTACTAATAATCTAACTAATATACTGTTACGTCTACGAGCTATAATATGCCAAACATACGTTGGGGTGACCGACACTTCAGCATGGATTTTCTAAATCCTAACAATTGGCATGCTGAACAAAGATGATCTTTCTCATATATCAATCTGGGCAAACCTCTTACGAGGTCCTTTCTAGAAAGATCATTTATGGTTCCGAAGTTCAAATGATTGAGACGACGATGCCTTAACCATGACTTTGTTTTTGAAGCCTTTGACAACAAGCAGATTGGAGAGGACTTCATCATGTCTTCGATAGAGATGGTGTAAAGATTGGTTCCACGGGTTCCCTTTAGAAGTTCAACACCATCTAGTTCTCTAACGAAGCAAGTATGTTTTCTAAAGGCCATTTCTAGGTCAGAATCACAGAATTGACCAACAGAGAACAAATTATGACCAAGACCTTCAAAATAATAGACCTCGAAATGACATCACCAACAATGAGTCTCCAGAACCCATAATTTCCCCAAAGTGGTCGCTCCGAATCTAACAGTCCGATGAATTTACTCACGGTTCATGAGCCGCGAGCGATCTCCGCCATATGCTTGGAACAACCCGAGTCCAAATACCACGTAATCCATTTGACGACTGCAGCTTGAACACATACAAGTATGGATGACTGGATAATTTGTATCCCCATGCAAGAATAGGTTCTATTTGGTTAGTAAACGGGATTGGAACACCCACATTAGAAGCAGAATCAATGATATCATTAGAGGTAGATGCAGGACTAGTAGTGACAGTAGATCTATTCAAAGTGTGTTCACTTCTTAAAGGTATAATTCTACCAGTGGGAATCCATTTCCTAATGGGAATTGATCTAGATAATTTAGGGCACAATTCATTAAGATTGAATTTACGGCCGAGGTTTCCATTGATAACATACATTACTAAATTTTCTTCCTGTTGGTTTCCAATGTTTTTTAACCTTTTTCCACCTTGGTTTTATGACATCCTTAACCTGATTAGCAGTTCTAACGGTTTTGACTCGAGACTTAGCAACAAATTTTACTTCATTTACAAAGACATTCATGATAAGTATCGAAACCAACCATTCATTACATGATTTGCAAATCGTGAGTGAATTAATTACAAGACGCTTATAGCTAATACTTGAATCAACACGATTCGTCTTATTAAACTCAAACTTATTGTTCCTAGGATGGTATTCTACTTCCATTCCTTGATCACTCTTAGCTTGCGAGGTCCTATCTTGCTTTGTATTGCCTGGAGGCTTTTACATGCATGCCTTAGTGTCGCTGATTACTCCTGTAGAGGGAACGATGGGAACATTAGTTGGTTTCACTACTTTCTGCATTCCTGGTCTAGAAGTGCTGGGATCTAAAGTACTAGGAGGCACATCAAAGGACACTTGCTTGACTTTGGGCATAGAGCAAGGCATAACTACTCTATCTTTATTGGTACCAAATTTAGGACATATAGTTATTAGGCATTCTAACAGCTCCTGAGATTGTTTGGTATATAAGCATGCATCCTTAATCGCACTATCAAGTGGTTTCTCTATCTTATCCTCTTCAACAATCTCTCGGAGACATTCTAGACTATCCTTAAGGTACAAAAAATATGTTTGACGTGCAAGTTCATTATTCCTAAGATGAGGTGGAATGTACTTCACAGTCATAGCATATTTAGCACAAGCAGGCACCTTTGGTGCAGTACTCTCACAATTGGTGATTGGCACTTTCCCTTTTACCTGACTCTTCAGATTCTCAATTTCATTTTGCAAAGAAGTTACCTTTTCGTTGTTCTTGTCACGAGTGACTTTAATTGATTCATATAACTCTTTGAAATGCAATCTAACCTTTTCATTTTCCGCTAGAAAACATTCATTTTCATGTTGTAATCCATTAATGATGTTTTGAAGATGAAAATTCTGAGAGTTCTGATAATCGAGAGGAAGAGGCATTTGGGAGCCAGTCACATCATTCTTTTCACACTTTAATTGTGAAATTTGGGTTTTCAATCTTTTGATCGTGTTACAATAAGCTCTCAATTTGTTCATCACGTTTGCTAATTTCAAAATCATATCAAACTCAGGAGCATCTGAGGATGTCTTGGCATTTGAGGTTTTAACATTTTCTTTTAGATGTTGATATTTTAATTGCAAAGCAAGATGTTCAACTTCCAATTTAGAAAAATGTTTGACCAAGTTATCATGATCATCTTGTTCTATTTTCTCATACAATTTTGAATTTGTAGACTCAAGCTCAATGACACGATCATGGGAAACTTTCAAGGCAAGTGATAATTCATGAAATTGAGAAGGATAGAATAATTTGTAACAAAGATAGAACACATCCTCGAGCAACACATCTAGAAACCAAGTTATCATTTAAGATATGCAGATTTTTCCTCTCAATTTCATTACTTTTAAGCTCACGTTCATAATCTTTGACCTCAATTTCTATTTCATTAAACACCTTTTTCATTTCTTTAATCTCTATATCAATGCCCTTTTGAAGACTCTCAAATTGTTCTTTTAGTAGTTTAAAGAAAGGCATGACCTCAGTTAAATTACATTCTTTAGGTTGCTCAAAACCCCTTTCCCCTTCAGTAATCCCTGTGGGTGTAATTCTTTTCTTACATGTTTTATCAAAATCAACAAATAATTGATAAACCACATATAGGCTTATTAAGGTCTTGCTTTGAGTCGAAAGGGTTCTGGGCACTAAATGCATAGGTGTATTTGGGGGATACACAGTGGCTGGAGGCATTTTCCTACAAGGAGGATTCTTCTCAATAAGATCATCGATTTTTTGTTTATCCAAATCTTTCTTCCAGAATACTTGCTCAGGGGTTAATAGAGTTTGAGGTTTAAACTTATTCAAGGCTATCCAATTTTCTTTAGTGTAATCGTGGGATTTAAGCGTTATATTATGCTTTATACACCAAGGATCATTAAACTTCTTTGCCATTTCTAATTTTCTATCCTCTTCAGTGCTTCCTATACATGATGGTGTTTGCCTAGACTTAAGAATCTCATTACCATCATAGACAACCTTTTGAGCAGCTCTAGCTAATTTACCTTACTCGGGATTGGGTTCCTCTACAAGGGGAATACTATGTTTACCGCTTAAGACTCTATGCTTAGTGATCATGTGAGCAGTCTGAATGGTGTTCCCTTGTATGTACAGTTTGTTTTCAAGTTTGTTTTTCAAAGTTTTTAGGTTGGAAAAGTCATTTGAAAGTTTTGATTCCTTAGCAGTAAATTGTTGTTTAAGCACTTTTACATTTTCTTGAAGTTCTTGCTTTTGCTTAACAGTTTTATTGAGCTTTTCATGTAAGGAGTTTAACTCTTGTTTTAACATTTCTTCCCTAAAATTACTTTTTCTAATAATTGTACGTATTTGGTTATCCATCTCCTACTCACGGGTAGTCAGTTCAAATTTAGCACGCTGTTCATATATGGCAACTTGTTCTTTATAGGCATTTAGTTCGTGAGGTTATGGAATCGCAGGAGCACATCGGGTATTCATCAAAAATATAGTCATCCTTGACTGCAGAAGATGCATCACTTGGTACAATTTCACCTTCATCTTGTTTCACATATTGATCATATGGGACAACATTGCTATTACCCATATTTTCAATATTTAATTCAATGATTTCAGCTGATTGTACTTTGTCGGGAATCTTTTGCCCATCAATATCATCGTATAATTTTAATACCTCTGATATGATCGATTCCTTGGATAGACGGCTCGTTGTGGTGAAGAGACCTGTGGAGAGACCATTGGTGAAATGCTAGCCATGAAGATGGTCTGGGCAATTGGTTCATCGTCGACATCAGAGTCAAATGCATCACGATCGCAACTTGAAATGCATTGGGATTGTTCTCACCCATACCCTTACACCGGCCGCGTCATCCACATCACCATCATAAGTTTTGGCAATTCTCTCAGGTAGGAACATCAATTCTTCCTCATTCAACACAGCTCCACTATCTTGAGCTTGCACTAGTAGCATTTTGTCCCTGAAGTACTCTGCATTTTGTGGACGTTTTGGAAGAGTGCAGTTCCTTGCTATGTGTCCTTCTCCACCACAGCTTGTAGCACTTGATTGGTTTTCCTTGTCCCCGGCCATGTTCCTTCCACGATTCTCGATTACCCACATATCCTCCACCTATAGCAAAGATTTCCATAACCACCACCAACCCCAACATTTCTTTGCTCATTATGTAGAAGATAAGCATTCTCGCCTTCCACTCAAGACGTTTTGCACAACTACCCTTCCATCTTTAACCGTGAGCATAATTGTGAAGGTTAGAAGCGGTCTGAGATGATTGTTAGTGGGTGGGGTAAAGTTCATGTTTTGCTTAACCATTAGAGCCACTTGATGAGCAAATTGTTCCATGAATGAGTCTGAAGGCTTATAACTTGGATCTGGAATAAGTTTGTGATTACCATCCCCAGTAGGTATGACTTGTGATGCTTTGGTGGTTATTCCTACATTAGTGTAGAATGTAGTTGAATCATTTGAAGAACTTGCATCACCAAGATCGTATTAAACTTTTCCATGATCATTCGCTCTAATGCAGCATGCTTCTCATTTTGGAGAAAATAAGCGCATGTTGCTCGTAATTGGTGTTCCTTAATCCTTTGTTCGGTTTGACTGCATGACAAATTTGTGCCATTCAGGATTCATGTTGTTCAGAAACTTTGAATTGAGCTGGATATTTGGCATTGTCATTTTGATATTTCTCATATCATTCACAAGTTTGTGGAATCTCACATAATATTCAGTAACACTTTCCCCTGGTTTCATTCTAAAGTTCTCCAAGTCATCATACAGCTGAGACTCCTTGTCTTCCTTAGTCAATTCAGACCCAGAGAGAAGCATCTTAACATTGTCCCATACTGCCTTAGCTTTAGTGTTGTGATTGATCAACTTGTAAATGTCCTTAGGTAAACCATGAAGTATAATGTTTGAAGCCCTGATGTCTGCATCGTATCTCCTCTTCTCCTTATCATCAAGCTCTTCAACATCTTTGGTCTATCCAATCCTAATATAACTGAACCATCAGCAGCAGTTTCAAGGATATCTCTGGTAGTCTCAATTTGATATGGTCCTTCATCAATTGACTTAAGGATGTTAACCCCATTTTCCTTTCCTAAGCAGTACAGTCTGATTCTTTGAGCCCACGAGTCATAATCGGTTCTATCCAGCATGGGAGGACGAGTATCAGATCCTGCAGCTTGAACGTCATCAGCAACGGAAGAAGTGATTGTAGACATTGATTCTTAGGAAAGAGATCAATAATGAGAAGTGTGTAGTATATGGGTAACTCAAACGCGTTAGGTTTGAGCACCGAGATCGTTCCAAACGAGGGTTGAATGGAATTTCCAACTCACGTCGCGATTATCGGGATTTGAATGTGTTAAAAAGGATTTTGAGGATTTCTAAACTACGGGGCAAGCAATAATAATAAAAGGCATATAAATCGACTAATCCTAAGGTGCAAACAAGTAATCTCAATTAAGAACGTAAATAGAACTAAAGACGTAAATTACTTTATGCTAAAAAAACGTATTCTAAAATGCAAATTAATCTATTTTAACCCCTAAAAGTGATCTAATATTTTTTTACAACTAAAAATGTGATTTAAAAAATTATCTAAAATTTAAAACTATATTTTAATTAATTTATTTGGTTTTTTTGATTTTGGATTTTTTGAAAATAGCGAAATATTTTTTTTTTTTTTTGACTTTTTAATTTTATTTTTTTTTTAAGAGATTTTTTTTTTAAACTAATTTAACTAATTAAAGTTTAAACTAAAATTTAAATGACAAACTACAACTAGTGACGATGAATATTAAGCTAAGAGAATGATACTAAAAAGACTTAACAAGCAGTGTAAACTAAGAATCTAAGCAAAAAAAGTAAGAGAATAGAACCCGATGATGAAACGAGAGGAATAAAACCACCCGATCTTATAAGCACAAATTAATACAAAAGTTTACAACTTTATTAATCTTATCCACTAATTAGTAAGTAAAGTTTAAAACTTTATTCACCAACAAGCTTAAAAATTACTAAAGCTTCTAACTTTATGTATTAAAAATGCTTAAAGACCCTTAAGCTCTGACTTAGCGGTAGATTGGGATTACACAAACAAAATCAAAACTTTAAGGGTTAGCACAATTATATAAATATAAACTTTTATAATAAAAAGCTAAAATAAAAGATAAACTAATCTTAATAAATCAAATTTTAACCACCAAACTCTCTCAAGGAGATATGTTTTCACAAAAACTAATTTGGTTATTAAGGTTAAGATTTAAAATATAAGATTTTTTTTTTTTTTTTTAATAATAGAAAGGAAATAAATCAAGGAAAAATATCAAATGAACTCCAAAAATTCCAAATATTTTTTAGAAACATTAGAAAACTGATAGAAGCTCACAGAAAACTTTTTAGAATTTTCGGAATTAAATAAGTATTTTTTAGATTTTATGTTAAAAAATAGCAAATAAATCAAAATAAATAGTAAACTAGTTTAAAAAATATGAAAAATTCACACTATCTTAAGAAAACTATAAGAAGCTACCAGAAATTTAAAAATATTTTTGACGTTTTTTCTTTTTTTTTAAATGAAATTCAAAGCAGTTTTTAGAGAAAAGGACAGAAACAGTTTTGATTTTTTAAAAATACTAAAACAACTCAGAAAAAAACGAAAATTTTATGACGAAAATAAAATATATTTTTGGATTTTTTGTAAAAAATACAAGATTTTTAGAGACTTTTTACTATTTTTAAGCTAAATAAAACAATAAAAACGTAAACTTTAATAAAAATAAGCAATAAAAAAAACTAAACTTTTATAAAAATATAAATATGATATGTTGAGCGTGTGCACGGAGCGTATAAAATACACTCACACAATCTTGCTATAACTCAACTCTTCATGGCATATTTTTATAAAAATAAAAGGAAATAAAAAGATTAAGAGATGAGAAAATAAAAAAGATGCAAAGATAATAAATAAGATGAACTAACTTGCAAGAAATAAATAAAACTTTTATAAGCATAAAAATTACAAGAGTTTGGGTACAAAAATAAATAAAAGAGATGATTAAAATGAGGTGAAGGGGTGGATATTTATAAACCCACAAGTTACAATTTGGCCCCTACTAGGGTTTTACAAATTTTCATTAAAGCCCCTAAACTATTTAGATCTTGGTATAAAAATCCCCTCACAAAACTTGTCCTCCAAGTTGAAATATACTTAAGTGTTGTATTTTTGCTTGCTCTTGGACTTCGTGGTTATGCAGCTGGCTTGCCTTCTCGATTTGGACTTCAGCTGGGCTTGTAGATAGGAATGCACTTGGGCTTCATGGAGCAGCAGCTGGGTCTCGCGTTTGGGCCTCGCTGCGTGGGCCTTTTGGCTTGTGGACTGGACTTCGTGGATAGCAGCTGGGCTTGAACATCATGGGCTTCACAATTAAGTGATGTAAAAAATTATCCAACCATTTTGTCATTAGTGGGATTAGAACCTGGTATGTGCTAAAACACATACCTTTTCATCATCAAAATAAACCCAAAATAACCAAGAAAGAGCCGTTTATTGCTAATATTTGTGATTTTCTTGAGTTTGTGCTTGTGCAGGTATGGATATGTAAAAACACGCAAAAAGGTACCAAATCAGACATAAATCCGCACCGGAGATCAAGAGAGCTTAAGCCGAGCCGGAAGAGCAAAATTGAGCAATTATGAAGATTTTATTCTCCAAGGATGATTTTTGGAAGTTTTAATCAAGTTAGAAGAATTGGCAAAATGGCCCTCAACTTTGAGTTTTTGGCGTAAATGGCCCTGAAGATTCAAATGTTGCAAATTCAACCTTGGTTTATTTGAAGATTGACAAATTCAAATCCTTTGAAGATAATTTCAGAATTACATATTTGGTCCCTATGGTTACTCTTGGATAAATCTACTAGTCCAAATCCAATCCTATATATATGTCCATTATCCATTTCACATAGCCACGGCCCAATTCAAAATCCTATAACCCGGTCCATTAAACCAATTACCCGTCTTCACTTTAATAATCCCATCTAACCCACTTACCCGGTTATTTTACCCGATTTCCCATTTAACCCGAACCAACCCACAATCAAATTATAATAAATAAATCCAAACGCGCCCTTCGTCCCCAAACCCAAACACCACCATTTACCCACACCCAAACATCAAACCTCGTACTAGCATCTTATCAACCTTCTAGAACCACTGACTTGTCAGGATAGCTGCTTACGTGGACAGTTGTAGCTATATCATTGGCCGAAACACCTCATCAAAGGATTTGGAGCTCTCTGATTGGTTAAGGTGACAATGGATTGATTGTGTGGCTCAAAATTGCTTCTAGGCTCTTCCAATGAAGGATCCAAGACCTGCTCAAGGCTATAAATAGACCTCTTGGCTCACAAAGGATATCGTGCAATTCCTAGTTTTCATTTTAGCTTATTGTTATTTTATTTCAGTAGTTTCTTAAATATTGTCTTAAGCTTTTATTGAATTCTCAATTTCTTGTAATCCTTCCTCAGTTTTAATAAAAGTTCCAAGTTTTTAGATTTTATCTTGCATTTCCTATTTAAAGTAATCAATAAGCTTATTTGAATAATGGAGTAGGCTCATTTCAGCTTATTATAGCTTTATTGAGCTTATATTGCACTATCACTTTCCACTTAACTCATTTACATTCACAAAAATTCCTGGTCAACAAAAGTCAACTGTGGTGACAAATTGGTGCGTAAAATGGTTAATGGTTGATTGTGATAATGGATCTGGGTTGAGTTGATGATATATGGGTTAGGTTTAGAGGTTCTAGTGCTGGTTTGCAAGCCATTGTGGCTGGACCTCTTGTAAGTGAAAGCTTGTTCTCATTTGTAGCTTATTAAACAGTGGTAGTATCATTTCCATTAGATCAGTTATAATATTGCTTGTTGCTGTCTTATTAGATGTGTTTCAGTATATTGGATCTGTTTTTAATGATAGAATAGATCTTAGTTTGTGTTTTAACTTTGATAAATTGCATAATCTGTCTAAAAGGAGTGTTTGGTTTAGGTTTAAAAACTGTGATAGAGGTTTAATCATAGTAGTAGTTCATTTGGTTTAGGCTTGTCTTAGTGTATTGCATTCATCTCAGTCATTTAATTGCATCAAAACACATAAAAGGTCAAAAATCATAAGTCCAATGTCTTGATCTCAAAACTGTTGAAACCATTTGCTAAAATCTGTCATATAGGTGTAGAAGTTAATACACTAGCTTGCTATAGTTTCATTTCAACATATTTCATCTTCATCAGTCCAACATTTGATTTCAAATCTCAGATAAGTCAAAATTTCAAATCTGTTTTTCAAAAGTCAAAACTCATCAAACCAGTTTTTTGCAAAACTTTCTAGATTTTCATGGACTCACTCGGTTTAAATCAAGTGAAATTCTGGATTAAATAACTTCAATTGGTCAAGAATTCAAATCTTATTTTTGTCAAATTTTTGGACATTATCTTAATCACTCAATCAGATGTTCAAAATCTTTATTTTCCCGCTGTTCACACTCAGTATGTCTCGAGTGTGAAATGTAAATTGCAACCTTTGCATTGTACTCATTTCAAAGAGTTAGAGTCTGTTAATTGGTTTAATTGTAGCTTGCTAGGTGGTCTTAAGGACTGCTTATTTGGTTTTCACATTAGATCTTCTAATAAGCATGTGCATAAGCTCAAACCTAGGGGTTAGAAACTGATTTGCTTAACTAGTCAGTTTGCTTAAACCATTAAGCAATCGCTTGTAGCTTGTTAGGATTAGGTATAGTTAGTTGATATTAGCTTATTCTAGCATAACTTAGCCTCTGCACTCGTTTGGTAGCTTATTTCACTAGTTTGCTTATTCTCTTTAGCTTATTTCACAAATGTTAGTACTACATGCTTCAATATCTTATACACAAGCATCATATTTTATATTTTTCATAGATTTAGATTAATAATTTAGAATTTTCCTGAGTTTTTCATAATTTTTGGTCATTGTTAGCTATTTTTCTCAATTTAAAATAGTTTTAAGTCACTTTTAATTAGCTTTTATTGCAAATAATTAAGAAAAAGTTCAAAAAAATAATTTTTCAATTTTCTCAGTTTTATAAAAATATAAAAAGCATAAAAAAGATTTTTCCTTATTTTTCCCCTTTTATTTGGTATTTTTCACTATTTAAATTAGATTAAAATAGTTTTAAATTAGTAGAAAATAGGAAATTAATCAGAAAAAAAAATAGTTTTGAAAAGTCTCTTATGATATTTTAGATTTTATAAAAATAGTTTCACATTTTTCTCCTTAATTTTCATAATTTTTAGTATTTTAATTTAGTTTTAATAGCTAAAAATTAGTTTTTAATTTTAATAAAATCCAGAAAAATCCAAAAAAATAGTTTTAATTCTAAAATAGTTTTCAAATATCATTTTTAGAGTAAAAGTAATTTTAGGCATTTTTAGGGTATAATTTAGACGTAGTTGCATTTTAATTACGTTGTATTAAGTACGTTTTAGTAATCTTGCACTTAGGATTTCCCGTAATAGATTCCCTTAATTACTTTCCCTATTCCCGTAGTTTAATAAAATCAAAATCAAACAAATCAAAACATTGAGCATTAAATTCCAAACCAAAAACGACGTTGATTCATTCACTCGCTGGGAAACGATTCGGGTTTACTAATCCGTATACACGATCACACACGGGATTTGATTTATTATTCTTTTTCCTAAAGGAATTTGAATCTATCTTCGTGATTATTTTTGATATCGATATTGAGGTTTTATCTACACACACCCTTAAGCCTTCATTATCACAGAATCAGTGTCTGAACCGTTTTAAGTTTCTTACGGTTAGTCATTCACAAGTGGCTAGCTTGTGTGAGTAAGCTTGACGTGTTTTGGCTGTGAATCAGAACCCTTGACCTCTTGCTTGACAAACATGTCCCCACCCACTATACCAAGAGTCTTTTTGTGTTTAATGTTACATTTAATTTCCATTTAAGCTCATTTTTTCTGCTAATTCTTTTTTTTCCTTCCTTTTAAGCATCTTAATTAATTGCAATCTTCGTTCGGGCTTCGTTTAGTCTTTAAATTTTTCTTTTCTTGCTTCGATGCTCCAAATAAAATTATCATTGGTCCCGTAACTGCGTCCTTCCATTCTCGTGCTCGTTTGTGTCCATTTTGTCTTTTCTTTTTTTGTCCATTTTGCAATATCCGTACTCGCACATACATAAACACAAAAACACAAATATTTAAGGCTTTAGGGGTTAGTTTTGGTCTTGTTGGTCCGTTTTGATAAAGAAAAAGGTATATGTTTTCACATATACCAAAATACCCTAGACGAGAAGATTGTCGTGTCCTCACGCAATGTAATCAACTCACGCTTTTAAAAACAAAGATTTCAATCTCTTTCTACTAAACCTATGAAAAGTAGCAAAGATTCCTCAAAACAGATTAAGAAACCCTTATTTCTAAAAACGCCCCGTTTACCTTTCATTTCTCATATAGATATTACGTTTAAGCACATTCCAATTATGAGTGACGGTTTGTTGAACTTGCATGTCGATCAATAACTCCAACATTTTTCAAAAGACATTTTTAGGATCACGGAGTAGGAAACACAACTCAGCGAGGAGTGACCATACGGATAGAATACATCGTCCCTGATTTTACACAAGTCCCCAAACTAAGCGTAAAATCGAAATCATTGTTAAATATGATTCTAGATGCTAACACTACCCATGGAAGTTACTTGTGTAATTATTGTTTGCTCCCATTTTCCTATTTTCCTCTAAATTTTTTTATTTTTGTGAGAAATGAATTTCTTCAAATTTCTCGTTTCGATAATTTTTATTCCGATAAAGATACAAAGCTAAGTCGCTAATTAGTTATCCATCTTCTCTCAAGAACCATTGTCTCAAAAATGAGGTTCACATCAAGGAATTTTTATTCACTTACATTTTTGACTTTTCCATTTTTATTTTTTTATTTTTTTTTTTTTGGACTTATACTTTTACTTATATGAGCTATGAACTACGGAGCTTCACGGGGTAATTCCAAGACCTTACACTTTTCAGAATAAAGGATCCAAGGGCCGTTACGACAGAGAGTTCCAAGACTCTAGGCTTCATGAAATGAGGCTCCCAATGGGTTAGACCAAGAACCTCACCCAATCCCGGCTATAGGTCCAAGGGCCAGCGTAAGAGGGTAGCCAAGACCTAAACGCTTACTTTTGAAATAAGGATCCAAGGGTCCGATCTCGACACCGCAGCTCATAACTTTATTTGTTACTTTTTACGAGTCCTTGATGTGTACCCAATTTTTAAAACAAATATTCTTTTAAGAAGATAAAGAACTAACTATCGTCAAAAACTCAACATCTCTAATTATTTATTAGATAGATATGGGGTGAAACAATTTTGTGGGAACAAAAAGCCATAAGTACCTTTGATGGGCTCTAAAGAGAACCAACTACTCCACGCTTAGCATCTAAAATCATAAGTAACTCTATCATTCCTCGATCTCCGCAAATTTAAAATCCCAAATAATGAGATACGCGGATGCTTAGCCGATAATTTAGATTATCTATGGTTAAGGGAACAAGCTAGGGCTCAACACGCCCGGTCAAGTCGGAATTCTATTCCTACTCTCACCAGCGGAAAGTCAACAAGGTGTCAAAACATATATTAATTTAGCAAATGCTTCGTCTAATGAAATCAAGTTATGCATATTTAAAGTCACTCAGGGAAACTTGCAAATTCTTGGCCTTGTGAGCTAGAATTCGCATTTTATAGCTTCTTTTCTAAGAGACTAGCAAACTTTTCAATCAAAAAGACTTAACAAAAGCTTCAAAAAATTTAAATTTTTCACAATTTTTGCACAATTTTTAACTTTTTTTTAAGGAAAAACGGAGTTGCACGAAAGTACACCCAAGACAAGTGCTAGCCAAAAATCTAATCGAAAGATTACCCACCCCAGACTAAAACGAAACATTGTCCTCAATGTTTAAAGGTACGGGTTCTCAACGCAAATCTAAAGCCATTGGTTAGTTATGCTAATAGATAAACGATAATCGATAAAGATTTTGGATATCGGATTTCCATAAGAGCGTCAAAACATGAAACTCGAGTGGAGAAAAGACAACTTCGAGCACGAGAGTCTTCATGTATCGAGGAAAATCCTGGACATAAACAACAACAACACGAAACACGAGAAATGGAAGAGGCTAACCTCCTCACGTCACTTATTAGAAAACATAAATAAGATAAAAGGATAAGCATGGGGTGCCTCCCACCTAAGCGCTTACTCGTTTTTGTTAAACGAGTCGCTAAATGACCTCGGTCCCCGAATTCATTTATCCTTGGGGAAACAAGCGGAAGATATACCCGTATCAAAGATGGTATCCTCACTCCGGAGGGAAAGAGAATGGGTGGGCTTCAGCACAAATGGGATAACATCTCCCAAAATCTCATAAGGTGTATCAAGAAAGAATGATCCATCATCCGGTGGTTTTGCGGGCGGACGTCGGGATGACGGATCAAAGAGAAACAACTCCATAGAAGAAGGGAGTCCATGGTAAAGAGAGGTGTTTCTTAAAGGCTCAAACATGAAGGCATCCAAGAGAGGATCCTTTTTCCAGAAAACTTTTGTTTTATGAATGTCTTCTTCGAGTATCCAGTGGTTAAAAATCTTGTCCGCGGAAAGGAACGAAATCAACGTATCATCTACGTGAAAATCCTCACGAGAAGAGGAATCACTCTCGGATAAAAAATAGTGTGGGACCTCAGTATCAACAAGCTCATTAATCGAAATCTTAACTTCCTTTTCTTTCTTTGGGTAAAATGGATCATCGTATTCTTTTTCTTCATTTTCGGAAAGAATCGAGTCGGTGGGAGCAAGTTCATCGGTGAACTCCTCAAGAAGTGAATCGATATAAGAAGAATCCTTGAGCTCGGGCTCAACTTCTTTACTTTCTTTTTCTTCCGGAGGGATATAAGAGTCCCCGTAAAGCATTTTCTCAATCAAACGAATATCTCCCTCGATATCAATATCGGCATAATCAATTTTCGGTGAAACTGAATCGCTATTCAAATAAGCATCAATTTCTTCCATGATAGAATCATCAGTTCGAGACGGTTTAGGTTCAAAAATATCATCCGGAGGGGAGTAAGAAGACGGTTCATTATATATCAATTTTTCAAGTAAAAGGATGTCCCCCTCCGGGTCAAAAGTAGCATCATCAATCTTAACGGGAATCGAGTCATCGTTAATATAAGCATCGATCTCTTCCCAAATGGAGTCACTTTCCGTAGTGAGAGACGGGGAAGAGTCGGAAAGTTCCAAAATTTTAGAGGATGGAGTGGGATTGCCACTCAAAGAAAACTCGACGTTCTTAAGTTCAACACAAAAAACAGAAAGTGGAGGTGGGACAAGTGGTGTGCTCTTAGAGCTAGCATTTTCCACCACTACCGTTGTAGTCTCCTTTTCTAATTTCTTCTTTTGCTCAGCACATATCGTCGATAAACTCTTAACCGTAAAACGTGAAAGGCTCATATCAATTCTCGATGGTTTAGGCCCAACTTTTTGAACCACCGGAGGTTGGACGTTTTTGGTTCTTCCGTTATTAGTAGGAATTCCCGGGTCTTTTGTCACCTCGGTGTCATTAATTTTGGCCACATCATATTGGTTGGTTAGAGATTTAGAAGTATTGTTAACGTTAAACGTGACGGCTTCTTTTCCAACTCGTAAAGTGATTTCTCCTTCATACACATCAATCAACGCATGGCCCGTCCTTAAGAAACATCTTCCGAGAATAAGGGGTACTCGAGGGTCGGCATCAAAATCTACTACAACAAAATCTGCGGGGAAATCAAACTTCCCCACTTTAACAAAAACATCCTCGGCTATACCGATTGGTTTTGTCGTAGTACGGTCGGCTAGCTCGAGGGTCATACATGTTGGGGTAAGTGGGGGTAATGAAAGCTTTTCGTAGATCGATTTTGGCATCAAATTAATACTCGCGCCAAGATCAGCCAAGGCGGAGCACTGAATAATTCCTTGAAAATCGCACGGAATGAGAAACTTGCCGGGGTCACCTAACTTTTCAGGAAGTTTCTTGAGAATAACCGCCGAACAATTCTCATTCAAAGACGTTTTGCCAAATCCACAATTTTCTCTTTGTTACTTAATAATCCCTTTAGTGTCGAAACAAACTTAGGCATGAGAAGAAGAGCATCCCGAAGCTAATTTTCAAGTGAAGATCTTGAAATATTTGAAAGAATTTTTCCATTTGAAGATTTGCTTGTTCGCGTTGCTTTTGATCATTCATCCTTGACGAGTACGGAAGTGTTGTTTTTGTTAGTCTTTTCAAAGACTAACCGGAGCATCCTTAGGCTCAGACGTCCGGACAACCTGGTTGGACATTCTCGTACTCCCTTATTAGTAGGAAGCATCGGGTCCTTTGTCACCCCGGTTCACGGCCTACCACACGAGGTGGAGAAGAAGAAATAATGGTAGGAGCCGCGGTCCATCGTAAGCAACACCACTTTGGGTAGTGATCGCTTTCATGTCACCTCTCGGGTTTGGAATCGTATTACTCGGAAGAGTACTAGAACCCGATGGTTGAGAATAAGAAGTAGAAGCTTGATTGGCTTGAAAGAAACTAGCTATCATATTCCTCATTTCACTCATCTGCTTGTTACTCGTAGCTTCCATTTCTCTTTTGAAATCAGTCCTCATGCTGGTAATTTGAGTTTGCAAATTTTTAATGGTATTATCGGAGTTCTTTATGTAAGTTAAAAAATCATTATTCGGAGCAGCTTGATGAGGTGGTTGATAAGGTTGTTGAGGAGGTTGTTGATAAACTTGAGGTGGAGGAGCTTGGTAGTTTTGATTACCATGATTGAGATTAGCTGTCACACCCCCAAATTACCTGTTTTGCAGTGGAATGGAATTCCTGGGGATTGACTGTCATAGCATCACAATCACAGTTATATTGAACGACCTAAAGTGTCGTTTTAGAAACACATCATTTGATATTTATATAAAACATACAGAGTTACAAGATAGGTCCCAAAAGTTGATAAAGTTTGCGGAAAATAAGTTTATTGCAAGTCCAAACGATGTTTTGAAAAGAAAACCATAATATACAATGATATGTGTCGACGCCGTGACACTATGAGGTTCCTTATTCGTGCTATGATGCTAATGTCTTAATTACCTAAAAATACATTGCTAAAACGGTCAACACAAAGGTTGGTGAGAAATCATAGGTTTATGAAAAATAATTTATAAGACCACACAAGTATAGACCATATATGACAAACATGCCACATAAAAATGTTACAATTGCTATAAGTCCATGACACCAAACTAGATCGATCATGATGTTCCCCCCAACAGAGTGTTTGCCAAACAACTCAAATAATGATATTAAATGAAATGCATCCGTTTAACCAGTTGGAATCCACCAACCCGGATGGAGGAGTCACCCTCGATAGATCTATCCACTCACCATCGCTTCTATGAAATTAACGGTTCATGTTATATAATGGGGACATTCAATTGGCATGAGGTAACTTAAGCAATGTAATGAATTTGATATACTTGGTATCGTAATAAAAATAATGTGCAATGTATTATCCCCCGTAGGTTTGAAAATAAGTATAAACGTATACAACGGGGCTATGAAAACTCACTTGATGAATTGATGCGATGACAAAAGTGTGTACACCGAAATGTAGCGTGAATCTCAAAACTTGACCTATTATGAATGATATGATTCGTAATAAGTTATGATGTAATGTTATGCATGCAATTCGGATGATATCTATACCACTTATGAATTTTTGAAAATAATTCTTTTCGTCGATAAATAATCTTTTTACGTCTTGACCATTTTTAAATTACTCCACATGTAATTACGTTGAAATGATATCCGACGATAATCATTTAGTGATTTATTAAGAAATTATAACTTTTCGTCGTAAAATAATGTTGTTGAAATATTCATGAAAGTGACAAAACGGCCTCTAAAAGCAAGTCGTAAAATGGTGCACATTGAGTATTAGGAAACGTACTCAATGGTTTTGGTAAGTTTGTTTCATTATCTCAAAGTTTTAGTACATGAGTTTCCATCCTAGAGGTCTCGAACATAAAGAAAAATATAGGTTAAGTATGGTACTTGTGTCCCAAAATATAGTTTAAGGATGGTTTTCGGCAAAGTTTAAGTTACCGTAATTTATTCATTACACTAGTCAAACGGTCGGATATTTTGGAAAATATACTTGGCAAACTTACTTTTACTAGAAGACATCACTTTATAAAAAGTTCTACATCATTGTTAAAAACGTCCTCCAACTTGTTGCCGTAATACTTGCCTATTAGAAATTTAATAGTTTTTCTTATATATTAAAGTTACGACAACTTTTTGTAAACGTGTATAATTTAATCGTTACAAACCGCTTACGTTTTATATGTCCTTAGCTTTGTATCAAAGTACACTAATATATTTTTGATAAGTCGACATAATTTATAACGCCTAAGTTTCATTTTTGACTCGCATACAAAATAAATATAACATGCTGAAATTTCCAGAAAATTATAGTTTTCGTCGCCAACTTGAAAAATTCATAACTTCTTCGTTATAGCTCGGTTTTAACCTGCCGCCACGTTTTCATTTTAAAGTGTATTTTCTAAATATCTAGGCCAAAAATTTTTACTTACTGTCGAATTTTCCAGATTTTAAAAATAAGGACAGACCCTTTTGCAAACTTGTCGAAATGAGTTTTTCTCGCGCCAAACCTATTCTAACCCATTCAAAACAACTCCGAAGCTATTCTAATCCTACCATACACCTTCTTAGGGTGTCATGGGTTCCTAGACATCACCAAGAGTGATTTATAGCAAGGAGTAATTATAGGATGACAAATATATATATACTCTTAAAATCAATGAAAAAGTGGTGTAAACCTCATGAGACTTGCATGTTTTCTCAAGTAAAATGAAATGAACATAATAATAAATATGAAATATGATGATGATTATGGATGCTTACTAGTAACTTGATGAGGTTTATGGACAATGGATTTTTCCTAATCACCCTAGGTTTTTATTGCAAAACCTTAATAACAAGTGATACTAGAGTGTAAAAATCTTGATTAGAAAATTTTATGATGATCCTTCTCTTGGTCCTTGTGGTTTCCGGTTTTGGAGACGAAGAGAGGAAGGGGAAATGTTGATTTTTACTTTGTGAAATAAGGTGAAGTGTATGTGTTAGTGTGAAGTAAAATAAGATATACTTAGTAGAGATATTTAGGCAAAATTCATACATGACTCACCCCTTGTGTCGACAAGGGGTGTTAGTCATTTCTTTGTTATATATATTTTTTTTTAATTATGTATAAGAGTAATTAGATGTAAGTTACTTGAAGACTTGTGGTAAGTTAAATACACATTTGAGTATTTAGGGTAGCGTTAGATAAAAATAACTTTTAACGGGTCAAGATAAAATATATTAAGGTCATAAAAATTATAAAAATACATTTCTTGCAAAATTTGAGTGAAATAATAATTATCGTGTAGTTTTTAAGAAAAACGTCGTAATTATATAAATATAACAATTTAGATACAAAATAAATTTAAAACACTGGGTAAACTCATAATATTATTTTTATAAACTTAATATGAGTATAAAAATATATTGGGATAATTTTTGAAAGTAACGGATCAATTGTTCAAAATAATTAATTACGCGATAACGTTTATTTAATATGAAATTATACGGTTAATGTAAAATGCAAAACCATGCATGAACTAATATGATGATAATGATGCTAATGATATGTAGACCAAACTTAGTCTATATGGAATGTCCTTCATGATTATTTATGAATTCACAGCTAAACCATTACGGTTACGTGAATTTGATGCTCGTAAACCTAGTTTACGATAAATGATAAATGATGAAGCATGAGTAATGTTTTGAAATAATGACCTGAAAATACGAGTTGTCACATTAGCTCCCCGGTTTTGATTGTAAGATTGGTTTTTGTTAATACAAATAATCCGTAAAACGTTTATTTATATTTTACGATCTTCTAATGTTTTGTCGATAACAAAAGTAAAATCATTTTAACGAAACAAATAGAGTACGTAAATAGTTTGAGTTAATAGTTTTCTAACACACTTACGCTTTCACATAAAACACTAAAACAAGTATAAGTGATTTTATGATTTAGATACATATGTACAACAACTAGTGTTTACATATTGGGTTAAACATATACTTAAACTAAGTATACTAAAATGGGTAAAAACTAAGTGTATACTAAATGGGTAAAATACTAGCAAATGGTTTTGACCCACAACCCATGGTTTTATATATACCACTTAACCAAGTTCATTGTATCTAGAAAGAAAACCATGGATCAACCCATAACCCATGACCCATGACCCATAACCAAAAATACCCATGGGCAAAGAGGAGCGGACCACGGATCTCTTAGTTTATAAACCACCTTATTAGGACCTCCATAGTCATCACTTTCATCCCAACTTTCAGCTCTTGCAAACTCTTGAAATCATCTCATCCTAGGATGGTCTTCTACTTCCATTCCTTGATCACTCTTAGCTTGCGAGGTCCTATCTTGCTTTGTATTGCCTGGAGGCTTTGACATGCATGCCTTAGTGTCGCTGATTACTCCTGTAGAGGGAACGATGGGAACATTAGTTGGTTTCACTACTTTCTGCATTCCTGGTCTAGAAGTGCTGGGATCTGAAGTACTAGGAGGCACATCAAAGGACACTTGCTTGACTTTGGGCATAGAGCAAGGCATAACTACTCTATCTTTATTGGTACCAAATTTAGGACATATAGTTATTAGGCATTCTAACAGCTCCTGAGATTGTTTGGTATATAAGCATGCATCCTTAATCGCACTATTAAGTGGTTTCTCTATCTTATCCTCTTCAACAATCTCTCGGAGACATTCTAGACTATCCTTAAGGTACGAAAAATATGTTTGACGTGCAAGTTCATTATTCCTAAAATGAGGTGGAATGTACTTCACAGTCATAGCATATTTAGCACAAGCAGGCACCTTTGGTGCGTACTCACAATTGGTGATTGGCACTTTCCCTTTACCCTGACTCTTCAGATTCTCAATTTCATTTTGCAAAGAAGTTAACTTTTCGTTGTTCTTGTCACGAGTGACTTTAATTGATTCATATAACTCTTTGAAATGCAATCTAACCTTTTCATTTTCCGCTAGAAAACATTCATTTTCATGTTGTAATCCATTAATGATGTTTTGAAGATGAAAATTCTGAGAGTTCTGATAATCGAGAGGAAGAGGCATTTGGGAGCCAGTCACATCATTCTTTTCACACTTTAATTGTGAAATTTGGGTTTTCAATCTTTTGATCGTGTTACAATAAGCTCGAATTTGTTCATCACGTTTGCTAATTTCAAAAACTGTATCAAACTCAGGAACATCCGAGGATGTCTTGGCATTTGAGGTTTTAACATTTTCTTTTAGATGTTGATATTTTAATTGCAAAGCAAGATGTTCAACTTCCAATTTAGAAAAATGTTTGACCAAGTTATCATGATCATCTTGTTCTATTTTCTCATACAATTTTGAATTTGTAGACTCAAGCTCAATGACACGATCATGGGAAACTTTCAAGGCAACAGATAATTCATGAAATTGAGAAGCAGAGATAGAATAATTTGTAACAGTATAGAACACATCCTGAGCAACACATCTAGAAATCAAGTTATCATTTAAGATATGCAGATTTTTCCTCTCAATTTCATTACTTTTAAGCTCACGTTCATAATCTTTGACCTCAATTTCCATTTCATTAAACACCTTTTTCATTTATTTAATCTCTATATCAATGCCCTTTTGAAGACTCTCAAATTGTTCTTTTAGTAGTTTAAAGAAAGGCATGACCTCAGTTAAATTACATTCTTTAGGTTGCTCAAAACCCTTTCCCTTCAAGAATCCCTGGTGTAATTTTTCTTACATGTTTTATCAAAATCAACAAATAATTGATAAACCACATATAGGCTTATTAAGGTCTTGCTTTGAGTCGAAGGGTTCGGGCACTAAATGCATAGGTGTATTTAGGGGATACACAGTGGCTGGAGGCATTTTCCTACAAGGAGGATTCTTCTCAATAAGATCATCGATTTTTTGTTTATCCAAATCTTTCTTCCAGAATACTTGCTCAGGGGTTAATAGAGTTTGAGGTTTAAACTTATTCAAGGCTATCCAATTTTCTTTAGTGTAATCGTGGGATTTAAGCGTTATATTATGCTTTATACACCAAGGATCATTAAACTTCTTTGCCATTTCTAATTTTCTATCCTCTTCAGTGCTTCCTATACATGATGGTGTTTGCCTAGACTTAAGAATCTCATTACCATCATAGACAACCTTTTGAGCAGCTCTAGCTAATTTACCTTACTCGGGATTGGGTTCCTCTACAAGGGGAATACTATGTTTACCGCTTAAGACTCTATGCTTAGTGATCATGTGAGCAGTCTGAATGGTGTTCCCTTGTATGTACAGTTTGTTTTCAAGTTTGTTTTTCAAAGTTTTTAGGTTGGAAAAGTCATTTGAAAGTTTTGATTCCTTAGCAGTAAATTGTTGTTTAAGCACTTTTACATTTTCTTGAAGTTCTTGCTTTTGCTTAACAGTTTTATTGAGCTTTTCATGTAAGGAGTTTAACTCTTGTTTTAACATTTCTTCCCTAAAATTACTTTTTCTAATAATTGTACGTATTTGGTTATCCATCTCCTACTCACGGGTAGTCAGTTCAAATTTAGCACGCTGTTCATATATGGCAACTTGTTCTTTATAGGCATTTAGTTCAGAGGTTATGGAATCGTCAGGAGCACATGCAGTGTATTCATCAAAAATATAGTCATCCTTGACTGCAGAAGATGCATCACTTGGTACAATTTCACCTTCATCTTGTTTCACATATTGATCATATGGGACAACATTGCTATTACCCATATTTTCAATATTTAATTCAATGATTTCAGCTGATTGTACTTTTGTCGGGGAATCTTTTGCCCATCAATATCATCGTATAATTTTAATACCTCTGATATGATCGATTCCTTGGATAGATCGGGCTCGTTGTGGTGAAGAGACCTGTGGAGAGACCATTGGTGAAATGCTAGCCATGAAGATGGTCTGGGCAGTTGGTTCATCGTCGACATCAGAGTCAAATGCATCACGGCCTGCAACTTGAAATGCATTGGGATTGTTCGACCCATACCCTACACCGGCCGTTCATCCACATCACCATCATAAGTTTTGGCAATTCTCTCAGGTAGGAACATCAATTCTTCCTCATTCAACACGGCTCCACTATCTTGAGCTTGCACTAGTAGCATTTTGTCCCTGAATTACTCTGCATTTTGTGGACGTTTTGGAAGAGTGCAGTTCCTTGCTATGTGTCCTTCTCCACCACAGTTGTAGCACTTGATTGGTTTTCCTTGTCCCTGGGCCATGTTCCTTCCACGATTCTGATTACCCACATATCCTCCACCTATAGCAGCATTTCCATAACCACCACCAACCCCAACATTTCTTTGCTCATTATGTAGAAGATAAGCATTCTCGCTTCCCTCGCACGCTTTTTTTTGCACAACTACCCTTCCATCTTTAACCGTAGCATAATTGTGAAGGTTAGAAGCGCTCAGATGATTGTTAGTGGGTGGGGTAAAGTCAGTGTTTTGCTTAACCATTAGAGCCACTTGATGAGCAAATTGTTCCATGAATGAGTCCGGGCTTATAACTGGATCCGAATAAGTTTGTGATTACCATCCCCGTGAGGTATGACTTGTGATGCTTTGGTGGTTATTCCTACATTAGTGTAGAATGTTGTTGAATCATTGAAGAACTTGCATCACCGCGATCGTATTAAACTTTTCCATGATCATTCGTTCTAATGCAGCATGCTTCTCATTTTGGAGAAAATAAGCGCATATTGCTCGTAATTGGTGTTCCTTAATCCTTTGTTCAGCTTGACTGCGGGACAAATTTGTGCCATCGTGATTCATGTTGTTCGAAACTTTGAATTGAGCTGGATATTTGGCATTGTCATTTTGATATTTCTCATATCATTCACAAGTTTGTGGAATCTCACATAATATTCAAGAACACTTTCCCCGTTTCATTCTAAAGTTCTCCAAGTCAATACAACTGAGACTTGTCTTCCTTAGTCAATTCGCACCCGCAGAGAAGCATCTTAACATTGTCCCATACATTTTAGCTTTAGTGTTGTGATTGATCAACTTGTAAATGTCCTTAGGTAAACCATGAAGTATAATGTTTGAAGCCTCATGTTCCAGATCGTATCTCCTCTTCTCCTTATCATCAAGCTCTTCAACATCTTTGGTCTATCCAATCCTAATATAACCGAACCATCGCCAGCAGCTTTTTAAGGATATCTCTGGTGGTTTTAATTTGATATGGTCCTTCATCAATTGACTTAAGGATGTTAACCCCATTTTCCTTTCCTAAGCAAGAGATACCGATTCTTTGAGCCCACGAGTCATAATCGGTTCTATCCAGATGGGAGGACTAGTATCGGATCCCCGCACTTAACGTCATCGTTGCGGAAGAAGTGATTGTAGACATTGATTCTTAGGAAAGAGATCAATAATGAGAAGTGTGTAGTATATGGGTAACTCAAACGTTAGTTTGAGCACCGAGATCGCTCCAAACGAGGGTTGAATGGAATTTCCAACTCACGCGTCGCGATTATCTGATTTGAATGTGTTAAAAAGGATTTTGAGGATTTCTAAACTACGCAAGCAAAATAATAAAAAGGCATATAAATCGACTAATCCTAAGGTGCAAACAAGTAATCTCAATTAAGAACGTAAATAGAACTAAAGACGTAAATTACTTTATGCTAAAAAAACGTATTCTAAAATGCAAATTAATCTATTTTAACCCCTAAAAGTGATCTAATATTTTTTACAACTAAAATGTGATTTAAAATTATCTAAAATTTAAAACTATATTTAATTAATTTATTTGGTTTTTTGATTTTGGATTTTTGAAAATAGCGAAATATTTTTTGTTTTTTTTTGACTTTAATTTTTTTTTTTTAAGAGATTTTCTTTTAAAAACTAATTTAACTAATTAAAGTTTAAACTAAAATTTAAATGACAAACTACAACTAGTGACGATTATATTAAGCTAAGAGAATGATACTAAAAAGACTTAACAAGCATCATACCTAAAATTAAACGAGCGGTAAACTAAGAATCTAAGCTAAAAAAAAGTAAGAGAATAGAACGCGATGATGAAACGAGAGGAATAAAACCACCCGATCTTATAAGCACAAATTAATATAAAAGTTTACAACTTTATTAATCTTATCCACTAATTAGTAAGTAAAGTTTAAAACTTTATTCACCAACAAGCTTAAAATTACTAAAGCTTCAAACTTTATGTATTAAAATGCTTAAAGACCCTTAAGCTCCGCCTTAGCGTAGATTGGGATTACACAAGCAAAATCAAAACTTTAAGGGTTAGCACAATTATATAAATATAAACTTTTATAATAAAGAGCTAAAATAAAAGATAAACTAATCTTAATAAATCAAATCTTAACCACCAAACTCTCACAAGGAGATATGTTTCCACAAAAACTAATTTGGTTATTAAGGTTAAGATTTAAAATATAAGATTTTTTTTAATAATAGAAAGGAAATAAATCAAGGAAAAATATCAAATGAACTCCAAAATTCCAAATATTTTTAGAAACATTAGAAAACCGATAGAAGCTCACGTAAAACTTTTTTAGAATTTTCGGAATTAAATACGTATTTTTTTCGATTTTTATGTTAAAAATAGCAAATAAATCAAAATAAATAGTAAACTAGTTTAAAAAAATATGAAAAATTCACACTATCTTAAGAAAACTATAAGAAGCTACCGAAATTTAAAAAATATTTTTTTGACGCTTTTTTCTATTTTTTTAAATGAAATTCAAAACAGCTTTTTAGAGAAAAGGACAAATGCTTTTGATTTTTAAAAAATATTAAAACAACTCAGAAAAATACGAAAATTTTATGACGAAAATAAAATATATTTTTGGATTTTTGTAAAAAAGACAAGATTTTTAGAGACTTTTTACTATTTTTAAGCTAAATAAAACAATAAAAACGTAAACTTTAATAAAAATAAGCAATAAAAAAAACTAAACTTTTATAAAAATATAAATATGATATGTTGAGCTTGTGCACGGAGCGTATAAAATACACTCACACAATCTTGCTATAACTCAACTCTTCATGGCATATTTTTATAAAAAGTTTTATAAAAATAAAAGGAAATAAAAAAGATTAAGAGATGAGAAAATAAAAAAGATGCAAAGATAATAAATAAGATGAACTAACTTGCAAGAAATAAATAAAACTTTTATAAGCATAAAAATTACAAGAGTTTGGGTACAAAAATAAATAAAAGAGATGATTAAAATGAGGTGAAGGGGTGGGTATTTATAAACCCACAAGTTACACTTTGGCCCCTACTAGGGTTTTACAAATTTTCATTAAAGCCCCTAAACTATTTAGATCTTGGTATAAAAATCCCTTCACAAAACTTGTCCTCCAAGTTGAAATATACTTAAGTGTTGTATTTTTGCTTGCTCTTGGACTTCGTGGTTATGCAATGGCTTGCCTCTCGATTTGGACTTCAGCTGGGCTTGTAGATAGGAATGCACTTGGGCTTCATGGAGCAAAGCACTGGTCTCGCTTGGGCCTCACAAGGTGGCCTTTTGGCTTGTGGACTGACTGTGGATAGTACCGGCTTGAACATCATGGGCTTCACAATTAAGTGATGTAAAAAATTATCAAACCATTTTGTCATTAGTGATTAGAACTTAGTGCTAAAACACATACCTTATCATCAAAATAAAACCAAAATAACCAAGAAAGAGCCGTTATTGCTAATATTTGTGGTTTTGAGTTTGTGCTTGTGTGTGTATGGATATGTAAAAACACGCAAAAAGGTACCAAATCGACATAAACCGAGCACTGAGATCAAGAGAGCTTAAGCCGTTTCCGAGAGCAAAATTGAGCAATTATGAAGATTTTATTCTCCAAGGATGATTTTTGGAAGTTTTAATCAAGTTAGAAGAATTGGCAAAAATGGCCCCTCAACTTTGAGTTTTGGCGTAAATGGCCCCTAAGATTCAAATGTTGCAAATTCAACCTTGGTTTATTTGAAGATTGACAAATTCAGTCCTTTGAAGATAATTTCAGAATTACATATTTGGTCCCTATGGTTACTCTTGGATAAATCTACTAGTCCAAATCCAATCCTATATATATGTCCATTATCCATTTCACATAGCCACGGCCCAATTCAAAATCCTATAACCCGGTCCATTAAACCAATTTCCCGTCTTCCCTTTAATAATCCCATCTAACCCACTTACCCGGTTATTTTACCCATTCCCATTTAACCCAACCAACCCACAATCAAATTATAATAAATAAATCCAAACGCCGCCTTCGCCCCCAAACCCAACACCACCATTTACCCACACCCAAACATCAAACCTCGTACTAGCATCTTATCAACCTTCTAGAACCACCGACTTGTCGATAGTCGCTACGTGGACAGCTTGTAGCTATATCATTGGCCAAACACCTCATCAAAGGATTTGAGCTCTAATTGGTTAAGGTGACAATGGATTGATTGTGTGGCTCAAAATTGCTTCTAGGCTCTTCCAATGAAGGATCCAAGACCTGAATTCAGCTATAAATAGACCTCTTGGCTCACAAAGGATAGTGTGCAATTCCTAGTTTTCATTTTAGCTTATTGTTATTTTATTTCAGAGTTTCTAAATATTGTCTTAAGCTTTTATTGAATTCTCAATTTCTTGTAATCCTTCCTCGCTTTAATAAAAGTTCCAAGTTTTTAGATTTTATCTTGCATTTCCTATTTAAAGTAATCAATAAGCTTATTTGAATAATGGAGTAGACTCATTTCAGCTTATTATAGCTTTATTGAGCTTATATTGCACTCTCACTTTCCACTTAACTCATTTACATTCACAAAATTCCGGTCAACAAAAGTCAACTGTGGTGACAAATTGCGTAAAATGGTTAATGGTTGATTGTGATAATGGATCTGGGTTGAGTTGATGATATATGGGTTAGGTTTAGAGGTTCTAGTGCGGTTTGCCATTGTGGCGGACCTCTTGTAAGTGAAAGCTTGTTCTCATTTGTAGCTTATTAAACAGTGGTAGTATCATTTCCATTAGATCGCTTATAATATTGCTTGTTGTCGCCTTATTAGATGTGTTTCAAAGATATTGGATCTGCTTTTAATGATAGAATAGATCTTAGTTTGTGTTTTAACTTTGATAAATTGCATAACTGCCTAAAAGGAGTGTTTGGTTTAGCTTAAAAACGTGATAGAGGTTTAATCATAGTAGTAGTTCCTTTGGTTTAGGCTTGTCTTAGTGTATTGCATTCATCTCAGTCATTTAATTGCATCAAAACACAAAAGGTCAAAAATCATAAGTCCAATGTCTTGATCTCAAAACTGTTGAAACCATTTGCTAAAATCTGTCATATAGGTGTAGAAGTTAATACACTAGCTTGCTATAGTTTCATTTCAACATATTTCATTCATCGTCCAACATTTGATTTCAAATCTCGATAAGTCAAAATTTCAAATTGCTTTTTCAAAAGTCAAAACTCATCAAACCAGCTTTGCAAAACTTTCTAGATTTTTCATGGACTCAATTCTGGTTTAAATCAAGTGAAATTTTGGATTAAATAACTTCAATTGGTCAAGAATTCAAATCTTATTTTTGTCAAATTTTTGGACATTATCTTAATCACTCAATCGATGTTCAAAATCGCTATTTTCTCTGCTCACACTCGGATGTAATGAGTGTGAAAATGTAAATTGCAACCTTTGCATTGTACTCATTTCAAAGAGTTGTCTCTAATTGGTTTAATTGTAACTTGCTAGGTGGTCTTAAGGACTGCTTATTTGGTTTTCACATTAGATCTTCTAATAAGCCTGTGCATAAGCTCAAACCTAGGGGTTAGAAACTGATTTGCTTAACTAGTCAGTTTGCTTAAACCATTAAGCAAAGACTTGTAGCTTGTTAGGATTAGGTATAGTTAGTTGATATTAGCTTATTCTAGCATAACTTAGCCTCTGTCACTGTTTGGTAGCTTATTTCACTAGTTTGCTTATTCTCTTTAGCTTATTTCACAATTGTTAGTACTACAGCTTCAATATCTTATACACAAGCATCATATTTTATATTTTTCATAGATTTAGATTAATAATTTAGAATTTTCCTGAGTTTTTCATAATTTTTGGTCATTGTTAGCTATTTTCTCAATTTAAAATAGTTTTTAGTCACTTTTAATTAGCTTTTATTGCAAATAATTAAGAAAAAGTTCAAAAAAATAATTTTTCAATTTTCTCAGTTTTATAAAAATATAAAAAGCATAAAAAAGATTTTTCCTTATTTTTCCCCTTTTATTTGGTATTTTTCACTATTTAAATTAGATTAAAATAGTTTTAAATTAGTAGAAAATAGGAAATTAATCAGAAAAAAAAAATAGTTTTGAAAAGTCTCTTATGATATTTTAGATTTTATAAAAATAGTTTCACATTTTTCTCCTTAATTTTCATAATTTTTAGTATTTTAATTTAGTTTTAATAGCTAAAAATTAGTTTTTAATTTAATAAAATCCTTAAAAATCCAAAAAAAAATAGTTTTAATTCTAAAATAGTTTTCAAATATCATTTTTAGAGTAAAAGTAATTTTAGGCATTTTTAGGGTATAATTTAGACGTAGTTGCATTTTAATTACGTTGTATTAATGCTTTTAGTAATCTTGCACTTAGGATTTCCCGTAATAGATTCCCTTAATTACTTTCCCTATTCCCATAGTTTAATAAAATCAAAATCAAACAAATCAAAACATCGAGCATTAAATTCCAAACCAAAACGACGTTATAATTCACGCCTCGTTGAAACGACGGGTTGTCTAATCCGTATACACGATCACACACAGGATTTGATTTATTATTCTTTTTCCTAAAGGAATTTGAATCTATCTTCGTGATTATTTTTGATATCGATATTGAGGTTTTATCTACACACACCCTTAAGCCTTCATTATCACGAATCACCGAACCGCTTTAAGTTTCTTACGGTTAGTCATTCACAAGTGCTACTTGTGTAGCAGTTGACGTGTTTTACGTAATCGTAACCTTGACCTCTGCTTGACAAACATGTCCCCACCCACTATACCAAGAGTCTTTTTGTGTTTAATGTTACATTTAATTTCCATTTAAGCTCATTTTCTCGCTAATTTTTTTTCCTTCCTTTTAAGCATCTTAATTAATTGCAATCTTCGCTCTGCTTAGTCTTTAAATTTTTCTTTTCTTGCTTCGATGCTCCAAATAAAATTATCATTGGTCCCAGAACCTCGTGCTCTTCCATTTCGTGCTCGCTTGTGTCCATTTTGTCTTTTCTTTGTCCATTTTGCAATATCCCAGCTCTGACATACATAAACACAAAAAAAACACAAATATTTATGGCTTTAGGGGTTAGTTTTTGGTCTTGTTGGTCCGGTTTTGATAAAGAAAAAGGTATATGTTTTCACATATACCAAAATACCCCAGACGAGAAGATTGTCGTGTCCTCACGCAATGTAATCAACTCACGCTTTTAAAAACAAAGATTTCAATCTCTTTCTACTAAACCTATGAAAAGTAGCAAAGATTCCTCAAAACAGATTAAGAAACCCTTATTTCTAAAAACTTCCGCTTACCTTTCATTTCTCATATAGATATTACGCTTAAGCACATTCCAATTATGAGGATGGTTTGTTGAACTTTCATGTCGATCAATAACTCCAACATTTTTCAAAAGACATTTTTAGGATCACGAAGTAGGAAACACAACTCAAGCGAGGAGGACCATACGGATAGAATACATCGCCCCGATTTTACACAAGTCCCCAAACTAAGCGTAAAATCGAAATCATTGTTAAATATGATTCTAGATGCTAACACTACCCATGGTAGTTACTTGTGTAATTACCTTTTGCTCCCATTTTCCTATTTTCCTCTAGAATTTTTTATTTTTGTGAGAAATGAATTTCTTCAAATTTCTCGCTTTATAATTTTATCCGATAAAGATACAAAGATAAGTCGCTAATTAGTTATCCATCTTTTCTCAAGAACCATTGTCTCAAAAATGAGGTTCACATCAAGGAATTTTTATTCACTTACATTTTTGACTTTTCCATTTTTATTTATTTATTTTTTTTTTTTTGGACTTATACTTTTACTTATATGAGCTATGAACTACGGAGCTTCACGGGGTAATTCCAAGACCTTACACTTTTCAGAATAAAGGATCCAAGGGCCGTTACGACAGAGAGTTCCAAGACTCTAGGCTTCATGAAATGAGGCTCCCAATGGGTTAGACCAAGAACCTCACCCAATCCCGGCTATAGGTCCAAGGGCCGGCGTAAGAGGGTAGCCAAGACCTAAACGCTTACTTTTGAAATAAGGATCCAAGGGTCCGATCTCATTAATCGCAGCTCATAACTTTATTTGTTACTTTTTACGAGTCCTTGATGTGTACCCAATTTTTAAAACAAATATTCTTTTAAGAAGATAAAGAACTAACTATCGTCAAAAACTCAACATCTCTAATTATTTATTAGATAGATATGGGGTGAAACAATTTTGTGGGAACAAAAAGCCATAAGTACCTTTGATGGGCTCTAAAGAGAACCAACTACTCCACGCTTAGCATCTAAAATCATAAGTAACTCTATCATTCCTCGATCTCCGCAAATTTAAAATCCCAAATAATGAGATACGCGGATGCTTAGCCGATAATTTAGATTATCTATGGTTAAGGGAACAAGCTAGGGCTCAACACGCCTGGTCAAGTCTAATTTATTCCTACTCTCACCAATGAAAGTCAACAAGGTATCAAAACATATATTAATTTAGCAAATGCTTCGTCTAATGAAATCAAGTTATGCATATTTAAAGTCACTCAGGAAAACTTGCAAATTCTTGGCCTTGTGAGCTAGAATTCGCATTTTATAGCTTCTTTTCTAAGAGACTAGCAAACTTTTCAATCAAAAAGACTTAACAAAAGCTTCAAAAATTTAAAATTTTTCACAATTTTTGCACAATTTTTAACTTTTTTTAAGGAAAACGGAGTTGCACGAGTACCAAGACGCAGTGCTAGCCAAAAATCTAATCGAAAGATTACCCACCCCAGACTAAAACGAAACATTGTCCTCAATTTTAAAGGTACGGTTCTCAACGCAAATATAAAGCCATTGGTTAGTTATGCTAATAGATAAACGATAATCGATAAAGATTTTGGATATCGGATTTTCAAGAAAGCGCCAAAACATGAAACTCGAGTGGAGAAAAGACAACTTCGAGCACGAGAGTCTTCATGTATCGAGGAAAATCCTGGACATAAACAACAACAACACGAAACACGAGAAATGGAAGAGGCGAACCTCCTCACGCCACTTATTAGAAAATATAAATAAGATAAAAGGATAAGCATGGGTGCCTCCCACGGCCATCAGTTTTTGTTAAACGAGTCGCTAGCCCGACTCGTCCCCTAATTCATTTGTCCTTGGGGAAACAAGCGAAGAGATACCCGTATCAAAGATGGTATCCTCATTCGAGGAAAGAGAATGGGTGGGTCAAAGACAAATGGGATAACATCTCCCAAAATCTCATAAGGTGTATCAAGAAAGAATGATCCATCATCCTGGTTTTATGGCGGACGCCGGATGACGGATCAAAGAGAAACAACTCCATATAAGAAGGGAGTCCATGGTAAAGAGAGGTGTTTCTTAAAGGCTCAAACATGAAGGCATCCAAGAGAGGATCCTTTTCCGAAAACTTTGTTTTATGAATGTCTTCATGAGTATCCTGGGTTAAAAATCTTGTCCCCTAAAAAGGAACGAAATCAACGTATCATCTACGTGAAAATCCTCACGAGAAGAGGAATCACTCTGATAAAAATATATGGGACCTCAGATCAACAAGCTCTAATCGAAATCTTAACTTCCTTTTCTTTCGTAAAATGGATCATCGTATTCTTTTTCTTCATTTTCGAAAGAATCGAGGTGGGGAGCAAGTTCATCGGTGAACTCCTCAAGAAGTGAATCGATATAAGAAGAATCCTTGAGCTCGGGCTCAACTTCTTTACTTTTTCTTCCGAGGGATATAAGAGTCCCCGTAAAGCATTTTCTCAATCAAACGAATATCTCCCTATATCAATATCGGATAATCATTTCTGGTGAAATCAATCGCTATTCAAATAATCTTCAATTTCTTCCATGATAGAATCATCAGTTCGAGACGGTTTAGGTTCAAAAATATCATCCGGAGGGGAGTAAGAAGACGGTTCATTATATATCAATTTTTCAAGTAAAGGATGTCCTCCGTCAAAAGTAGCATCATCAATCTTAACGAATCGAGTCATCAATATAAGCATCATCTCTTCCCAAATGGAGTCACTTTCCTAGTGAGAGACGGGAAGAGTCGGAAAGTTCCAAAATTTTAGAGGATGGAGTGGATTGCCACCAAAGAAAACTCGACGTTCTTAAGTTCAACACAAAAACGAAAGTGGAGGTGGGACAAGTGGTGTGCTCTTAGAGCTAGCATTTTCCACCACTACCGTTGTAGTCTCCTTTTCTAATTTCTTCTTTTGCTCAAGACATATCGTCGATAAACTCTAACCGTAAAACGTGAAAGGCTCATATCAATTCTCGGTTTAGGCCCAACTTTTGAACCACCTGAGGTTGGACGCTTTTGGTTCTTCCGCTATTAGTAGGAATTCCCGGGTCTTTTGTCACCTCGGTGTCATTAATTTTGGCCACATCATATTGGTTGGTTAGAGATTTAGAAGTATTGTTAACGTTAAACGCGACTTTTCCAACTCGTAAAGTGATTTCTCCTTCATACACATCAATCAACGCATGGCCCGGCCCTTAAGAAACATCTTCCGAGAATAAGGGGTACTCGAGGGTCGGCATCAAAATCTACTACAACAAAATCTGCGGGGAAATCGAACTTCCCCACTTTAACAAAAACATCCTCGGCTATACCAATTGGTTTTGTCGTAGTACGGTCGGCTAGCTCGAGGGTCATACATGTTGGGGTAAGTGGGGGGTAATGAAAGCCAGATCGATTTTGGCATCAAATTAATACTCGCCAAGATCGCCAAGGCGGAGCCCTGAATAATTCCTTGAAAATCGCACGGAATGAGAAACTTGCCGGGGTCACCTAACTTTTAGGGAAGTTTCTTGAGAATAACCGCCGAACAATTCTCATTCAAAGACGTTTTGCCAAATCCACAATTTTCTCTTTGTTACTTAATAATCCCTTTAGTGTCGAAACAAACTTAGGCATGAGAAGAAGAGCATCCGCTGGCTAATTTCGGTGAAGATCTTGAAATATTTGAAAGAATTTTTCCATTTGAAGATTTTCTTGTTCGCGTTGCTTTTGATCATTCATCCTGACTGCACGGAAGTGTTGTTTTGGGTTAGTCTTTTCAGCACTAACCGAGCATCCTTAGGCTCGACGTCGGACAACTGTGGGTTGGACATTCCTGTACTCCCTTTATTAGTAGGAAGCACTGGGTCCTTTGTCACCCCGGTCTCACGGTCTACCACACGAGGTGGAGAAGAAGAAATAATGGTAGGAGCCGTGGGTCCATCGTAAGCAACACCACTTTGGGTAGTGATCGCTTCATGTCACCTCGGGTTTGGAATCGTGATTACTCGAAGAGTACTAGAACCAGAGGGTTGAGAATAAGAAGTAGAAGCTTGATTGGCTTGAAAGAAACTAGCCATCATATTCCTCATTTCACTCATCCGCTTGTTACTCGAGCTTCCATTTCTTTTGAAATCAGTCCTCATGCCTGGTAATTTGAGTTTGCAAATTTTAATGGTATTATCGGAGTTCTTCATGTAAGTTAGAAAATCATTATTCGGAGCAGCTTGATGAGGTGGTTGATAAGGTTGTTGAGGAGGTTGTTGATAAACTTGAGGTGGAGGAGCTTGGTAGTTTTGATTACCATGATTGAGATTAGCTGTCACACCCCCAAATTACTGTTTTGCAAATTGAATGGAATTTCGGGATTGATGTCATAGCATCACAATCATTATATCAATCTAACCTAAAGTGTCGTTTTATAAACACATCGTTTGATATTTATATAAAACATACAGAGTTACAAGATAGGTCCCAAAAGTTGATAAAGTTTGCGGAAAATAAGTTTATTGCAAGTCCAAACGATGTTTTGAAAAGAAAACCATAATATACAATGATATGTGTCGACGCCGTGACACTATGAGGGTTCCTTATTCGTGCCATGATGCGAATGTCTTAATTACCTGAAAATACATTGCTAAAACGGTCAACACAAAGGTTGGTGAGAAATCATAGGTTTATGAAAAATAATTTATACGACCACACAAGTATAGACCATATATGACAAACATGCCACATAAAATTGTTACAATTGCTATAAGTCCATGACACCGAAACTAGACTGATCATGATGTTCGCCTCAACAGAGTGTTTGCCAAACAACTCAAATAATGATATTAAATGAAATGCATCCGCTTAACCAGCTTGAATCCACCAACCCGGATGGAGGAGTCACCCTCAATAGATCTATCCACTCACCATCGCTTCTATGAAATTAACGGTTCATGTTATATAATGGGGACATTCAATTGGCATGAGGTAACTTAAGCAATGTAATGAATTTGATATACTTGGTATCGTAATAAAATAATGTGCAATGTATTATCCCCGTAGGTTTGAAAATAAGTATAAACGATACAACGGGCTATGAAAACTCACTTGATGAATTGATGCGATGACAAAAGTGTGTACACTGAAATGTAGCGTGAATCTCAAAACTTGACCTATTATGAATGATATGATTCGTAATAAGTTATGATGTAATGTTATGCATGCATTTCGGATGATATCTATACCACTTATGAATTTTTGAAAATAATTCTTTTCGTCGATAAATAATCTTTTTACGTCTTGACCATTTTTAAATTACTCCACATGTAATTACGTTGAAATGATATCCCTTCGATAATCATTTAGTGATTTATGAAATTATAACTTTTCACGAAATAATGTTGTTGAAATATTCAAAGTGACAAAACGGCCTCTAAAAGCTAGTCGAAATGGTGCACATTGAGTATTAGAAACGTATCAATGGTTTTTGTAAGTTTGTTTCATTATCTCAAAGTTTTAGTACATGAGTTTCCATCCTAGAGGTCTCGAACATAAAGAAAAATATAGGTTAAGTATGGTACTTGTGTCCCAAAATATAGTTTAAGGATGGTTTTCGCAAAGTTTAAGTTACCGAATTTATTCATTACACTAGTTAAACGGACGATATTTTGAAAATATACTTGGCAAACTTACTTTTACTAGAAGACATCATTTTATAAAAAGTTCTACATCATTGTTAAAAACGTCCTCCAACTTGTTGCCGTAATACTTGCCTATTAGAAATTTAATAGTTTTTCTTATATATTAAAGTTACGACAACTTTTGTAAACGTGTATAATTTAATCGTTACAAACTGCTTTTCTATGTTTTATATGTCCTTAGCTTTTATCAAAGTACACTAATATATTTTTGATAAGTTTCCATAATTTATAACGCCTAAGTTTCATTTTTGACTCGTACAAAATAAACATAACATGCTGAAATTTTCCAAAATTATAGTTTTCTCGCCAACTTGAAAAATTCATAACTTCTTCAAGTTATAGCTCCGTTTTAACCGCTTAAGCGGCCACGCTTCATTTTAAAGTGTATTTTCTAATTATCTAGGCCAAAAAATTTTACTTACTGTCGAATTTTCCAGATTTTAAAAATAAGGACAGACCCTTTTGCAAACTTGTCGAAATGAGTTTTTCTCGGGCCAAACCTATTCTAACCCATTCAAAACAACTCCGAAGCTATTCTAATCCTACCATACACCTTCTTAGGGTGTCATGGGTTCCTAGACATCACCAAGAGTGATTTATAACAAGGAGCAATTATAGGATGACAAATATATATATACTCTTAAAATCAATGAAAAAGTGGTGTAAACCTCATGAGACTTGCATGTTTTCTCAAGTAAAATGAAATGAACATAATAATAAATATGAAATATGATGATGATTATGGATGCTTACTAGTAACTTGATGAGGTTTATGGACAATGGATTTTTCCTAATCACCCTAGGTTTTATTGCAAAACCTTAATAACAAGTGATACTAGAGTGTAAAAATCTTGATTAGAAAATTTTATGATGATCCTTCTCTTGGTCCTTGTGGTTTCCGGTTTTGGAGAGGAAGAGAGAAAGGGGAAATGTTGATTTTACTTGTGAAATAAGGTGAAGTGTATGTGTTAGTGTGAAGTAAAATAAGATATACTTAGTAGAGATATTTAGGCAAAATTCATACATGACTCACCCTCAGGTCGCATAAGGTGTTAGTCATTTTGTTATATATATTTTATTTTAATTATGTATAAGAGTAATTAGATGTAAGTTACTTGAAGACTTGTGGTAAGTTAAATACACATTTGAGTATTTAGGTAGCTAGATAGAAAATAACTTTTAACGGGTCAAGATAAAATATATTAAGGTCATAAAAATTATAAAATACATTTCTTGCAAAATTTGAGTGAAATAATAATTATCGTGTAGTTTTAAGAAAACCGTCGTAATTATATAAATATAACAATTTATATACGAAATAAATTTAAAACACTGTAAACTCAATATTATTTTTATAAACTTGATATGAGTATAAAAATATATTGGGATAATTTTTGAAAGTAACGGATCAATTGTTCAAAATAATTAATTACGCAATAACGTTTATTTAATATGAAATTATACGGTTAATGTAAAATGCAAAACCATGCATGAACTAATATGATGATAATGATGCTAATGATATGTAGACCAAACTTAGTCTATATGGAATGTCCTTCATGATTATATATGAATTCACGCTAAACCATTACTTACGTGAATTTGATGCTCGTAAACCTAGTTTACGATAAATGATAAATGATGAAGCAGTGAGTTTTGAAATAATGACCTGAAAATACGAGTTGTCACATTAGCTCCCCGGTTTTGATTGTAAGATTGGTTTTTGTTAATACAAATAATCCGTAAAAACGTTTATTTATATTTTACGATCTTCTAATGTTTTGTCGATAACAAAAGTAAAATCATTTTAACGAAACAAATAGAGTACGTAAATAGTTTGAGTTAATAGTTTTCTAACACACTTACGCTTTCACATAAAACACTAAAACAAGTATAAGTGATTTTATGATTTAGATACATATGTACAACAACTAGTGTTTACATATTGGGTTAAACATATACTTAAACTAAGTATACTAAAATGGGTAAAAACTAAGTGTATACTAAATGGGTAAAATACTAGCAAATGGTTTTGACCCACAACCCATGGTTTTATATATACCACTTAACCAAGTTCATTGTATCTAGAAAGAAAACCATGGATCAACCCATAACCCATGACCCATGACCCATAACCAAAAATACCCATGGGCAAAGAGGAGCGGACCACGGATCTCTTAGTTTATAAACCACCTTATTAGGACCTCCATAGTCATCACTTTCATCCCAACTTTCAACTTTCAAACTCTTGAAATCAACTGATCATGAGGAAAACCCCAAGTAGTAACTTATCCACCAAAGAACCACCCATGAAAAAAGAGCTCGTGTTATATACTAAATTTCTCAACCAATCATCTCCTATTGCCGACAAATGATAGAATCCTTCATCATCCAATCAAACCAATTTCTAGAAGGTTAGTACCCACAAAACTACCTTTGCCAAACACCACCATACCTCCTAGGCCAAACAATATCATCTCCACCAAACCATCACCATTGGTTCCTGGAGCTATTTCATTTACATCCCCACTATCATCACCACACCTCTACAATTTAGAGGACTTGCCTCCTGGCCGCCTCTTATCCGTCACACAACATACTCCTCATTAGGAGGAATAATGGTTCAAAATCAAGTTGTTGAGTCAACACTTGCTCCGGGCCTCGGCGCTTTCATCATATAATCCCATTTGGATTATGACAAATCATCAAAATCAACCACCCCGACCATATGGAAGTTGACACCTCTCTACCACCACCATCATTCTTGGTTGAGTCATTCTTAAATGCACCTCCACCAATCCTCCATCGTGAAGTCCATTGCCGCCTACTTGATCCTTCGAATCACGCCATTTCATTTCATCCACCACCACTACCTAGCCATGGCAAAGATTGCTATCATTGTCAACATGTTGAAAGTTTGATACATGAAGTACGAGAAGACCAACGTTTCATGTTCTATCATCTCCTCGAACGTTTAGACGAGATTAAACCTAAACAAAACTTGAGCCAGAAGATAATAGTGGTGTCTTAGCTTCAAGCGCTAGGTGATCTAGAAATTCCTAGTCATGTATTGTCTATTGTCTTGTTTTTCGAGTCATGTATATCATAACTCTTGTTTATTAAATGGAATTACATGCTACTTATATTTCCGAAAAGTATACTATATAATCCATGTCTCCTTTGGTATTAACATTCTTGTTATAATAATCTTGCTGATTTTATTCATCACCCGCATCGGACCTCAGATTTGCCTAGACGGATCCCTACTAGGAGGGAACCGCTGATCCTGGAGACAAAGCCTTCTCGTTGGGAATTATGTGAAGTAGATTTCGCCGTCATTATCGCTGATGTTTCTCACAAGTAGAAGCGTAATATGCCAAGAAGTGATTCTATCAAGAGTACAAGCATTGCCATGTTATCGCTGGCGGGGTAAAAGCCGACTAGGTTCAAAGATGCGCTATCGTATTAAATGCTAACTCTTTATTATCTTTGAAGTACCGGAGGTTAGCATAGGTTTTATTGTATCTGCCTCAATATAGTTTAGTGTATTAGTCATTAAATGCATGCTTGCATGTTTAGTCGACAGTAAGAGATTAGGTTTCCTTGTTTATAAAAGGAACCACATAGTTTGTAATAGAAACATTTGAAACATAGAGTTTCAGTGAAGAGATTAGGTTTCCTTGTTTACAAAAGGAACCACATAGTTTGTAATAGAAACATCGGAAACATAGAGTTTCAGTGAATAAAAAGATCCATAGAGGATCTAAGTGTTCTTAGTAATAACAACTTGTGTTTACATTCCGCTTTAGAACACGAGTTGTAGAGATTTTCTATTAGTTTGCTTATGATTACATAGGCAACACTAACGATCCACGAATGCTAGATCTTTCAAGGTCCGAGATGTGTAACGGTAAAAACGATTCAACAAGTGGTTTCAGAGCTCCGGAGAGTCTCTACGACATCGAGAACCTTATTTTTCTCACCCACATACAACCAAAAACTTATTCACAATGCCCGAACTGATGATGAATCGATGTCACAAACACCAACAACAACAACATCATCAAAAACACCACTTTATGCAAAGAACTTAGTCTCTCCAAAAGTAATGGCAAGTTTCCTTATCTGAAGAAGGAAGAATATGATCTGTGGACCATGAAGATGCAGAACTGGATCTCCAATATTGATTGGAATCTATGGGAGATAGTGAAGAATGGTAACAGTCTAAAGAAGACCATCCTAGATCTTGATGGTAAGTTTTCCATTGCTCTTCCCACAATCTGAAGAGGTTTTGGCTGTGCAAAGAGAGCACAAGGTAAGAACCATCCTCCTCCAATCAATCTCAAGATCACTTAGGTGATTTTCACCATATGGTTGATGCAAAGGACATCCGATGGCTCTTAAAGCTAGGTTTGGTGGTAATGAAGAGTCCATAAGAATGAGGAAGTCCATGCTTAGACAACACTTCCAAGAGTTCAATATTTCGAAGAAGATGGTATCCACAAGGATAATGACTGTGTTTCACAAGATTCGAGTCACTAAACCAAATTAATGCCCCCGACAATGATGATAGCAACTCTAAGTTCCTTCGATCTTTGCCTCCATCTTGGTTGCGCTGAGTATAGCCCCAAATCTAAAGGTGGACCGACATGCTCACCTTTGACGAGCTATACAACAAACTCGCCAGATCTCCCTACCGTGCAAACCTCCCCGTCATTCAAACCTTTGTTGGGACATCCCACTCGAATATGATGATGCATACTTCAAGTCCATCCTATTTACCATCATCATCCTATCGTCCCACTCCTTCTCATCCTCAAGCTAAGACTGGAAGTATATTGGAGGATGTCCTTCACTCCTTTGTTGCCGATTATGACACTCCGCCAAAGATCCGTATATGAAGACTTTGATCAAGTGGACCCACTGAGATGGAGGAGATGAAGTTAAAATGGCAGTGGCCATGCTTTCGGATATCAAGAGGTTGAAGAGAAGGCAGGAAGGAAGTTTGGTTTCAAGGGAAGGATCCGTACTGATTTGACAGAGAGCAAGGTCAAGTGCTTCTCTTGCCACCGGATGGGTCATTTCTCTAGGGAATGCAAGAGTGAAGAGTGGAGAGAGTACTAGCTACAATTCCTATCAGAATCGAAGGAACTAACACTTCAAGCACTGTCACCATGGATGAACAGGTCAACCGTACGCACATGAACTCGTGAATGAGGAAGCCGCTAATACAGAGAAGCTTGATTGTCGGCTAGGTACACTTCGTAAGATAGGCATGATCGCCATTTCATGGGTCTTTCTTTCGTGCACACAACTCAGATATTTGGTTGTAGTGAAAGATATACTAACCTGAAGCCTATGATACTATGAAACCTAAGTACAATGCATGCTATGTTGATAATGAAGCTATAAACTTCGTTAAAAACATTAGAATGACAAAAGGTTTGGTTTCAAAATAATCAGATAGCTTATGAAGAAAAGATTAAGGTGCTTCAGCTTGGATCTAAAATTGCTAATATTAACTTTAAACGCGACCGAAAAAGAAAAGTTTAAACTCTTAATGAGAATCTAGAACTTAAAGAGAAACTTGTGAGGAAATAGCTAGACATAAACAATGGTCGATATCGGTGACAATCTAGCTAAAGAAATCTATAGTAGTCAACAAATGAACTCGAATAGGTTTAGGTTTTCAAAAGTATGTAGGATGGAAGCTAGGAATGATATGAATCTACACCTGCTTAGAACATTTTAGAAAGGAAGGTGATTTGCATGCTATCCCCGACCTATTAGAGGTGAATTCATGCCCACCGACTGCCTATTATCGTTGACTTTGATGGATCACACCATCTCAGATGGCAAAAGTCAAAAGACTTGCTTGACAATGATGCTTCATCTTGTGATTTTGTCTCTTTCTCTCGACAAAGGACAATTCATCGGATCAAGGATCTACTTACAGTGTGATTCAAGTGATAAGTCGACCTTCCCAAGCCCTCACCGAGCCTACACCCAAGCTCAGCACTCAAGACTATCTACAAGCCCTCTAGGATACTGCCGAGGAATCATCTTCCAAGCTCAAGCTCAAGACTTGTCTTTTAAATCTTTGCATAATCATTCTCGTTAAAAACAATTCCTTAATGTTTCGTTTAAGTACTTCATCGTAATAGAACATCTTCTATGTTGAATAAATCTTCCAAAAGGAAGACATGTTTTGTTTGTGGAAGTAAAATTCATTTGATTAAGGATTGTGATTTTTATGAGCAAAGATTGGGTGTTTGTTTAATCAGCAGAAACCAAGACCTGTGTGGACCAATGTTAACAATATTCCACCTTATGTTCCACAAGCTAGAACTGACCCTTCGAGGAAATCTCAATAGACTTTATGCACCCACTAGCCCATACTTTAAACATGGTTATTGGCCTACATATGTTGACTCTATGAAAAATGGGAAAGAATGTTGGGGCACTGTTGTCAAGTCCTCAGCAGGTTGTTCTTGGAATAATAAAAGACCTAACTTTCAATGGAAACCCAAGAACAATGGTGGATCTTACTCTTTTGCTAAACCTAAATCTAATGATCCATAGGTGTTCAAGTCAACAATGACTTGAGCCTCCTGTGATACTACTAACATTCTTTGTAAATATGTTTGTCTTTATAGGATCATCCCCTTAAACATAAAGATATTGGTATTGTTGATAGTGGCCGCTCACGAGTATGCCGGTAATAGATATGATGCACAATTTTGTTCCTATTGAAGAAGGAGGAATGTGACCTTTTGTGGTGATGGTAGAATTATCGAAAAGGCACAATCAAGACACCTCTTCAACTTTGAGAATGTGTACTATGTTAGGAACTTCGAACTTCAACTTGTTCTCTGTCTCACAAATTTGTGACACCAAGAACAAGGTACTTTCTCTCTGAAAATGAATGTCTTGTGCTTTCTAAAGAGTTCAAGCTTCCGTAAGATACCTCAATCAGCTGAGTCCTCAACTCACAATCTGCATACACATTCAACCTCAATGATGTTCACCCGATGGTGACCTCACCTGCTTGTCGGCTAAAGCATCATTGGATTAGTCCAATAAATGGCATAGGAGAATGGCTCATGTGAATTTCAAAACTATAAACACTCTCTCCAAAAGGGGTCTTGTCGAAGGTCTTCCCACCAAAGTGTTCTCCAATGATCATAATTGTGTTGCATGCCTCAAAGGGAAGCAACACAAAGCATCCTACAAAGCCAAGTAACGCAGTAGCATCATCTCTCAACCTCTTCAAATTGTTACATATGGATCTTTTGGTCCAACTCAAGTCGGCATCGACACAAGTACTATTGTTTGGTTATCACCGATGGTTTTAGTGATTTTGCCGGGTGTTCTTCCTAAGGACTAAAGATGAAACAACTCAAAGATCGAAGAATTCATCACCCTAGTTGAAAATCAGTTGAACAAGAAGGTTAAGTGGAATTCGTGTGATAATGGGACGAGTTCAAGAATGCTGTTATAATAGAACTCAGAGGTCTAAAGGGATAAAGAGGGACTATAGCAACCAAGAACCTCGCAACAAAATGGGGTGGCCGAAGAAAGAATAGGACCTTGATAGAGGCCGCAAGATCTATGCTTGCGCTCCAAACCTTCCACTATGTTTGGATCGAAGTCGTTGGCACAGCCTTGCTATGTTTACAGTGGTCTCCATTACTGCACCTCACCTCAAGACACCATATGAACTTCTCTTTGGGAAGGTTCCAGCCATTCATTACCTCAAACCTTTGGGTTGTCAAGACCATTCTAAACACTGATCCGTTGGGAAGTTCATGGTAAGGCCGATGATGGTTATATTGTGGGTTATTCAAACTAATAGCAAGGCTTATAGAGTATACAACTTATCTCGCCAAAAGGATTGAGGAGACCTTGAACCCGAGGTACCCGGAAGATAAGCCCAATGTTCAAGGATTGTGGTCATGTGGTCTTTTGACCTCGACTACCTAACCGATTATCCGTATACTAGACATATGGCTAACCAAAGTGCAAGCTCAAGAATCTTCCACTAACAATGCAGTACCTTGATGCCGACTCTGAAGTGAATTTGAAGATGATGAACATCCCATACTTGTGCCTTCTTTCTCCCTAACAATGTTGCGGGTAACTCTTCTAGAGATACTTCACCGAGAGTGAAGATGAATCACACTATGCCGAGGACCTTGCTAGGCTCGAACTCAAGAGTTTGCAGCCTGCTTGAAGTCGAGAAGGTGGATGGGGAGCTTGCAAATGAGGCCGCCGCTGGAAACCATGTTTCTATCGACAAGGATGCATCTCTCCCATTGTCACCAATCGGCCAAAGCTCAATTACTACTCCTATTCCTACTAGAGTGTCCACAGACTTTGGTGACCAGATACTTTCCAAGTCCTTCGATCTTGGAAATTATCAACCCAAACTGCATTTTGTCACCTTCCTATGACACAACTTTTGTACCTACTGTGTCTAATCTTGAACCTACCATTGATGTCAACCCCATCAAGCACTAAAAGAATCAACATTACTCACCCTCAATCCAATATCATTGGAGACATTCTAGCTCCCTGTTAAACTCGAAAGGCTATCTCTAGCCCTAAATTTGGACAAGTTGCTTTTCTTTCCTATGTCTCAAATCAAAGAAGAGACAATCACTGCACTACAAGCATTGTCTGTTTGCATGTTTTCTTTCCCAAGTAGAACCAACCACTGTCTCTCAAGCTCTTAAAGACCTGCGGATGAGGCAATGCAAGACGAATGCAACAGCTTCAGAACCAACAAGTTTGGATCTTGGTACCTTTACCATATGGGAAATATGCTATTGGAACTAAATGGACTCAAGAACAAAAGAGATGCACGGGTGTGGTGATTAAGAACAAAGCAAGATTAGTAGCTCAAGGTTACATGCAAGAGGAAGGGATTGACTATGATGAAGTTGCACACTGTTGCAAAGAGTAGAGGCCATTCGAATTTTCTTGGCATATGCCTCTTACATGGGCTTCATGTTATATCAAATGGATGTTAAAGGTGCCTTTCAGATGGAGAGATTGAAGAGGAAGTTTATGTCACACAACCCAAAGGATTTGAAGACCGCATCACCCTACACATGTTTACAAAGTCGTTAAAGCTCTTTATGGACTTCATCAGGCACCAAGGGCCTGGTATGCTAGGCTTTCATCATTTCTCAAGCATGCTACAGAAGATGTGCCATTGATAAAACTCTTTTCTCAAGAAGAACTCGACATACATCATACTTGTGCAAGTGTATGTGGATGACATCATTTTCGGATCCACTAAAGAAGCTTGGTGTAGGGAATTTGAGGATCTAATGAAGGGAGAATTTCAGATGAGTGCCATGGGAGAGCTCACTTTCTTTTTGGGTCTCCAAGTTCAGCAGAACAGATGGGATATTTATCAGATAAATATGTGAGGGACATGTTGAAGAAATTCGCATGGAAGGTATCAGACCGCCACAACACCTTATGAAGCTCCAAAACAAAAGCCAACAATGATCCGATCTACCTCGTGAATGTTCATTTATACGCATCTATGATTGGTTCATTAATGTATCTAATACTTCAAGGCCCGATATTACCTTTGTCGTAAGTGTGTGCTCTCGACATCAAGTCACTCCACTTACTTCCCATCTCAATGCAAAGAAGATCTTGTACTAAAGGCCAACCTCTTTGGGCCTTTGGTACCCAAAAGAGTCTCTCTTTAAGTTGAAGCATATAGGACAAAGGATTATGCGGTGCAACTGATAGGAGATCCACAACCGAGGATGTCAATTCCTGGAAAGAGATTGATCTCGGCAAAGCAAGAAACAAACCATTGTGGCTACCTCAACTCATCAAGGTAGTATGTACGCCGCCAGAAACCGCCGTGGGCAAGTACTTTGGATCCAAAACCGCTATTGACTATGGGTATAACCTCATGAACACAACTCTTTTTATTGATAATCAGAGTACCATATGCATTGTCAAAAATCCAGTTTTCAAGAGAACCAAACATATTGAAATCGAGACACCACTTTATAAGAGATGCATATGAAAACATTTGATAAATGTGGCTAAAATTCATACGATGATAATGTGGCATCTCGTTAACTAAAGCTTTTGATAGACCAAGGTTTCAACACCTAGTGGTCAATATTGGGATGCTTAACCCTTAACTGCCTAGTTTAAGGGGAGGCATATACCTCAAGAGAGTGTTGTATTTGGTCCTTTGCATTATTTGTTTTATTTTACTTAATAATGTTTCTATTCCTTGTATTGTTTGTTATTCTTAGTAAAAAAAAAAAAAAAAAAACTCTCTTTTGCAGTTTTGTTGTATTTTGTTGATGGTTTTTAACTCACAAGATATACCTTGTGTATATCAAAAAGTTGGCTAGTCCAAAGGGTACAGCTTTGGTAAAGACATGTCAAATCTGTTGATAGCTGTAATGGTTTGCTCAAAATCATAGGTCTCTGAACCACCCATGCTTAATCTTTGAGAGTTGTATGGTCCTCAATTCACCATGGTCTATTCCTTTTTGGAATCCAAGAATTGGCTAGCCCACACGTCTATGGATTGTGGTAAAGGCAACTATCTCCATATTTGGTTATCAATTCACCAATTCTAAGAATTGACTAGTCCCAGCAAACGGCCATGTAAAGACACCTCAAACCGCTAATATAGTTGCTGATTTGCTCATAAATCGATGGTTATCAATGTACCATAGTTTACTTAACTTAAACATTTGGATACTCCAGTAGTGATGGCTATTGGTAAAGAGACATCAAATCCATTATTTTCAATGATTCACCTCTCGGATGTTAACACACCGGATGTGATGAGAATAGTATGCAACCGATAAGTATTAATGTACATTATGTCATGTGTTGCCGCAAAGACTGAGTCTCAAGGTTGATCATCATAGAGATGAGTATGTTATTGGTTCTTTGCTACTTGATGTGGAAAACAATCCTCTAGTACAAGTCTCAAAGATCTTTCATACGTGAAACTGGAACTTAATCAAGTCAAATTCCAGTTTAGGGGAGGATTGTTGGGAATTATGTGAAGTAGATTTCGCTGTCATTATCAAGGCTTCTCACCGAAGTAGAAGCGTAATATGTCAAGAAGTGATTCTACCAAGAGTACAAGCATTGTCGGTACACTGCAAGGGTAAAAGTTGACTAGGTTCAAGATGCGCTATCGTATTAAATGCTAACTTTATTATCTTTGAACGGCCCGAGGTTAGCATGGGTTTTATTGTATTGCTCAATATAGTTTAGTGTATTAGTCATTAAATGCATGCTTGCATGTTTAGTCGATTGGGTAGTAAGAGATTAGGTTTCCTTGTTTATAAAAGGAACCACATAGTTTGTAATAGAAACATCGGAAACATAGAGTTTCAGTGAAGAGATTAGGTTTCCTTGTTTATAAAAGGAACCACATAGTTTGTAATAGAAACATCGGAAACATAGAGTTTCAGTGAATAAAAAGATCCATAAAGGATCTAAGTGTTCTTAGTAATAACAACTTGTGTTTACATTCCGCTTTAGAACACGAGTTGTAGAGATTTTCTATTAGTTTGCTTATGATTACATAGGCAACACTAACGATCCATGAGTGCTAGATCTTTCAAGGTCTGAGAGTGTGTAACGTGTAAAAACGATTCAACACCTTCTTTCTACTAACTTGAATCACATTTGCAGGAAATTGTGAATTATACTTGATTTCTAACCTTTGTTTTGTAGTTATTCAATTTACATATGAAGACTTTGACATCATAAAGCTAGGGGGAGCTTTATGTCAGCACATATCAAAATTACTTGCAATACAATGTTTACATTTCGTGACATCCCTTTGCAACAATTGCAATCATCAAGGGGGAGCACATTTGTCTCGTATATCTATATCTGCAAACTTATTTGCAAGCAAACTAGATTAGTATCATTTACTTGACGCCTTTACATAGGGATGGACTCACATGGGGAGTAAAAGACGAGATCCTTTCCCGTTATTTGCTCTCTATTTCTCTTTACTTTTAATTCTTTCACATGTTTTTCTTAAACAACGCGGTTGCCTTCCTTCAAACACTTTTTGTTTCGACAAAAATGGGGAGAAGAAAGTAAAACTACAAATTCAAATTTTTAATTTATTTAGTTTTTCCTTAAGATAATTTTATGTTTTGTCATCAACAAAAAGTGGGAGATTGTTAATACAAATAATCCGTAAAAACGTTTATTTATATTTTTACGATCTTCTAATGTTTTGTCGATAACAAAAGTAAAATCATTTTAACGAAACAAATAGAGTACGTAAATAGTTTGAGTTAATAGTTTTCTAACACACTTACGCCTTCACATAAAACACTAAAACAAGTATAAGTGATTTTATGATTTAGATACATATGTACAACAACTAGTGTTTACATATGGGTTAAACATATACTTAAACTAAGTATACTAAAATGGGTAAAAACTAAGTGTATACTAAATGGGTAAAATACTAGCAAATGGTTTGACCCACAACCCATGGTTTTATATATACCACTTAACCAAGTTCATTGTATTAGAAAGAAACCATAGATCAACTCATAACCCATGACCCATGACCCATAACCAAAAATACCCATGGGCAAAGAGGAGCGACCCACGGATCCCTAGCTTTGTGCTAGCCGGATCCCTTGTGGTAGGATCCGGGATCCCAAAGAGGATTTTTCCTCTATAAATAGTGAGCCATTTCTTCATTGTTTCTTACCCTTTCCAATATACTTTCTCCCCTCGAAGTAATCTCACTAACCTTAGATACAAGAGATCTATGTTTGTAGTTTTGTTTTTGTGTGATCTTTTAGGTTCCTCTTAAAGGCAAGATCACCACCTTTGAAGTCAAGCAAGCTCAAGTCCATGAGTTGCCATACTTCCTCATCATCAAGGCTATTGAAGTCTTCTTGTTGATGATTCCTTTCTTTCTTCAAAGAAGTGTAGTGTTGAAGACATTAGTGAAAGATGTCTTAAAAGTCAAGACGAAGATATTAGTGAAGGATATCTATCGTCTATAGTATAAAGCACTTGTGGTAGGTGCTTGGAAGTCAAGACTAAGAAGCATTAGTGAAAGGTGCTTAGAAGTCAAGACAAAGAAGCATTAGTGAAAGGTGCTTAGAAGTGAAGACACAAGACATTAGTGAAAGGTGTCTTGTAGATCTAGTCAAAGGCATTAGCGAAAGGTGCCTTAGATGTACATTCGATATGGTGTGTTTCGATTTACAAGATAGACTAGTTTTAGATCCAAGGATATTGATATCCTTGATGATGTTGTAGAGGAGTAGATCTCCTTGGGATTAGTCGTTGGTGTAGTGTGGTAGTAGTTCCTCCATTGCAATGGAACTAGGTGCTTAAGCCTAGTACCTAATATAGGGTAGGCGACGTTGTGAAGGTGTAGTTCACCTAAGGTGTGAAAGAACTAGGTACTTATCCTAGTACCTAATAAAGGGTAGGCGATGCTGAAGGATTAGTTCTCCTTTGTGTGAAAGAACTCGGTGGTTAGCCTAGCACCGTATAAAAGGTAGGCGACGTTGTGTTAGGTATGGTTCGCCTTGGTGTGAACTCGGATTTAGCTTTGTACCGAAAAGGTTAGCGATGTTGTGAAGGCTTCTCCGCCATAAGGAGATTGTAGTGATTATTTAACTCTGAGTAGGTGACTCGGGGTGGAGTAGGAAAGGAAGGTGACCTTGTAGCGAACCACTATAAATACTTGCGATGTGGTTTTGTGCTTCTTACTCTTATCTTTTCATTACTTACCTTTACATGCTTGTTTATCAACATCCAACACACACATCCAAATAGATTGACATAAGTCGATCTAAATAGATTAAAAGGAAGTTTTAATTGGTAAAACTATTCAACCCCCCCCCCTTCTAGTTTTCCACAGTCTGCAATTTAATGTCAAGACTTCCGTTTACCCCGTGTATAGGTTGTACTTCTGAGGTAGTCGAGCGAACAATTGACGTCGGGTTTGTTTTGTTGGTTTTTTTACTTTTTATGGTTTTGTAAATACTCTAGGAAGAATGTTTTGGTTTTAGATGTTTTGGTTTTTGAAAAATTATATATACAAAAGCGGCGGAATTCAATTCTGGGAAGGATCTTCAAATGCACGCGATTCGAGACGAAATACTAAAATTCACTACAAGCCCTCCCCGGCAGCGGCGCCAAAAATTGATTCTTAGGAAAGAGATCAATAATGAGAAGAGTGTAGTATATGGTAACTCAAACGTGTTAGGTTTGAAAGATCGAGATCGTCCGAACGAGGGTTGACTGGAATTTCCAACTCACGTCGCGATTATCGGGATTTGAATGTGTTAAAAGGATTTTGAGGATTCTAAACTACGGGCAAGCAATAATAATAAAAGGCATATAAATCGACTAATCCTAAGCAAACAAGTAATTTCATTAAGTAATGTAAATAGAACTAAAGACGAAATTACTTATGCTAAAAAGCGTATTCTAAAATGCAAATTAATCTATTTTAACCCCTAAAAGTGATCTAATATTTTTTACAACTAAAAATGTGATTTAGAAATTATCTAAAATTTAAAACTATATTTTAATTAATTTATTTGGTTTTTTGATTTTGATTTTTGAAAATAGCTTAAATATAATTTTTTGACTTTTAATTTTTTTTAAGAGATTTTTTTTTAAACTAATTTAACTAATTAAAGTTTAAACTAAAATTTAAATGACAAACTACAACTAGTGACGATTAATATTAAGCTAAGAGAATGATACTAAAAAACTTAACAAGCATCATACTGAAAAATTAAACGAGCGGTAAACTAAGAATCTTAGCTAAAAAAAGTAAGAGAATAGAACCCGATGATGAAACGAGAGGAATAAAACCACCAGATCTTATAAGCACAAATTAATACAAAAGTTTACAACTTTATTAATCTTATCCACTAATTAGTAAGTAAAGTTTAAAACTTTATTCACCAACAAGCTTAAAAATTACTAAAGCTTCAAACTTTATGTATTAAAATGCTTAAAGACCCTTAAGCTCGCCTTAGGTAGATTGGGATTACACAAACAAAATCAAAACTTTAAGGGTTAGCACAATTATATAAATATAAACTTTTATAATAAAAAGCTAAAATAAAAGATAAACTAATCTTAATAAATCAAATCTTAACCACCAAACTCTCTCAAGGAGATATGTTTTCACAAAAACTAATTTGGTTATTAAGGTTAAGATTTAAAATATAAGATTTTTATTTTTTTTTTAATAATAGAAAGGAAATAAATCAAGGAAAAATATCAAATGAACTCCAAAAATTCCAAATATTTTTTAGAAACATTAGAAAACCGATAGAAGCTCACGTAAAACTTTTAGAATTTTCGAATTAAATAAGTATTTTTTAGATTTTATGTTAAAAAATAGCAAATAAATCAAAATAAATAGTAAACTAGTTTAAAAAATATGAAAAATTCACACTATCTTAAGAAAACTATAAGAAGCTACCGAAAATTTAAAAAAATATTTTTGACGCTTTTTTCTATTTTTTAAATGAAATTCAAACAGCTTTTTTTAGAAAAGGACGTAAATAGTTTTGATTTTTAAAAAATATTAAAACAACTCAGAAAAATACGAAAATTTTATGACGAAAATAAAATATATTTTGGATTTTGTAAAAAGACAAGATTTAGAGACTTTTACTATTTTAAGCTAAATAAAACAATAAAAACATAAACTTTAATAAAATAAGCAATAAAAAAAACTAAACTTTTATAAAAAATATAAATATGATATGTTGAGTGTGCAATCGAGCGTATAAAATACACTCACACAATCTTATATAACTCAACTTCATGGCATATTTTTATAAAAAGTTTTATAAAAATAAAAGGAAATAAAAAGATTAAGAGATGAGAAAATAAAAGATGCAAAGATAATAAATAAGATGAACTAACTTAAAGAAATAAATAAAACTTTTATAAGCATAAAAATTACAAGAGTTTGGGTACAAAAATAAATAAAAGAGATGATTAAAATGAGGTGAGGAGGTGGTATTTATAAACCCACAAGTTACACTTTTGGCCCTTACTAGGTTTTACAAATTTTCATTAAAGCCCCTAAACTATTTAGATCTTGGCATAAAAATCCCTCACAAACTTGTCCTCCAAGTTGAAATATACTTAAGTTGTATTTTGCTTGCTCTTGTACTTCGTGGCTATGCAGCTGGGCTTGGCTTCTCGATTTGGACTTCAGCTGGGCTTGTAGATAGGAATGCGGGCTTCATGGAGCAACAATGGGTCTCGCTTTGGGCTCACAAGGGCCTTTTGGTTGTGGATGGACTGTGGATAGCACTGGGCTTGAACATCATGGGTTTTACAATTAAGTGATGTAAAAATTATCCAACCATTTTGTCATTAGTGGGATTAGAACCTCGACCTCTTGCTTGACAAACATGTTCCCACCCACTGACCAAGAAATTTTTGTATTTAATGTTGCATTTAATTTCCATTTAAGCTCCTTTTTCTGCTAATTCTTTTTTTCCTTCCTTTTAAGCATCTTAATTAATTGCAATCTTCGTCAGCTTCGCTTTAGTCTTTAAATTTTTCTTTTCTTGCTTCGATGCTCCAAATAAAATTATCATTGGTCCCGTAACTTCGTGCTCCTTCCATTCTCGTGCTCGTTTGTGTCCATTTTGTCTTTTCTTTGTCCATTTTGCAATATCCGTTACCTGCACATACATAAACACAAAAACACAAATATTTATGGCTTTATGGGTTAATTTTTGGTCTTTTTGGTCCGGTTTTGATAAAGAAAAAGGTATATGTTTTCACATATACCAGACATGATTACAAATTCCACGGGATTTTACTACTCTTTGATTAAACCGGGAAATAGATTCTTTCACGAGATTTTACTAAATCAAGAGAAAACCGTAAAACGTAAAACGAAGAAACGACAAGTCTCAATAGACAAATCGTATACTTGACAAATCGCACCCTAAACAAATCGCACCCTAGACAAATCGCACCCCAAACAAATCGCACCCTAGACAAATCGCATAAGTGTCAAAACGCTTATGTTGACAAAACGCTTAGCAGACAAATCGCATAATACTCAAATCGCATGTTCGACAAATCGCATAGTACACAAGTAACCCACTACTTCCACTACTTTTCTTTCTTGTCGTTTTGTCTCAATAGACAAATCACATACTAGTCAAATCGCTTCAAAGAATATGACAAATCGCATACAAAATATGACAAATCGCTTCAACAAGCGTTCATAAAAGAGACAAATCGCATAGTTATCATGACAAATCGCATAGAAGAATTCCTTATCGAGACTCAAATCGCATACATGAAATTTTCAAAAACACCACTTTTCAATCCAAAAACAATCCAACCACGATGATTCAAGCCTTCCAAATAAAAACCTAAACACTTATAATGATTCTAAACACAAAAGTACTATCAAAATTCAAGCTTTAACACACGAAATGATCCAAATGATGAAAACTACTCTAAACTCATTCAAACCCAAAACCTTATGAAAACCACTAGAAATCCAAGAACATGAAAGATGAGTGATCAAACCATGGCTCTTGATACCAATTGTAACATATTGGTTTTCACAAACACACAAATAATCTCTTAAATGGGGCGTATAAAATGAGGTTTAGAGAGAGAAAGTGAAGAGTGTTGGGAACTTAGTGAGACAAAGAAAAATAATATTATGAAAGCTCCAACCCTTTGCCTTGCAAGGCAAAGGGTATTTATAGTTACAAGCTTAAACGCCTCCTTCGTCTGTGGATCGGTATACAGTGTAAAACCCGTCAATTCACTCAAGTGTTACTTATCAAACTACTTACTAACACTAAATGACTACGACTATGAGCTTTCTAATGCATACATATACTTGAGGTGACCGATTCTTTAACTACCGGATTTACTAAATCCTAACAATAAAGAAAAGAAAAGAAAGGTGATACCTTGATCGGATATAAGGGACGAAACAAAGAACACAAGGAACCAAAACCAAATTCGTTCGAACCCTAATCTCCATACACGATTCACAGCAAGCTTGGGCATCAAGAAATCGACCACCACTTTGCTTTAATACCCACTCACCTTCTGGTTTCTTGGAGGAGGAAGGATGGCGCTCTTTGTCTGCTAGGGTTCTGGTTTCTTGGAGGAGGAAGGATGGCGCCACTTTGTCTGTTAGGGTTTGTGAAAGGAGGGCGTACAAAAAAATAAAAGTGATATACGGTCCTTTTTTTAAATGGAAAGAAGGCAGTGATTGAGCCGAAATTTTTGTGATTGGGAGGACTAAGTTATTTTTCAAATCTTTAATGTATCTAGACACCTTTTTAATATTACTAAGTAGTGTCGCAATATTTAACTTAGGTTTTAGATATAAGATCATTTGAGGACAAAAGATTATTTACATACCAAGGGATCAATCTCCACCATCTATTTTTATTTGATCTAATGGATGAGATTAATCCCAACAATTAAAAAAGCCCACTTTCATCTTTTTTTTCTACTATTAATATCTTTCAAACCCTAATCGCCGAAAAAAAATATATCATATGGTGAATTTAATTATCTTTCTATAGATAGGCACTTTGATATACTTTCAACAAATTTTTTTTTTCCGTATTTTTCACGTTTTTTTTTTAAGTTTTTTCGTTTTTTTACGTTACTGAAATTTGCATTAAAAAATCATATATGATAAAACACTAATTTGATATTAGTGTAAAATCACATATGATATGTAATATCATATGTGATATTAGTGTAAAATCACATATGATATCACAAGTGATATTACATATCATATATGATTTAACACTAATATCGCATGTGATATTCAATTTAGTGTTTTATCATATATGATTTTTTAATGCAAATTTCAAGAACGTAAAATAAACTAAAAAAGATCTAAAACGCGGAAAAATGATTTTTTTTTTTCGAAAGTATACCAAAGTGCCCGTCTATAGAAAGATAATTAAATGCTCGTCGCGACGGTGTAAATATTTCCGCTTAATGATAAACGGTTTAAGAGATATTTAAATTATAAAAAATTGGTGAAATAATAAAATGCTTTTAATCCCAGCCATTGATTTTTTTTTAGATGGATGGTGGAGATGAGTCCCTTGGTATGTGAGAAAAGTTTCGTATGTAAAATAACTCTCCTCTAGGTTTTAAATTCGCATATTTAAGTCTTACATAACTCGTATTTGAAGTTCATATATTATCGCGTGTTATATAAATTAAAAATTTAAGCGGTGTCATATAAAGGTTCAAATTATATAACGGAGTTTTAGGAAATGGAACATCAGGTTATTACATTAATTCATTTCAAAACATCTTCCCATGATTTATTCATCATTCCTTAGAAAACAAAATAATTTCTCAACTTCAATTCCTTAATTAATGCTCCAAACAATAATGTGGTATCTTAAAATCACTGAGAATGAATCATATAACAACTGGGAATCAACAATTGCAACTTAATTTGATTCAAGACTTCAACCTAATTGAATCCTAATGGGAAGGAAGTTGAGTTTGAGGTGGAACTTCATGGCAGTAGGGTCGAACCAAATATGAGTCCTCGAATAAAGGAAAATTCAAGGAATGAAGATCCGATACAAAATGAAGATGCAGAAGATGCTAAGCCTCAACAACAAAATTTGGACAACTATGTTCTAGTGCGTGATATAGTTAAGAGATCAACTACTATACTTGCAAGGTTTAAGGATGAAGGTAATGTGTCATTGTCTAGACCATCAGGGTTTAGGGAAGAAGATTATATGACAGCTTATGCGTTTGCCATTGTTAAGGAAAAAGATACACATGAACCAATCACATTCTAGGATGCAATTAATTCATCTGAAAAGGATGAGTGGGTTCGTGCTATGGTAGAAGAATGAGTTCTTTAAAGAAGAATCATACTTGAAAGATGGTTGATCAGCCACCTGGTCAGAAGCTGGTAAACTGCAAGTGGTTGTATAATATTAAAGAATAGATTGAAGGCGTTCAGAAACCAAGGTATAAAGCGAGGCTGGTAGCTCGGGGGTTTGCACAGTGAACATGGATTAACTGTAATGAGGTATTTCACCTGTGGTTTGACATACATCTATTAGGGTGATTCTCTCATCGACTGTTTGAGAATATTACGATTTGGAAAAACTTGATGTGAAGACGGCATTTTTGCGTGGTAATCTTGAAGAAACCATTTACATGAGGCAGCCACATGGTTTTGAAGAAGGAACGGGCAACAAGGTATGTTTGTTGAAGAAATATCTTTATGGTCTTAAGTAGTCTCCAAGGCAGTGGTATAAACGGCTTGATGTGTGTACGGTCAGCAATGAGTTTAGCCGTAACAACTATGATAGTTGTGTTCACTTCAAGGAGTTTGTACTAGGTATGTACATATATCTATTGTATTATGTAGATGATATGTTGATTGCTTGTAAAAGCAAATCTAAAATCAAGTATACCAAGGGAATGTTGCGAAAAGATATTGATATGAAGGAACTTGGTTCAGCTAGGAAGATACCTGGTTTGGAGATTATCAAGGATAGGGGTAGCCGAACCCTGAAGGTGTCTCATTCGGGATACGTGCAGAAAATTATGAATAACTTCATATTGGATAATGGCAAGTCGGTCTATGTGCCATTGGGAGCACACTTCAAGGTATCTTTGAAGGATTGTCCATCGAGTGATTCGGATGTGGAAAGAATGAGTAAGGTCATGTATGTGAATGATGTAGGTAGTTTAATGTACTTGATGGTATGTACTACTAGACGTATATTGCGTACGTTGTTAGCAGTGTGAGCAGATATTTGGTGAATCTAGGTAAAAGTCACTAGGAGGCAGTAAAGTGGATTTTGAAGTACTTGACGGGTACTTCTAATGTAGGTCTAGTATATGGTAAAGATCAAGGAAATCACGTAAATGTTGACAGTTTCGTGGATGCAGATTATTAAAAAGACCCTAACAAGGGTATGTCGATAACCGTGTACGTTTTTATGGTACATGGTTGTGTTATGTTAGAAAGCAAATCTGTAGCACGTTGTTGTATTATCTACTACAGAGGCAGAGTATATGGTGCTTACAGAAGCTGTTAAGGAAAGCATTTGGCTTAAAGGCCTCATAATTGAGTTGGGAGTAAACCTGAGGTCAGTGGTTGTAAATTATGATAATCAAGGTGCAATTCATCTCTCAAGAAATGCAATGTTTCATGAGAGGACAAAGCATATCAAAGTGTGGTATCACTTCATCAGGGAGATCTTGGAGTCTAAAAAGATTGAAGTAGCGAAGATAGGCACGGAAGATAATGCTGTTGACGAGTTCACAAAGGTGGTTCCAGGTCCGAAGGCCAAGTATTGCATGGAGATACTTGGTGTCGGCATTAACTAGTCTTGTCACTAAGGTGGAAATTGTTAGTTATTAGTAACAAGTCTAGTTATGGTAGGTTTTGATTAAGGTAGCTTTCTTTGTAAGTTCCTTGCCTTGTAAGGCAAGTAAATGTGTAGCTTTGTTAGGATGTTTGTTTGAGTCGGTTGAGGCCCAGTTTGAGTATTTGGTTGGTTTGTATAGCCCTCACCTCTATAAAAGGATGTGAGGGGTGAAGGTCTCAACACAAACATTCTTTTATTCTTTCTTGTAACCAATCGAGGTTTGTGGTTAATAAACAAGTAATCATTCGGTTGAACTTTGTGAGAATTCGATTCTTTAATCTCTCGTGTTTGCTACTTGTGCTCGATACAACCCGCGATCTAGCGTTCCGTGATCGAACTTCGGGTTTGTTGTCGTCATTGTCCGACATATACAACAATATCGACCCATACATTTTGAAACACTATGTAAGTTGGCATAACCTTTTACTTTCGAACAAATTTCTATTGAATCTTAGGTTGTTTATGTTTGTACTTTCATCGTTCCATGCTTTCAATTTGTCTTGTGTCTTCGATATTTAGCCTATAACTAACTAGTGACGGATCCATAAATCAAAAAGGGTGTAGGGAAGTTGGAACGAATGAGATGAAAAAGATGAGGGACATAACTTTTTTGACTCACTAAGAGCACTAGGTGCCATGACATACCATAGTTACTCATTCGAGGCCCACAGAGTGTCACATCACTATAACAAACCTCCACAACTAACCCCCTCACTCACAACTAACCTCAACTTACTCATTTAGGGCCCACCACTTATAAAAACATTACATATTTAATAAATAAATAAATAAATAAATAACTGACAAATGGTACAAATTTTACCCTCGCCGTGCATCTAATTTGGTGGAATGGCAATCAATAACAAATGGGACGGTGTCATGGCTAGCTATGGCAAGGATGACATGACAGGAATGACGAAAGATGAAAAAGTCACACCGGGTGCTCTAATGGACCATATGCATCACACATGACACCAACAAACAAAACTTATAAGAAAAACTATATTAAATCTACACATTAATGTTCAATTCGATTATGATTTATATACGTCATAGAATATTTTTTTCATAGAATTTTTTTTTTATTTAGAACGACACCATACCTGAAATCCGACTTATGAGTTAAACCGGTCTCGGGCCTCGAACCATTAGGAGAGACCAGCGAAAGAAAATCACTAATACTCGCGACTTCATACTAGAAAGAAAACCTGGATTTTTTATCTCTTGCGAAACTTGAACTCGGGTAAAACCTCCCTCAAATGTTTTTTTTCTTCTTAAGAATTTTAACACTGTTAAAGTCTGCACTTTCAATCTTCATACATTCACAATGATAAGTTGTTTTTTGTTTTCTTTTTTTATCAAATCAAACATAATAACACGTCCAATTGTCTGTCACCGAGATCGTGAAAGTTATAAGTGTAAGGCTGAATGCAGTAGATGAAATCGTCTATCGATCGAGGCTCCAAGCGAACGATTTCATGTCGATCGTGCTGCTGGTGAGCCGCCGATCGCCCAAACTTCTTCTCCAGTTGGTCGCGAGGCCGATCGACTATAAAGCTTTTGTTTCAAAAATATTACCGTTTTTAATGCAACGGTTAAAAATAAATAAAAATAAAAAATAATAATAATAATAATTTAACCTTTATAAATACACAATACAAACACACTTCAATCCACAAATCTATTTCACACAATTCAAAATCAAAAAATACTTCAACACAAGATTAAATATGGCTTGCCGCCTCCCCATTCCGTTGAAGATATGCAAGTGTACGCTCAAAATCAATGCAATAACGACATGAGGCCAAAAACGCTATTATAAGCGTCATCGAATTGTTTTGGCCAAGCGGAGGAAGAACAGATGAGACAAACTACAAGAGTTGAACGACATTACCGAACAAAAGCATGGATCGACAAATTTTTGTGTGATCAAGCCCGCGAAAGACGCAGGCTCACAAGTTATGGCGGTGTGTAAGATAACGAACAACGTCAACACCAAAATCAATGGAGCTATCGGAGAACAAAACGATGGTGTAGGCATCAACTTCGACTACCAACTTCGAGCTAAGGGAACCTCTGCGACGAGGAAGATTTGGCTCGCCAGGGATTCGGCTTGCCTCGTGATTGTATTACTCTACGCGAAAGATTCGTGATTTATGATTTATGTATTTCAGATCGTTTTTATATTTAAATATATTATTGTTTATGTATTTCGTATCGTTTTTATTTATGTAACGTTTTAATTATTAATGAAAATTTATTTTGTGTTAAAAATGTTTTTTTAAATGAACTTGGTTCCGAAAGAACGGTCGCTGAAGGCCAGGGAGTAGTGTCGACGCTGGCAGAAAAATGAAGGGGTTGAATCCTCCTGTAAAGTGACCTAACAACCCTCTGCACTTCTACTAATATTCTAACAACTATTAAGTGCTTTGGTGGGGTAATGGGTGAATGACAAAGGAATGATTAAACACTTGTTAGAATCCAGGAACGAATCATTGTTTAGTATTGGGTAATGGGCATTACCCAAGAATTGGGAGGTATGGTAATGATTACCCACCACCAGCAGCAGACACAAGCAGCGCCAGCCCACCACCACCACCACCGACCACCAACACCACCCACCACACCACCACCAGTCACCACCACCACCAGCCACCACCATTAGCAGCCACCACTACCACCACCACCACCACCAGCCATCACCACCACCACCACCACCACCAACAGCCACCTCCTCCACCACCATCAGCAGCCACCACCAGCTACCACCATTAGCAGCCACCACCACCACCACCAACAATCACCACCATTAGCAGCCACCACTACCACCCCCACCCACCATCACCACCAGTAGGCACCACCACCACCAGCCACCACCACCTCCAGCATCCACCACCACCACCAGCAGCCACCACCACCAGCCACCACCATTAGCAGCCACCACCACTAGCAGCACCACCACCACCACCACCACCAGCCATCACCACCACCATCTGCCAGCCACCATCGTCACCACCAAAGCAACCACCACCAGCAACCACCACCACCACCACCACCACTTTAGAGGTTAATGTATTTTTCTCAAGCCAAGCACTATCAAAGGTAATGATAATCTACATTCCATTCCTTTACATTCCATTTGCATTCTCATTGCCTTTCCCTTTCTCTTTCCCATTCCTCAATTTGAACCAAGCGCACCCTCAGAGTAGATGAGATAAAAGTGAGCATGACACTTTCAAAAAGAATACTACTCCTCCGTATGTATTTAGGGTGTACATAAAATGTCACTATCTCTACTGAAGCAGCAGTCAGCCACCATACCCTCACCTCACTATCTTCCATAGACTTTCTTAAAAGTCTTTGTCCGACTTTTCTCTTCTCTTATTTCTGTGTTTTTTCATCTTTTACACATACAACATGGATATCCAAGACCAAGATCACACCAAACACACCACCTCTTCAGGTTTTTTTCTTCTAAAAATCTATAGAGTATTTTATATAAAACACATTCAAATGTATGGTTTTTATGTTTTGTTGATGTATTTTGCAGGGCTTGAAGTGCATATATGTCACAGATGTGGGTGGCCTTTTCCAAACTCACACCCAAGTTCTAAACACAGGAGGGCCCACAAAAGAATATGTGGGACCATTGAAGGGTATACTAAGCTTATTCATTCAGACCCACTTTCAGATGATGATGAAGAAGAAAACACTCCAAGTGAGTTTTTTTTGTTTGTTTTCACAAGTTATTGAATCTTTTTTATTGAGTTTTTTTATTAATGTGTTCAAGATTCTATATAGAAGTAGAACTCATGTTTAGTTCAGTGTTTATTGTATGTTCTGTTTAAAGATTTCTTGTATCTTATCTTATTTGGTCATTTATTGAAGATACTGAAAGAACCTTCAGTTAATGTTGGTAGTTGATGTCTTTTGAGATAATTTTTTTTTTTTTTTTTATTACTACGTATTATTATTTGGGATTTAATGGATATGCAAAAGAACCCCAAATAATAAATGGAAAATAAAATATAATAATAATAAATAAAAATAAAAGTGTGTTCCTTTAGTAGTTATCTAAGACTAGACGGCAAGGGGAGTTTTGCACTCACCTTACACATTCACTCACTCGCTACCTCCTTGCCATATGTCTTGACTCACGTGTGAGTCTCACATCCCAAGAGACATTAAGGTGACCAACTCACCTAATTGATATGTGTGCATGTTATTCAACCGTTTGGTTTGTAGAGTAAAAAAAAAATATATAAATTGTGAGTTAAAGTGAGTGGGTGTGAGTCCTTTGTCCGCATAAAGGTGAGTGGTAGTGAGTGGAAGAGAGAGAAGAGAGAAAGCTGACGTGGCGCTGATGTGTAAGGTCTTTATTACCTGAAGATTTCTTGCATCTTTTTATTTGGTTTTATAGTATAATCTGTACAAGATAATAAAAGAACTTCAAGTTACCTTTCAAACATTTCTTGGATTCATGTCGGTTTTTTATTGATTTTTTTGAAGATACTAAAAGAACCACAGGTTAGGTTTTATGCTGACTCATTATCTTAAAGAATTATTGCATCTTATTTGGATTTTTATTAGTATGTGAACATTCTAAAAGAACATCAAGTTAAATTCATGTTATGTTTAATGTTGTCTTTAATGATTTAGTTGTGTCTTATTTGGTTTTTCTATTCGCTAGCATTTTTTTTTTTTTTTGTCGTCTATAGAGGTTATATTAAAGATTTCTAGTAGTTTTATCTTATTTTTTCTGGATCATTTTCATTTTGAGGTCCCAATATTGAGAAGAGGATCGTCAAAGAGAGTGGCAGCGGGGCTGGTGGGATTCTGGAAAGATCCAACCGATCTGAAGAAGATTTGTTTTCTGACGCAGTAACAGAATTTCCGGATGCTGGAATCAGTCCAGTCTCAGAAGAGCGGTTAGGTAACATATTTGGGTAGAGGGATCAGTCCAGATGTGACCTTTTAATAGTTTCCATCATTAGGGTCCTTGTGTTCATTCAATATTTCGTACTTAAATTACATTGATACATGTATGTGGTTCTAGAAACATTAATATTGGCATACGATTTGGGTTTTAACGTTTGTTTAATGTTTTTTTCCCCTCTGCCTTCTACCATTATAAGTTCCCCAATTTTGTTTTTCAGTTTTTTTCCTACAACATTTGTAGGCTAATTGGATTAAGCTGTAGATGTGTATTTGTATGATATCACATCCATATAGATCAACAAGTGCTTTGATAAATATTTGTTATATGAATTCGATTAGTTTGATAGTGCATCATTGTTAAGTTATTTGTCTATTTTATAAATGTAAATATGTATGTATATAAAATGTCAAAGTAACACACCCCATCCTACAACATTTAGATATTCCCTATCCAATGCTTCCTAATGTTGTCAAATTACAACAATACCAGTGTCACCTACAATATAATTTATAATTCATGTGATGTTATAGACTTGCGAGAGGTGTGATTCAGTTTCCTAATTTGAGTTTCATTTCCTCATCTGTAGATGATACAAAGCTGTTAGACAGTCTACCAGAGGCTAGGAATGTGGATCACAATCTTGAGGTTTCTGGAACCCCGGATAACCATTTAAAAGAAGATAAACCTGCTGAAAATGATATAAATGCTCTACCACATTTAGCCGACTCAAAAATCATGTTACCTGAGTCTGACACGAAACCTTCAGTTCCTTTGGTCGAAGATAGAAATGGGTCCCATAAAGATAAAGCTATTGACATCGGGGAGCCTTTGAATACTGTCCAGACTGAACAAGATTCTGGAAAGGTGATAGATCAAGGGGAAGAAGGTGTATATGTACTCTCTTCCACATGATATACCTCTAGTAGAGAATGCCGAGCCTTTGTTAAATGATTTTAAAGACCATAAAAGTATCCATTCCAGTGCTCCTCTGTGTCTAGACCTTGATGGTGACAAAGATGTGGAACATAGATCTATGGTAGATACCTTTGAAGTCAAAACAACAAAAGAGATCATTCAAGAAAGTCAAACCTCTGAAAATGGTGAGTCTTCCATTGAGTCTGCTGTTTCCGAACACACAAACACGGGCTTCTCTGCTTCTCTTCCTGCAGTTGTTATTGATGAAGCTAAAGTTCCGGAAACTCGGCCTTTGGAGACAAGTGAAATTGTCACTGAATCTAATGACAGTCTTAGTGAAGCAGAAGTTTCTCTTGATAAACATTCAGTAGCGACCCTTAGTGAAACAAAAGAAAATTTTGAACATGAACATGAACATGCCCCGGAAGTGATTAAAAATGCAGAAGTTG